>CM035837.1:289622534-290234175 GCA_020510985.1 Pholidichthys leucotaenia
ACTGATCACCTAATCAGTACCTCCATAAGCAGACTGGCTTGTCCTTGTGTTGGAATTCAACAGAGACTCAAATTGAATGGCTGCCATACATGTAGCTATGCTAATTTAGGAAAGATTTTGCAGTGGTCTCTTATTTTTCTTCCCAGAGCTGTATATCTGCTATCAGCCACTGTAGTCTTGTCATCCAAGTGCTCAGATGTAAATATTATGATCATTCTGGACATGTACAAATTTTTTAAAGCATTTTTTTAAATCCAAATTTTATTTTTTGAATAATATAAAGACTTTAATTCTGCACCTTTCTAAACATTTGTTGATGTATTGTGTGTTGTTTTTATATTTATGCCTCAGTGAAAGTGGAGGCATATGATAATCACTAAATGTGCCGGTGTGTGGTTGGTTGTGTGTATCTGTCTGTCTGTCTGTCTGTTACCAGCTTTTCAGCTCGCCCAGTCAAAATTAAGTGGAACTAACGGCTCGTATCATTGTATTTCCATACTTTTTTAAACTTTTTAATTTGCAATTCCTGAGCGGACAGCTGAGGAAAGGAAAAAAAAATATTTAAAAGCAAGTTTTGTTCTTAAATTATGCAACAATTTCAATATTACAACACTAATAACTCCAACAACTGAAACATTTGATTTTTAAACCTTATGTTGTGTCACACTTTTCTCATCGGTAAAAACTGCAAGTCCCACACTCCTCGCCTTTAAAACATGCCGGATCACAGTGGATAGCTGAGCAAAGAAAAAAAAAAAACCCTTTCAATGCAAGTTTTGTGCTTAAATTATGCAGCGATTTCAATATTAAAACACTAATAACTCCTACAACTGCAACATTTGATTCTTAAATCTTATGTTACATCACATTATTTTTTTTCCAATGTCCTATTTTTCTTCCATACTGGAGGCTGCTTGGTTACATTAATTATGCCTCAATGCAAAGCAACATAGGCATGCCATAATCACTACATGCGTCTGTGTGTGTATCTGTCTGTCTGTCTGTTAACACCTTTTCAGGTCGCCTGGTCAAAATCAAGTAGAACTAAAGGCTTGTATCGTTGCATCTCCATATTTTATCAAATTTTTATTTGGCAAAATTTCCATATATGGCTCTGTAATAAAAATAAACAATAATTTAACTCACCTTTACTGTCACTGGAGCTGGGAAAAAAGGTATTGTAATAACTATGCCAGGCCAATAGAGGTGGCAGTATGCCTTTTTTACAGCCCCCCCCTCCCCCATGCCTCCCTGCCACAGGCACCGAGGCATCAGCACCTTGGTGCTTTCATTGTTTTTATGAAAATACTGTCTAGTTTACCTTTACAGGGAGAAGGGAAATGAAGTTCATGTGTGGGACCACAGCCTGACAACTAACCATTCTGATGAAGTGAAAACAACCAACAGAAACACTTTGGGAGGAGCTGGATTGCTTTTGCAGTTATCACTTTATCACAAGACAATATTATTACGGTACTGTCATGTGTATATTAACATGAAATCAATAATGCATTGTAATTATCATAGTTACTCCTTACTCAACAGCTTTGCATCTCAACATTTCAGATGCCATTCAGTACCCCTGCTGTTCTTTAAATTAGATGTAAATGTACTCACACACATACAAGCATAATTATAAAAACTTGTCTTTTTTTCTTGATTTGTCTGCAGTTGTCACTCAGATGTACTGAATATGAGCCCTCACTTAAAGTAAAGGTAATTTTAGCCATTGTAATGTGGTAAAATGTACACTTAATTCCAGCCCAGGTTGAGGACAACTACACAAAGTCAGGACCTTCTGTAAATGATGGTCCCTGACAGTGCTCTACTTTCTCTCTCCCTCAATACTCTTTTTAAGCTAAATGGCTCAAGCCGACTTCCGGTTATGGCTGCCACGTAGGACGGACGTGTCTCGCTCTGCTCTGCTCCTGGAGAAAAAAAAATCGGCAAATAACTCTCTCATTTGGGACAGAACGTATCCCAGCATTTGGGCGAGGATATGTCGGCGAAGCCTAAGGCTGGAAAACCAGGAAAAGGAAAAAGCGAGCCGCCGAAACAGTCCAAATTAACGGACTTTCAGGTCTGTGACGCAGCAAACAAAACTCCATATATGGCGGAGGAGGCTGGCAACGGCGCGATATCTGCGGGGAATGGCGCAGATGCGCTGATGGCTGCCATGAGTTCAATGAGAGCGGACTTTTCCTCTAGATTTGATGGGATTATGACAGCGTTGGAAGGAATAAGAAAGGAATTGGGTGACTGTGTAGAACGAACGGCGCAGATGGAGCTCTGTCTCGCTAGTGCTGAAGATGACGTCACCCGTCTTCAATTAAAGGTGCGCACTTTGGAAAAAAAAAATAAATCTCTGGAAGATAATATTTTGGATTTGGAATCTCGGTCGAGACAGAATAATTTGAGGCTGGTGGGTCTTCCAGAGGAATCAGAAGGTCGGGACGTATGTTCCTTTCTGGAAAAGTGGATTCCGGAGGTGCTGGGCAGCGAGGAGTTGCAATCAGCAGTGGTTCTGGAAAAAGCACATCGTATTGGCCCACGGAGAGATAAGGGACCGCCGAGGACCTTAATTATGAAGTTTCTTAGCAACAGAGACAGGATGAAGATCTTCAACGCTGCACGTGCTAAAGGAGAGATTAAACACCAGGACCAGCAGGTGCGGTTCTACCCAGATTTGGCCACAGGAATCCAGCAATTGAGGAAGCAGTTTGATCCCGTACGTAAGGAGCTGCGCAACCTTGGGATTCGTCATGGTGTAATCTATCCTGCGAGACTGCTGACCACGTATGAGGGCAGAACCCACATCTTCAAGACCCCAGAGGAGGCGCAGGAGTTCATCAAGAAGATCAAAGAAGAAGAAGAGACTGGTGGGAGCTAAGCATGAACAAAATATAAGGTAGAATAATTAAGCATTTGCACAGGCATCTGACTGACTTGAAGTAAATAGTAAGTTTACAAAATATAGATTGTATTATATATTAAAAAAACAAAACAAAAACAAAACAAACAAAAAAAAACTATGATGTACAAAGTTGTTAAAAATTTTGGAGTTAAGTTGGAAAACTACAGAGGAGAGTTAATGTTACGTCATTAAAAGCAGTAGAGTTAGGGTGATTGGGAGGATGAAGAAGGAGTGGCTTAGGCTGTTCCCCGTGGGTGTGGAACGGTCGATGGCTATATCGGGAGACAGAATTTTTCTTTTGATTTTGGGGGGTTTGCCACAAGTGTGGGAAGGGGAAATTTGTTTGTGTGTAGTTTGTAGGATGAATGTTCAACCACTCATGTTTTTGCTTCTCTGTATGAGCATGTTTACACTGCAAGGTAATCCCAAACTCTCTATTGATCATGGACCAAAGTGTTAATCTTAATTTAACTTCATGGAATTGCAGAGGTCTACAAAATTTAAAAAAAACTTAAACAAGTTATGAATAAAATAAAGGACATGGGTTCAAGAATTGTGTTTTTACAAGAAACTCATCTGATAGAGGAGGATGTTAAAAGAATAAGGAGTAGATGGCAGGGAAGTGTATTCACCTCTTCATTTTCATCCCGAGCCAGGGGAGTTATGACTCTCATACATAAATCAGTTCCTTTTCAAGTGAAAAATGTAATTGGAGACAAATTTGGAAGATATGTAATCATTCAAGGTTCTTTGCTATTAGAAAATATAAATCTTGTGAACTTATATGGTCCCAATATAGATGATCAGAAGTTCTTTGCTAATTTATTTCTCATCTTATCATCACTTACAGGGCAACATATAATAGCAGGGGATTTTAATTGTACATTGAATCCAGGTGTGGATAGATCAACAGGACTGGATTGTACGCACATTGGATGTAGGATGACTATTAATCATTTTATGAAAGAATTGAGATTGTTAGATATATGGAGAGAAATGAAACCACAAGTTAAAGCCTATTCTTGTTATTCCAGTACCTACAAGACATTCTCACGTATTGATTATTTTTTGATTTCCACAGAATTAAGGTCCAAGATTCAAAACTGCTTTTATGATAACATCGTGATCTCTGATCATGCACCCTGTTGTCTAATATATGTAGATAAAAAATTGACAAAGGAATCAGGTAGATGGCAATTTCAGCATAAATGGCTTCAGGATGAGGAATTTGTCAAGTATATAGAAAAACAGATAGACGAGTTCTTTGACATCAATACTACACAAACATCAGCATGTGTAAAGTGGGAGGCTTTCAAAGCTTTTATTAGGGGACATATAATTAGTTATACAGGATCAAAATCTAAGAAGACTCGAGAGGAGAGAGCTAAATTGGAACATAAAATAAAAAGTCTTCAGGAAAAAGTGTATGCAGGAAGTGACCCAAGGTTGGAGAATGAATTACTGATTTTGAGAGCTGAATACGACAAAAAATCAGCGAATAGAGCTGCCTCGAGTCTTCTAAGATTGAAACAATCTTTTTATGAACAAGGTGAAAAATCAGGAAAATTATTAGCATGGCAGATTAAACAATTGGAAATTAAAACACCAATTACCAGTATTATAAGTAATGGACAGGTAGTTATAGATCCTTTAGAAATTAATAGAGCCTTTAGAGATTACTATGAAAAATTATATGATACCAAAAATGAACCTGATTTAACAAAACTAAATGGGTTTTTGAACGAACTATCTATACCATGTATTCCAAATGAAAACAGGGAGATATTGGAGTCTAAAATTAGTCAAGAAGAAGTTGGGCTAGCCATTGATAATATGAAATCAGGAAAAAGTGCAGGACCAGATGGTCTTCCAGTTGACCTTTATAAAAAATTTAAGAATAAATTAATAAAACCTTTTTTGGAAATGGTTTTAGAAGCATTTCAAAATAATAATTTACCATTATACATAAATAATGCCTTAATTATACTGCTGCCAAAACCAGGTAAGCCCTCTAATAAATGTGAAAATATGAGACCAATAAGCCTATTAAACGCCGACCTTAAGATAATCTGTAAAATTTTAGCAAGACGAATACAAGAAATTTTACCAAATATTATTAATCGAGATCAGAATGGCTTTATAAAGGGTAGACAAGGCTTCCATAATGTAAGAAGACTATTTAATATTATTTATTTTAATAAAGAAGCACCGGATACAGCTCTCCTATCATTGGACGCCGAAAAGGCCTTTGATAGAGTTGAATGGCCCTTTCTTTTTGAAGTCCTACAAAGGTTTGGACTTGGAAATAATTTCATAAAATGGGTTCAAATAATATACAATAATGCTACAGCAGAAATCCTAACAAATAACAATATTTCAAAACCAATAAAAATCAATAGAGGATGTCGACAAGGCTGTCCACTTTCACCTTTACTGTTTACTATGGCAATTGAACCTTTAGCGATAGCGATACGTTTACATTCACAAATATATGGAATTAAAGTTGGACCAACAGAACATAAAATCTCCCTGTACGCCGATGATATAATTTTGTTTATGTCGAATCTAAAAAAATCAATTCCAACCTTGTTGAATTTAATAAAGAATTTTGGGGAAATATCAGGATATAAAATAAATAAAACTAAATCTTCAATATTAATGCTAAATGAGACCCAGAGAAATTACCCAGCCCCTGAGGTAAATCAATTCAATGTTGTAAATCAGTTTAAATATTTAGGAATCCAAATTATGCCTAAGCTAGAATCAGTCGCCAGTGTCAACTATGAAGCCTTAATGTCAGATATCAATGAGTTAACTCAGAGATGGATGTCACTACCAATGTCGATGATCGGGAGAATCAATATACTTAAAAGTAATATTTTACCTAAAATACTTTATTTATTTCAATACATTCCCTTATCACCACCTTTAGATCTATTCTCAAGAATAAAAAAAAAGTTAGTGGAATTTATATGGAACAACAGGAGGGCTAGATTACGTTTGTCTTTATTATATTTACCATTTGATCGTGGAGGTCTGAAATGTCCAAATTTTATGTTGTATTATTGGTCGGCACAACTGAGGTCTATGACATATTATTTTTCATCAAATGATCTCCCTCACTGGACTGAAATGGAATCATATAATTTACCTTTACCTCTTCCCATATTCATATACTCAGATTCGGCAAAAAAATTACAAAAACAAGTTAAAAATCCATTTGTAAAGCATATGATCAAAATATGGTGTGAAGCTAAAAACTATTTAAAAGAACCACAGTTATTGTCACAATTTAGTCCAATATGGGGTAATCAATATTTTAAACCAGGGAGAGCGGACGCTGTATTTAAAGTATGGAATTTAAAAGGGATACAAAAGATTCAGGATTTATATTTGCCATGTGCAGACAACATAATGTCTTTTGAAGAGCTGAGGATCAAATTTAATCTCAATAGAACACATTTTTTTAAATATCTTCAACTTAGAAACTTTATTCGATCAAATCAAAATAAAGCTCTCACTCGACCTATTTATTCATCCTTGGAAAAAATGATGATGAAAGATAGTAAAAGAAAGGGTATTATTTCAGAGTTTTATAACTCATTGACACTATCTTCAAGTGAAAATTCACTGAAAAGATTAAACTACTGGAAAGAAGATCTGCAAATTGAAATTTCAGAGGAACAATGGGAATTGGCTTGTACAGAAGCTCAAACCAAATCAATAAATGCACGCCTTAAATTGATACATTTCAAATGGTTAATGCGGATGTATGTTACACCGGAGGAGTTAAATAGATATAACAAAAATATACCAGATACATGCACAAAATGCATGGAAAGTAAAGGAACCCTATTTCATTGTTTATGGGAATGTAGATTAATAAGAATCTTTTGGGAGGAGGTGAGGGTAACAATTGAAAAAATAATCTCAAAACAAATCATATTGAATCCTAAACTGTTTTTGTTGGGTCTGTACCCAGAAAAGCATAATTTTAATAAAAGTGAAAGAACATTCATAGACCTCAGTTTGCTTAATGCCAAAAAATGTATTGCACTATTATGGAAAAAGACTCATAGACCAGATGTGACTCAGTGGTTAAGACAGATGTTAACAAACCTTCCATTAGAAAGAATAACATATATACTGAAATCAAAGGAAATTGTGTTTGAGAATATATGGAGACCTTTTATTGATTATGTAAAAAATTTAAACATAACTCTTGAAGAAGAAGGTGAATGATGTGTGTGGACCTTGTAAATTCCAAACTGGTGAACATAATATGTATACTTATGTATTGGATTGTCTAGACTAAACAGAGGAGCATTGTTGAAGACTTGATTTTGTTGGTGGTTGTTGGTGTTTTTAGTGCATTTTTTTTTGTAGTACTTTAGTGTTAGTGTTTGATTGTTTGTATCATGTTTGTTAAAAAAAAAAAAAGGTTCAATAAAGATATTGTGGGAAAAAAAATGGCTCAAGCCAAGTTCAGCACACTAGGCAGTAATAGCTAAAAGGCTGCTTGAGCCCCAGCTCTTGTGAAAGGTTGACACCTCTATCTTTGAGATCTATTGACTCAGGTACAGCTAAGGCCCCCTCTCACATCTGGGCCATGACTATCCTTTCTTTATTTGGGCTGCAGCACATTTAAAGGCTCTTTATTCAGCTGGCATGACCCAGATTGGAGGGCAAACGGGAGCATGATCACACTTGCAAATAGAATTAAAAGCCATTGAATGATGGAATACTGTGTGAATGTTACAGGAAAAGAAAAATAGCTTTGAGCAAACAAAGCTGCAGTGCAATACCCCAGATGATAAGTTAACTTTTAAAATGAGCATAATGAAGGATTCCAGCAATCAAAGACATTCTGGATGAAATGGGACATAATTTTCCTCTACAAACGTCTAAGTAATATTTAAAATGCAAAAGCAAAATTAGGCTACCAACTGTTAGATGATACACCAAATACTGTTCACTTTCTGTAATTAACTACTGCACATCACATATTTCGTCATCCTCTGCGATCCATTCCATTAAAAAATAATTTTGGCTAAGAAATGAAAGATACAGTCAGTGGGTGACTTCTAGCTTGGCATTTTAAAATGACTATTGAAAACTAATCACAGTGTTACAGTGCATCCGGAAAGTATTCACAGCTCTTCACTTTTTCTACATTTTGTTATGTTACAGCCTTATTCCAAAATGGATTAAATTAATTTTTTCCTCAAAATTCCACACACAATACCCCATAATGTCAATGTGAAAAAAGTTTGAGATTTTTGCAAATTTATTAAAAATAAAAAACTAAGAAATCACATGTAGATAAGTATTCACAGCCTTTGCCATGAAGCTCAAAATTGAGCTCAGGTGCATCCTGTTTCCACTGATCATCCTTGAGATGTTTCTACAGCTTAATTAGAGTCCACCTCTGGTAAATTCAGCAGATTGGACATGAGTTGGAAAGGCACACACCTGTCTATATAAGGTTCCACAGTTGACGGTGCATGTCAGAGCACAAACTAAGCATGAAGTCAAAGGAATTGTCTGTAGACTTCCGAGACAGGATTGTCTCAAGGCACAAATCTGGGGAAGGGTACAGAAAAATATCTGTTGCTCTGAAGGTCCCAATGAGCACAGTGGCCTCCATCATCCGTAAATGGAAGAAGTTCAGAATCACCAGGACTCTTCCTACAGCTGGCCGTCTAAACTGAGCCATCGGGGAGAAGGGCCTTAGTCAGGGAGGTGACCAAGAACCTGATGGTCACTCTGTCAGAGCTCAAGTGTTCCTCGAGCTCTGACAGAGCTTGAGGAAACTTCCAGAAGGACAACCATCTCTGCAGCAATCCACCAATCAGGCCTGTATGGTAGAGTGGCCAGACAGAAGCCACTCCTTAGTAAAAGGCACATGGCAGCCTGCCTGGAGTTTGCCAAAAGGCACCTGAAGCACTCTCAGACCATGAGAAACAAAATTGTCTAGTCTGATGAGACAAAGATTGAACTCTTTGGCCTGAATGCCAGGCGTCATGTTTGGAGGAAACCAGGCACCGCTCATCACCAGGCCAATACCATCCCTACAATGAAGCATGGTGATAGCAGCAACATGCTGTGGGGATGTTTTTCAATGGCAGGAACTGGGAGACTAGTCAGGATAGAGGGAAAGATGAATGCAGCAATGTACAGAGACATCCTGGATGAAAACCTGCTCCAGAGCGCTCTTGACCTCAGACTGGGGTGACGGTTCATCTTTCAGCAGGACAACGACCATAAGCACACAGCCAAGATATCAAAGAAGTGGCTTCAGGACAACTCTGTCCTTGAGTGACCCAGCCAGAACCCAGACTTGAATCCAATTGAACATCTCTGGAGAGATCTGAAAATGGCTGTGGACCGATACTCCCCATCCAACCTGATGGAGCTTGAGAGGTGCTGCACCCAAAGATAGGTGTGCCAAGCTTGTGGCATCATATTCAAAAAGACATGAGACTGTAATTGCTGCCAAAGATGCATCAAGAAAGTCTTGAGCAAAGGCTGTGAATACTTATGTACATATGCTTTCTTAGTTTTTTATTTTTAATAAATTTGCAAAAACCTCAAAAAAAAAAAACTTTTTTCACATTGTCATTATGAGGTATTGTGTGTAGAATTTTGAGGAAAAAATGAATGTATTCCATTTTGGAATAAGGCTGTAACATAACAAAATGTGGAAAAAGTGAAGCACTGTGAATACTTTCCAGACACTGTATCTGCTGTACATAGTACAATAATTAATTTGAATATTAAAAAAATCAGGAATATGTGATTAATAGATGTAACAATGTGTTTATTACAGATGAAAATGTTAGTTGGACAGTTGACTGACCAAAAAAAACAAAAAAAAAACTGATCTACTGTCTATTAATAATTGAGTCAATTGTTACACAAAAATGCAAATGTCTTGAATCAAGCCAAAGGTCATACCATATATTGATTTTAACTTTTTTTTTTTTATTATTTTTTTCATTTGTAACAACTACAACATACACACTCAAAATTGAGAACCCAGTTCCTACAAATTAGCGGTGGTGGGTAGAATATACAGAAGTTGTACTTTAGTAAAAGTAGTGGTTGCTTATGATATTCATTACTCAACTGTAAGTCAGAGCAGTCAATAAAAACCATTAGGAGTAAAAAAAAATTCTGCAAAAAAAGTTACTTGAGTGGGAATAGCTTTGTTATTCTCACAGATTTGGCATTTTCCCCTCAGAAACGTAATTATGCTTTTTTTATATCTTTTTTTTTCTAATAAACTGTCTTCCAAATTTGGAAGTTTTTCTCATAAAGTGATGACCTTTTTCATTTCATTTTTAATGACAAATTTGCTACTTTCCCCCTAACAAATTTGTAACTTTGTAAAATAAATGTAGTGTAGCGGTTTGATTAAACCCCCACAACACACAGACAGAATACAGAGACAGTCAGCTCGCACTCCTGGGTTTTTCCGCTGCACGCTGCGTTTACAGCCGTGAAGTTAAAGTGTTCATGCATCTTGTCATCTTACATATGTAGATGTGCTTTGAGGTAAATCTCCACAAAAAGACTGGTCAAACACAGCGCCCGGCTAGAGCAAGTAACAGAACAGTGTAATGTGTATTAATGTCTACAGGCAGACGCGTTTCGTCTGGCTCACCTCTGTGATGTTAATTGTTGCCTTTCATGCATTGTACTCATGTGTCCTGTCCTCACTGTGACCTAGGGACTGAGATCAATATGTCTCTCAAATGCAAATGTCTTATGCCTGTTCTGTTATCTCTTTGATCATACTAACTGCTGGGGTATGCCCTTTGATGTATTGTTGTGGTATATATACGTTACAGAGTATATATGCTGCAACTCTGTAACGCAAACTCTCTCTCTCTCACTTCAACCCCTGCTGCAGACACGCACTCTGTGTCTTTACTGAGAGCCGTGGGCTCGCTCTCGGCGCTCATGCACGGCGCCGGGAGCGGAGCTCGTGATGGCGGTATGATAATAAAACTTCTACTTAAAACCTCCAACAACGGCGCTTTATTTCATGCCGCCGCAGTAGTAATTATTTCTTTTAAATTTGCAAGATTTTTGAAATAAATCTGCCATTTTTCACACAAATTTCCAACTTTTTAGTCCTACATTTGCAGCCATTTACTTACATCTTGTAGGTTTATCACCAATTTCCTCTTCGTTGTTAGTCTGACGAAAATCAAATATAAATTATCAACGTATGCGTGCCCTCTAATATAACCTGAATTATGTAAAGAGCAGACAGTAATACACCAAATATTACAAGAGAACAATGACGTTATCTCTGATGTTAAAAAAAAAGATTAGCATTCATCTGAAATTAAAGGTGACTCAGAGCACATCATTTACACTTGAATTGAAGTGAATATTTTTTTTTATAAAAAATGTTCTCAAATAAGAGTACAACATATCCTACAATAAATCTGCTCACAGTAGCAGGCATGTGCCATATCATATCATTCATCATAATACCAGTATAAATTTTGATACCGGTGTAAAAATGAATATCGCAATATTTGGAGTTGGCTGTGTGATGATGTCACGCCGTTATGCTACTAACGTAAGTTACGAATTACCATAGAAACAGCAAAACAAACATGGCGGGGGAAAACAGCAGCCGCTCTGTGATCGAAGTTACCTGAAACCCGATGTAGTTGTGTAGAAATATTTTAGTCTGAAGGCTTTTCCAGAAAAGTTTACACACACACACACACACACACACACACACACACACACACACACGCCTCCGCTCAGTGTGACAAGAGCCAGAAAATCAGTGCAATGGAGAATTATGCAGGTAAACTGATTCAACATATAAACCCTGACATCGAAGTGCATTTAAGATGAGTTGGTGTATATTATTTTCTAGTAATATTTGACAGAGAATTGAAAATATATAGGCTATTGGAAACTAAATCTGAGCTACTGTTTATAAACTTCGGAAATAAGAGTTTTTGTTTTGTTTTTACTGAATATGTTGAAGGTAAATAATGCTGGTCTGAGAAATTGTCCTTTATAAATTAAAAAGAAAAAAAATATTATATAGTGATATCTTCAAGGATACTGTTGTTGTGAAAATTCGTAATTCACAATTTCAATTCAAAAATATTGTGATATCATTTTTTTGACCTCATCACCCACCCTTACACAGAAGTATGGGTTTGTGAAAACGTTACATGAGTATAGCATGTAGCCCATCGGTCTGCAGTCATGCCCATTCTGTAGTAAACACTGCAGATTTTTAAATAACCTTGCTTTTCCTGGTCAACTAAATTATTCAACTCAGTAGCCTAGTAGTCAAAATCTTTGACAAAAAATCTAGCCCCAGTATTTATTTTGAGTATTGATACTGAGGACGACAGAGAATCCAAGTAAAGTTAACTGAGAACAGACAATTTTATTTCTGCAGCCTGTTAACTTAAAAAGATCACCGGTGATATTTCACTGCCATGACTGAGTGGCGCAAATACTTAAAATGTTTTTGTTTTTTCTTTACATACACTTGTTCTGTGGCATTATTACTTGTAAACAGAAAACTAAAAACTGGAAGTAAACTCAATTATGGAGTTAAATCACATCTGTGCGCATGTTGAAGTGGGGAAAAATGCATCAGGCTCGATTGATCTTACTGCTGCGCTGCCATCTGGATCTCCTCTCCATCACCCAAATCATCCACTTTCAACTTTTCCCACTGGGGCTCGAGACCCAAATTGAATATGTCCAAACAAGATGACACGGATAATTCCCACAATCACTCCAACCATATGTTACTGTGCTTGAAGACTGCTCAAAGATTTCTGAACTTTCTGACAACTTCGGGAGTTGGGGAAAATGTGTGACAGTAATGTATAGATAAATATATGGTTCACAGTGTGCTATAGCAGCTGAAAATGTCAGGCTGAACGCTCTGAAAGCAATCAGACATTCCTTCAAGTTCAGTTTTTTATTTCCTTGCTCACCATTTATCCAGACTGAAAGCAGTGTGTGTGTAAATAAATAAATAAATGTTGCTGGATCTGGACATCCTATTGAGCAACACTTTCTTTTTTTTTCGCCAAACATCTTTTGCTGTATTTTGCCCACAATGAAGGTCTGGAGACATTTCCATTTTGCACAATGAAAGTGTGGCAGCCAGGTTCTGTGAAGAAAAACACAGTTGGGCTAAATGAGAAGCTATTGTTGGATGATTCCTAGTGTTGGATATCTTATGAAAAAAAGGAAATTGGTATTAACTTTAGAACCCAACTCCTGTGTGGAAAAAAATAACTGCTATAATATAGCTATAAACATACAGTGGGGCAAAAACGTATTTAGTCAGCCACCAATTGTACAAGTTCTCCCACTTTAAAGATGAGAGAGGTCTCCAATTTTCATCATAGGTATACCTCAACTATGAGAGACAAAATGAGAAAAAAAAATCCAGAAAATCACATTGAAGGATTTTTAATGAATTAATTGGTAAATTCCTCAGTAAAATAAGTATTTGGTCACCTACAAACAAGCAAGATTTCTGGCTCTCACAGACCTGTAACTTCTTCTTTAAGAGGCTCCTCTGTCCTCCACTCGTTACCTGTATTAATGGCACCTGTTTGAATTCGTTATCAGTATAAAAGACACCTGTCCACAACCTCAAACAGTCAGACTCCAAACTCCACTATGGCCAAGACCAAAGAGCTGTCAAAGGACACCAGAAACAAAATTGTAGCCCTGCACCAGGCTGGGAAGACTGAATCTGCAATAGGTAAGCAGCTTGGTGTGAAGAAATCAGCTGTGGGAGCAATTATTAGAAAATGGAAGACATACAAGACCACTGATACTCTCCCTCGATCTGGGGCTCCACGCAAGATCTCACCCCGTGGGGTCAAAATGATCACGAGAACGGTAAGCAAAAATCCCAGAACCACACGGGGGGACCTAGTGAATGACCTGCAGAGAGCTGGGACCAAAGTAACAAAGGCTACATCAGTAACCCACTACGCCGCCAGGGACTCAAATCCTGCAGTGCCAGACGTGTCCCCCTGCTTAAGCCAGTACATGTCCAGGCCCGTCTGAAGTTTGCTAGAGAGCATTTGGATGATCCAGAAGAGGATTGGGAGAATGTCATATGGTCAGATGAAACCAAAATAGAACTTTTTGGTAAAAACTCAACTTGTCGTGTTTGGAGGAGAAAGAACACCATACCTACTGTGAAGCATGGGAGTGGAAACATCATACTTTGGGGCTGTTTTTCTGCAAAGGGACCAGGACGACTGATCCGTGTAAAGGAAAGAATGAATGGGGCCATGTATCGTGAGATTTTGAGTGAAAACCTCCTTCCACCAGCAAGGGCATTGAAGATGAAACATGGCTGGGTCTTTCAGCATGACAATGATCCCAAACACACCGCCCGGGCAACGAAGGAGTGGCTTCGTAAGAAGCATTTCAAGGTCCTGGATTGGCCTAGCCAGTCTCCAGATCTCAACCCCATAGAAAATCTTTGGAGGGAGTTGAAAGTCTGTGTTGCCCAGCGACAGCCCCAAAACATCATTGCTCTAGAGGAGATCTGCATGGAGGAATGGGCCAAAATACCAGCAACAGTGTGTGAAAACCTTGTGAAAACTTACAGAAAACGTTTGACCTCTGTCATTGCCAACAAAGGGTATATAACAAAGTACTGAGATGAACTTTTGTTATTGACCAAATACTGTACTTATTTTACCGAGGCATTTACCAATTAATTCATTAAAAATCCTTCAATGTGATTTTCTGGATTTTTTTTTTCTTATTTTGTCTCTCATAGTTGAGGTATACCTATGATGAAAATTGGAGACCTCTCTCATCTTTTAAGTGGGAGAACTTGCACAATTGGTGGCTGACTAAATACTTTTTTACCCCACTGTATCTTTGAATAAGATGTGCAATATGTATTCTGTCTGTCGCCCTGTGTTGTCCCTGTTGCATCAGAGCAATCACTGATACTGAGCCATTTCTGTGCAAGACTTTGCATGATCAAAACCTGGATCTTTACATACACCTAATCAATTACTTTTAGTGCCTGAACCCAACCAAGCTCCAGCTGATGCAAGTAAATGCAACGTCAACACGGTGGTAAGGAGACCACGCAGCACTCTGATAGTTCTACTGAAGCTTTTTCTAAAATTATTCATACTTAAATAACATAGCAGGAATCGGCACCACAAAAAAGCTTCACTGTCACAATTCTGGTTTTACATGTTATATTGCAGATGATGCAAATACTTACTAATTAAATGTTACATATTCATGTCGTGTTCACACTAATTAGACATACAGAGCAGTAAATGCCTGTTAGCATGAAAAATCTTATGTAAGGATTCCTCAGACAACCTGTTTCCAAGAAGAGGAAATACAGCTCTGGAAAAAAAAAATAAGAGACCACTGCAAAAATTTTCCTAAATTAGCATCTCTACATGTATGGCAGCCATTCAATTTGAGTATCTGTTGAATTCCAACACAAGGACACCTCAGTCTGCTTATGGAGGTACTGATTAGGTGATCGTCTAAGCATGGGAAGACACATGAAAGCTGTGAATAAAAATCCACAAAGGTGCATGGGTGTATGGGTTCTGTCGGTACATTGTTTTTTTTTTACCAATTAAGAAGTGAAATTAGAAAATTTCCCAGAGAAACATGAACATTCCAGGGACCCTCGGTTGAAAAACACTGATGTAAAGAACAGTTTCACAGGTTAACACAAAGTTGCCTTTGGCATATTCAGTAAAAACAAACAAAAATACTCTTATTTTTCCAGTTCATAAACAGGGGCACAGATCGGTTTCATATTCTGTAACAAATATGGCAACAAAATACTATAAGCCACCACATCTAAAATGCACCTTTAGATGTGGTGGTTTATAAGATGAACCAATTTACTTTTCTTGCATTAGAAGTCACCATCGCTGAGACCTCTCCTTGGGTTTGTTTGGTTGTCTTCCTATAGAACTAGAGCGAGTACAAAAAAGAGCCACACCCATTCATTATCAACTTTCTTTGCTCTACAGGTTGAAATAAAGACACACACTTTTTTTGTTTTATCCAGCTGTATTTACTCACTCTAACTTATATAATCCAATTGATAGATATAACAGACACAGGTCAGAAAAGAATAACTAAATTTAAAAAAACCCTGAATCACTGACTTGGTTAAAGGATCACCCCTTTGAGTCAGTATTTTTTTAACTATTGTACCTTTTGCAGCCTTTAGTCTGTTGGGAATCATTTCTAGCAACTTTGCCCATCACGACTTGGCAATATTTGCCCACTCTTCTTTACAGAACTGCTCAAGTTTGCTTAAGTTTGATCGTGACCATAGATGAACTGCAGTCTTCAAAGTCATTACACTGATTTTCAATGAGGTTTAAGTCTGGGCACTGACTGGGCCATTCAGGAACATTCATCCTTTCTCTCCTTCAACCACCGTGTGGTCCATTTTGTTGTTGCTTTGGATCATTGTCACGTTGGAAGGTCAACCGTCTTCCTATTGACAATTATCTGGCAGAGGGCAGCAGGCTTTTCTCAAGAGTTTGATGGTATTTTGCCCCTGCTATTTTTCCTTCTATCCTGAAAAGTGCTCCAGTCCCTGCTGCACAGAAGCACTCTCAAGATAAGATTTACAAAAAAAAAAAAGCTGGCTTTACAATAACGAGGAATAGGTACACAACAAGAACAAAAATGTGTTTCTCCTCACTTCAGAGTTATTAACATCAGTGGCCACTGCCATTGCAGGTCCCGCCACAAAGACCATTCTTTGATTGCGGGAGGAAACCAGTCAAGACCCTGTTGCTAAGAGGAAGCAGTGCTACCCACAGATCTACCGAGGCCACCACAGTGATTAAAAACCAGTCCCTCCAGGATTTCGCGGGATGTTTACCTCCGCCAAAGGGGGAGGTTATGTGATCATCGGTGTTGGTTTGTCTGTTTGTTTGTCTGTTTGTTTGTTTGTCTGTTTGTCTGTTTGTTAGCAAGATAACTCAAAAAGTTATGGACGGATTTTCATGAAATTTTCACAGATTGTCAGAAATGGGGTATCCTACAGACGATTAGATTTTGGTGGTGATCCGGATCACCGTCCACAAGAAAACCGCCATTACGCAAAATGCCATTTTCGTGAATAACTACTAAACCACTAATCCTATCATTGTCAATCCAATTGTTGTGAATCCAATTGCTAGTCATATGTTTTCACGGTCAAGGAATCTGAAAACGTACACACAAACACTGTATGGGGGGAACTGTGGTGCTAAACCGCCATTACAGAAAATGCCATTTTCGTCAATAACTACTGAACCACTAATCCTATCATTGTGAATCCAATTGCTTGTCATATGTTTTCATGGTCAAGGAATCTGAAAACGTACACACAAACACTGTATGGGGGAACTGTGGCCGCCATTATGGAAAAGGCCATTTTCAAGAATAACTACTGAACCACTAATCCTATCATTGTCAATCCAATTACTAGTCATATGTTTTCATGGTCAAGGAATCTGTTTTTATAATTGTTGCGGCCCAAAAAGTCTGAATTTGCAGGAGCTTTTTTAAAATGTTGTGATAAAACTTGCAATGTTTTTAGAGGATTTTTTTGCACTAAAAGTTGCGGGAAGAATTACAAATTTTAAAGCAGATGTTTTTTTTCAGTTTAATGCAGTGATATTCTATATAGCAATACAAGAAAAGCACAGGATTGTCAAGAATTTCCTATTATAGTGATTTGTAAATTAAGCAGAAACTTCTGCTATACAGAAAAACTCTTTTGCAACAGCAAATACAGACTTTAACACAATATCCATTACAGCAGCTAAATTGCATTGAATGCATATTAAAGAGCAGAGATTTGAAAATTATTGGCAGCACCTTCATTTGAAAACCACAGCAGTCCCCAACCACTTGAAACTGAGCGGAGAGGAAAAAATAAATAATTTAGGATGCGTGTCCACCAAACGCGTTTTTTGTCGCCCAGCCACCCTGAGCATTTTTTTTTTTCAGCGTTTGTGCGTGGCGCTGTGGGGAAAAAAAAAAAAAAAAGTCTGTGCCCTGTATCCCAGCAACAGCTCGTCACTCTCAGCTCAGCACTTCCGCTTTTCCTATTGTCAGAATTTCTACTGATTTTTTTAATAGCAGTCTCTAAATAACAATGGACAGGAAACATTTTCTAGCAGCTCTGGATGTGAAATATGATGACATGGAAAGCAGGAGTCTGAGTACAGACTAGTACCGGTGTCCAAAGTCCCGCCCACGCAGCAGTTCTGATTGGATGCTTAGGTCGGACATTGACGAGCTCAGTTGCAGTCTCTGAAAAGTGGAACTTTTTTCAGCTCTGAGTGCCCTGAGCACCACAACAAAAAAACGACCACTGCCGAGAGCATTTCAGCGCCGAGGGCGCTCAGCGCTGTAAACCCTGGACTACATAGAGAATGAATGGAAAATAGTCGCCCAGAGCAGAAAAAACGCGTTTGGTGGACACGCAGCCTTATTCTCTTAGTCTGTATTGTCTATTGGAGTCTGTGTTTTTGGAAAAAAAAAAATTACAGAGAATATTCTCTCTCTTTCCATGCCTAACTTCTACCTGTGTGTCTGCTGCACGTTGGTCTTGACACACACACACTTGTCTCTTCAGACACACATCTTTCATTTATGGCGGGGGTGGGGTGGGGGTTGTCCGTCCAGACCAGAGATTCACAGCTTTAAAGTTTACTGACCACATGTGATTTTACCTCTAAAGATGTATAAAATGTTCAAACACTAGCTGTAGTGTTACATTTGTGCGTTGTGTTTGTGGTTTTATGGTGTCTGTCCTCATGCACGCTCCCGCGATAGGGTGTTTTTGGTTCAGGCGGATGTTTTTCAACACAAACCCAGCGCTTCGTACACGCGGTCAGGACGGAGACGTGACAAGATGTGCACCGGAAGGCTGGGGGAGATGGAGGAAGGGATGGTGTTGGAAACCTCACAGGTGAGTGGTTTTTTTTTAAAATTCACACTCTGTTTGTTGATGTGTTCCGTTAATACTCACTGTAAACACGGAAGTGAATGCGGTGCAGCAATGCATTTGGTTGGTTAGACTGAGCATTTGAGCGGCGCCAGTCAGTCAAATTTGATTGGTGAAATTGGCAGAAGTGTATAAGATAAGATAAGATAAGATAAGCTTTTATTAGTCCCACAATGGGGAAATTCCAGGATTGGTATGAGGATTGGCCAAAATTATGGGAAAGTTGCAGTGAATGCACAAAGTTGCAAGGTCGTGCAATAGTTGCGCTGATTGGCTGATTTTGCGTGAATTGACGCAATCGCAACATTGCAAAATCTTGGAGGGACTGAAAAACAGTTATTCAATTATCTATTAAGCTATGGTCACAAATACCCTTACGAATGGCTGTGAACACTGTACAAATGATTTTTGGACCATTTCATATGGCCTTCTTAAGGAGAATCCAGCATTCATAGACCATTCGTAAGTTCGTGGCCAGGTCGATGGTCTTGTCCAAGATTTCTACAAACGCCCCACAAAAACCCCCCATCATAAAGCGGCCGTACAAATGCCTTAGGACCAATGTAGGAACAACACAAAGAAAACAGATTTTTCTTATTAAATTGTAGAAGACTGACTTCCGGTTATGGCCGCCACATAGGAGGACGTGCTTCACTCTACTCTGCTCTTAAAAATAAAAAAAATCGGCAAATAACCCTCTCAACTGGAACAAAATCTATCCCAGCGTTTGGGCGAGGACATGCCGGTGAAGCCTAAGGCTGGGAAATCAGGTGGAGGAAAAACTGAACCGCCGAAACAGTCCAAGTTAACGGACTTTCACGTCTGTGACGAAGCAGAAAAATCCCCAGATATGGCGGAGCAAGCTAGCGGAGGAGCGGTGACTACTGGCGACGGCACAGGTGCGGTGCTCGCTGCCATTAGTTCAATGAGAGCAGACTTCTCTACTAAGTTTGATGGGATTATAGCAGCGATAGAGGGATTGAGAAAGGAATTAAGCGACTGTATGGAACGAGTGTTGCAGGTGGAGCTCCGAATTTCCAGCGCTGAGGATGACGTCACCAGCCTACAATTAAAGGTGCGCACATTGGAATTAAACAATAAATGTCTGGAAGACAATGTCCTGGATTTAGAATCCCGGTCGAGACGGAACAATCTGAGGCTGGTGGGTCTCCCGGAGGGCACGGAGGGGCGGGACTCATGTTCCTTTTTGGAAAAGTGGGCTGCACGGTGGCGCAGTGGTTTAGCACTGTGGCAGCACAGTTTTACCCTCGGCCAGGGGATCACGGGGATCATGAGATCGTGGGTTCGATCCCAGCCCCCGACCAACAGTGAGCTGTGTGGAGTTTGCATGTTCTCCCTGTGTTGCGTGGGTTTACTCCGGGATTTCTCCGGTTTCCTCCCGCATACCGAAAACATGTAGGTTTAGGGCGCTCGCTTACGCAGCGACCGGCAGCCGGTGGCTTGTCACCAGACTGCAAACCAAATCTACCTACGGGTACAAATAAGTAACAAAAAAAAAAAAAAAAAAAAAAAGTGGATTCCAGAAGCGCTGAACAACGCGGAGCTGCAGTCATCGGTCGTTCTGGAAAGCGCCCACCGAATTGGCCCACTGAGAGATAATAAGGCACCACCGAGGACGCTGATTATGAAGTTCCTCAGCTACAGAGACAGGATGACGATCTCCAACGTGGCGCGAGCTAAAGGAGAAATTAAATACCAGGATCAACAGGTGCGGTTCTACCCAGATTTGGCCACAGGAATCCAACAATTAAGGAAACAGTTTGACCCCGCCCGTAAAGAGCTGCGCAACCTTGGGATTCGTCATGGAGTGATTTATCCTGCAAGACTGCTGGTCACATATAAGGGCAGAACCCACACCTTCAAGACCCCAGAGGAGGCGCAGGAGCTCATCAAGAAGATCCAAGAAGAGACTGGTAGGAGCTAAGCATGAAGCATGAATAAGATATAAGGTAGAATATTTAAGCATTTGCACAGGCATCTGACTGATCTGAAGCAAATAGCAAGTTCACAAAATACAGATTGTACTGTATAAAAAAACCCAAAAAAAACCTATGATGTACAAAGTTAAGAGTTAAGTTGTAAAACTACAGAAGAGAGTTAATGTTATGTCATTAAAAGCAGTAGAGTCAGGGTGATTGAGAGGAGAAAGAAAGAGTGGTTTTGTCTGATCCTTGTGAGTGAGGAGCAGTCAATGGCTATAGCGGGAGACGGAATTTTTTTTTTTGATTTTGGGGGGATTACCACGAATGTGGGAAGGGGGAATTTGTTGGTGTGTAGTTTGTAGGATGAATGTTCAACCACTCATGTTTTGCTTCTCTGTATGAGCATGTTTACACTGCAAGGTAATCCCAAACTCCTTATTGATCATAGACCAAAGCGATTGAGATTGCTAGATATATGGAGAGAAATGAAACCACAAGTCAAAGCCTACTCTTGTTATTCCAGTACCTACAAGACATTCTCACGTATTGATTATTTTTTGATTTCCACAGAATTAAGGTCCAAGTTTCAAAACTGCTTTTATGATAACATCGTGATCTCTGATCATGCACCCTGCTGTATAGTATATGTAGATAAGAAATTGACAAAGGAATCAGGTAGATGGCAATTTCAGCATAAATGGCTTCAGGATGAGGAATTTGTCAAGTACATAGAAAAACAGATAGATGAGTTCTTTGATATCAATACTACACAAACATCAGCATGTATAAAGCGGGAGGCTTTCAAAGCTTTTATTAGGGGGCATATTATTAGTTATACAGGTTCAAAATCTAAGAAGACCCAAGAGGAGAGAGTCCAATTGGAACATAAAATAAAAATTCTCCAAGAAAAAGTGTATGCAGGAAGTGACCCAAAGTTAGAGAACGAATTACTGATTCTGAGAGCTGAATATGACAAAAAATCAGCGAATAGAGCTGCCTCGAGTCTTCTATGATTGAAGCAATCTTTTTATGAACAAGGTGAAAAATCAGGGAAATTATTGGCATGGCAGATTAAACAATTAGAATTTAAAATACCAATTACCAGTATTATAAGTAACGGACAGGCAGTTGTAGATCCTTTAGAAATTAACAGTGCCTTTAGAGATTATTATGAAAAACTATATGACACAAAAAAATGAAACTGACTTAAAACTAAATGGGTTTTTGGACGGATTATCTATACCGGGTATTCCAAATGAAAACAGGGAGATACTGGAGTCTAAAATTAGTCAAGAAGAAGTTGGGCTAGCCACTGATGATATGAAATCAGGAAAAAGTGCAGGACCAGATGGTCTTCCAGTTGACCTCTATAAAAAATTTAAGAATAAATTAATAAAACTATTTTTGGAAATGGTTTTAGAAGCATTTCAAAATAGTAATTTACCACTATACATGAATAATGCCTTAATTATACTGTTGCCAAAACCAGGTAAACCCTCTAATAAATGTGAAAATATGAGACCAATAAGCCTATTAAATGCTGACCTTAAGATAATCTGTAAAATTTTAGCAAGACGACTACAAGAAATATTACCAAATATTATTAACCGAGATCAGAATGGCTTTATAAAGGGAAGACAAGGCTTCCATAGTGTAAGAAGACTATTTAATATTATCTATTCTAATAAAGAAGCACCGGATACAGCTCTCCTATCATTGGATGCCGAAAAGGCCTTTGATAGGGTCGAATGGCCCTTTCTTTTTGAAGTCCTACAAAGGTTTGGATTCGGAAATAATTTCATAAAATGGGTTCAGATAATATACAATAATGCTACAGCAGAAATCCTAACAAAGAGCAATATCTCAAAATCAATAAAAATCAATAGAGGATGTCGACAAGGCTGTCCACTTTCACCTTTACTGTTTACTATGGCAATTGAACCTTTAGCGATGGCAGTACGTTTACATCCACAAATATATGGAATTAAAATAGGATCAACAGAACATAAAATCTCCCTGTATGCCGACGACATAATTTTGTTCATGTCGAATCTTAAAAAATCAATTCCGACTTTGTTGAATTTAATAAAGAATTTTGGGGAAATATCAGGATATAAAATAAATAAAACTAAATCTTCAATATTAATGCTAAATGAGACCCAGAGAAATCACCCAGCTCCTGAGGTAAATCAATTCAAAGTTGTAAATCAGTTTAAATATTTAGGATTTCGGGGGGGGGGGGCGCTCGTGCGCAGTAATGGAGTAGATGTGTTTCTACGAGGCTCCGTCGCAGACTTCTAAATTTTGCTTATTTTTGCTACACCTACTTACCAACTTTTTGCCTACTTATCGTCAGAGCTGTTTCTAACTAACCTCCAATCATGCCACCCAAGAGAGACGAGGTAAAACCATCAAATTCAGCCTCGGCTAGCGCCAGCAACGAAGCTATATTAGCTGCAGTTAACAAATATGGCGCTGAGCTAGCTAAAGTTTCAGCGCAGATGGAAGAGTTGAAAAAGTCCGTGGAGGGTCGCTTAAGCACAGTGGAGACGCATTTGGGCACATTACAGAATGAACATAATCAGACTGAACAACGCTTGGATAGTATGGATGTGGCACTCTCCGATGCAGATGTTCACATCATGGCACTGGAAGCTAGCTACCGTGAGTTGCAGGTGGAAAACGGTCGGCTTAAAGCTAAGCTAAATGACTTGGAGGGGCGCTCGCGTAGGTTAAACATCAGGATCGTGGGGATCAAAGAAGGAGAAGAGAAGGGCAATCCCACGGAGTTTGTGACACGACTGCTACCGGAGCTGCTTGGCCCGAATAACCTGACCAAGCCCATTAAAATTGACCGTGCCCACCGCAGCCTCAAACCTAAGCCTCCGGACAACGAGCGCCCACGGATGATCATCGCCAAAGTCCACAATGACCGCGACTTGGCCAATATTTTTAAACTCAGCAGACAACAGGGTCCACTCCGTTATCAAGGCAACAAAGTGTACATCTTCCCGGACTACACAGCGGAGGTTGCATCACAGCGTCAAGCCTTTAACAACGTCAAGAAGAAGCTGACTGATGCCGGCGCCAAGTGTTCTCTACGGTTTCCAGCCAAACTTCAGGTCATCCACAACAGAGAAGTTAAAGTGTTTAACACTCCGGCGGATGCAGAGAGGTTTGCCAACTCCCTGACTGACAGTGTATAACTGGCGAAGTGCACATTGTTTAAATTATACAGCTGTTGACGCCACTCTAATACTGCACTTTATTCTGCCTCGTTCTTTTTTGATGGCATATTCCAAGTTAATTATATTGTCTCTGTGTGTAGCTTTCTTTCAGTTAATTGATTTACATTAGAAGACTGCGCGGTTCCATTGGTGGTCTGCTGAAACGCAAAATTGTGTCCGTTACCCAGCAGTCTCCCAAGTATTAGTGGGTTTTGCTGCTTTGTTCCTGTTTTTTGCAGCGTTAAGGGAATGGGTTTTTATAATATGTTTTTCTTTTTTAATTTGTTCTTTGTTAGGTTTGTTTTGCCTGCCAGTGTAGCCATTTACTGCCTAAGCCCATATATTTTTTTTAAATTTAATTTTTGAATGCAAGCTGGTTCTTCTGAATCAGGTGTGAGTCATCTCACGTTTACATCATGGAACTGTAGGGGTTTGGGGAAAGCTCTTAAAAGAGTAAAAGTATTTTCACATCTGAAATCATTGTCCTCTGATATAATCTTCTTACAGGAAACCCATATTCACCCCACAGAACAGAGACGGTTGAGAGCCTTATGGATATCCCAGGTTTATCAATCTACCTTTTCCTCAAAGGCCAGAGGAGTGGCCATCTTAGTGTGCAGAACTATACCTTTTGTATTTAAGTCTATGGTGACCGATCCAGGTGGGAGATTTGTGCTTGTAACAGGTACCATAAACTCTATGCCATTGGTCCTTTTAAATGTATATGCTCCAAATTTTGACAGTCCGGATTTCTTCTGTAAAATTTTTCGTCTTGTTGCGGAACAGAATAACTGTAACATTATTATAGGAGGTGATTTTAATTGTTTCCTAGACCCTCATCTTGATAGATCTTCCACTACAACTGCTCCCATGTTAAAATCTGTGCCAGTCCTAAATAATCTTATTAAATCGCTAAATTTAGTGGATATTTGGAGGCATCAACATCCCTTGGATAGACAGTACTCCTTTTTCTCCCAGGTACATGGCAGTTTTTTTTTCCACAATATCTTTATTGAACCTTTTTTTTTTTTAAACAAACATGACACAAACAATCAAACACTAACACTAAAGTACTACAAAAAAAAAATGCACTAAAAACACCAACAACCACCAACAAAATCAAGTCTTCAACAATGCTCCTCTGTTTAGTCTAGACAATCCATTACATAAGTATACATATTATGTTCACCAGTTTGGAATTTACAAGGTCCACACACATCATTCACCTTCTTCTTCAAGAGTTATGTTTAAATTTTTTACATGATCAATAAAAGGTCTCCATATATTCTCAAACACAATTTCCTTTGATTTCAGTATATATGTTATTCTTTCTAATGGAAGGTTTGTTAACATCTGTCTTAACCACTGAGTCACATCTGGTCTATGAGTCTTTTTCCACAGTAGTGCAATACATTTTTTGGCATTAAGCAAACTGAGGTCTATGAATGTTCTTTCACTTTTATTAAAGTTATGCTTTTCTGGGTACAGACCCAACAAAAACAGTTTAGGATTCAAAATGATTTGTTTTGAGATTATTTTTTCAATTGTTACCCTCACCTCTTCCCAAAACATTCCCATACATTCCCATACACAATGAAATAGAGTTCCTTTACTTTCCATGCATTTTGTGCATGTATCTGGTATATTTTTGTTATATCTATTTAACTCCTCCGGTGTAACATACATCCGCATTAACCATTTGAAATGTATCAATTTAAGACGTACATTTATTGATTTGGTTTGGGCTTCTGTACAAGCCAATTCCCATTGTTCCTCTGAAATTTCAATTTGCAGATCTTCTTTTCAGTAGTTTAATCTTTTCTGTGAATTTTCACTTGAGGATAGTGTCAATCAGTTATAAAACTCTGAAATAATACCCTTTCTTTTACTATCTTTCATCAACATTTTTTCCAAGGATGAATAAATAGGTCGAGTGAGAGCTTTATTTTGATTTGATCGAATAAAGTTTCTAAGTTGAAGATATTTAAAAAAATGTGTTCTATTAAGATTAAATTTGACCCTCAGCTCTTCAAAAGACATTATGTTATCTGCACATGGCAAATATAAATCTTGAATCTTTTGAATCCCTTTTAAATTCCATACTTTAAATACAGCGTCCGCTCTTCCTGGTTTAAAATATTGATTACCCCATATTGGGCTAAATGGTGACAATAACTGTGGTTCTTTTAAATAATTTTTAGTTTCACACCATATTTTGATCATATGCTTTACAAATGGATTTTTAACTTGTTTTTGTAATTTTTTTGCCGAATCTGAGTATATGAATATGGGAAGAGGTAAAGGTAAATTGTATGATTCCATTTCAGTCCAGTGAGGGAGATCATTTAATGAAAAATAATATGTCATAGACCTCAGTTGTGCCGACTAATAATACAACATAAAATTTGGACATTTCAGACCTCCACGATCAAATGGTAAATATAATAAAGACATACGTAATCTAGCCCTCCTGTTGTTCCATATAAATTCCACTAACTTTTTTTTAATTCTTGAGAATAAATCTAAAGGTGGTGGTAAGGGAATGTATTGAAATAAATAAAGTATTTTAGGTAAAATATTACTTTTAAGTATATTGATTCTCCCGATCATCGACATTGGTAGTGACATCCATCTCTGAATTGACTCATTGATATCTGTCATTAAGGCTTCATAGTTGACACTGGCGACTGATTCTAGCTTAGGCACAATTTGGATTCCTAAATATTTAAACTGATTTACAACGTTGAATTGATTTACCTCAGGGTCTGGGTAATTTCTCTGGGTCTCATTTAGCATTAATATTGAAGATTTAGTTTTATTTATTTTATATCCTGATATTTCCCCAAAATTCTTTATTAAATTCAACAAGGTTGGAATTGATTTTTTTAGATTCGACATAAACAAAATTATGTCATCGGCGTACAGGGAGATTTTATGTTCTGTTGGTCCAACTTTAATTCCATATATTTGTGAATGTAAACGTATCGCCATCGCTAAAGGTTCAATTGCCATAGTAAACAGTAAAGGTGAAAGTGGACAGCCTTGTCGACATCCTCTATTGATTTTTATTGATTTTGAAATATTGTTATTTGTTAGGATTTCTGCTGTAGCATTATTGTATATTATCTGAACCCATTTTATGAAATTATTTCCAAGTCCAAACCTTTGTAAGACTTCAAAAAGAAAGGGCCATTCGACTCTATCAAAGGCCTTTTCGGCGTCCAGTGATAGGAGAGCTGTATCCGGTGCTTCTTTATTAAAATAAATAATATTAAATAGTCTTCTTACATTATGGAAGCCTTGTCTTCCCTTTATAAAGCCATTCTGATCTCGATTAATAATATTTGGTAAAATTTCTTGTATTCGTCTTGCTAAAATTTTACAGATTATCTTAAGGTCAGCATTTAATAGGCTTATTGGTCTCATATTTTCACATTTATTAGAGGGCTTACCTGGTTTTGGCAACAGTATAATTAAGGCATTATTCATGTATGATGGTAAATTATTATTTTGAAATGCTTCTAAAACCATTTCCAAAAAAGGTTTTATTAATTTATTCTTAAATTTTTTATAAAGGTCAACTGGAAGACCATCTGGTCCTGCACTTTTTCCTGATTTCATATTATCAATGGCTAGCCCAACTTCTTCTTGACTAATTTTAGACTCCAATATCTCCCTGTTTTCATTTGGAATACACGGTATAGATAGTTCGTTCAAAAACCCATTTAGTTTTGTTAAATCAGATTCATTTTTGGTATCATATAATTTTTCATAGTAATCTCTAAAGGCTCTGTTAATTTCTAAAGGATCTATAACTACCTGTCCATTACTTATAATACTGGTAATTGGTGTTTTAATTTCTAATTGTTTAATCTGCCATGCCAATAATTTTCCTGATTTTTCACCTTGTTCATAAAAAGATTGTTTCAATCTTAGAAGACTCGAGGCAGCTCTATTCGCTGATTTTTTGTCGTATTCAGCTCTCAAAATCAGTAATTCATTCTCCAACCTTGGATCACTTCCTGCATACACTTTTTCCTGAAGATTTTTTATTTTATGTTCCAATTGGGCTCTCTCCTCTCGAGTCTTCTTAGATTTTGAACCTGTATAACTAATAATATGTCCCCTAATAAAAGCTTTGAAAGCCTCCCACTTTACACATGCTGATGTTTGTGTAGTATTGATATCAAAGAACTCATCTATCTGTTTTTCTATGTACTTGACAAATTCCTCATCCTGAAGCCATTTATGCTGAAATTGCCATCTACCTGATTCCTTTGTCAATTTCTTATCTACATATACTATACAGCAGGGTGCATGATCAGAGATCAAGATGTTATCTCTGTTAGGTTAATTGGCTGTTCTAAATTGTCCCTAGATATCTGTTTCCTATAGGCCCTTAGAATAGAGGGTTAGTATTAATGAAAGCGCTTTGAGTGGTCTTTGTGACTAGAAAAGCGCTATATAAGTGTAGGTTAGTTAGTTAGTTAGTTATCATAAAAGCAGTTTTGAAACTTGGACCTTAATTCTGTGGAAATCAAAAAATAATCAATACGTGAGAATGTCTTGTAGGTACTGGAATAACAAGAGTAGGCTTTGACTTGTGGTTTCATTTCTCTCCATATATCTAGCAATCTCAATTCTTTCATAAAATGATTAATGGTCATCCTACATCCATTGTGCGTACAGTCCAGTCCTGTTGATCTATCTATACCGGGATTCAATGTACAATTAAAATCCCCTGCTATTATATGTTGCCCTGTAAGAGATGATAAGATAAGAAATAAATTAGCAAAGAACTTTTGATCATCTATATTGGAACCATATAGGTTCACCAAATTTATATTTTCTAATAGCAAAGATCCTTGAATGATTACATATCTTCCAAATTTGTCTCCAATTACATTTTTCACTTGAAAAGGGACTGATTTATGTATGAGAGTCATAACTCCCCTGGCTCGGGATGAAAATGATGAGGTGAAAACACTTCCTTGCCATCTACTCCTAATTCTTTTTACATCCTCCTCTATTAGATGAGTTTCTTGTAAAAACACAATTTTTGAACCCATGTCTTTTATTTTATTCATAACTTGTTTAAGTTTTTTTAAATTTTGTAGACCTCTGCAATTCCATGAAGTTAAATTAAGATTAACGCTTTGGTTTATGATCAATAGGGAGTTTGGGATTACCTTGCAGTGTAAACATGCTCATACAGAGAAGCAAAAAAACGAGTGGTCGAACATTCATCCTACAAACTACACACAAACAAATTCCCCCTTCCCACACTTGTGGCAAACCCCCCAAAATCAAAAGAAAAATTCCATCTCCCGATATAGCCATCGACTGCTCCACATCCACGAGGATCAGCCTAAGCCACTCCTTCTTCATCCTCCCAATCACCCTAACTCTACTGCTTTTAATGACGTAACATTAACTCTCCTCTGTAGTTTTCCAACTTAACTCCAAAATTTTTAGCAACTTTGTACATCATAGTTTTTTTTTTTTTTTTTAAATTATATAATGCAATCTATATTTTGTAAACTTGCTATTTGCTTCAAGTCAGTCAGATGCCTGTGCAAATGCTTAATTATTCTACCTTATATTTTGTTCATGCTTAGCTCCCACCAGTCTCTTCTTCTTGGATCTTCTTGATAAACTCCTGCGCCTCCTCTGGGGTCTTGAAGATGTGGGTTCTGCCCCCATACGTGGTCAGCAGTCTCGCAGGATAGATTACACCATGACGAATCCCAAGGTTGCGCAGCTCCTTACGTACGGGATCATACTGCTTCCTCAATTGTTGGATTCCTGTGGCCCAATCTGGGTAGAACCGCACCTGCTGATCCTGGTGTTTAATCTCTCCTTTAGCTCGTGCTGCGTTGAAGATCTTCATCCTGTCTCTGTTGCTGACAAACTTCATAATTAAGGTCCTCGGTGGTCCCTTATCTCTCCGTGGGCCAATACAATGCGCGCCCTCCAAAATCACCGCCGGCCGCAGCTCCGCACTGCCCAGCGCCTCCGGAATCCACTTTTCCAGAAAGGAACACGGGTCCCGACCTTCGGATTCTTCCGGTAGACCCACCAGCCTCAAGTTGTTCTGTCTCGACCGGGATTCCAAATCCAGAATGTTTTCTTCCAGACATTTTTTTTTTTTTCCAAAGTGCGCACCTTTAATTGGAGACAATTGACTTCATCTTCAGCACTGGAAATACGAAGCTCCATCTGCGCCATTTGTTCCACACAGTCACCCAATTCCTTTTTCATTCCTTCCAACGCTGCCATAATCCCATCAAATCTAGAGGAAAAGTCCGCTCTCATTGAACTCATAGCCGCCAGCAACGCACCTGTGTCGCTTCCCGCAGCTCCCGCGCCGTTGTTAGCTTCCTTCGCCATATTTGGTGCTTTCTCTGCTGCGTCACAGACCTGAAAGTCCGTTAATTTGGACTGTTTCTGCGGCTCGCTTTTTCCTCTACTTGGTTTTCCAGCCTTAGGCTTCACCGACATATCCTCGCTCAAACGCTGGGATACGTTCTGTCCCAAATGAGAGAGTTATTTGCCGATTTTTTTTCTCCAGAAGCAGAGCAGAGTGAGACGTGTCCTTCTTACGTGGCAGCCATAACCGGAAGTGACATGGCAGTTTTACTAGGATTGATTATTTTCTCGTTGATTCCAATTTAATTGCCAACGTTGTCAGTTCAGATTATAATAATATTTTAATTTCTGATCATGCCCCTGTGTCTGTTAAAATAAACTTCAATATGCTTGTGCACTCATATAATTGGAAATACAATCCGGCATTAAATTCAGATAAAGCTTTCTGTGAAAGCATCTCAAACAAAATTACAGATTTCTTATACTTTAATGATAATGGTGAGGTATCTGATTCCACACTGTGGGAAACATTTAAATCCGTTATTAGGGGTGATATTATCTCGTACCAGTCTCATAATAAAAAGGTTAAACAGAAGCGTATGTCTGAAATACAGACCCAACTCCCTTTGTTGGAGGAATCATTTCGTATCTCAAAATCAGATGAAATACTAAAGAATATTGTATCTGCAAGACTTGAATACAGCCGCATTCTTGGTGAGCATGTTTGTAATTATATACGAAAGCTTAAACAAAAGCAATTTGAGCTTGGTGATAAAGCACACAGCGTACTCGCTAGGCAATTGAGAGGTGTTCAAGCTGAACGGGCAATTTATAAAATTGTATCTAATGGAGAACTAATAACTGACCCTTTACAGATAAATAACACTTTTTATGAATATTATAAAAACTTGTATACCTCTAAATCATCATCATCAAAGGAAGACATATGGGGGTTCTTAAATAGATTGGATATACCCGCATTGAGTGAAAATGCCAAACAACAGTTGGATGCTGACTTCACACTAGAGGAGATTAAAGCTGCCATCCGTTCATTTCCAAATGGTAAGCCTTGTGGCCCTGACGGATTTGGCATTGAATTTTATAAAATTCACATTGATAAACTTGCCCCATTGTTGCTTCGTATGATAAACTCTTCCGTGAAGGAAGAATCATTCCCAGAGACATTATACGATGCGAACATTTGTCTACTGTTGAAGAAGGGTAAAGATGAAACAAATCTAGCTTCTTATCGCCCTCTCAGCCTTTTAAATAGTGACCAGAAAATTGTTGCAAAAGTTTTGGCAAACCGCTTGAACGAACACATTGGTTCCTTAATTCATAGTGACCAAACCGGGTTTATCCCCAAAAGGTTTGCATTTTCGAATACTCGTAGACTTCTGAACGTCATGTATTCTAACAACCCACCATATTCTGCTGTTGTCTCCTTGGATGCACAACAGGCCTTCGATCAAATTGAGTGGGAGTATATGTTTATTACTCTTAAAAGATTTGGCTTTGGTGACAGATTTATAGCTATCGCAAAAATGCTCTATGCACGTCCTAGATCATATGTACTTACTAACAACAATAAATCTGCCCCATTTTTATTACATCGCGGGACCAGGCAGGGCTGTTGCCTATCGCCAATGTTTTTTGCTCTGGCGCTTGAACCACTTGCTATTGCCATCAGGATGGAGCCTGAAATAGTAGGGTTTAGATATAGCACATTTGAATGTACTATTGGCTTGTACGCTGATGATGTCATTTTGACACTGTCTGACATTAGACAGTCTCTTCCACCTCTTCTCGAGATCATTAGGGAATTTGGTCAGTTCTCTGGTTTTACCATTAACTGGGAGAGAAGTGTTCTCATGCCTCTTTCAGATGGTCTAGATAAAACATTTCTCAACATATTACCTTTTAAAATATCAAATGAGCACTTTGAATATTTAGGAATCACCATCCCTAGGAATCCCAAACTTATTTTCAAATTGAATTTTACAGAACTATTAAATAAGATTAGGAGCATGATTGAGAAATGGAAATTACTACCAATTTCTCTAATTGGACGAGTAAATATTGTCAAAATGATTGTACTTCCTAAATTTATATATTTATTTCAGAATCTGCCAATTTTTCTTACAGCATCTTTTTTTAAATTAGTTGATTCCATTATCATCTCCTTTATTTGGGCTGGCAAAAACCCCCGTGTCTCTAAATTACATCTCCAAAAATCCTTGGTCGAGGGTGGTCTTGGGTTGCCTATTATGAGACATTATTATTGGGCCTGCAACGCTAGGGCCTTGGTCTTCTGGTCCCAAGATAATCATTATGCGGATCAAATACCGTGTTGGCCTGCACTTGAATCTCATAACTGTCAATCCCTCATTGGTACATCTTTATCTGCTTTATTATTTAGCAAGGTCGACGTCCCTCTGAATGTGTTCAGACATGACTTTGTGCTGCACAACTCCTTCAGAATTCTGAAACAAATTAAGAAGATATTGCATCTTCCTGACCTTTCTATATATGCACCTACTGTATATGCCAAAACCCTGCTTTCAAACCAGCTTTATCAGATCCTGTGTTCAGGCAATGGTCAAATAAAGGTATTCTTTCAATAAAGGACCTGTATATCAACAAAAACTTTGCATCTTTTACACAATTACAAATGAAGTTCAATCTCCCACCTGGTCATTTTTTCAGGTACCTGCAGATTAGACATTTTGTACAACAGTCTTTAACCCATTTTGTCAAACTTCCTGTACAACATGATTTCTATGAGGTTTTGAGAAAACACCCTACCTCCAAGCATTTAGTTTCAGAATTCGTTAATCTTTTCTCTTGGCCAACGTCTTCGACCCATGTCAAGGAGGCATGGACGAGGGATGCAGGTATAGAGATCTCAAATGATCTATGGGAAAGAGCCTTAGTTGGTATTCATTCATGTTCAGTAAATGCCAGACTTCAGCTAATACAATTTAAAGTAATACACCGATTACATTACTCTAAGACTCGCCTTAATAGACTTTTTCCGACCATTTCACCACTATGTGACAAGTGTAAAATAAGTGATGGTACTTTATGTCATTTATTTTTCTCCTGCCCCTCGCTTAAAAATTTTTGGTCTCAGACTTTTAATTTGTACAGTGTCATATATAAAAAAGTCATAATACCTGATGTCTTAACAGTAATACTTGGTTGTTCAGATCAAACTTTGCTCTGCTCACAGTCACTTCAGCATGCTATCAGGTTTGGCATGATTGTTGCGAAGAGGGTCATCCTGAAAGAATGGAAGGCCAACACGCCGCCCAGTTATATTAACTGGCTCAACGATTTGGCATCCTGCTTGTACCTTGAAGAGATTCGATATCATTTGTCTAACACTCAAGATATGTTTACTAAAATTTGGGGACTTTGTCATCCTGACCTTTAGAAGCCTGAGGCCGATAGTTGGTGATTTGCCTCAGTCCTCTCCACACAGAAGCCGAGTCATTAGCAGTGAACTGCTGCTGGAGTTTCTCAGAATACACAGATTTAGCTCTCCCCTAACAGAGAGCTGAGGAGAGCTAAATCTGTGTATTCTGAGAAACTCCAGCAGCAGTTCACTGCTAATGACTCGGCTTCTGTGTGGAGAGGACTGAGGCAAATCACCAACTATCGGCCTCAGGCTTCTAAAGGTCAGGATGACAAAGCCCTTTGTCAAAAACTGTCCCAACATTACGCCCGTTTTGACACCTCGTCAGCTGTGTCCAACTCACCCACTCCACCCAGCTCCACTGCCTCCTCAGCCCCTAATTCATCAAAAGCGGTCCCCCCCTCCTCCTCCTCCTCCTCCCCCCCTCCCCTTGTCATCAGTGAGCAGGACGTGCACAGACAGTTCTCCAGACTGAACCCGCGCAAGGCCCCCGGGCCGGACGGTGTGTCTCCCTCCACCCTGAGACACTGTGCGAAGGAGCTGGCTCCTGTCTTCACAGACATTTTTAACACCTCCCTTAAGCAATGTCACGTGCCGATCTGCCTCAAATCCTCCACCATCATCCCTGTCCCCAAGAAGCCACGGATTACTGGACTTAACGACTACAGACCTGTAGCGCTCACCTCTGTAGTCATGAAGTCCTTTGAGCGCCTGGTCCTGTCTCACCTCAAGTCCATCACCACACCCCTCCTAGACCCGCTGCAGTTTGCCTACCGTGCTAACAGGTCTGTGGACGACGCAGTCAACCTGGCCCTCCACTCCATCCTGCAGCACCTGGACTCCCCGGGAACCTACGCCAGGATTCTGTTTGTGTACTTCAGCTCCGCATTCAACACCATCCGCCCCGATCTGCTCCAGGACAAGCTGTTCCTGCTCAACGTGCCTGACTCCCTCTGCAGGTGGATCACTGACTTCCTGACGGACCGGAGACAGCATGTGCGGCTGGGGAAGTCTGTCTCAGACTCTGTTAGCATCAGCATTGGATCACCCCAGGGCTGTGTACTTTCCCCCCTACTCTTCTCCCTTTATACCAACTCCTGCACCTCCTCCCACCAGTCTGTTAAGCTGATTAAGTTTGCGGACGACACCACCCTCATCGGGCTCATCTCCAACGGCGACGAGTCCGCCTACAGGGAAGAGGTGGCCCAGCTGGTGTCCTGGTGCAGCCACAACAACCTGCAGCTGAATGCTCTGAAGACAGCGGAGATGATTGTGGACTTCAGGAAAGTCACAACCCCCCTGCCCCCTCTCACCATCACAGGCTCTCCCATCACCATTGCAGATTCCTTCCGCTTCTTGGGCACCACCATCACCCGAGACCTCAAATGGGAGCCAACCATCAGCTCTCTCATCAAAAAGGCCCAGCAGAGGATGTTCTTTCTGCGGCAGCTGAGGAAGCTCAAGCTACCCACCAAGATGTTAGTGCAGTTCTACACGGCCATCATCGAGTCCATCCTCACCTCCTCCATAACTGTGTGGTATGCAGGAGCCACTGCCAGGGACAGACTAAGGCTGCAGCACGTCGTGCGCACTGCTGAGAAGGTGATAGGCTGCAAGCTCCCATCTCTCCAGGACCTCCAGGAGCACATCTCCAGGACCCGGAGGCGTGCTGGCCGGATCATAGCCGATCCTTCACATCCTGGTCACGTACTGTTTGCCCCCCTCCCCTCAGGTAGAAGGCTTCGGTCCATTCGGACTAAAACCTCCCGGCACATGAACAGCTTTTTCCCCTCTGCCATCAGACTGCTGAACATTAAGTGACTTTTTGACTCTCGTGCACTATGTACAGCAGCTCAACCAGACTCACGTCATTCATCACTGTTTTTCTGTTGCATTATCGACTGCACTATGTGGTACTTCACATTATCTGCTACTTGCTAATTTTTTAAAACTGCCTTGACTAGTACTACTCATTATTACTAGTATTATTATTAGTATTATTATTATTATTACTTATTATTACTTATTTTTCTACACTTATTGCACGTTTTTAGTCCTTCAGTTTTTTAGTTTATCCCTTTTTCTCATCATGTTTTTAATGTTGCAGCATGGCACCGAGACAAATTCCTAGTTTGTGTACTACATGAACAATGGCAATAAATCTGATTCTGATTCTGACCACTTATGGATCACATTAAGAAAAAGAAGACTCAGCCTGTAACATGAAAGGATTGTATTATGAAACTTGCTTAGCATGGACTGCTTACACTTTTGTAGTTATATGGGCTTTGTGTAACAATCATTTATTTCTTTGTGTATTTTCTTGAGCACTGGCAGTGTTTATTGTTCCGTCTTATTTTTAAAAAAATCTGAATAAAATATATATTAAAAAAAAAATATTTAGGAATTCAAATTTTGCCTAAACTAGAATTAGTCGCCAGTGCCAACTATGAAGCCTTAATGACAGACATTAATGAGTTACTTCAGAGATGGATGTCACTACCAGTGTCGATGATTGGGAGAATTAATATACTTAAAAGTTATATCTTACCCAAAATGCTTTATTTATTTCAATACATTCCTTTACCACCACCTTCAGATCTATTCTCAAGAATTAAAAAAAAGTTAGTGGAATTTATATGGAACAATAGGAAGGCTAGATTACGTCTGTCCTTACTATATCATTTGATCGTGGAGGTCTGAAATGTCCAAACTTTATGTTGTATTACTGGTCAGCACAACTGAGGTCTATGACATATTATTTTTCATCAAATGATCTCCCTCACTGGACTGAAATGTAATCATACAATTTACCTTTACCTCTTCCCATATTCATATACTCAGACTCGGCAAAAAAATTACAGAAACAAGTTAAAAATTCATTTGTAAAGCATATGATCAAAATATGGTGTGAAACCACAAAATATCTAAAAGAACCACACTTATTGTCACAATTTAGCCCAATATGGGGTAATCGATATTTTAAACCAGGGAGAGCAGATGCTGTATTTAAAGTATGGAATTTAAAGGGATTCAAAAGATTCGAGACTTATATTTGTCAGGTTCAGATAACATAATGTCTTTTGAAGAACTGAGGATCAAATTTAATCTTAATAGAACACATTTTTTTTAAATATCTTCAGCTTAGGAATTTTATTTGATCAAATCAGAATAATGCTCTCATCCGACCTACTTATTCATCCTTGGAAAAAATCTTGACGAAAGATAGTAAGAGAAAGGGTATTATTTCAGAGTTTTATAACTCATTGACATTATCCTCAAGTGAAAACTCACAGAAAAGATTGAATTATTGGAAAGAAGACCTGCAAACTGAAATTTCAGAGGAACAATGGGAATTGGCTTGTGCAGAAGCTCAAACCAAATCAATAAATGTACGTCTTAAATTGATACATTTTAAATGGTTAATGCGGATGTATGTTACACCGGTGGAGTTAAATAGATATAACAAAAACATACTAGATACGTGCACAAAATGTGTGGAAAGTAAAGGAACCCTATTTCATTGTTTATGGGAATGTAGAAAAATTAGAATGTTTTGGGAAGAGGTGAGGGTAACAATTGAAAAAATAAATTCAAAACAAATCATATTGAATCCTAAACTGTTTTTGTTGGGTCTTTATCCAGAAAAGCATAACTTTAACAAGAGTGAGAGAGCATTCATAGACCTCAGTTTGCTTAACGCCAAAAAATGTATTGCACTATTGTGGAAAAAGACTCATAGACCAGATGTGACTCAGTGGTTAAGACAGATGTTAACAAACCTTTTACTAGAAAGAATAACATACATACTGAAATCAAAGGAAATTGTGTTTGAGAATAAATGGAAACCTTTCATTGATTATGTAAAGAATTTAAACATAACTTTTGAAGAAGAAGGTGAATGATGTGTGTGGACCTTGTAAATTCCAAACTGGTGAATGTATAGTATGTATACTTACGTAATGGATTGCCTAGACTAAATAGAGGAGCATTGTTGAAGACCTGCCTTTGTTAGTGGTTGTTGATGTTTTTTAGTACTTTTTTTAAATTACTTTAGTGTTAGTGTTTGTTTGTGTTATGTTTGTAAAAAGGTTCAATAAAAATATTGTGGGAAAAAAAAATTGTAGAAGACTGCATGCTTGTACAAGTACATAAAAATAGAGCACAATGCTGTTGCATTGTGTTGTTGTTAATGCTGTTGCTTCTAGAAAATTACACTTCTCACATTTTATGATGCCTGGGGAAACAGGTGTTAAGCTCCATCCCTGTGCCTCGCCCCTGGAGACAGGCACACTGTGCACAGTGTGCACTCAGCCTTCTACAGCTGCTCTGACCCAGCAAAACCAGAATGAATCTGGTCAAAATTGCCAGAATAAACAGATAAAACTTTTCTCCAAAGGAAATTTCTCCTCCCCTCTGGGAATTGATTTTCTGTGCATGATTGAAATTAATCCCCACTCCAGGTGAGTTCCTGCATGTTTTCTGACCTATTTTTTTTTTTGTTTTGTTTTTCTTTCCTTAGAAAACATACTTTTTTGTTAGAAGAAAATATATTAAAATTAAATTATTATTAAATAATTTTGTTTGCATCAGATATTATCATTTTATTAATTAAACAGCTGGAGGTAGTTGTAATTCAATGCTGATGCTGCTCCTGTGGTGATTTACGGCATATTTTCTTTTAAAAATACAACCAAAAATAATTATTTAAATACAACATTCTGTTTATTTTGCTAGTTGGCAACTTTGAGTATAATAAGGACTTGCCTATACATATTTTTTTCATTTATTTTTTATACCCCAACGAAATGTACCAAAAACCGTAAGCTCTTCCTACCAACGACTTGAGGAGTGCGGTGAGTTGCACATAGGGATGCCGTACAACGAAACATTTTCATAAGATGGCTGTAAGTATCCCGTAGGAAGAACCCAAAGCACTCTGACAAAGAATGTAAGAACTCTAGGGTCATCGTACGACAGAAAAGCAGCTCATTTCTCAAGAATGCTTCGAGCTGTTCTTGCGAATTGAACGGCGGCCATAAGAAACTATGCCCTCCTCCATGAATGTCTGTGAACTCCAGAATTCGTAGGAGCCGGGAGATTCTTACGAACCCATCGTTCATAAGAATCTTTTTGACTGCAACTTTGACTGTTAAGTGCAGATGCAAAACATAAAGGACTGGATATTATGTGCACCATGGGTTCTAAGTTCATCACCCAAAAGATATTACTAATTCGCTCTGATTTGATGAAATACCTTTAAAAAAAAATCCTTTATTTTTTCACACCTTGATCAATCTTGAGCTGATATCTTATGGATTTCAGCAGCTCTCAGGCTGCATGTCTGCTGTCTGACACCAATGTGCTACCTTCATAATAAATGTCAAAGGTAAGCCATTGTACAAGTCAGGCACTTGAGTGGAGCTTATGGCCATAAGATTCAGTCATGCATTCAGTCTATTAAAGCAGGCCTAAAATATAGCATATAGGTACATGGCTCTGTCATTGGTAATGTCTGTGACCAATTTTCCAAACAAAATTTACACCAGTCTGTGGTGAATATCACATGAGGAAATAAGGGCATAACAGCCTATGAATTCTCGAATCACACCCATGGGAGGACGTTTTCACGGAGCCTCATAAGGTGTGTCTGAATTATAACAATCCCTAGACTGTTAGATTATCTCCAGGCCCTCTTTTCCCATCCTGCTGAAATTTTTACAGAAAAGGTGAAGTTTGCAGTAAATAAAGAGTCAAGTTCAGCAGGAAACAATATCCAACCGAGACTGAAACACACTAAAAAACGATTATTTCAATGCAGTAGGAAGTTTCTTTTGTTTATTCCTACAGTCTTTCATGATTAATTTGATCCCTTTTCTTCAATTAAAGATCATTTAAATTACACAATGCTGTGAAAAAGTATTTGCTCCTCCTGATTTCTTATTTTCTGCATATTTTTCACACTTAAATATTACAGATAAACAAATTTTAATATTAGACAAAGAGCACCCCAGTAAATACAAAAGGCTGTTTTTAAAAGATGATTTTATTTATTAAGGGAAAAAACAATCCATACCTACCTGGCCTGATGTGAAAAAGTAAATGCCCCCTAAACCTAATAAGTGGTTGTGCCAACTTTGGTGGCAACAACTGCAATCAAGCGTTTGCGATAATTGGCAGAGTCTTTTACATCACTGTTGAGATGTAAGAAGGAGATGGAGATGGAAAAAGGACAAATTACATGTGTCTCTGGGAATTTTTAGGGATTGTCTTGCTAATTACCAGAGGACCGTGCAAAAGGCAAAATTTCAGTATCTCTCTGATATTATTTCCAGCAGCAGTCACTGTCCTAGAGTGCTATTTAACACAATTAACTCTTTTATAAACCCATGCACTCAGACTGTGACGAACGATTCGTTTACAACATGTGAGACTTTTCTTTACTTTTTTGTTGATAAAGTGGACTCTGTTAGACGAGCTATTAATAACAGTTTTAATGGAAGCTTGTCTGTTGTCCCGGGTTACTCTGCTGTGTTTGAACAGTTTGAGTTGGTTTCTTTATCATCACTTGCTGATATAGTAAGGTCTCTGAAGCCTACAAATTGCTCACTGGATGTTGTTCCCGCTGGAATCCTGAAAAGGGTTTTTAATACTGTAGGGCCTGGTCTTTTGGTTTTTATTAATTCCTGACTTAGTTCAGGATTTGTCCCACCTGCTTTTAAACATGCTGTGGTTAGGCCCCTTCTTAAAAAACCTCACCTTGACCCTTCAGTTTTATCTAATTTTAGACCCATTTCTCATTTGCCCTTTTTATCTAAAGTTTTAGAAAATGCTGTTTTTATATAGTTGCAGTCTTTTTTAGAAGACAGTTCTATTTTTTGAGAAGTTTCAATCTGGGTTTAGATCTCGTCACAGCACTGAGTCTGCCCTGCTTAAGGTGCACAATGATATTATGATGTCTGTTGATGCCAAATGCCCTGTGGTCTTAGTGCTGCTAGATCTTACAGCAGCCTTTGACACTGTGGACCACACTATCCTTTTGTCATGCCTGAATCACCATGTTGGCATCCATGGCACTGCACTTAAGTGGTTTGAATTCTTGTCCCTGTCAAATAAACTAATCTACTACTACTACTACTACCTTTCTAATAGAACTTTTTCTGTAATGATTGGTGACATGTCCTCTTCTAGTGCCTCTCTCTCCTGTGGGGTCCCACAGGGCTCTATCCTTGGACCTATTCTGTTTTCATTATATATGCTGCCACTCAGGTCAATAATAGCCAGGCATAACATGTCTTTCCACTGTTATGCAGACAATTTGCAGCTTTGTTTACCTTTGAACCCAGAACAAACTAACTCACAAAGTGTTCTATTGGACTGCATCATTGATATTAAGTTGTGGTTAAGCCAAAATTTTCTACACTTAAATGAAGAAAAAACAGAAAGTATTGTGTTTGGGGATACTGTAACGGCTGGCTTTGGTACCCTCTCTTTAAGGCTCAGTTCAGCTGTCAGAAATTTGGGGGTGATTTTTGACAGCCATTTAAAATTTGATAAACAGATTGACAATGTAGTCAAGATGAGCTTTTATCAATTACGTTTGTTATCCAAAGCCAAACCTTTCCTGAGCCATCATGATCTTGAGATAGCCATCCATGCTTTAATCACATCTCGACTTGATTACTGCAATGCACTTTATGTTGGCATCTCTCAGTCTTCTCTCGACCGCCTTCAACTTGTGCAAAATGCAGCAGCCCGTCTTTTGACCAACACACCTAGGCGAGAGCACATTACTCCGATCCTTTTTTCACTTCATTGGCTTCCAGTCCATTTTAGAATTAATTTTAAACTTTTGCTTTTTGTTTTTAAAGCTCTTAATGACCTTGCTCCGGTTTATATGTCTGAGACTTTGACTGTCTGTGACCAAGGCAGGGCTTTGAGGTCATCCAATCAGCTTTTGCTGGATGTGCCTAGGTCTAGGTATAAACATTGGGGTGACCGAGCCTTTTCTGTTGCCGCCCCCAGGCTAACTAACTAACTAACTAACTAACCTGCACTTATATAGCGCTTTTCTAGTCACAAAGACCACTCAAAGCGCTTTCACTAATACTAACCCTCTATTCTAAGGGCCTATAGGAAACAGATATCTAGGGTCAATTTCTGGAATAATCTCCCCCCTGACCTACGTGCTATCTCTGACCTGGCTCTTTTTAAATCAGAACTTAAGACATATTTGTTTAGGATGGCTTTTAATACCCAGTAGTGGTGATATTTGTTTTGGCATTTGTTTTTATTTTATTCTCATTTTTAGGTATTTATTCTTATTTTTTTTTTTGTTTATGTTATTTGTTTTTAATGCTCTGTGTGTTTTTAATGCTGTTTATTTTCTGTAAAGCACTTTGGTCACCTATGAGTTGTTTTAAAGGGCTATATAAATAAAGTACATTACATTACATTGAGGAGTTTTGGCCCCCTCTTCTGGACAGAATTGCTTTATTTCAGCCACATTGGAGGGTTTGAGCTTGAGGTCACGAACTGATGGTCGGATTTTCTCCTTCAGAATTTTCTGGTAGAGAGCAGAATTCATGATTCCATCAATTATGGTGAGTCATCCAGGTCCTGAAGCAGCAACACAGCCCCAGACCATCACACTACCACCACCATGTTTGACTGTTGGTATGATGTTCTTTTTATGAAATGCTGTGTTAGTTTTATGCCAGATGTAACGGGACGGACAGCTTCCATAAAGTTAAACTTTTGTCTTGTCAGTCCACAGAATATTTCCCCAAAAGTCTTGGGTATCATCAAGACATTTTTAGGCAAATTTGAGACGAGCCTTTGTGTTCTTTTTGATCAGCAGTTGTTTTCACTTTGGAACACTCCCATGGATGCCATTTTTGTCCAGTCTCTTTCTTATTGTTGAATCATGGAGCAGTGCAGAAACTGAGGCAAGTTAGGGCTGCAGTTCTTTAGATGTTGTCTTGGGCTTTTGCTTCTCATCGGTTCTTGAATTTCTTGAGATTGTGGCATGATGTGTTGCTTTTTGAGAACTTTTAGCCTACTACACTTTGTCAGACAGGTTCTATTTAGATAGATAGATAGATAGATAGATAGATAGATAGATAGATAGATAGATAGATAGATAGATAGATAGATAGATAGATAGATAGATAGATAGATAGATAGATAGATAGATAGATAGATAGATAGATAGTTTATTTCGAACAAAAAAAATATAACAAAAACAAACAAATGGCAAATGCAATAAAGTAACAGTATACACTGTTTGAAAGGGAGAAGGAAGAATTGAACACTTATTAATTCCATCTCCTCTTTTCCATAGATACACCCATGTGAATTTTATACAAATTACCACCTTTAAGACCCCAAGTAAACAATTTACTGTGTTTTTTACAAATCAACATTAACACCCATCCATTCTAACATACATTGATGTCCATACACCAAAACCAGCCTCAAACAACACAGATATACACAGTGCTGTCCCACCCACCATTCCATAGTGTCCCATAATGTCCCAGAGTGAACATAATGACTCGTACATATAAATACTACCCTTCTAACATATATCCTTTCAGCAAATGGTGTTTATACCTCTTTTTGAATTGATTTCCCGTTTGTACATAGTTTCATTTCCGGCTCCAGACTGTTCCACAAATCCACCCCACAGACAGATATGCACATACTTTTCTTGGTTGTTCGTATCTTGGGTTTCGTAAAGTTTAAGTCTCCTCTCAAATTATGATCATTGTCTCTTTTTTTAAATATTTTTTGTATATTAGTTGGGAGTTGATTATTAATTGCCCTGTACATTACTTGTGCTGTCTTAGATTTAACTAAATCGATGAACTTTATGACATGTGACTTTAAAAACAACGAATTGGTATGGTCTCTATATCCTACATTGTTTATTATCCTTATAGCTCTTTTTTGTAATGTGCATATTGACTGTAGGTTGGTCTTGTAGGTGTTTCACCAGACTTCTACACAATAGTTAAGATAAGGTAAAAACAGTGAATTGTACAATAAGACCAATGATTTATAGTCCAAGATGTGTCTTGTCTTCCTCAGTATGCCTATACATTTTGCTAACTTGGCCCGGATGTGACTGATGTGAGGTTTCCAGCAGATTTTATTGTCTAGCGTCACCCCCAGAAACTTATTTTCCTGTACTGTTTCTATTCTGGTATCATCTATCGTTTATCATTTATCATTTATACATATCATTTATCATTTATCGTTATCTATCGTTTCATAATTTTTATGGACAGGATTTCTAGGCGCAGCCAGGGAATGGAGGGTGTCATGCTTGGTGACCACAGGATCTCATCTCTGTTGTTTGCAGATGATGTTGTCCTGTTGGCTTCATCCAGCAATGACCTACAGCTCTTGCTGGGACGGTTTGCCGCTGAGTGTGAAGCGGCTGGGATGAGAATCAGCACCTCCAAGTCCGAGTCCATGGTCCTCAGCCGGAAAAAGGTGGATTGTCCTCTCCGGGTTGGGGACAGGCTCCTGCCCCAAGTGGAGGAGTTTAAGTATCTTGGGGTCTTGTTCACGAGTGAGGGGAAAATGGAGCGAGAGATCGACAGACGGATTGGAGCAGCATCTGCAGTGATGCGGACGTTGTACCGGTCTGTTGTGGTGAAGAGGGAGCTTAGTTCTAAGGCAAAGCTGTCGATTTACCAGTCAATCTACATTCCTACTCTCACCTATGGTCACGAGCTTTGGGTAATGACCGAAAGAACGAGATCGCGGATACAAGCGGCTGAAATGAGCTTTCTCCGTAGGATTGCTGGACTCACCCTCAGAGATAGGGTGAGGAGCTCAGTCATCCGGGAGAGGCTCAGAGTAGAACCGCTGCTCCTCCACATTGAAAGGAGTCAGTTGAGGTGGTATGGGCATCTGATTAGGATACCTCCTGGACGCCTCCCACTTGAGGTGTTTCAGGCACGTCCCACTGGGAGGAGACCCCGGGGCAGACCCAGGACTCGGTGGAGAGACTATGTCTCCCAGCTGGTCTGGGAACGCCTTGGTATCCCCTCTGAAGAGCTGGAGCAGGTGGCTGGGGAGAGGGAAGTCTGGGCTTCTCTGCTTGAACTGCTGCCTCCGCAACCCGGACCTCCGGAAAAGCGGTAGAAGATGGATGGATGGATGGATGATCTATCGTTACCATTATTTCATGATTTATTTTATAATTTCCAAACAACATAATCTTTGTTTTTTTTAGATTTAGAGATAATTTATTTTTGTTGAACCACTGCGTTAATTTTTCCATTTCAGTTGTGACCACCTCTAAAACCTGCTGCAAATTCTCACCAGTGTGATTTAAGTGATTTTTGTAACTTAGATTTTTATTCATTTTTCATTATATATATTGCATTCACATCACAGTCTACATTTAAAAAACAAAGGGGCTAGAGTAAGAAAGAAAAAAAAGGAAAAAAAAAAAGGGGGGGGGGGACAACTGTTGGAGCATCAAGTTTTTAGTTTCCATCTCTTAATTCTTCTGGTTTTTCCAGTGTCTTTGGTTATTCTTTCAATTTCTGTCTCGTTGTTGCACTTTGTAGTGTGTCCATTTCCGCCATTTTTTTTCATATAGTCCTTCTTGCATTCTTTGTCGATATGTTAGTTTTTCCATCATACGTATGTCCTCAACAATGTCAGTCCATTGCTCTTGGTCAGGAAGAACTTCTGATCGCCATTTTTTTGTGATTGTTTTTTTACATGCAATCAACAAGATTTTAACTAGATATCTGTCCTCAGCCTGTATTACATTGTCTCTTTTAAGATCACATAAGTACATCAGGTTACAGTTCATTGGTATATTATATCCTAATATCCTCTGTTATTGTCACATGCATAGAGTTCCAGAATGATGAGATTTTGCTGCATTTCCAAAACATATGTGAGTGGTCTGCATTTTGAGCCCCACATCCCCTCCAGCATAAAGATTGGGTATTTGTATATTTTCCTTGAATCTAACTAACTAACTAACCTGCACTTATATAGCGCTTTTCTAGTCACAAAGACCACTCAAAGCGCCCTCATCAATACTAACCCTCTATTCCAAGGGCCTATAGGAAACAGATATCTAGGGACAATTTAGAACAGCCAATTAACTTAACATGCATGTCTTTGGCATGTGGGAGGAAACCGGAGAAATCCCGGAGTAAACCCACGCAACACGGGGAGAACATGCAAACTCCACACAGATCACTGTTGGTCGGGGGCTGGGATCGAACCCACGATCCCACCATCCCCACAATCCCCCGGCCAAGGGTAAACTGTGCTGCCGCAGTGCTAACCACTGCGCCACCGTGCAGCCAATCTAACTACTAACTAACTAACTAACCTGCACTTATATAGCGCTTTTCTAGTCACAAAGACCACTCAAAGCGCTTTCATTAATATCTGTGGTGTAATGAAAAATCTGTGGTGTAATGAAAAAGCGAATCAGGTTTTTCCATCCAAATTCCCTCCATATCCTTGAATTTGTTGATGTGTGTTGTGTTTTCCATATTTCCTGCCAGCTTTCTTCTGTTATGTTTAAATTGAGCTCTTTCTCCCATTTCTCCTTTATATAGTTACTTGAATGTTTGTTTGCCATAAGTTTCTGGTATAGCTTTGAAATAATTCTTATTTTATTTCCTGCATATGAACTTAAAATGAATTGTATAATCTCGCTCACATCTGTTTGGAGGTTATGCCTAATCTTCTTCATATAATAGTCTCTCATCTGCAGATATCTGAAGAATTCCGATCTTTCTAGTTTAAATTTTCTTCTGATGTTTACAAAGCTCCCGAGATCTTTTTTTCCGATATTGCCCCATGCTGTGATTCCCTTGTTCACCAGATTTTTGTATCCCCTATCTTGCTTTGCCGGTTCAAACTGACTGTCAAATGCTACCCATTTCAATAGTTTTATGTCTTCCTTTATATTATACTTTTGTACTATTTTATACCACAGTTCCAAAGTAAATTTAGTGATTGGGTCTATTTGTTTGATTTGCTTATATGCATCTTTATCTCCTATTATGCTTTGTACTGGGAGTCCCTCAATTTCCTTTTCCATTTCTTTCCATTTTGCCTCATATCCTTCGTCGCACCAACATATGATATATCTTATTTGTGCTGAGTAGTAATATTCCTTAAGACTCGGTAGGCCCATGCCTCCTTTCTCTTTTGGTAACTGGAGAGTTTTATATTTCACTCTTGGCTTTTTACCTCCCCAAACAAATCTCGATATCATCCTGTCCCACTTTGAGAACTGGGCACCTGGAATCTCTGTTGGTAGAGCCTGGAAGAGGTAAAGTAATCTAGGTTGTATGCTGATTTTGACTGTCTCAATTTTTGAATTCAGATCCATATTTAAGATTGACCATCTATCAATACCTTTTTTTATTTCTTGTTCCAACCTATCATAGTTTGCTTTATAGATTTTGCTTAGATCTTTAGGTATGTTCACTCCAAGGTATTTTATTTCTTTTTGTTTCCAGTTTAGTTTGATCTTATCAGTTATCTGGTTTAGAGGGTTATAGTGGAATGTCAGTATTTGTGTTTTTGTTATGTTTATCTTGTATCCTGATAATTTTCCAAAATTTTCTATCAAGTTCATCATTTCCATTATTGATTCATCTGGTTGTTCAAGGTAAACTATAATATCGTCTGCAAATAGCCCAATCTTGTGTTCCGCTCCCTTTATTGTTACACCTTTTAATTTCTTATTTTGTCATATCGCTTGAGCCAGTGGCTCTATGAACAGAGCAAACAAGGTGGGCGATAAGCAGCATCCCTGCCTGGTTGATCTTTGTATATTTACTTTGTCTGTTAAGCTACCGTTTATCTTGATTCTTGCCACAGGTTCTTGATACAGCGTCCTTATGCATTGTACTGATTTTTCGTTAAATCCAAAGCGTTCCAGCACACTATATAGGAATTTCCAGTTAACCCTGTTAAATGCTTTTTCTGCGTCTAAACTCATTATTACTGCGCTTTTCTTTTCTTTATGTATTTGATTAATTATATGTATTGTTCTCCTGATATTGTCATGTGTTTGGCGTCCCTCTATGAAACCAGTTTGATCATCTTCTATCAATTCCGTCAAGAATGTCTTTATTCGTTTACATATAATTGTTGTATATATTTTATAATCCACATTTAATAAAGAGATTGGTCTATAGTTTCCGCATTGTTCTCTATCTTTCCCTGGCTTTAAAATAACTGAAATAATGGCTTCATTCCATGATGGAGGTATTTTGTTGTTGTTCAACGTCCAATTAAATGACTTTAGGAGCTGTGGCGTGAGTTCTTCTATAAACAGTTTATAAAACTCAGAGGGGTACCCATCACTACCTGGTGATTTACCGTTTTTAAGTGACTTAATCACATCTCTAATCTCTTGTGTTGTTATTTCTGCTGTTAGCTTTTCATTTTGTTGATTTCCTATTGATGGCAAGTCCAATGTGCATAGAAATTTTTTAATATCCTTAGTATTTGTTTCTTCAGGTTGCGAGTATAGTTCTTGATAGAAATTATGGAATATTTCTTCGATGTTTTCCGAGTTAACTGTGGTTTTATTTGTGATGGGGTCTTTAATCTTATATACATTATTCACTGCTTGTTGTTTTCTTAACCGTTTTGCCAGCAGTTTTGTGGCTTTTGGTCCCGTTTCATAATATTTTTGCTTTAGATATCAATTTTTCCTTTCAATTTCATCTATTTTTTCTATCTATTTTTTTTTTTTTTTTTTCTCTCGGCGCCACACGAGTAGGCTGCCTTTTGCAACAGCGGCTTGATTCCGAGTCTTTTTCCCTTCCTCTCTCTTTTGATCCGTCTTTTTTTTTCACCCCACTTATATCACGGACACACAGATCGTCCTAAATGTCTCCTGAGCCGGTGGACGGAGCCACTGTTTATAGCAGGATACGATACAGCAGAGAACAGCTGCTAGCATTCAACCGCCACCCGGTCCCATTGGAAAAACTCGACATACCGAGAGAACTGAGGCGAAAACGGCGCGGCTGCCGGGCTGGAGTAAGGCGGAGGACAAAAAATATAAGGTACAGACCCTCCCTTCCATCTGTTGTCATGGGAAATGTACGGTCGATACTGGGAAAGTTAGATGAGCTAGCGGCTATCTCCCGTTATGATAGCACATACCGGGAGTGCTCTCTCCTTTTGTTTACTGAGACGTGGCTAACTGAACTAGCAGCAGATGCTAACATTGAGCTGGAGGGTTTTCACATGATACGAGCTGACCGAACACCAGACAGTGGCAAGGCTAGGGGCGGTGGAGTGATAATGTATGTTAACAACAACTGGTGCAGACCGGGACATATCACTGTTAAACAACGACACTGCAGCAAAGACATTGAGTTGCTAGCTGTTAGCATGAGGCCTACATATCTCCCGAGAGAACACTCACACGTGATCTGCATTGTTGTTTATGCAAATCCGACGGCGAACGCTGGGACAGCACGTGACGTCATCCATTCAGTAACCAGCAGGCTGCAGACAGAACACCCAGATGCTCTTCTCCTCATCTCAGGCGATTTCAACCATGTTTCACTGTCTCCCATTCTACCCACGTTCACCCAGTATGTCACATGCCACACTAGAGACAATAAAACACTGGATTTATTCTACGCAAACACTAAGGAGGCGTACACCTCATCACAACTCCCCCCACTCGGGAGATCGGATCACAACTTGGTTCATCTCCGGCCGGTGTACAAACCCCTAGTGCACAGACAACCTCCGGCCATGCACACTGTGGAGTTATGGTCTGAGGAGACAATGGACACCCTAAAGGGCTGTTTTGAAGCCACCGCCTGGAAGCAGCTCTGCGATCCACATGGTGAGGACATCGATGGCCTCATTCACACCTTCACGGGCTACCTCAGCTTCTGTGTGGACAAATCCGTTCCCACCAAGACCATACGGCGTCACTCAAACAACAAACCCTGGATCAACCCTGAGATAAAAACACTTCTGAGAGAGAAGAAGAGGATCTTCAGGTCAGGGAACAGGGAGATGCTGAAGTCCGTACAGAGGGAGCTGAGGAGAAAGATCAGAGAAAGCAAGGACAGCTTCAGGAAGAAGATGGAGGACAAGCTGCAACAGAGCGACATCAGCGGGGTCTGGAGAAACCTCAAAACCATCTCGGGGCTCCAGAATACCTCCCCCCAGGCCACAGGGGGCAGGGAGTGGGCGAACAACCTGAATCTGTTTTTCAATAGATTTGACCAACCGCCCTCCCCCCTGACTGCACAACAACCACTGCTGCCTCTAAAGAAATCAAGTCCTGCTGCCCACTCCCCACTCCACCAACACCCCCCCACTCCCAACACACAGCCCCCCATCCTGACCCTGACCAGGACCCAGGTGAGGACGGAGCTGAGGAAGATCAAGGCGAGGAAGGCGCCGGGACCGGACGGCATCAGCGCAAAGCTCCTCAAGTCCTGTGCAGACCAGCTGTGTGGGATTGTGACGTATATCTTCAACATGAGCCTGAAACTGGGGAGGGTACCACAGCTGTGGAAAACATCTTGTGTGGTACCTGTACCAAAAACTTCCCACCCCAAAGACCTGAACAGCTACAGACCGGTGGCCTTGACGTCCCACTTGATGAAGACCCTGGAGAGACTGCTCCTTGCTCACCTCCGCCCCCTGGTGGAACCAGCGATGGATCCACTCCAGTTCGCCTACCAGCATGGCATTGGGGTGGAGGATGCGGTGATCTTCCTCCTTCACCGTTCTCTGTCCCACCTGGAGAAGCCCGGGAATATGGTGAGGATCATGTTCTTTGACTTCTCCAGTGCTTTCAACACCATCCAACCGATGATCCTGAAGGACAAGCTGCTGCGCGAAGGGGTGGACCAGCACCTGTCATCATGGATCCTGGACTACCTCACGAACCGGCCTCAGTTTGTGAGAACCCGGGACTGTGTGTCCGACACGATCATCAGTAGCACGGGGGCCCCCCAGGGAACGGTGCTGGCTCCCTTCCTGTTCACTCTTTATACTGCGGACTTCTCACACAACACAACACACTGCCATCTACAGAAGTTCTCTGATGACTCTGCGATCGTTGGCCTCATCTCCAATGGAGATGAAGCTGAGTACAGAGGGCTTATCCAGGACTTCGTGGACTGGTGCCATCGGAACTGCCTCCAGATCAACGCGAGGAAAACTAAGGAGCTGGTGGTGGACTGCCGCAGGCATGGGCAGCCCCTCACAGTACCAGTAAATATACAGGGAACAGACATCGAGATGGTGACATCCTATAAGTACCTGGGTATTCATCTGAACAATAAACTAGACTGGTCACACAATACTGATGCACTCTACAAGAAGGGACAGTGCAGGCTGTTCCTGCTGAGGAGACTCAGGTCTTTTGGTGTACAAGGGGCGCTGCTGAAGTCATTCTATGACACGGTGGTGGCATCAGCCATCACTTTTGGAGTGGTCTGCTGGGGCAGTGGCATTACTGCAGCCGATAGGAAGAGACTGAACAAACTGATTAAGAAAGCTAGCTCTGTCCTGGGGCAGCGCCTTGATCCGATGGAGGAGATAGGAGAGAGAAGGACGGTGGCTAAACTGTCATCTCTGCTGGAGTCCGAGTTCCACCCTATGCAGGACATACTGAATGCACTGAGGAGCTCATTTAGCAGCAGACTACATCATCCCAGGTGCACAACCGAGAGGTTTCGTAGGTCCTTCCTACCAACGGCTGTCAGACTGTACAACCTAAGCAGGGCTGCTCGCAGAGATAGCAAAAAGACGTAACAAACTAATAGTTTTTTGAATGCAAAAGATGCAATAGACTTACACAATGGTCCCCTCCGGCATACAACTAGGAACATACCGGTCGCTATGGAGGGTGAGAATATGTATGGGCACATAATCATACCATGTAGGATAACTAAGTAGACGGTTATGTTGTTTCATTCCATCTAGCAACAATGCTCTGCACTGTGTGTGTTTATATATTTACATATTTATTCCATCTAGCTACAATGCTCAGCACTGGGTGTGTTTATATATTTATATATCTACATATTATTCCATCTAGCTACATTGCTCCGCACTGTGTGTGTTTATATACTTGCATATTTAGTCCACCTAGCTGCAATGCTCCGTACTGTGGGTGTTTATATATTTACATATTTATTCCATCTAGCTACAATGCTCTGCACTGTGTGTTCATATATTCATATATTTATTCCATCCAGCTACAATGCTCTGCACTGTGTGTCTGTGTGTGTGTGTATATATATATATTTTATAGTAATACGTACATATGTATATTAGCTGCTCTTGCTTGCTTGTTTTTTTCTTGCCTTCTGATTGTTGCTCTGAGTGTTGCTATCCCTGTGCTGTTGCAATCCTGGAATTTCCCCGTTGTGGGACTAATAAAGGCTTATCTTATCTTATCTTATTTGTGTTTCTTTTATCTTTATTTTTTATTCTTTAATTTCTTGGTATATTTTTGGGTCATTTGTGTTTTGATGTTTACGTTCTAATTCCCTCAGTCTCTCACATCTTTGTTCATATGTTTCCAGTTTAGACTTATTTGCTTTTCCTGTTTCAACAATTAATTTACCTCTTAACACGGCTTTTAGTGCATCCCATAGTATTGTTGGGTCCACTTCTTCATCGTCATTCTCTTGGATATACTCGTTTATGTTTACTTTTATTCTTTCTTTCATTTTCTCATCATTTAACAGTCCTACATTAAGTTTCCATGTTGTTTGTCGTTTTCTATTGTTTAAATATATTTCCATGTATATAGGATTATGATCTGATATTTCTGCCCCTCCAATCCGACAATTTCTCACCCTGTGTCTGTCACCTTCATTCATAAGGAAGTAATCTATTCTAGAGTGTACTTTATGGACTGCTGAATAATGTGTATAGTCTTTTTCGAGTGGGTGCAGGTCCCTCCATATGTCTACCATACCCATTTCTGCCAGTGAGGTTCTTATGAACTTTGCTACATGTTTTTTTGTCTTCTTAACACTTGTTGTGTCAACTTCATGATCCATGACAGCATTTAAGTCTCCTCCACAAATTAGGACTCCTTCACTGTGTGTTGCTATGAGATCAAACAGATGTTGAAAAAAACCCTTGTCACTTTCTGGTGGGGCATAGATGTTCACTAATGTGATCTGCATACCATCTATTCTTCCCTTTATTATTACATGCCTGCCTTCTTTATCCTGGATTTCTTGTTCACATTCAAATTGTATTTTATTTGAAATTAGTATCATAACCCCCCTTTTAGTTCCTCCCTTAAATGAACTGTAGTAGGAGTTCTTATAGCCAAATCTCTTTCGTTTCACATGTTCTGTCTTGCTCAAATGTGTCTCTTGCATAAATATAATTTCGGCTTTTTCCTTGTTGAATTTTCTTATTATTCTTTCCCTTTTAACAGGTGAGTTCAGACCATTCACGTTTAGTGTCATTATCTTAAGATTTTTACCCATATTCATGTTTTTTCATTTTTTTTAACTTGTGCTCCTAGCCCCTTTAACAACAAAAATAACACATATTTATATAAAAACACATTAAAAAATCTCGACCTCCGTACTTTGGGCCTTTCTTCTGCCCACTGTTCCCTGTTGGTGGGTGGAGGGAATGTCCTCACCGAGTGAGGGGCCCTCCCTAGACCTGTATTTACTATCCAAGTAATAGTCATTAGTCTAGAAATGTCCAACAAAAATCACTTAAACCTCTCCTAGCCGTTTGTTTCTCTTTTACCTTGTCTTCTTGGCCTTCATTTCTTCTGTGTCTTTCTTAATCTTTGTTATAATCTAGGCTTTCAGTTGAAAGCCTTGCAGTTTTTCCTGGGCCCGCTGCTCCACGTCTCTCCCCCTTCTTCTGCCGCTCACTTGTCTCCACTCCGGCTGTCGTGATGCGTTCAGGGCCGCCGCTGCTCCAGCCGCTTCCTCCGGCACGCTCACCACAAAGCCCCGCTCCATCATGTCCCGCGCTGCCTCTCTGGCTGTGTTGTATGTCTTCACGCCGTCCTCCCAATGAATCCTCATCTTCGTTAGCGGCATTTGGAATCTAATTTTTTTCTCTTTCAGTGTTTTTTTAATGTTGGCATATTTCTTTCGCTGCTGCACAATTTCTGTCGGGTAGTCATGATCAAAGAATATCTGTTTGTCACCGATTCGTATCTTTTTTTTTCCACGCTTGTGTCAGGATTCTTTCCTTTACATCATATTTCAGAAAGTTTCCCACAACTGACCTGGGTGGAGAGTTTGGTTTCGGGTTCTGTGCCGAGGCTCTGTGCGCTCGTTGAATCTGCAGATCCGCTTCACCGGGCAGCTCAAGCTCTTTTTTTAAGAACTGATCCATGAATTTCGTCATCGAGTTGCCTTCAATGCCCTCCGGGATCCCGAAGATGCGTATATTGCTCCGCCTGGACCTGCTCTCCAGGTCGGTTATTTTTTCCTGCATCCTCTGCGTTTGTGCCGTCAGGGTCTGCAGCTGCTCGCTTGCCTCGCTCTTCCAGTCTTCCAGCTCCGATATTCGGGCCTGTGCTTCTGTCATACACGCCCGCTGAGAGCGCAGCTCCTCCATGTTTTCTGCTAGCTTGCGCTCCATTTCTCTTCGGAGGCCCATAATTTCCTCCATCTCTTTTTTCAGCTCCTCCTTAAGAGCCGCTAAATCCTGTTGTAGCTGCCGCTTGAAGTCTTTTAACTCTTTACCTAAATTGGCGATGCCAGTGTTCATGGTATCGAGTTTGGCGTCCTCCATTTTCCCTGCTGCAGTCACCTCATTTTTTTGGGCCTCGTGTTCAGCGATTTCTCCTGCGTTGTTGAAGAGGAACTCTTTAATTTTACCCTGCTTTTGTCCGTGTGCCCGGCTCCTTCGTGTTTTCATCCCTTGGTTTATTGATCCATTTATGTCGAGTTGGCCATTTACCGATGATTTTTAATCCGGCTAGGGAGAGCTCTCTGTTTAAGCGTTATGTCTCTCCGCCATCTTCCCGGAAGTCGTGATTTAAGTGATTTCTTGATTCAGCAGGTCTGGCAGTAATCAGGCCTGGGTGTGGCTAGTGAATTGAACTCAGATTTAAAAAAAAAAAAATCTGGTTAATCACAGTTAATTCATGAGGTAGGTTTTGAGAGCTTTTTCCCGTTAATAAAGGAAATCACCATTTTTTTTTTTAACAAAAACTGCGTTTTGTATTTATACAGGTTATCTTTGTCCAATATTAAAATATGTTTGATGATCTAAGACACATGTGTCAAACTCAGGCCCGCGGGCCAAATTTGGCCCGCAGTGTAATTATAATTGGCCCGCGAGATCATATCAAATGTGCATTAGAGCTGGCCCACGGTATATACTGTACCGCTAATACTACAAATCCCACAATGCTTTGCTAGTATGTTGGCGCGCAGTCGAAACCGGCAAGCGCTCCTTTTTTCTGTTGACAGTCATTGACAACCATGCTCCAGTCACATCGGACAAATTAATTTCACCCTCCACAAAAATGGCCAAACGAAAGATGGACAACAGGAGCTTTCAAGACAGTTGGGAGGCAGATTATCTGTTCATGAATATAAAGGACAGACCTGTTTGTCTTGTGTGCGGAGCGAACGTGGCTGTAATGAAAGAATATAACATAAGAAGACACTATGAAACAAAACATTATGAAAAGTACAAGGACCTGGACGTAAAGCAGAAGCTGCAGAAGGTGGAGGAGATGAAAAGAAGTCTGGTTTGCCGGCAGACTATGTTCATGAAAGCAAAATCAAAAAGTGAAGCTGCTGTAAAGGCCAGCTTTATTGTGGCAGCAGAGATAGCAAAATCAGCCCGGCCCTTTAATGAGGGAGAGTTTGTCAAAAAGTGCATGGTCAAAGTTTGCAACATCGTGTGCCCAGATAAAAAGCAAGAATTTTTAAATGTGAGCCTGAGCAGAAACACCGTGGCTGAGCGCGTGTGTGAGCTTTCCACTAATCTACATGAACAACTAATAAAAAAGGGAAAAGATTTTATTGCATACTCCCTTGCTGTGGATGAGAGCAGCGACACGTCTGATACTGCCCAGCTGTCAATCTTCATCCGTGGAGTAGACTCGAGCCTGTGCGTCACAGAGGAACTTTTAGGATTAAAATCAATACATGGCACCACCACAGGAAAAGATATCTTTGAAGAGGTATCCAAATGTATAACTGAAATGAGCCTGCCTTGGGATAAACTTGTGGGACTGACGACAGATGGTGCGCCCGCGATGTGCGGTCAAAAGAGTGGATTGGTCGGCAGGATTCAGGAGAAGATGCGGGAGGAAGATGCAGGTGAACTTACAGTTTATCACTGTATCATACATCAGGAAGCGCTCTGTGGCAAAGCTCTGCAAATGGAACATGTCATGAGCTCTATAAAACGAGTAGTCAACTTCATAAGAGCCAAAGGTTTGAATCACCGGCAGTTCAAGTCTTTTCTGGAGGAGTTGGATTCAGAATACAGAGATGTGCCCTATCACACAGAGGTGAGATGGCTAAGCAGAGGAAAAGTACTGAACAGATGTTTGGAGCTACGTGAGGAAATCTGTCAGTTTATGGAAAACAAAGGGAAGGACACAACAGAGCTGAGAGATAAAAAGTTTCTGTGTGAGCTTGCATTTCTGTCTGACATTGTGAGCCATCTCGATGTGCTTAACCTGCAGCTTCAGGGACGGGGCCACATCATCACAGACATGTACGCAGCAGTGAGGGCCTTTAAAACTAAGTTGTGTCTGTGGAAGACTCAGATGCTGCAAGGAAACTTGGGTCATTTTCCGTGCTGCCAAACCATGGCAGAGCAAATTTCTCCTGCCGTGCTGCCTAGCGCACAGTTTGCTGAAAAAATCAACGTGCTCAGCGTCGAGTTTTCCCGGCGATTTGCCGACTTTGAGGCTCAGAAAGGGAGATTTGAACTGCTCAGTAACCCGTTTGCGATCGACGTGGAAAGCGCACCAACCAGCCTCCAAATGGAGCTAATTGAACTCCAATGTAATGACATGCTCAAATCAAAATATGACTCTGTTGGTGCTGCGCTGTTTCCATGTTTCCTCCCCGACACAATGCCTCAATTACGCACCCAAGCTGCTCAGATGCTCTCAATGTTCGGCAGCACATATCTATGTGAACAACTGTTCTCTATGATGAAGGTGAACAAAACACCTCACAGAAGTCGACTCACTGATGAACACCTTCACTCCGTCCTGAGGTTTTCCTCAGCTCAGAGCCTGACCCCAGACATTGATGAACTTGCAGCTAAGAAAAGATGCCAGGTATCTGGCTTAGACCAATGTGCAGAGTAAATCAGAGTGTAGCAAACTGAGCTTGAATATATCTGTTATTTATGCACTTTTTCTACTGCAAGGCATGGTCTGTTAATAGTTGAAATGTTGGATTTTTATTGAATGACATTATTATTTTTGGTTCTTTTGTTGTTGGCTTTGAAAAAGATTTACTTTAAAAAGGAACTTGAAAGGATACGGGGAGAGACATACTTTATTTATTTATTTAAATAAGAAATGAATACCACTGATGTGTCTTTTATTTCAAATTTAATTTCTCATGTGTTTGTAATATCAAGCTTTGGTTGTTCCAGATTCTGTGTTTAAGCAAAACTAAAGTTTGTTTCCATATGAAAAGGTTAAACATTACATATCAGTTGCAGTTAATTTTTCAATAAATATTGAGTTTGGCCCATGACTTTACTTCACTGCTTAATTTTGGCCCACTGTGAATTTGAGTTTGACACCCCTGATCTAAGATGATCATCATCGCAGGTTGATGATCGATTTTGTTATCGTGTCAGCAGACCTGCAACCGTATGTCTTGGACACTCAGGTAAAGAGAGGTGCAGAGCTGGCAACTGATCACCACCTGGGGGTGAGTTGGATCTGATGGCAGGGGAGGATGCCATTCAGACCTGGTAGACCCAAACGTATAGTGAGGGTGTGCTGGGAACGTCTGGCTGAGGCTCCTGTCCGGGAGGTCTTCAACAAAATTTGATTGGTGACAGCTGCATGACAGCGTGACAGCTGCGTCTGACACTCATCGCGTCAGAGTACTTTTTTCACTGTTTTTGTTTGTTTTTATTGATTTCATTTTTTAAATTTTTATCTCTGTTTGTTATTAGTTTTTATTTACTGTTACCTCAGTATTGGCCTTGCCTAAAAGCCCGTTCAGAAGCGCGAGTAGCTGTTTTTGGCTAGCTGGCGGGCTATCCATCTCAGCGCCTGGAACGCCATGGCTCCTTCTCTGTCATGTAACCGCTGTTTATCGCTCCTTGGTAAGGTCTCTGAGCTGAAACGAGGCTCTCCAACCTTTATAAGATTCGGGAGGCCGAAGACCACATCGACACCATCATTCTCGGGAGATCATCGGCTCCGGCTACTGCCTCGCAGCTGGCGGAAACTGCTACTTACTTGGGTGAGCTCAGCGCGTCTCCACCTACTTCCACACCTGCTCCAGCCTCCGCAGACGTCCATGACCTCAGCAACAAACACTGGTTTTGTCTCAGGGCTAAACCAAAAGCTTCACTTGGTCCCTCTCATCCTCCATCCGCGCCCTGGACCTTGGTTCGACCAGCTAATAACCATTGTCGATCGACCAGAATGGGCCACACCTCTTCTCTTCCCGTGTCCTTGGATAACAGATTTGATATCCTTTCCCTGGAGGATTTTCCCCACCTGGACGCTGGACGCCCGCCCGTGGACGCCCCTCGTCCTCCCTACTTTCCTTCAGCGGCAGCTCATGTCCGCAAACCCCGGATAAAGACCACCCAGGGTGTGTCAAATTACACACCAGCTCCAGATAGAAGAAAAGAGTGCATCTCCCCGCCTTCACAACAACATCACCCTCTTCACAATTTCTCTCCATATCAGAATCCACCGACATTAACCCCCCAGACGACGCTGGTAATTGGTGACTCAATCGTGAGGAACGTCAGAAGCAGGTACTGTGTTACTCGATTTTTCCCGGGGCTAGAGTCTCTGATATTGAGGCTCTTATCCCTAACCTGCTGAATGAATTCCCTCACGTACATACTGTCGTTGTGCATGTGGGATGCAATAACATCCCAGATGAAGCGTCGGAGATTTTAAAAAGTGACTCCAGGAGCCTTCTGCCCACTCTTATGAACTGTGGCAGACGTACGCTCATCGTCTGTGGCAGACGTGCGCTCATCGTTTTAGCAGAACTCTCAGTCTTAATTCTTGGCTGTGTTTTACTTGTCCTATTTTTAACATTGGTTTTGTTGACAATTTTAACTTATTTTGGAACCGCCCATCACTGATGGCATCCACCCAAATAGACTTGGTGCACGTGTTTTAAGAGACAATCTTTTCTATTCCATTCGGTGCTTTTTGGTACAGTGACTGGGACCTGGCGTGTTTACCTGCTCTGAAGCTTCTGGGTTTGCTAAACTTCCCTTTTTTGGTTCTGTTTCCACGTATTGTATCAATCCCATTAATTCAGGTGGTCTTTACCGTTTGGATCAGCCTTTGAATTATAATCCAACAGAGATTGTGTCTGTCTCCCGTTGCCCTAAATATTGTAACCCAGGACAAATACAACACAACCTGAAAAACACGCACTTCTGCAGCTCCTCCTCGTCGACTACCTTTCAACTTTGCCCCTGTCTCCTCCCTTAGAGAACCTTTTTCTGCTCCCTCTAAAGTTAATAAAAAAGTTAAAAAAAAAATAGAATGCATAAACTTCCCAGATTGATTAAACAAAATGTTGGTAAAATTCTAATCCAGCCTCAAGTCCCTAAAATTAATAAAATTAATAATTTGGCCTCTGTTCCTCCCCAAAGTTTAAAAATTAAATGTGGCTTATTAAACATTAGGTCTCTATCTTCTAAGTCTCTTCTGGTCCATGATCTATTAATCGATCGCCAGATCAATCTACTATCCCTCACAGAGACCTGGCTTGGGCAAGATGATTTTGTTGGTCTGAACGAATCAACACCCCCTGGGTATTTAAACTGTCATAACCCCAGAGGTTCTGGTCATAGTGGTGGAGTGGCGGCAATTTTCCATTCTAAATGGAAAGTACAATTTCCGGTTCCGCCGGACCGGTGGCGCCACACGAGTAGGCTGCCTGTTGCAACAGCCTTTTTTTTTTTTTTTTTTTTTTTTTTTTTTTTTATCTTCCTTCTTCTTTCTACACCTTTCACACTGTATATATATCACGGACGCACGGATCGCCCCGGGGGTCTCCCGGGTCGGCGGACGGAGCCACGGTTTGCAGCGGGAGACGCTACAGCGGGGAGGAGCTAGTGCTAGCTAGCACTTGGCCGCCGCCCGGTGCTAATGGGAAACTCGACATACCGGGAGCTGTAGCGAAAACGACTCGGGTGCCGGGCTGGAGTTTAGGCGGCGTGCAAGAAATATAAGACAGAATAATAAAGAGCGATGGCAAGAACCAAGCAGACCGCCCGTAAAATCTACTGGAGGAAGAAGCCCCCCAGGATGCAGCTAGCCACCGTCACAGGCCCGTGGCTCTGAGAGAGATCCGTCGCTGCCAGAAATCCACGGAGCTGCTCATCCGTAAGCTGCCCGTCCAGCGCCTGGTGAGGGAGATCGCTCAGGACTTCAAGACCGTCCCGCGTTTCCTGAGCTTCGCCGTCATGGCTCTGCAGGAGACCAGCGAGGCCCACCTGGTGGTCTCTTCTTCGCTAAGGGGGTCACCATCATGCCCAAAGACTTCCAGCTGGCCCGCTGCATCCGCGGAGAGAGAGCTTAGACTTTCTGCTGCACATTCACCAACCAACCATAATGCTCTGCACTGTGTGTCTATATATATATATTTATAGTAATATGGACATATGTTTAGTAGATGTTTTTTCTTGCCTTCTGATTATTGCTCTGAGTGTTGCTATCCCTGTGCTGTTGCAATCCTGGAATTTCCCCATTGTGGGACTAATAAAGGCTTATCTTATCTTATCTTAAATTACTAGTTTATGTTAAGCAGAAATTATGCTTTAATTCCTTTGAAGGTTTGGTCCTCAGCGTGGGGCCTGTTGGCAATCTTGGCTTGAACCCAATTCTCTTTGCCATAGTTTATCGTCCACCCACGGCCTATTCAGAGTTTCTATTGGAATTTGCCAAATTTTTAGCTGATTTAGTGCTGAAAACCGATAGAATAATTATTGTAGGGCACTTTAATATACATGTTGATGTTGAGAGTGACTGTCTTAATAAGGCATTCAATTCAATTTTAGACTCAGTGGGGTTTTCCCAAAAAGTAAAAAATTCTACCCATTATTTCCACCATACATTGGACCTTGTTTTGACTTATGGTATAGATATCAAAAATCTGGTAGTGCCTCCTCATAATACTGTACTGTCTGACCATTGTCTGTTAATTTTTGATTTCATTATCTCTGATCACTTATTTCCTAAAGAAAAATACTACTACAGCAGATGTCTTTCTGATGACGTTGTTGCTAAATTTTTGCAGATTGTCTCCTCTATGCCATGGATCAACACAACAGAAACACCAGAAATAAATGATGGCGAGTCTGCTCCATTCATGATTGATAGCATGGTTGATGGTGTTACTGCCTCTCTGCATCTTAGCAGATTTCTTACCCCTTAGTTTAACTCAGAAACTCGTGGCTTAAAACAGAAAACTCGTCAATTGGAAAGGAAATGGCATTCAACTAATTCAGATGAATTCTACTTAGCGTGGAGAAATCATTTATTAATCTATAAAAAATCTCTTAGAAAAGTTAGATCAAGCTATTATTCTGCATTAATAGAAGCAAACAAGAATAACCCCAGGTTTCTCTTCAAAACTATAGCCAGGCTTACAAAGAGCCAGGACTCGGTCAATCCTCGCATCCCCCCTGAGCTTTCTAGTCAGGACTTTCTGAACTATTTCAATCTTAAAATTTTCTCTATTAGAGATGAAATCAGTCAGATTCTTCCTACCGTGAACTCTAGTACATTAACTACTGCAACTCCCTCAATTGATATCTGCTTAGATAAGTTTACTCCAATCGACCTCTTAGAGTTGGATAAAATAATTTCCTCTTCTAAGCCTTCATCTTGCCTTCTGGACCCTATTCCTTCCAGGTTATTTAAAATTATCTTCCCAGTTATTGGTAGCCATATTCTTCTTATCATTAATTCTTCTTTAACTCTGGGTTATGTTCCACTGGCTTTTAAAACTGCTGTAATTAAACCCTTACTTAAAAAACCAATGCTCGATCCTGGAGTTTTGGCCAATTATCGACCAATCTCTAATTTGCCTTTCATTTCAAAAATCTTTGAATGAGTTGTTGCTGTGCAATTATCTGACCATTTGCAGGGAGTTGGTTTGTTTGAGGTGTTTCAATCTGGGTTCAGAGCTCATCACAGCACTGAAACTGCCTTAGTGAAGGTCTCTAATGACCTCCTGACTGCATCTGATAATGGACTTGTTTCTGTTCTTGTTCTTTTAGATCTCAGTGCAGCCTTTGACACTATCGATCATGCCATTCTATTTGATAGATTGGAACACTTTGTTGGACTCAATGGAACTCTGTTGCAGTGTTTTAGATCTTATTTGTCTGATAGATTTCAGTTTGTCCATGTCAATGATGGGTTTTCTTCCAGCTCTAAGCTCAGTCACGGAGTTCCACAGGGATCTGTGTTGGGCCCTACTCTTTTTAGTCTGTATATGCTCCCGTTGGGCAATATCATCAGAAAGCACTGTATACATTTTCACTGTTATGCAGACGACACACAACTATACCTGTCAATGAAGCCCGATGATTGTGATCAGTTGGCCAAGTTAGATGCCTGTCTTCAGGACATCAAAGCTTGGATGACTTGTAATTTTTTACTATTGAGCTCTGATAAGACTGAAGTCATTTTTGTTGGCCCAAAACATCTTAGAAATTCCTTTTCAGATTATGCCCTTAATTTAGATGCTGCCACTCTCACTCTGAACAGCTGTGTGAGGAACCTTGGAGTTATTTTTGATCAGGATTTGTCCTTTAATTCACATATTAAAACTGTTTCTAGGACTGCCTTATATCATCTGCGTAATATTGCCAAGATCAGGAGCATCTTGTCTCTGAATGATGCTGAGAAACTGATTCACGCCTTTGTCAGCTCTCGATTAGATTATTGTAATTCGCTATTATCTGGTTGTCCTAAAGTATCTTTAAAAAATCTTCAGTTGATTCAAAATGCTGCTGCTAGAGTTTTAACTGGTTCTAGAAAAAGAGATCATATTTCCCCAGTTCTGTCCTCCCTCCATTGGCTTCCCATAGAATTTAGAATCAAGTTTAAAATCCTTCTTCTTACTTTCAAAGCTCTTAACAATCTGGCCCCCCAATATATAAAATATCTGATATTACCTTACCATCCTAATAGAGCATTATGCTTCCAAAATGTTGGCTTACTTGTGGTGCCCAGAATCTCCAAAAGTACAGTGGGAGGCAGAGCCTTCTACTACCAAGCCCCTTCTCTCTGGAGCCAGTTACCACTCTGGGTTTGGGAGTCAGATTCGGTCTCTGTTTTTAAGAACAGGGTAAAATCCTTCCTTTTTAATATAGCTTACGTTTAAGGAGGGGTTTTGTGTCTCTTAACCCCACTCTTGTTCTATTGTTATCTGATCCATACTGCGGGTTGACCTCCAATAATGTACTTGGTATCTTACTGTTATGTTCTTTATGTCTGTCCTCTCCATCCTCCCTATCCCCTCATCCCCAGCCAGTCGCAGCAGACGCCCCTCCCTGAGCCTGGTTCTGCTAGAGGTTTCTTCCTTCCAAATGGGAGTTTTTCCTCTCCACTGTCGCTTAGTGCTTGCTCATAGGGGATCGTCTGATTGCTGGGTCTTTCTGTGACTGTGTGTTTTTTTTTTCTGCACTGTGGCACCACAAGATGGCTTTTGTTGTGATGTGGGGCATTATAAATAAAGCTGAATTGAATTGAACTCCCACCTCCAGAAGAACTTCAACCCCATTCTGAGGGAGTCTGGAGACATGGAGTCTGAATGGGCCATGTTCTCCACCTCCATCGTTGATGCGGCTGCCCAAAGCTGCGGCCGCAAGGTCGTTGGGGCATCTCCTGGTGGCAACCCCCGAACCAAGTGGTGGACACCAGTGGTGATGGGGGCCATTAAGCTGAAGAAGGAGTCCTATCAAGCTTGGTTGGCTTGTGGGACTCCCGAAGCAGCTGAGGTGTACCGGCAGGCCAAGCGGAGTGCAGCTCAGGTGGTTGCTGAAGCAAAAACTTGGGTATGGGAGGAGTTCGGTGAGGCCATGGAACAAGACTTTCAGTCAGCCTCGAAAAGATTCTAGCAAACTGTCCGGCAGCTCAAGAGGGGAAAGCAGCTCCCTGTCCACACTGTGTATGGTGCGGATGGGGCACTGGTGACTTCGACTGAGGATATCGTCGGGCGGTGGAAGGAATACTTTGAGGATCTCCTCAATCCCACTGACACGCCTTCCACAGAGGAAGCACGGCTTGTGGACGAAGGGAACGACTTGCCTATGACAGGGGCTGAGGTCACCAAGGTGGTTCAAAATCTTCTTGGTGGCCGGGCCCCGGGAGGTGGATGAGTACCTCAAGACCCTAGATGTTGTAGGGCTGTCATGGTTGACAAGTCTCTGCAACATTGCATGGAGGCTGGGGGCAGTGCCTTTGGCACGGCAAACTGGGGTGGTGGTTCCGCTCTTCAAAAAAGGGGACCGGAGGGTGTGCTCCAACTTTAGAGGGATCACACTCCTCAGCCTCCCTGGGAAGGTCTATGCCAAGGTACTGGAGAGGAGAGTCCGGCCGTTGGTCGAACCTCGGATTCAGGAGGAGCAATGTGGTTTTTGTCCTGGCCGTAGCACATCGGACCAGCTCTTTACCCTCTCGAGAATCCTTGAGGGTTCGGGGTAGTTTGCCCAACTAGTTTACATGTGTTTTGTGGACTTGGAGAAGGCATTCGACCGCGTTCCTCGCGATTTTTTGTGGGGGGTGCTTCAGGAGTATGGGGTATTGGGCTTGTTGTTACGAGCTACTCGGTGTCTGTACGACCGTTGTGAGAGTTTGGTTCGTATTGCCAACACTCGGTGGGACTCATTCCCAGTGAGAGTTGGACTCCGCCAGGGCTGCCCTTTGTCACCGATCCTGTTCATAATTTTTATGGACAGGATTTCTAGGCGCAGCCAGGGAATGGAGGGTGTCATACTTGGTGACCACAGGGTCTCATCTCTGTTGTTTGCAGATGAAGTTGTCCGGCTGGCTTCATCCAGCAATGACCTACAGGTCTTGCTGGGACGGTTTGCCACTGAGAGTGAAGCGGCCGGGATGAGAATCAGTACCTCCAAGTCCGAGTCCATGGTCCTCCACCAGAAAAAGGTAGATTGTCCTCTCTGGATTGGGGACAAGCTCCTGCCCCAAGTGGAGGACTTTAAGTATCTTGGGGTCTTATTCACGAGTGAGGGGAGACCGGAGCGAGAGATTGACAGACGGATCGGAGCAGCATCTGCAGTGATGTGGACGTTGTACCAGTCTGTTGTGGTGAAGAGGGAGCTAAGCTCTAAGGCAAAGCTGTCGATTTACCAGTCAATCTACAATCCTACTCTCACCTATGGTCATGAGCTTTGGGTAATGACTGAACGAACGAGATTGCGGATACAAGCCGCTGAAATGAGCTTTCTTCGTAGGATTGCTGGACTCACCCTCAGAGATAGGGTGAGGAGTTCAGTCATCCGGGAGGGGCTCAGAGTAGAACCACTGCTCCTCCACATTGAAAGGAGCCAGTTGAGGTGGTATGGGCATCTTATCAGGATGCCTTCTGGACGCCTCCCACTTGAGGTGTTTCGGGCACGCCCCTCTGGGAGGAGACCCCAGGGCAGACCCAGGACTCGCTGAAGAGACTATGTCTCCCAGCTGGTCTGGGAACGCCTTGGTATCCTCTCTGAAGAGCTGGAGCAGGTGGCTGAGGAGAGGGAAGTCTGGGCTTCTCTGCTTGAACTGCTGCCTCTGTGACCCGGACCTCCGGAAAAGCGATAGAAGATAGATGGATGGATGGATCTAAGATGGTGGAAGCTTAAAGAATTTGAAATATCAAAAAAGCACTTAACAGAATGTCTATATGGGCTTACCCTGGTACAGTTAAAAAAAATCCACACAAAACACCATATAAATATCAAACAGTGTTATGATTATTAATGTTTTTCTTACTATTATTTTGCAGGGACATGATTTAGATTTATTTAAAGTCATCGGACCCCTCTTTTTAATTTCTTTTCTGCTATGCTTATAACAGTACAGGTGATAGGTGTTGGTAGAGTTTTGTTTATTTTATTTTTTTGTATACTTTATTAATCCCAAACGGAAAATTTAGCACATCCGCCTGGATAGATAAGGCAGGCATGGTAGGGTGCCAATCCCTTTGCCGTTCACACACACATTCACACCTAGGGCAACTTTAGAGTCTCTAATTAACCTAACCTGCATGTTTTTGGCCTGTGGCAGGAAACCGAAGTACCCGGGGTAAATCCACGCAGACACGGGGAGAACATGCAAACTCCACACAGAAGGGTCACCGGTGGTCAGGGGGTGGATCGAACCCATGATGGTCAGGGGAGGAATCGATCCCGTGACCTTCTTACTGTGCTTCCACAGTGCTAACCACTGCGCCACCCAGCTCCAGGGAGTCACAATTTTCATCAAGCTCATTCTCCTGTTTGCTGAAAACTGCTGTATTCCTGAATTTTGTCTCAAAAGCTGCACTTATTAGCAGCAGTTTGGAGGGACAGGCACACTCTGCGAGGTTAAAACCTTGTACTGATTCATCATGCCAACTGATGCATGACACAGTCCTAAACACAACAGCTGGTGGTCTGAAGAGCCCGAGGAAGGGCCCCGGGGTACGAGATGACCAGCCCACTCATTTACCGGCAGCTCACAAAGGGGGCAGGAAACAGCAGGGCTCTGGGAGCAAGACAAGGCTGGCTCCTTTTCAGTGCCCTGCAGCTGGCAAAGAACAAAGATGTGCCAAGAAGCTTCACAATGCCACGTTTCATCGGCTACATTAAAAAAAAAAAAACTGAAACAAATACAGCCAATACTGTACATGGGCTCTTCACTTAATCAGTATGAATTTATTTTTAAAAATCTAGCAGCTCTTTTGATTTAATAAAAGGAGGAGTTATTCTTCCTCAAGCTTCGTCAGCATCCTTCAAGTGACAAGAGTTAAAATGGGTTTTCTTCTGGCATTAAGGTTATATGAGCTTGTCACATTTGTCATCGGGCTCCCCGGAGACGCGCCATGTGGCTCCCACTCAAGTCGCTGAGGTGAACCTAGCAAACCCAGATCTCTTTTCCTGCAAGACTGCTCCACATTCTCATCAGCTCCAAGTATAGGTGATTTAAATGATCTGTTGCCTCACCCCCGCTGTACTTCTTTAGTTCCAGATGAATACCAGAGTCATTCTTTAGCACTTTGCAAGCTCTACACCCCACACGGCTCATTGCAGGCCAATTTTATCAAAACAAAACAAAATAAAAAAAAAATACACCAGAATGTTCTTCACAATCATAGATGTAAGATGCATTAAAAACAGTAATGGTAATGTGTACATCAGCATTTTCAGAACAAAATGAAGAAAATGAAAATTTCCTTCCTCCATCTTCTGTCTCTTCTAATCTCTTATTTTAAAAAATCTCATGATTAAATCCATTAACCTTGTAATATTGACTCATAGGCCACTGATGGAGAAAAATGCAGTGCCTAAAGTGGAGAAAAAATGAATTAAGGAAGACAGGGCAGACCTATGACACACAACAGTCTCATATTAATATACCCCATGGTATTTTGCAGCAAAACCTATTATTTAATGTGATAACTAAAGCCTACAAATGTGACCTAGGGTTAAGATCTGACCTCTTTGTATTTGCAATAATATAAAAAAATAATAGTGACCTCCAATTAGTCACTCCACCTAAAAACTACAAACAAGATGACAACTCGGTCATGAACTCATGTTATCAGTATACATTTCCTAATTTATTAGTGGAACAGCATGTCTTATGCTGTAAAACAACTGCTGCATTTTACCCAATAGGTGAAGTCATCCAATTTGTACTTTGGTGTTGCACCAAATGTAACTTTATCCAAACATAATAATTACTGAGGTTACTGCATTAAAAAAAAAGCTCACAATTTGCAACCAGTTACATCTGAGTTCACTTCTTTATGAAGAGTGGATAAACTGTATTTCCCAACATAAACCTACCATAGGATTCTACAAAAACATCAAAACCAAAAAAAACAGATTCAGTCTAGTCATTGAGTATGTTGCATGCATCCTCGTTATCCTAAAAACTGTACTTCAGTTCTGAAAATGCGCTGATAAGGCTGTAAACACCACGAAACACAGCTGATTTGAATTCCACCTATTGCAGTGAAGAAAATTCTGTTCGAAGCTGTAAGTTAATTTCCCCTGCTGCACAGGATGTTGCTTAGATTTGACATACAGTAGATGCTGACTGTTTCATTTGTTTAAAAAAATCTAAGATTTTCTTTAGTCTAGAATCTTTTTAGAGCCATGGCACACTTTTTACATTGAAAGAATCTTGTGGTACCCCACCAATCAAAAATGCTACAAAATGACACTTTGCAGCCTATTACAGCATATACAGACGTGACAAAATTGTTGGTACCCTTCTGTTAATGAAAGAAAAACCCACAATGGTCACAGAAATAACTTGAATCTGACAAAAGTGATAATAAATAAAAATTCTATGAAAATCAACCAGTGAAAATCAGACAATGCTTTTGAATTGTGGTTCAACAGAATTATTTAAAAAAAAACAAACTCATGAAACAGGCCTGGACAAAAATGATGGTACCCCTAACTTAATATTTTGTTGCACAACCTTTTGAGGCAATCACTGCAATCAAACGATTTCTGTAACTGTCAATGACACTTCTGCACCTCTCAGCAGGTATTTTGGCCTACTCCTCATGAGCAAACTGCTCCAGTTGTCTCAGGTTTGAAGGGTGCCTTCTCCAGACGGCATGTTTCAGCTCCTTCCACAGATGTTCAATAGGATTTAGATCAGGGCTCATAGAAGGCCACTTTAGAATAGTCCAATGTTTCGCTCTTAGCCATTCTTGGGTGTTTTTAGCTGTGTGTTTTGGGTCATTATTCTGTTGCAAGACCCATGACCTGCGACTGAGACCAAGCTGTCTGACACTGGGCAGCACATTTCTCTCTAGAATACCTTGATAGTCTTGAGATTTCATTGTACCCTGCACAGATTCAAGGCACCCTGTGCCAGATGCAGCAAAGCAGCCCCAGAACATAATAATAATAATAATAATAATAATACATTTTATTTAAGGCGCCTTTCAAAGCACTGAAGGATGCCATACAAAAATAAAACAATCAATAAAACACATTTAAAAACACATCACAAGTACAAGGATCACAAAGAATAGGCCTTAGTGAACAGAAAAGTCTTGAGGTGGGATTTGAAGGTAGAAAGTGAGTTTAAGTTCCTGAGGTCCGGTGGGAGGGAGTTCCAGAGGCGGGGGGCAGTGCAGCTGAATGATCGGAGGCCCATGGTGGTCATGCGTGCAGGAGGGACAATGAGGTTGATGGTAGTTGATGATCTGAGAGTTCTGGATGGTGTATGGATGGAGAGGAGTGCAGCCAGGTATGGGGGGGGGGGGCGAGGCCATGGAGGGCTTTGTAGGTGAGGAGGATGATTTTATAGTCAATGCGGTGTTTGATGGGGAGCCAGTGGAGGTGCTGCAGAACCGGGGTGATATGATGGGTGGATGGAGTTCTGGTAATGATCCGGGCGGCAGCATTCTGAACCAGCTGAAGTTTTTTAAGAGATTTGAGGGGGAGACCAGAAAGGAGGGAGTTACAATAATCCAGGCGGGAGGCAACGACCATGGACCAGGATGGCGGTGCTGGCAGGGTTGAGGGAGGGACGGAGACGGTTGATGTTACGTAGATGGAAAAATGTTGACCGGGTGACATTACTGATGTGGGTTTTGTAGGAGAGGGTGGTGTCCAAAATTACCCCAAGGTTTTTGACTTGAGGGGAGGGGGAAACAGTAGTGTTGTCAATGGTGATGGTGATACTGTTTGACTTTGAAAAGGTGGATTTTGAACCGATTAAGAGGACTTCTGTTTTATCACTGTTAAGTTTAAGAAAGTTAGAGGAAAACCAGGAAGTGAGTTCATGGAGACAGTCACAGAGGGAGGTGGGAGGGAGGTTGGAGGAAGGTCTGGAGGAAAGATACAGCTGGGTGTCATCAGCGTAACAATGGAATTGGATATTAAATTTACGGAAAATATGACCAATAGGGAGAAGATAAATGATGAACAGAACTGGACCAAGGACTGAACCTTGGGGGACACCAGAAGAGATGGGCGATGGCTGGGATGTGTATGATTTTAACTGGATGAATTGGGAGTGGTCAGAAAGGTAGGATGTGAACCAGTTCAAAACAGTACCAGAAAAACCGAGAGATGCCAATCTATGGAGGAGGATGGGGTGAGAAATGGTATCAAAGGCTGCAGTCAGGTCGAGGAGGAGGAGGATGAGGATGGAGAGGAGTCCAGAGTCTGCTGACATTAACAGGTCATTTGTGATTTTAAGAAGGGCCGTTTCTGTGCTGTGGTGGGGACGGAAACCGGACTGGAACTCTTCATAAATGTTATTAGTGGAGAGGTGGGAGTGGACTTGGGCTGCTACTGATTTTTCCAAAACTTTAGACAGAAATGGCAGGTTGGAGATGGGACGGAGGTTGTTTAGATTGTTGGGATCCAGACCAGGTTTCTTGAGTATAGTGGTAATGGCAGCTGTTTGTAGGGGTCAGGGGACTAGACCAGTAGTGAGGGAGGAGTGGATGATATGAGTAATAAGAGGTGCGAGTGAGGACAGAGATGCTTTGACAAGAGTGGTTGGGAGGGGATCTAGAGGACAGGTAGATGATTTGGATTTGCTTATCAGTTTAGAAATAGCAGTGATGGAGGGAAGAGTAAATGCAGAGAAGGAGAAGGTAGGAGGCACAGGAGGAAATGTTGGTAAAGAATTGTAAGAGATCATTGGGACGAGCTGTTGATGGATATTCTGAATTTTGGAGGTAAAAAATGAAATCAAATTATCACAGAATGCAGGGGAGACTATGTGCGGGGGAAGGGAATCAGGCGGTTGAGTAATGGTTTTCAGTAAGGAGAATAGGACCTTAGTGTCACCTTCATATGAATTGATCAAACTGGCGTAGTAGGTGGATTTGGCGTGTTTGCAGCAGTCCTTGTAATGAGTGATATGATTTTGGTACATTTCTTGATGAGCAGTTAAACCAGTTTTCCTAAAGAGATGTTCCAACTGGCGTCCCTTGGCTTTAAGTTGTCTGAGAGCAGGAGTGAATCAGGGTGAAGAACGGGTGAATGTGACTGATCTGGTTTTCAGGGGGGCCAGGTTATTGAGAAGATTCTGGAGACTGTTATTATAGTGTGAGACAAGTTCATCAGGACTGGAGGGACTGTCAGGGTGGGGTAGAGAATTAATACCAGCTGAAAGAGCATCCAGATTAATGTCCTTGATATTACGGAAGGAGATGTCACGGGAGGACTTGTTTTTTGAAAGAACCAGATTAACATCAAAAGAGATTAACATATGATCAGAGAAGGGGAGCACATCTGTTTTGCAACCGGTAGGAGTAACACCTAAACAGCAAATTAAATCAAGGGTGTGTCCTTTTGAATGAGTTGGAACAGTGATAAACTGTTGAAAACCAAAACTGTTAAGACAGAATACAAAATCCTTGGTGCGGTTATTATTTACATTGTCTATGTGTATGTTAAAATCACCAAGAATTACTATATTGGGAGGGCATGAAGAAAGCTCAGCCAAAAAAGCAGAAAATTCATTTATGAAGTCCTTGTTAAGCTTAGGTGGACAGTAAATTGCTGCCACAATTGTAGGAACAGGACCAGGCAGCACTGAGACCATAGACTCAAACGAGGAGGAGGCGGGGACAGACACCGGTGAGACTCTCCGCTGCTCGCGGAAGAACAGCGCAAGACCTCCTCCCCAGCCAGAGTCACGTGGTTTGCAATTGTAAACAAACCTAGACAGATTAGCTTCATTCAAAGAAACGTAGTCATTTGGCTATTGCCATGTTTCAGTCAAACATAAAAAATTCAACTCACGGTCGACGAGGAGATCCTGGACGAGTTGCCCCTTACCAGTCAGCGAGCGGATGTTCAGCAGGCCGAAACTTACGGCAGTGTTGGAGTTGACAGCAGGGCTAGCCGACCTAGCCAGGCTGGCTAGCACACTGTGATCAGCAGTCCGACTGGTGTTCCGATGAGGGCGTCTAGATGCGGACCAAATGGACTTTATCTGGTTGGAGTTGTCTGAGTGGTAATTCCGACGAGAGCCCCGGTGGATGCATCTTCGCCAGGGGAAGACAACGAGGTCCGGTGGAGATGAAGCACAGATGGCGGCGGTCCAGCCTGCAGGAAGCGGCATAACAGCATAACAGAACCTCCTCCATGTTTCACAGTAGGGACAGTGTTCTTTTCTTGGTATGCTTTATTTTTGTGTCTGTGAACATAGTGCTGATGTGCCTTGCCAAAAAGTTCCAGTTTTGTCTCGTCTGTCCATAGGACATTCTCCCAGAAGCGTTGTGGCTTGTCAACATGCAGTTTGGCAAATTCTAGTATGGCTTTTTTATGATTTGTTTTCAACAGTGGTGTCCTCCTTGGTCATCTCCCATGAAGTCCACTTTGGCTCAAACAACGACGGATAGTGTGATCTGACACTGATGTACCTTGACCTTGGAGTTCACCATGAATGTGTTTAGAGGTTGTTCTGGGCTCTTTTGTTACCATTCGTATTATCCGTCTCCTCCTGCGGCCACGTCCAGGGAGGTCGGCTACAGTCCCGTGGATCTTAAATTTCTGAATAATATGTGCAACTGTAGTCACAGGAACATCAAGCTGCTTGGAGATGGTCTTATAGCCTTTTCCTTTAACATGCTTGTCTATAATTTTCTTTCTAATCTCCTGAGACAACTCTCTCCTTTGCTTCCTCTGGTCCATGTTTAGTGTGGTACACACCATGTCAACAAATAGTACAGTGACTACTTGTCACCCTTTAAATAGGCCGACTGACTGATTACAAGTTTGTAGACACCTGTGATGTTAATTAGAGGACACATCTTGGTTGAACGTGTCCCTGTGGTCACATTATTTTCAATCTTTTCTAGGGGTATCATCATTTTTGTCCAGGCCTGTTTCATGAGTTTGTTTTTTAAAATAATTCTGCTGAACCACAATTCAAAAGCATTGTCTGATTTTCATTGGTTAATTTTCATAGAATTTTTATTTATTACCACTTTTGTCAGATTCAAGTTATTTCTGTGACCATTGTGGCTTTTTCTTTCATTAACAGAAGGGTATCAACAATTTTGTCCACGGCTGTATAATGACAATTTATGTCATGGTTTGTGCCTGGGCTGGGCAGAAGAGAGGACCCAAAAGCTGTGATATTAGTTGCGGATTTATTAATGAGAAAATAAGACTCTGCTCATGGGCGGGAAACACAAAAGTAAGCCGATGATGGCAGATAACGGCAGCATGGTGGTGCAGTGGTTAGCACTGTGGCAGCACAGCAACTCACCCTTGGCCATGGGCTCTCGGGTTCGATCCCACCCCCTGACCAATGGTGATCTTTCTGTGCGGAGTTTGCATGTTCTCCCCATGTCTGTGTGGGTTTACCCCTGGATTTCTCTGGTTTCCTCCCACAGGGGCCAAAAAAAACAACAAAAAAACAAAACAAAACATGCAGTTTAGATTAATTGGCATCAGCTTGGAAGGTATGAATGTGAGTTTCCCTTTTCCCCCAGGCCACAGTTATAAATAAGAAGGTGTTCTTAATCTGTCCTCCCTGGGTAAATAAATAATAAAATAACAAAATGCTGTGGTAATCCAACACAGTGAAGCAAATAATCATTCCAACAAAGTGACAAGGATACATGTGAAGTTAACATAAGGACACCGCGGGGATTAAATATCCCGTGGCCAGCATGTATAGGGAAACAGTGATTAGCAAAACAAGGGGCAGCTGTGAATGATTAACAACATAAGAAGGGCAGAACAGAAAATGCATGATGCTAAAACGGAAGTAAACAAAGAGTACTGTCAAAATAAGAGTCCAAACAGAAACGGTAATACTGAATGAAAATAATGACACTGATAATAATAATAAAAAAGAGTCCAGAAAGAACACAAGGTGTGGACAAGATCTGTGACCCTGTCCAGATCATGACAATTTAGTCTTGTAAGTAGTTTATACTCACTCAGTGTGAAACTTGGACCTGCTTAGATGAACACAAAGCTGATATCCTGGCAGGAACTGAAGAACAGCACACCATTTTGTTTTTACTCATTAAAGCTACCCATTTCTCCATGTTCTCACAAAGACAAACAAAATAGTACATGCTCTTATTTTGAAGTGACAGGTGTTTCATTTGGAGATGACATTTAAGCTTGCTAGGGACCATGGCACTGTTGGAGAGCTTTTCTCCGCACACCAACATAATGGAGTCGATGCAGTCTGGATGTAAATCAAAATGAAAGAGTTTTCACTGTGCTGCCTTGAGCTCACTGTCTTAGCTTTCTTTTGACAACTGCTCAGCCCTTCATCTGGGTTGGAATTTGTCCAGGGCCCAGTTCAGGGTCTGAATTTTTCCTCTTCAAATATTTATCTATCAGTGTTTTTCATCTAGTCACTGCAACCTCTCCCATGTCTTAACAAGTTCATTAACCTCTTAAAAAAAAACACGAAGAGGAAGAAGAAGAAGATGGTAGCAATTATTGAGTTCATACTGCCACTCACTGACATGGAAGAGTCCCTACAGTCACTGAAGCACAACAGCGGCAAATTATTAGCAACTTTTTGGACCAATTAAGTGAAACTGGACAATTTTCCCCCATATCCCGAATATTCTCTCATGGCACCCCGGCTGAAAATCACTGGCCGAAGAACAGGCTTTATCTCTCTCGAAATAAATACAGTGGGGTAAAAAAGTATTTAGTCAGCCACCAATTGTGCAAGTTTTCCCACTTAAAAGATGAGAGGTCTCCAATTTTCATCACAGGTATACCTCAACTATGAGAGACAAAATAAGAAAAAAAAATCCAGAAAATCACATTGAATGATTTTTAATGAATTAATTGGTAAATTCCTCGGTAAAATAAGTATTTGGTCAATATCATCATCAATCATTGTCATGCTGAAAGACCCAGCCACGTTTCATCTTCAATGCCCTTGCTGGTAGAAGGAGGTTTTCACTCAAAATCTCACGATACATGGCCCCATTCATTCTTTCCTTTACACGGATCAGTCGTCCTGGTCCCTTTGCAGAAAAACAGCCCCTGATGTTTCCACCCCCATGCTTCACAGTAGGTATGGTGTTCTTTCTCCTCCAAACACGACAAGTTGAGTTTTTACCAAAAAGTTCTATTTTGGTTTCATATGACCATATGACATTCTCCCAATCTTCTTCTAGATCATCCAAATGCTCTCTAGCAAACTTCAGACGGGCCTGGACATGTACTGGCTTAAGCAGGGGGACACGTCTGGCACTGAAGGATTTGAGTCCCTGGCAGCGTAGTGTGTTACTGATGTAGCCTTTGTTACTTTGGTCCCAGCTCTCTGCAGGTCATTCACTAGCTCCCCCCATGTGGTTCTGGGATTTGTGCTCACCACTCAATTCAATTCAATTCAACTTTATTTATATAGCGCCATTTCACAACAACAGTCATCTCATAGCACTATCAACTGTAGGGAGGACCCCCACAGTTGCAGAAAGACCCCAGCAATCAGGCGATCCCCTGTGAGCAAGCACTTGGCGACGGTGGAGAGGAAAAACTCCCTTTTAACAGGAAGAAACCTCCAGCAGAACCAGGCTCAGGGAGGGGCAGTCATCTGCTGCGACTGGCTGGGGGGTGAGGGGATAGAGAAGAAGAAAAGAACAGACATGTAGAGAGCAAACAGCACGATGGGGACTCAATCTATGGGAGAGAACAAACAAATGTTAATGACCAGCAAAAAAAAAATATTTCATAGAGAGTGAGGAAAGGAGTGAGGCCCAGTGCATTACTGGAGGTCCCCCGGCTGACTAAACCTATTAGCAGCATAACTAAGGGAGGGTTCAGAAAACACATGATCCCTCCCTAATTGTAGGCTATATCAAAAAGGTAGGTTTTAGCCCTATTCTTAAAAACAGAGATCGAGTCTGACTCCCGAATCCAGATTGGCAGCTGATTCCACAGGAGAGGAGCTTGATAACTGAAGGCTCTGCCTCCCATTGTACTTTTGGAGATTCTAGGTATTACAAGTAAACCTGCATTTTGGGAGCGTAGTGCTCTGTTAGGATGATACGGTAGTATCAGATCTTTTAAATAAAAAGGAGCCTGATTGTTTAGAGCTTTGTAAGTAAGAAGAAGGATTTTAAACTTAATTCTAAACTCTATGGGAAGCCAATGAAGGGAGGCCAGAACCGGAGAGATATGATCTCTCTTTCTAGTACCTGTTAAAACTCTTGCTGCAGCATTTTGGATCAGCTGAAGACTTTTTAAAGATGTTTTAGGACAACCTGATAATAAAGAATTACAATAATCTAATCTCGAGCTAACAAAAGCGTGGATCAGCTTCTCAGCATCACTCTGAGACAAGATGCTCCTAATCTTGGCAATATTACGCAAATGATAGAAGGCAGTCTTAGAAACAAATTTAATATGTGAATTGAAGGACAAATCCTGATCAAAAATAACTCCAAGGTTCCTCACAGAGCTATTAAGAGAAAGAGTAACTGCATCCAAACTGAAAGTTTGATTTGGAAAGGAATTTCTAAGGTTTTTTGGACCAACAAGAATGACTTCAGTCTTATCTGAATTTAATAGCAGGAAATTACAAGTCATCCAAACTTTGATTTCCTTAAGACAGGCTTCTAACTTGGCTAATTGATTAGTATCATCTGGCTTCATTGACAGGTATAATTGTGTGTCATCTGCATAACAGTGAAAATGTATACAGTGCTTTCTAATAATGTTGCCTAACGGAAGCATATATAAACTAAAAAGAGTAGGGCCAAGCACAGATCCCTCTGGAACTCCATGACTAAGCTTTGAGCTGAGAGAAAACTCATCATTTACATGAACAAACTGGAACCTATCAGATAAATAAGATCTAAACCACTGCAACGAAGTTCCATTAAGTCCAACATAGTGTTCTAATCTATCAAGTAGAATATTATGATCAATAGTATCAAAAGCTGCACTAAGATCTAAAAGGACAAGTACAGAAACTAGTCCATTATCAGATGCAATGAGGAGGTCGTTAGTGACCTTCGCTAAGGCTGTTTCAGTGCTATGATGGATTCTAAACCCAGATTGAAACTCCTCAAATAAACCATTTCCCTGCAGGTGGTCAAATAATTGCATAGCAACAACTCTTTCTAAGATTTTTGAAATGAAAGGGAGATTAGAGATTGGTCTATAGTTAGCTAAAGCTCCTGGATCTAGCGTTGGCTTTTTGAGTAAGGGTTTAATTACAGCCGTTTTAAAAGCCTGCGGTACATGGCCTAAAGTTAATGAAGAATTGATTATATGAAGAATAAAGCTACCAATAAGTGGGAAGACTTCTTTAAATAACCTGGTAGGAATAGGGTCTAAAAGACAAGTTGAAGGTTTGGATGAGGAAACTATTTTGTCTAACTCACAAAGGTCGATTGGAGTAAACTCATCAAGACAGACATCAATAGAAGGAGTTGTAGTAGTTACAGTATTTAAGTTAACTGTGGGAAGAATCTGATTGATTTTATCTCTGATGGATGAAATTTGTGACCACTCTCTTGATCATTTTGACCCCACGGGGTGAGATCTTGCGTGGAGGCCCAGATCGAGGGAGATTATCAGTGGTCTTGTATGTCTTCCATTTTCTAATAATTGCTCCCACAGTTGATTTCTTCACACCAAGCTGCTTACCTATTGCAGATTCAGTCTTCCCAGCCTGGTGCAGGTCTACAATTTTGTTTCTGGTGTCCTTTGACAGCTCTTTGGTCTTGGCCATAGTGGAGTTTGGAGTCTGACTGTTTGAGGTTGTGGACAGGTGTCTTTTATACTGATAATGAGTTCAAACAGGTGCCATTAATACAGGTAACGAGTGGGGGACAGAGGAGCCTCTTAAAGAAGAAGTTACAGGGCTGTGAGAGCCAGAAATCTTGCTTGTTTGTAGGTGACCAAATACTTATTTTACTGAAGAATTTACCAATTAATTCATTAAAAATCCTTCAATGTGATTTTCTGGATTTTTTTTTTTCTCATTTTGTCTCTAATAGTTGAGGTATACCTATGATGAAAATTGGAGACCTCTCTCATTTTTTAAGTGGGAGAACTTGCACAATTGGTGGCTGACTAAATGCTTTTTTGCCCCACTGTATATCTGTATCATTGTCAAAATAAAATTTAAGACAAAATTATTAATACCTTCGTGTTAGAAAAATGTTAGATGAAATATTCGTAGCTGCCAAACCCTTTAAGGCTGCATACACATCAGAAGACTTTCAAATCTTAACCACTTTTAAAAACGTGGGAGTCCACAGACATGAGGACAGATTGGTCCAGTTTTTACCATCACATTCCTACAAACGCTCATATCAGATGATTCGTCCAGACTGGGAGACCACACATCTGCAGGTTGTGGGAACAATTTCACAGCAGTGATTCCACAGACACGAGATCTCACAGAAACACGCATCAGAAGAACAGATTTTAAGGAAGCCTTTTCTTTCCATTATGGCACGTCTTGCATGAAAGATTATAAAAGCATCTGTGTTGAAGATGGTACTTTTTCTCTGCATTCCACTTTGCTCAGGGTGCTGTTGTTCCTCTGTTCACTATGTTTGTGGGCTGTAAATGTGTGCAACATCCAGCTGGTGATGCTTCCCGGCAGCTCAGTCTCACTGACTATCAAATACATATAACTGTCAAAGGCAGTCTGATCAGGAAACATGTTTGATATTTACAGTCCAAGTGAGGCTCCAGTTCGATCAGAAGCAGCAAGATAATCATACTGACATGACACACAAGAGGACTGAATTTACAAATAATCAGATGTGACAAACCACGAATCAGACTGAAACATCAGGCATAAAATCTAGAGTGTGGCCATCCTTTAAAAACACCTTGAGTCACCAAAGAATATTGGAAGTGGCTTGAAATAATACAGCGAGGAAAATAAGCGTCGACCATGTCAACATTTTTCTCATTAAACCTATTTCTGATGGAGCCATTGACCTGAGATTTTTGCCAGATATTAGTAACAACCCAAGTAATCCATACATACAAAGAAATCAAGGCAACTGTGTTCACAAAACAAGTTATATTTAATAAAATGGAATGACACAGGGAATAAGTATTGAACACATGAAGAAAAAGAGGTGCAAAAAGGCATAGAAAGCCAAGAAACCAGCTGAAATCCATCAGAATTTAGGAAGCCATTCCATTCCCCATCAGTGCAAATTAATTTCAGCTGGTTAAAGCCTGACTGATAGCCTTTGAAAATGTCTGTAAATATCATATTGTCACACCACAAAGAACTCATGATGGGTAGAAGCAAAGAACTCTCTCTAGACCTTCGCAACCTTATTGTTGCAAAACATAATGATGGCTTTGGTTACAGATGCATTTTTAAACTGCTGAATGTTCCAGTGAGCACTGTTGGAGCCATCACTTGGAAGTGGAAAGAACATCAGTTTACCATAAACCGGGGATGACCAGGAGCTTCTCGTAAGATTTCTGACAGAGGAGTCAAAAGAATTATCAGAAGAGCTATCCAAGAGCCAAAGGCCACTCGTGGAGAGCTCCAGAAAAACCTCGAGTTAGCAAGTACTGCTGTTTCAAAGAAAGCAATAAGTAATGCACTCAACCAACATGGGCTCTATGCCCACTCACCTTGCAAGACTCCACTGCTGAAGAAAAAGCATGCTGAAGCTCTTTTAAAGTTTGCTGCACAACATGTGGGAAAGCCAGTAAAATACTGGAAGAATATAGTTTGGTCAGATGAGACCAAAATTGAACCTTCTGGATGTCACAACACACAGCATCTTTCGAGGAGAAATGGCACTGCACATCAGCCCAAAAACACTGTACCAACAGTGAAGTTTGGAGGTGGGAGCATCATGGTGTGGGGGTGTTTTTCATCACATGATACAGACAGATTCCATATAATTGAAGGAAAGATGAATGGACAAATGTACAGAGACATCCTTGATAAGAACCTGTTGCCATCTGCCAAGATGCTAAAGATGAAACGAGGGTGGACATTTCAGCAAGACAATGGTCCCAAACACAGCCAAGGAAACTCTCAACTGGCTCCAGAGAAGGAAGATAAAGCTGCTAGAATGGCCCAGTCAGTCACCTAACCTGAATCCAATTGAAAATCTGTGGAACGAACTGAAGACCAGAGTTCAAAGAAGACACCCATGGAACCTTCAAGATTTGAAGGCAGTTTTTGTGGAAAAATGGGCCAAAATCACTCCTGAGCAATGCCTGCACCTAGTTTCTCCATACAGGAGGCATCCGGAAGCTGTTATTACCAACAAAGGCTTTTCTACTAAATATTAAATGAATTTCACCAAGTGTGCTCAATACTTATTCCCTGTGTCATTCCAATTTATTAAATAAAACTTGTTTTGTGAACACAAATACCTTGATTTCTTTGCAGGTATGGACTATTTGGGTTGTTACTGATATCTGGTAAAAATCTCAGGTCAATGGCTCCATCAGAACTATGTTTAATGAGAAAAACATTAATGTGTTCAATACTTATTTTCCCCGCTGTATATGAACATCTGAGGAAAATATTTCATTTGATTTTTTGTGTCTCAGACAGTAACAGTATGTTTTCCTGTCAAATGTCTATTTTTTGCCTGTTTATCTTCCTCCATTTTACTATGGCCAATCAAAGACCTGGATTTTTTTTTTTTTCTGAGCAGTTGAGAAGGCCTGCATTCAGCAGATTTCTTTGACTTGCCTGTTTACACTATAAAACCTGAGACAAAAGATGGTCCTGTTCGCACCGTTCACCGCGACCTCTTGCTTCCCTGTGGTTTTCTTGCCCCTGTTGAAGAAGAACCTGTCCAACCAAAACGTGTCAGCAAACCTAAGACAAGACAGTCACCTGAACAAAGTGAGGAATGTGAGAATTCAGAACCGGAAAATGAGGATGTCTATTGGTACAGAGAAGAACCAATCCAAACGCCCATAAAGCTCACTCAAGTTAATGAAATTCCCCATCCAAAGACATTCTTTAAAGAAGACATTTCTGCTGAAACTCATTTACCTGAGAATGGCAACCAAATAGAAAATGACAATTTAACCGATGTAACAACTTACCTGGAAATGATGATTTATCTGGATGTGACAACTTACCGAATGATGGAAACCTGGAGGAAACTGAAACAACTGTGGAACAATCAAACAATGAAAATGGAATTGAAAGTGAAACCAACTTACCTGATAAAAGTACCTGTGATGAACCTGTGGAAGAAAAAGAATCTGAAAAGGAAATCCCAAAGACTGTGAGACGCTCCGAGAGGACAACCTCCCAACCAGAAAGATTACAGTATAGTCAGTTGGGAAATCCTCTCATAACTGTTGCCTGTCACGACGGCCCTCACGGACCGTCACAAGACGCCTCAGTCACCAGAGAGTTTGCAGTGGTAATTTATTGTTGAGTAAGGATGAACACACACAGAACACATGCAGTGGCTGGGGGAAGTCTGAGCCGGGGAACACCCGATGCGCCAGACGAGATAATCACAAAGATACAGTCACATAGAGCGTACCTTACAACGGGACCGTTAACAGACGGGTAACGGGGGATTCCCAAGTCCGTTAACCACGATGAGCAAGGAGAATAACAGGAGCACGACGGAACGTGGCTGAACATACAGGTGAACAACAGGATATAACAGAGACTGCCGCGTTGGAGGACATTTAGCACCCGCTTATATCTCTGGTGGCTAATGACCCCAACGCGGCACAGCTGCTGCTAATGACAGCAGAGCAGCAGCTGACTTTGACAGCAGGGAGCTCCCCCGGGCGCCTTCACAATAAGAGCCCGAGGAGCTGGAAGGAATCCTCAGCTGCCAAAGCCAGAGAACAAAAAGATATGAGACCCGAGTGTGGCCAGAACCGACACTCGGGTTATGACATTGCCCAGTCCCTGTTTCAAGGACTAAGCATGACTTTTACCAGAGCCTTAACAGAGCCAGATACTAAGATTATTCCCATGAACACTGGTTCTCCCGTCATTACTATCTAGCTGATCTCATGCAAAGGGACTTGCATGATTCTAAGGGGGGATAGTGTAACCCAGTGTTAAAAACGTGAATAAAAGCATAAACATCGATACCGCTTTAAAAAACACTCATTTCACAATGGGAATAAATATTTTGAAGATAAATATATAAATAAATATAAGTTCGTAAAATATATTCATAAATAGTTAAAAACATTTTCTAAAAAGCTCTGATAAAGTTCCCAATATTCTTATTTGGTATATTGAGCAACCAATAGCTGCATCGTTTGATAGCAGCATCAGCCAATGGGGTCAAGTGCCCTCTCTCTCGGCCTTGGTGTGACCTGTGTGCTGCTCAGACATGGCAGAGACACAGACCGAGAGAGATCCCTTGCTGAGGTGGTGATGCCAACGTGCTAGTAGCAGCCTTTTCCTGGATAAAACTCTTGAGATTGGTAAGCCTAAACCAACACAAGAAACGAGATATTGCTGTATTATCAATTTCTGACACCTCTTTTGTTAAATTTTACGACTTTGAATCCAAAGGCTGTGAACTCACGTGAGCTCGGAAATCCCCTTGAAGCACGTGTTGCTCCGCATGGTGAGTGCCATTCATTGTGTATGTGAAATGCAACCCTCTGATGCTATTGGCCGCTAGCTTAAAATGCTAACCTCCGATGCTAATTCCGGCTAGGTTTTTCATAAGAAAAGGTCGTTTTTCAAGGCTGTAATGATTAGCAAAGGTCCAATTTCACTTGCTACTGACTGTTACTTAAAGGTGAATGTTAAATTTGTGGTTTAAGGTGTTTAAATGTGTCAATTTGTGCTAAATTGTTATGTTAGCACACTTTTCTTTTTTCCCTTGTGGTGCTAACTTGGTTCAGCACACTGCAAAAATATCAGTGTTAATGTCAAGTGCCTTCCAATGCACTTTACTTATTTTTTTGGTACCATTTTGATAAATTTGGATAGTTGATGTGCCTATTTTATGCACATGCAACTATTTTGTGTAATTTTGAGGGTGTATTTTCTATGCACTGTAAAAACGAATGCAAATTGAGATGAGATGAGATGAGATTCAACTTTATTGTCATTACACATGTATGAATACAAGGTAACGAAACGTGACTTGGCATTTGGGCACGCTCTGCAGAGCGCATCCAAGGCCGGGGCAGCCGCTAGGCGCCAGTCATAAAGAAGAAAAGAAAAAAGAAAAGAAATGATATGACACAATAGGCGAGAGAAAAAAACATGTTTTATCAAATTGACGCTTAATGGGTAAGCGAAATTTTGATTGCAGGCAAAAAAAAACCTTAATGCATATTTAGCAGTAGTGGACAATCACACAGCAGAGGGAGGGAGAGCAGTGTGTGTATATTTGCATGTCATTGTGTAGTGTAAATGTAACAGTTGTTAGTGAGCAGCAGAGGGCGCCTCCTGGCAGTGGATAGATGTTATAATCATGTGACTTATAAACAAGTCCAGAGTTCAGAGTCTATCTCTCTTTCTCTCTTGCTTGCAGAAGGCACATGGGCATTGTCCTTGAGAGTCCAATCCGCTGACGACAACAACTGATTGTTGATTGTATGGGTAGACATAAGAGCCGGTTCTTCCGCTAATCTCAGTCAGGAGGAATGTAAACACGGGGCAAACAAGGTCAAATCAAATCAAATCAGCACAGTGCACTCAGAGAGTAGAATTTTGTCCTCACCCGTGTAATTCTGTGCTTCCATTATATATGCAGGCTTAAACTGTTTTTCCATAGAGAGCACAGGGCTTTCAGATGTATTCCTTCACTGAATCACTGTCATTCAGTTCACCGTTTGCCGCTACTCGTGCCCTCCCCAACTGGTCGAATTTGATGAAGGAGCTGGCTGGGTCCGCTTGATCCGCTCTCTCACCTTCCTTCAATTTCTGATGCATCAGGGAACTCCACAGCCAAAAATAGAAGTCCTGAGATCATAGCCAATAATATTGCCATAGACGCATGGATTCCAATGTCCACGAGTCTCTCGTAGGTTCCAATTCTTGGGCTCCCCCTTGGCCCAATTCTTGTTGAAAATAGTGACAATAGCACATTTAAGCCACTTCCAAATCCATAATTTCCGTTTAGATTAAGATTCAGCAGAAGAAGAGCGACTAAACACAGACAAAAACGCAACATTGCAAAAGCTGGGAATAGATCAGGAAGGCAGGGGAGGAGGGAAGAAAAATGCGACTGCTCTCTCTCAAGGCAAGAAGGAAAAATTATTACTGTTACGAGATTTGAACTATATTAATTTTGGTTTAATGGAAATTTAGTAATATGAGAAATTTGATTTATTGTTGTACAACATGGAAATATTTGAAAACATATGTAACAAGCTATAGATCATAGTTTAAGCTTTTTGTTCTGACCTATTCTGTAGGTCAGGTTTTTTGGCCTGGATTGAGAAGAACGTGGATCTCCAGATCTGGATGGTGAGCCGAAGCCTGAACCTAACTAACTGGTAGAGGTGATCCAACTGGTCACTATCGCACTGATCGAACACTGAAAGACCGAAACGAACATTCAAAGACTGAAACGAATACTAAAGAACTGAACAAACTACAACTATATTTGGGGGTATTTTATTTTTATTTTTTTTTATTGTTTTTACAAGCGCTCTCTTTTTGTTTTAAGTGTGCACAACTAAAAAATACACATACTTGCAAGCTTTTCATACTTCCTGTATATGTGTCATCTGTTGTCATGCCCTCCAGGCTCCTACGAATCTAGAATCTGTCTGATCTTGCCCAATTGTCCCTTCTGTCCAGGTAGTAAAGTTAAAGGTAACTACACTGCCATAACTCAGCACTACAAAAAGGGTACAAGACTGCACCTAAAGTGCTACACAATCAAAGACCTGGATTTTTTTTTTTTCTGAGCAGTTGAGAAGGCCTGCATTCAGCAGATTTCTTTTCATTGTCGATGGTGAAGCTGACATTGAAGTTTTACCATTTAAAGAAAGTGCCAGTTTAGGGCAACAAGGAGATTCTGATGTACTTACAATAAATTTACATTTTTTTTTTACCAATACTTAAAACCAGGAAAGGCCGCTTCCTTAATCGTCATATTTTCAGGTGAACCAACATAAATGGAAAAGTGGGAAACATCCATCCATCCATCCATCTTCTACTGCTTTTCCGGAGGTTCGGGTCGTGGAGGCAGCAGTTCAAGCAGAAAAGCCCAGACTTCCCTCTCCCTAGTCACCTGCTCCAGCTCTTCACAGAGGATACCAAGGCGTTCCCAGACCAGCTGGGAGACATAGTCTCTCCAGCGAGTCCTGGGTCTGCCCCGGGGTCTCCTCCCAGTGGGACATGCCCGAAACACCTCAAGTGGGAGGCGTCCAGGAGGCATCCTAATCAGATGCCCATACCACCTCAACTGACTCCTTTCAATGTGGAGGAGCAGTGGTTCTACTCAGAGCCTCTCCTGGATGACTGAGCTCCTCACCCTATCTCTGAGGGTGAGTCCAGCAATCCTACGGAGAAAGCTCAGTTCAGCCGCTTGTATCGATCTCGTTCTTTCAGTCATTACCCAAAGCTCGTGACCATAGGTGAGAGTAGGAATGTAGACTGACTGGTAAATCGACAGCTTTGCCTTAGAACTCGGCTCCCTCTTCACCACAATGCACTGGTACAGCGTCTGCATCACTGCAGATGCTGCTCCGATCTGTCTATCAATCTCTCGCTCCATTCTCCCCTCACTCGTGAATAAGACCCCAAGATACTTAAACTCCTCCACTTGGGGCAGGAGCCTGTCCCCAACCCGGAGAGGACAGCCCACCTTTTTCCGGCTGAGGACCATGGACTTGGACTTGGAGGTGCTGATTCTCATCTCAGCCGCTTCACACTCAGCGGCAAACCGTCCCAGCAAGAACTGTAGGTCATTGCTGGATGAAGCCAACAGGACAACATCATCTGCAAACAAGAGAGATGAGACCCTGTGGTCACCAAGCATGACACCCTCTATTCCCTGGCTGCGCCTAGAAATCCTGTCCATAAAAATTATGAACAGGATCGGTGACAAAGGGCAGCCCTGGCGGAGTCCAACTCTCACTGGGAATGAGTCCGACCGAGTGTTGGCAATACAAACCAAACTCTCACAACGGTCGTACAGAGACCGAATAGCTCGTAACAACAAGCCCGATACCCCATACTCCCGAAGCACCCCCCACAAAAAACCACGAGGGACGCAGTCGAATGCCTTCTCCAAGTCCACAAAACACATGTAAACTGGTTGGGCAAACTCCCACGAACCCTCGAGAATTCTCGAGAGGGTAAAGAGCTGGTCCGATGTACCACGGCCAGGACAAAAACCACATTGCTCCTTCTGAATCCGAGGTTCGACCAACGGCCAGACTCTCCTCTCCAGTACCTTGGCATAGACCTTCCTAGGGAGGCTGAGGAGTGTGATCCCTCTAAAGTTGGAGCACATCCTCTGGTCCCCTTTTTTGAAAAGAGGAACCACCACCCCGGTTTGCCATGCCAAAGGCACTGTCCCCAACCTCCACGCAATGTTGCAGAGGCGTGTCAACCATGACAGCCCTACAACATCCAGGGCCTTGAGGTACTCAGGGCGAATCTCGTCCACCCCTGGGGCCCGGCCACCAAGGAGATTTTGAACCACCTTGGTGACCTCAGCCCGTGATAGGCGAGTCATCCCCCCATCCCCCCTCGTCCGCAAGCCCTGCTTCTTCTGTGGCAGGCATATCAGTGGGATTGAGGAGATCCTCAAAGTATTCCTTTCACCGCCCAACAATATCCCCAGTCGAAGTCAACAGCGCCCCATCCGCACCATACACAGTGTGGACAGGGAGCTGTTTCCCCCTCCTGAGCCGCCAGACAGTTTGCCAGAATTTCTTTGAGGCTGACTGAAAGTCTTGTTCCATGGCCTCACCGAACTCCTCCCATACCCGGGTTTTTGCTTCAGCAACCACCCGAGCTGCACTCCACTTGGCCTGCCGGTACACCTCAGCTGCTTTGGGAGTCCCACAAGCCAAACAAGCCTGATAGGACTCCTTCTTCAGCTTAATGGCCCCTCTCACCACTGGTGTCCACCACTTGGTTCGGCGGTTGCCACTACGAGATGCACCGACCACTTTGCAGCTGCAGCTTTGGGCCGCCGCTTCAACAATAGAGGTGGAGAACATGGCCCATTCAGACTCCATGTCTCCAGACTCCCTCGTAATGTGGCTGAAGTTCTTCCGGAGGTGGGAGTTGAAGACCTCCCGGACAGGGGTCTCAGCCAGACGTTCCCAGCACACCCTCACTATACGTTTGGGTCTACCAGGTCTGAATGGCATCCTCCCATGGACCCGGCCGGGCTCAGCCCGAAGGAGTTACATGGGTCCGCCCTCCAGTGGGCTCACCACCTGCAGGAGGGATCATGGGGGTCCAGTGCTTTGTGGATTAGGTGGCGGTCAAAGGCGGAGACCTTTGCGGAAGTGGGAAACATAACACATTATTTTGATATTTCAACATCTCCTGTATGACCTGGCTAAAAAAAAGTTACTGTGATTTTCTAATACTTGCTTTGATTTAAATAATAAAATGAGAATTAAGAGTGTCATGTTTTCAGCCTAAACATTACAACTAAAATGTTACTATATTTAGAGGTCTAAATGATGCTTAAAGAACTGAGAGCTGTCTCCTATTGTTCCGTGGATTTCTTTGTACCAAAAAAAAAAAAAAAAGCCACGTCTGGACACTGTAGCATCCACACTGTTGATTTTTACATGAAAACTCCCCGCGACTGCAGTTAAACCAACACAGGATTTCTGGGCTAGAAACTGTCTGTGTTTCTGCAACACAACAACAGTGTCATTGTCAAGTCTGTGAAGCCAATGACACCATTGCTGTCTGCTTTTGTTGACAGCATCCGATGTTTCCATGACGATTCTGGCGCTCTCTGTTTATTTGCGCTTAATGCTTGTTTACTTCCAAGCCTCGGAGGGGTGGCTCTTTTCAGCATATCACCTCAGTCATGTGTACTTATCTGCATCTGAAAACAACAATAAAAAAGTCCCCGGTGTGAAATGCATTTGCATCCTTGACACCTCGATATGATGTACCCATGTGGGTTTCCATGTGAGCACCGCGAGGCTCTCATCTCTCTGAGCCCTATCATTGGTGTCAGGCTTGGGACTTCTATTCAAAGGCTGCACTCCAGAGACAAAAATCTCTGTGGGCACCAGAAAAGACCATAGTCTGTTGTCCTGCTGTTAAACACAACAGGACACATCAGGTCTAATCTCTAACACACTTAATAAATAATGGTAGGAAACCACAAACACCCACTTAGATGGAGGGTGAAACCAGTAGTGATAGGACTCTGGGTCAGGCCCTAACACATTAGTGGCGATGCATCTCTCTCATCACAAATAACCACCTACTATTTCCTCATGTCAACAATTACGTGGCAATCTGACACCCACTTCTGTCAAAAATCCTAACTGCACCCTCACCCACTGACAGACTAATCCTTGGAGGAATACTTTCCCCGGTGGAAGAGCGCCACATGTGACTTCTCCTTCTGTTGCCTCCTGCGGGAGTTTAGCAAAAGAAGCCTCACTGAAAGCCCCCGCCCCCCCCATCCATATCTGGAAAATAAATACAAAAGACAACAAATAGTAAGACTTTGATATAACACGGATCACACGGATGTCATACTACTCTGATTCCTTCTTTGTGTCGCTGATTTCTTGTCACCTCACAGAGCCACAACTAAAAGGTAACACCAACACACGGTTACTTAAGGATGCTCTCCATATGCTCTTCATTACTGGGCAACTTTGTTTAACTGCTAATTTTCTTTGCTCTCTCCTCTAATCCCCAAACATAAAATCTCAGCCATCCTTTAACTTCTTATTTTCTAGTTTCTCTCAAGGCTTGAGAGGGTAGACATTCTTAATCCCCCCTTTCCATTACTGATTCAGGCCAGCAGTTGATTGAAAACTGGAAAAAAGTGCTATAGCAGTCTCCTACGTTAGCCGGAGGCTTTTCACACTACTTAGAAAACACCATACATGGTCCTGAGGAAGGGTTCAGGAAGCTTGCAGACCATGTGCATTTCAGGCATGAATGCCTGCAGAGAGCTGACAGATTCTTCAAGTCAGGACAACTGTCAGACGCTCTCTGTTGCTAAATCTGAGCAGTGCCACCCGAGGATTCACAATCAAACTCATCTCCAAGTTCTGTGCACTCAGTCTGTCCAGCCCAATGAAAAACAAAGCTGCTGTGCTGTCCGCAACCCCAATACAGATGCAAAGCAAAGGAATGGACATGAAAGTGTGGCTAAACTGCTACAAACACACAAGAAAACATGCAAGCACACACACACACAAAGAGCATAATCTCCCTCATATCTCATTAACCGCTCTCTCTGAAGATGTATACAGGCTGGCAAGGGACTTATTTCCAATTTGGTAGAGCCAAGAGCGTCTTAATGGGGTTAAAAAAAATCAAAATACCCCTCAGAATTTATCTTTGAACATTTGCTGTGTAAGGGCTTTTACCTCGCTATTCTCATGCCTTCACTAAAGGTACGATCTCATTCTGTTAACAATCAGAAAAAAAGATCTGAAACTGGCATAAATGTACAGTTTGCTGCACACTTGTCCTTCATGTTGGAGAAATTAAAAATTGAACAGTGCAGCAAATACACTGGTGCAGGGCCGGATCTATGGGGACGATGGGGGGGGGGGATCCCCTCACACCGAAAACTGAACTTTTATAGACAAATCCCCACTATGTTTACAAACTTCTACAAGCACTGAAACAAACAATACATTTGTAAAGAATTGTAAATATAAATGCATCAAATATAGGCAATCTTTCTGTAGCTCAGCAAAGAGTGGAGCGAATGGGCTGCCCAGCGCCGAGCACCCAAAGGTGACATCATCTTCCTCTGGTGAAGTTTAAACACACTTATTCAACCTGGAGTTAAAATTTACATACATTTAATTAATACATTTACATTCATGATAAATTCTTAATGCCATTCTGCAATAAGAGTACATCCATCAATCGCTAAACAAAAGAAAAATCACTCGCGACACACCACCCTGCCAGGACCACCTGTCACTCCTTTGCCACCCTATGAAAAAACAAATTCTAGTTCTGCCCTGCATTGGTGATCACATACTTGATGACACAGAAATTGTGGTAATTTATTATTTAAAAATCTTGGCAGAAATGATGACACGGACAGAATGTTCCCAACTAGCCTTAGACATAAAAAGCTGAATAGCAGAAGGAACACTACTAAAAGACAAACTCTCTTCCATTTAGCTGATTAGACTCCATCCTTAAATTCCAATTACTTAAATTTAAGACCAAAACTAGAGGACGCTGAATAGAGATAAAGACCTACACCCTGAATGCCCAATCATTTTTTAGATTAGCAGTGTGACAATATTGTGACCCTGTGACCTTAGCCTTTGACCTTTTGACCTCAAAAGCAATAGGTTTCCAGAGTGTGTCTAGGTCTACCCCTGTACCAAGCTTAGTGATTGGATCTTGAATTGTTTCTATTTTATGGTACGCACAAACACAGACATACTGGACATACATACACCCAGACGCGAATAAACACCCTAGCCACACACCAACTGTTGTCACCGTGGGTAAATATGGTCTTAAATGTGTATCTAATACAGAAAATATGACATCAAAATATGTTGCATTATATTTAACACTAATACTTTAATATTTTATCTTATTACATATTTACATATACATATATACATACAGTGGTGTGAAAAAGTGTTTGCCCCTTCCTGATTTCTCTCTTTTTTTTATGTTTCAGATCATCAAACAAATTTAAATATTAAACAAAGATAACACCAGTAAACACAAAATGCAGTTTTTAAATGAAGGTGTTTATTATTAAGGGGGAAAAAATCCAAACCTACATGGCCCTGTGTGAAAAGTGATTGCCCCCCCCCCCCAAAAAAAAAAGATGAGATAAACTTTATTGTCCCACAAGGGGAAAATTGTCTTGGGCTTATCACCCATGCTTCAACCACACAATCCACACATACACAATGGATGTAATACATAAGATCCTTCATATAAAAAATATAGATGAAATAAAAACTCAATAAATTATACAATAACATACATAAACAAATATATAAAACAATAGAAGTAATTGAGATCTATCAGTCTGGAAAAGGTTATAAAGCCATTTCTAAAGCTTTGGGACTCCAGTGAAACACAGTGAGAGCCATTATCCACAAATGGCAAAAACATGGAACAGTGGTGAACCTTGCCAGGAGTGGCCGGCCAACCAAAATTACCCCAAGAGCGCAGCGACGACTCATCCAAGAAGTCACAAAAGACCCCACAACAGCATCCAAAGAACTGCAGGCCTCACTTGCCTCAGTTAAGGTCAGTGTTCATGACTCCACCATAAGAAAGAGACTAGGCAAAAATGGCCTACATGTCACAGTTGCAAGACGAAAACCACTGCTGAGCAAAAAGAACATAAAGGTGCATCTCAGTTTTGCCAGAAAACATCTTGATGATCCCCAAGACTTTTGGGAAAACACTCTGCGGACTGATGAGACAAAAGTTGAACTTTTTGGAAGGTGTGTGTCCCATTACATCCGGCGTAAAAGTAACACAGCATTTCAGAAAAGGAACATCATACCAACAGTAAAATACGGTGGTGGTAGTGTGATGGTTTGGAGCTGTTTTGCTGCTTCAGGACCTGGAAGACTTGCTGTGGTAAATGGAACCATGAATTCTACTGTCTACCAAAAAATCCTGAAGGAGAATGTCTGGCCATCTGTTTGTGACCTCAAGCTGCAGCGCACTTGGGTTCTGCAGCAGAACAATGATCCAAAACACACCAGCAAGTCCACCTCTGAATGGCTTAAGAAAAATAAAATGAAGACTTTGGAGTGGCCTAGTCAAAGTCCTGATCTGAATCCGATTGAGATGCTGTGGCATGACCTTTAAAAGGCGGTTCATGCTCAAAAACCCTCCAATGTGGCTGAATTACAACAATTCTGCAAAGATGAGTGGGCCAAAATTCCTCCACAGCTCAGTAAAAGACTCATTGCAAGTTATCACAAACGCTTGATTGCAGTTGTTGCTGCTAAGGGTGGCCCAACCAATTATTAGGTTATTCATTTTTTCACACAGGGCCATGTAGATTTGGATTTTTTTTCTCTTAATAATAAACACTTTAATTTAAAAAAACTGCATTTTGTGTTTACTTGTGTTATCTCTAATCTTTAAATTTGTTTGATGATCTGAAACATTTAACTGTGACAAACATACAAAAAATGAGAAATCAGGAAGGGGCAAACACTTTTTCACAGCACTGTGTACACACACACACACACACACACACAGACATACAGTATATCAAGTGTTATAAATTGATTTCATATAGGAGCTACTGAGATATCTGGTGAGAAAGCTGAAATACTAACAGTTATAGATGCTGAAATGTACGTTCACAAGGCCCTGACACTCATTTAAGTACAAACAGCAAAGATCTCTGATATCTGTGCTGTGTTTAAGGGAATTGGGGAAAAAAAAACACACTACATATGCAGCTTACAAACCACCAAACACGCATCACGGCGATAAACAAAAAGGAGTTTGAGCATCAGGAATCCACATGAGTAAAACATAGGATGCTGTATTGTATAACAGCTAATAACTGCTCTGCTCAGAGTAATCAAATAATATTCTTTAAATTTGCTATGGATGAAGCCCAAGGGTGATTGTTATTCTTGAGAAAGGAAACATAAGACTCGGGCACTGCTCTAATAGGGAACTGCAGCAGATTGAGCGGTTCTGTTTGAAAGCTGCAGGAAGGAGCCGAGTCCACCCGAGAAAATCCCAGCTGCTCAACGTAAGTAGATGTTGATATTAACAGCAAAGCCTCAGAGAAGGAGCTCTACAGCAGGGTCTGTGTGAAGCATTCAAGACCAGCTGTGTTTGTGAACAAAGGGCTGACAATCACGTAACGCGCGTACGTGTGAAACTACATCCAACACATAGGCACAAGGGTGATACTCAAAGGCCGCCTGCATTGTGGGCCGAGAGCTTTACAGCAACAACTTGGACATGAGACCGAAGACATCACAGGCTCAACACTGTGCAATTTAATCAATCTGTCCACGAGCCTGCTTTAGCCATTTTACGCCCGAGATCCAACACTCACCACCACTACTCTATCTTAGCCACCTGCTCGCTGCAAAGAGTCTTGGCTCTCCTCCAAAGGACCTCTTACTGTATGAGAACCAAAGCAGCTAAAATTGGTTCTAGCTGTGCTCTACCTCCCACTACTCCTGTACTGTAAACCAGCTAAATCACTTGAGTCCTTAAGCAAAAAAAAAAAAAAAAAAAGAAAAAGTATCGCTCTTCAATCAATGAAGAGGTTGACCTCCATCCAAGTAAGCTAACTTCTGCCAATTTACCTAATGTCTGCATCAGTGCCAAATAGTTATTTCAATCCCAGAAAAAAACTGTGTGGTAAGACAGGAAGAGCTGCAGTATAATACTGAGCATACAGTATATTAAAATGTGCTCAATCAAATTTCTTGACCCCTTATCCAGCTCTGGGTCACAGCTGTCTTTTGCAAGTGAACAGATTGCAGGGCCACCGCTCACAGTCACAGCTACATCTGATTTGAAGTCACCAGTAAACCTCTCATGGACGTCTTTGGACTGCGGTGGGAAACCCGGCGAAAAACCAACACAGCCAAAGGGAGAGCATGCAGGCGTCTTTCAGCTGTGAGATGACAGTGACAACATTTACATACGACATGACCTATTATATTACATCTTTAAGATTAATGTCAGGTTGCTGTCCACTTAATGTATTCACTATACAATACAGTATCTCACTATCCAAGCAGTCATGAAGGGTAATTGCTGGCATCAAGTGTTTATACATTGAAAGCACAAAGCCCTTTTCTGGAACATTACTTTACAGATGTAGACCAAAGATTACAAAAGGCACAAAGGCCTGGTCTGACAGCCTCCAGTAATCCTTGAAATATCTACCCAAGTTTTCTGCTTTAAGAGTTTACCAGGTTCTTTATGTTCTGGATAAGTTTTATAACCCTGGAGCCCACGAGAGCCATTCAGACTCTTCTTCACAAAGTTGTTGTGTGGGTGGAAAAAAGTTCCTCTTTGGACAATCAACAAAGAAAAAAACATATAAGGTTAATGAAAGTGCTTCTATTATCTCGAAAATGACTCTGTCATTTGCACCTGGTTGCATATATCCTGGATAAAATGATTGTAAATATTCAGAATCACCCCGTCATAAAACACACAAATACATCAGTGTTTGTCACCTCTGAAATAAGATAGCTCAGCTCGTCAGCGGCAGAGAGCTGTCAAAATAATTAGCTTATGCAAATGGGGGCTTACAACCCAAGAAAGCCACCTCTGCACAAGTATTAAACCTCTGTCTTGTATCTAGAGGCACAGTGGTAGCATGACATAGCAAATGATGGAGGGATGAGTGCTAACGCTCCTTATGCAGCTTAGCACACGTTTGTATTGGCATAGCTAATTAGGCATAATGGAGTGCTTTCCTCAATCCCATCTCCTGAGGCTCATATCTACCCTCTGTTGTATTTATGCAAAGGTTATTTGGCGACAAAAAATCTAATTATACATGGTGCATTTGGCTGTGTAAGAACTGCTAAAAAATACTTGATCATTGCCTTCAAAAAATATCTTGATCTTTAATTAAGCAAACAGATCTCACTCATGTTCCAAGCTGAGGATGAGACAGTGAAAAATGTAGAAATATTTCCCCAAAAATGTTCTGAATTCCTCTGAAAATGAATTAAACCTTTTAACAACAGAGGCAGTGACCATCTAAGACTTTGGTACATAGAATACAGTGCTGTGAAAATTTGCCCCGTCCTGATTTCTTATACATTATTTCTGCATATTTATCACACTTAAATGTTTCAGATCAAACAAATTTTAATGTTAGACAAAGATAATCAAGTAAATACAAAATTCAGTTTTTAAATGATGATTTAATTTATTAAAGGAAAAAAGCTATCCAAACCTACCTGGCTCTTTGTGAACAAGTAATTGCCCTCCTTGTTACATCATCAATTAACTGTGATTAACCACATTTTTGGGGGAAAGTTCAATTTCACTAGGCACAACCAGGCCTGATTACTACCAGACCTGTTGAATCAAGAAATCACTTATATAGAACCCGCCTGACAAAGTAAAATAAGCTAAAAGTTCTCAAAAAGCAATACATCGTGCCATGATCTAAAGAAATTCAAGAACAGATGACAAACTAAAACCCAGAACAACATCTGAAGAACGGCAGGCCACACTTGCCTCAGTTTGGACACTGCTCCATGATTCAACAATAAGAGACTGGGCAAAAATGGCATCCATGGGAGAGTTCCAAGGTGAAAAATACTGCTGACCAAACAGAACACAAAGGCTCGCCTCACATTTGCCAAAAACATCTTGATGATCTCCACGACTTTGGGGAAAATATTCTGTGGACTAACAAGACAAAAATTGAACTTTTTGGAAGATGTGCGTCCCGTTACATCTGGCATAATGCTAACACAGCATTTCATCAAAAGCACATCATACCAACAGTCAAACATAGTGATGGTAGTGTGATGGTCTGAGGCTGCTTTGCTGCTTCAGGACCTGGACAACGTGCCATAATTAATGGAACCACGAATTCTGCTCTCTACCAGAAAATCCTGAAGGAGAATGTCCGGCCATCAGTTTGTGACCTCAAACTCAAACCCTCTGATGTGGCTGAATTAAAACAATTCTGCAAAGAAGAGTGGGTCAAAACTCCTCAACAGTGATGTAAAAAACTCATTACCAGTTATTGCAAATGCTTAACTGCAGTTGTTGCTGCCAAGGGTGACAACCAGTTATTAGGTTTAGGGGGCAATTACTTTCTGCATAGGACCAGGTAGGTTTGGATAACTTTCTCCTCTAATAGATGAAATCCTCATTTAAAAACTGCATTCTGTATTTACTTGGGTTACCTTTGCCTAATATTAAATCTTTTTGATGATCTGAAACATTTAAATGTGACAAATATGCACAAATATAAGAAATCAGGAAAGGGCAAATACTTTTTCACAGCACTGTAGGTGAAAACCAAACGATTTTAACTTAAAAAAAACTCAGAAAATTCTGACTTAGGGTACAGGAACATAATCAAACAAGAATTAAAAATTCATTAATGTATTAATGCCTCAGTATGTGGTGCTTGTTGGCAATGGTGATGCAAACCTCTGCACATCCAAATCCATGCAATGTAGTACTAAAAAAGATATTTAGGGTTGATTTAACTCTGAAGCGCCTTCCTTTAACACTGGACCTTAAAAGCATCGCTCTGAAACTTGCAGTGTCAGGGGAAGCCCCTACGTCAGAGGGGACGCACAATGGTAAAGGCTTAAAGTTCAATTCAAATCAAATTGCCATCACGGCAAAATAAGGTTAAAACTACATAAGATGGCCCTGTGATCATGACTGCCCAACCCTGCCAATTACCAACACAGTATCTCTGATTTGTCTACAAGAGGCAATGGAAGGATTAACTTCAGGCCTCCTCTGCTTATGTTTACTGACTAATCTTTTTTTCTTGCTTTGACCATAAATGTGATTACCACCACACAGGAGATAACAAAACCGCGTATCTTTGCTCTACCAACGAGCACGAATTAAAACCTAAGCCGTAGCCTTGAGGAATATCTTAAATGACAAGAAAAAATCCCCAGCAAAAGAAGCATTTCATGTTGGCTCCATACAGCCCCCTACTGGTAAACAGTGTTCACTCTTCAGCCAAATCCACCGGCAGCGGCTCCTGGCTCTTTCTGTTGAATGTCAGCAACAGGTACACATGCAGACGGTCAGCAGAGGTGTTGCCTGTTCCTCTGCGGCAAAGTCGGTTCATGTTAGGAGCTCTTTATTTAAAATGGCTGCAGTCTTATTAGTGTGAGCCACCTGTCATATTTGGGTGAAGTATCTGAGAAAAGACACAGCCGTCTGTAGTGGTCATGGATTCAAAAAAGAAAAAAAGAAGTGGAAAACAGATCGATTGTGTTTAAAATATACTGTAAGTTCCTGCAATGTTTACAATATGTTAAGATGCCTAATACTCAAATAGGTGATTGAGCAACAAAACTTCCCTTAAAGAGGAACCATATATTTGCACAGGTGGACCCCTAGCTATGAAGCACATTTTTATTGTATTTAATTAATTAAAAGTAATGGATAAAATAGTTAATTGACTTGGAGATGACTGCACTGGCCGCCCAAACAAGGAAAAGCCGTTTAAATTCACTAACATGGGCTCATAACACTTTACGGAAGGATTTAAAAATATGTTGATGATTAACAGTCATAAATGCTCAAACATCTGAAGACCCCATCAGTCACCGGATGGGGGCCACGAGACAGGACACGTGGTGAAAGGCAGCAGGCGTCGACCAGTTTTCTCCTACCTGACATTTCCTGATGAGGTACATTGGCGAGGCTGAATCCCTTTGCGTTGTAAGCTTGTCTGACCTCGCTACAGCTCCGCGCTTTGCTTTCACCGCCAGACGAGATGGACAGCACCGACAGAGTACATAAGGCGACCTGCAGTCTCCACATCGCACACATCAGTGAGATTCCTTGGCGATGCTTCACAGAGAAATATGAGCTCCAGAGTAATAATAAAAAAAGGAAATCCCCCCCAAAAAAATGCTGATGGAACGGCGTCTCTCCAGAATGATGTAAAAGCAACACACTCCTCACTTTAGATGCTGGTGCGTCCACATCATCTTCCCATCGGAAAATGTGCGCGTCGAGGGGGGGAGAGAGAGAGAGAGAGAGAGAGAGTGTGGGGGGGGGGGGGGAAGCCCCAGCGAGTCAGATAAGATCCTGGTGAAGAAGCGCCCCGGTGCTCAGCGTACCAACAACTTGTCCCGCGCACGCATGAGCTGCCCCGGGCTTGTGTCAGCGCCAGGAAGAAAAAAAAAAAAAAAGGCGAAACGCCAACGGAGACGCACGGCCGCGCCGCCAGCAGAGCGCACAGGGCAGGGCAAAACGCGGACTGGAGTGGCTGCCACTTCAGCCGCTCGCATCCAGGGGCGCGCACCGTCCTCCGCCGCCGTGCTGCAACCTTGGTGATGCACACCACCGCGCCGCGCGTTAATGGAGCCGGGGAGGACGCGTGTTGGAGGCGCGCAGAGCGTGGGCGAAGAAGAAAGGTGACGCGAGAAGCAGAGAGCTTCTCTGGCTTTTGCTTCTGGTGTCAATAGTTTGAAATTAAAAAAAGGGGGGGGTAGGCATTCTGTAGGTTTTGATGGAGGTGTAAGGAAAAGGGGTGTGCTGGTTATTTTTTATGATTTACAACTTTTCTCGTTTAAAACACAGCCCGTCTTAGAGAAACCCTTTAACCAGTTCACCCAGTAAAAAAGTACATCTGTAGGATTTACCACCTGTCACTGTGCAAATAGTTTTATGTTTCAGAAAAAACTGTTTTACACACTTAGGATGCTTTCACACCTAAATTCATTTACTTTGGTCTGAATCAGCTGATAAAATTGCTACTTTGTTTATAGCGTATTTTAGGTGCATCCAGAAATTTCACGCAAAAGCCAGATATCTCTAACTTATTATGAGTAGTGTATATTCTTGCCAAGTAACCCAAATGGTCTGTTTGTGAATAATAAATACAGCTTTCTAGTTAGAAGTGCTATGACTAGAGCTGTGCGATAGGACCAGAATTTCATATCACGATATAAGTAATCTTGTTTGACGGTAACGATATATATCACGATATACATTTCCTGTAAATTCTACAGTTTATATACAGTATGCTAACCAATAAAAAGGACCATCTCTTTTTCAACATTTTAAATTACATAATAAAAAAAATCAATTGTACAAATTCATCTGTCGTTAATTTTAAGCACCGTTTTTCCCTCTTAATTTTGCAGTGTTGTTATAAAACTGTGTTTTAATGTGCATTTGAGATGACTTCAACTTTATTCTTTATCGCTACTTGACTAATTAAAAATTATTAGAAATCAAGCTACATTAAGAGCCAGTTTGCTCTTCTGACATGTTTTAATTTATTCATTATTTATTTAATGTGTATACAGCTGCTGTCACGCACTTTTGCAGCTTTAGTAATACTTTTTCAGACAAAATTAAGAAACGCAGCAGTGATTTAAACCAGGATGATGGTCTGATGCACTATAATGTTTCCTGTAATTAGCAACAAGTTAGCATCGTCATTTAGTATTTGCTACTTTATAATTAGAGAGAGCTGGTGTTAATGTGACTTACCTCAAATTAAAACAAGGTTACTGTAGAGGACAATTCTCTCTGACGAAGAATGGGGGGGAAAAAGTCCCACATCCCTGGCACAGAAGCGGCTCCACAGAAGTAGCAGCAAAACATTAGCTTGCAGTTAGCGGCTGTGGCGCACCTGGTGCACTGCGGGGGAGAAGCGGGGTAGTGGCAAGTAGAAACGGTATGTCGCTTTTAAATCCTGATATAAACAATACAGTTTTCTATGAAACAGTAGACGTTTTTAATCGCATTACCGACATATATCATCATATTACACAGCCCTAGCTATGACAGAAATAAATGTGATTTGAAATGTTAATTCATTTCGGTGGTATTCAGTGGTACCACTTCCCGACACTGCATTTTTAACCCTAAAATAAAGACCCTGCAATATTAGAAAGTGAGTCTCATTCATCAGGCAATTGCATGGAGGAAAAACCTCCTTTAAACAGGCTAAAACCTATGAAAGAAACAGGATCAGGTAGAAACAGCCATCTGCTGTGACCAATAGGATGTAGGGAAATAGATCAAGATAAGAAACAACAGCAAACAGGAACACATCAAATACAAAAGCAGGAAAGCTTTACTGAGCTGCTAAGATCTCATGGTGTGTGAATACACAGAAAAGAAAAGTGCTCAGTGCATCATGGGAGGTCCCCCAGCATCCTAGACATACCATACACTAACAGCATTACTAAAGGATAGTTAATGGTCATTTGAGTCAACCCAAACAGGAAGGTTTGTCAAAAAGTTTTAAGCTCAACCTTAACATTACAGAGTCTGCACTATCAAACCTAAACTGCAAGAATCATTGGGATGATGTGATACTATGAGGTCTTTAACACAGATCCCGATTATTTAGGACTGTATATGTGAGGAAGCTAATTTTATATTAGGACTAATGAAGAGAAGCTTGCAGCACAGCTATGATCTCTTTCTAATCTCTGCAGTACTCCACAGGTGAAAAAAGGCAGACTTTGAAGGTCCCATTCACTGCACTTTTCCCACATTTTGACAGCTCCCACAAGTGTAAATCAAATGTTTGTGACATATTTTGGTCAGATTGCCTATAAATATTTCATCATTGCAGCATCATTGTGAATCATCTTTAGTAGCCTTATTCAGAACGGCTGGTTTCAGTGCATGTCTCTTTAAATTCTCTAAGAGCCAGATTTTGTGCCCCCCCCCCCATGTCACTATTGCTAATCTTAGCTGGCTAGCTTCTAGCTCGAAAGTGAGCCTGAGCCAACTAACATAAATCCGTCTCAAAGAAGGAATAAAAAGTATCATTGGTGGACGGGATATGACTGGTCGTTGGAGTACAAAAGGCTCAGAAACATTTGTGAAGGAATGGCTAAACTACTAGTTTCAGCTAGCTGCCTTTGGTACCAGTTAGAAATAACACAAGAAAATAAGCTAAAATAACATCTAACAATGGCATTTATGGCCAAGTGTTGTAGATGAACAAGGATTCAGTGCAGAGGTAAGCAGTGTCAAGACTGTATCACCTCTACTTTTGCACTAACATGCTGTGTAACGAAATTGTTGTTTAAAAATTCAGTAATGCGTTACAGTTACTGAAATTTGATCAGATGTGTTACTCATTACTCATTTTATTAATATGGATAGATTTGTTTAGCGCAAATAAATTAATATACAAACTGACCCTACCGAAGTTAAGACATAGCCGTCAGTCAATGTGGCCTGTTGCAGAAAGCTGAGTCTTCATGACTGAGTGGAGGAAGAGATAAAGCTACTTTGTTTTTGTGGAAATAGACAAATTATTTTTCCTTTGTCGTGGTTAAGGACAAAAGTATATTGGTGGGTTGCAAGCTAAAGTGCCAGTTGAGACCTACTACAGTCTTGAGAAGTGCTTGAAAACAGCAACAAAGCTCCAACAAACAGGGGCATAAATCCCGGGGGGGGGGGCGCAGGGGTCATGACCCCCTTCCATAAAGTTGTCCCCCCCAAACATCACATTGTAAACACAAACATTTTTTATTTGAATAGCATAGTAATGTTCATTGAAGGCACAATACAAGTGGTGCGACTTAAAAACACATTGTTTAACATTTATAACTATTGAAAGATTAGAGCCCCCCCCATCCTCACAGTGGTTTAGTCCAGTCTGTTTCTCCCCCGTGGGCGGGGCTGTTGCGGCTCCTTACATACTCACACACACGCCGACAGAGAGCGGTTAGGAGTAAGTAAGTGCATTGAAAGCTTAATGAGTGAACGGTTATTAAGTTATTTATCAGTCCATGTTTTCAGCAATCACATACAGAACATGAAAAGCGATATTTCATCAAATTTGTCTACAGTCTGCCGGCATGTTTTGCATAAACTCAGCAAATAGCATGTTAAGCTAATTAGTAGGGATGTAATGTAAAAATGCATCACGACACAGATACACTGTGTTATGAAGTTTAGACCGGATCATAAATCTAAATCTGAAGTCATGTGTTTTATACGAGATATTTAGTTCACAGTGTTCTGGACTTGTAGCCTACACATTCATGCCAAAATAAATCTTGGCTAATTATGCACATTATCTGTAGTTAGGCGTTGCATCTCTCCTAAATCTGAAAATAACCCGTGTGCTTGTGCTTGTGCTTGTGCTTGTCCAGTTATGGCAGAGAAAAGAAAAGTAACAGACATCAGGTCACTTTTCAGTGCACCAAAACAACAAGTAAGTAAAAAGATCCCAATAATATTGAGGCAGTTTGTTGAAAAATGACCATATAAAGGAGTGAGGAGTTTATGGAAATCTTTAATAATTGTTTCATTAGGGGCACCAAAGTCAGGGCAGAGAGCTGGGCACAGAGAGACACAGTCAGTCAACCAGAGATATAGAGTCTCAGGTAAGTCTGTTGAGCTTTTGTTTAGTGTGATGAAATAAGGAGAACTCTCTTGTTTAGACTACTGAAGAAAATACAGTGCCTTGCAAAAGTATTCCCCCCTTTTACTTTTTACCTATTTTGTTCCATTTCAACCTGTAATTTATACGTATTTAATCTGGATTTTATATAATAATTTGCAAAAAAAATAGTCTACATTTGTGAAATGAAATGAGAGAAACATGAAAATACAAAAAAAGGTTAAAAATTAAAAACATACATTGGCATGTGCATATGTATGTCATGGGCTGGGGGTGGATGTCTCCAACCTCGCTCATGATCTGTGGCTGTAGGTCTTGAGTGTTGTTTATTATTTCCAGCTGGCAGGTTATTTGAGCCTCTGTGCCTGGCTCTCTGTCAGTTCTACGGCCACGCCTCCTCCTCTCGCTCTCTCTGTCCGTGCCAGACACTCATCGGCAGGCCCCGGTCCCGACAGCGAATGTCCAGAATCTTCTGGACAATCCGGTGTAGGTGGTTTGGCCATTGAGGATCCAGGGAGGAAGAGGCGGGGCTTCGGCTTCCGCTGCCCCCGCTTCGGGGGGAAGCGGGGGCAGAGAGGGCTGGTGGAGAGGGGTTTGATTTTGGAGACGTGGAATGTTGGGTGGATACGAAGCGTCTGTGGGAGCTCCAGGCAGACCTTCACGTCATTGACAATCTGGAATATGGAAAATGGGCCCAAGAAGCGAGGTGATAGCTTTCTGGACTCAGTTTTCAGAGGCACCTGGTCCGCCAACAACCACACACGTTTCCCGACTGTATATTTAGGTGCTGAGACCCGCCTGTGGTCTGCATACTGGCGATTCCACTCTGTAGAGCAGAGGAGGGCGGCTCGGGTGGCTCTCCAGAGCCGATGGCAGCGGCGGGCGTGGGCCCCCATGGATGGCACAGCGACTTCCCTCTCCACCATGGGCAACAGTGGGGGGGGGGGGGGAGTATACCCCATGGAGGCCTCCAAAGGCGTGAGTCCTGTAGCAGAGGAAACTGCCGAGTTGTGGGCGTACTCCACCCAGGTCAGATGGGTGCTCCACATAGAAGGATCATCAGATGCCACGCATCTGAGGGTGGCCTTCAGGGACTGGTTGGTGCACTCAGCCTGCCCGTTGCTCTGTGGATGGTATCCTGAAGTGAGGCTGACCGTGGTGCCCAATGATTGACAGAAGGATTTCCAGACGTGGGAAGGGAATTGTGGACCCCAGTGAGACACAATGTCCAAGGGGATTCCGTGTAAACGGATGACATGTGTGGTTAACAGGTCGGCGGTCTCGGAAGCGGAGGGTAGTTTGGGGAGGGGCACCAGATGGATAGCCTTGGAGAAGCGGTCTACTATAGTAAGAATCACGGTGTTACCTCGTGAGGGGGAAAGTCCCATAACAAAATCCAAGGCGATGTGAGACCAAGGTCGGCTGGGAACTGGGAGTGGATGAAGCAGGCCAGCTGGAGGTGAGGAGTCTGATTTGTTGTGGGCGCACATCGGGCATGCTTTCACGTAGTCCCGTAGTCCCGGACGTCCATCTGCAGGGTGGGCCACCAGAGCACTTGTTGAATCAGATTTACTGTGCAGGAAACCCCTGGGTGGCAGGCAAAATGGCTAGAGTGGCCCCACCGGATGACATCGCTGCGGAGGCCAGCCGGGACGAACAGCCGGTCACTGGGTCCCCCCTCGGGTCTGGGCTCTGTGGACTGGGCCTGCCAGACCCTCTGCTCAATCCCCCAGGTAAGGGCTCCAAGAATACAAGAGGGTGGCACAATGGGTTGGGGGAGAGAAGGAGGGGCTGGGAGGTCGGAACTGAACTGGCGGGAGAGAGTATACGGTTTGATCTTGCGAGAACCAGGCCTGTATGCGATGGTAAGATTAAACCTATGAAAGAATAGGGCCCAGCGGGCCTGCCTGGTGTTTAATTTGTGGGCCGACCAAAGGTACTCTAAATTTTTGTGGTTGGTCCACACTACAATGGGATGGACTGCTCCTTCCAGCTAGTGCTTCCACTCCTCAAGTGCCAACTTAATGGCTAAGAGCTCTCTGTCCCCCACATCGTAGTTCTTCTCTGCTGGCGTGAGCTGCCGAGAGAAATGTGCGTATGAGTGGAGCTTCTGATCGGAGGTCGAGCACTGTGAGAGGACAGTGCTCATCCCCGAATCAGCAGCGTCCACCTCCAAAATAAATTGGAGCTGAGGGTCAACCTGGGCCAAGATGGGGGTGTTAGAGAACAGACCCTTCAATTTGGAAAAGGCCTGTTCGGCTGCCTTGGACCAGGTGAAGGGCACCTTGACCAAGGTCAGCTGAGTGAGAGGCTGTGCTACCCCACTGTAGTTCCTGATGAACCTGCGATAAAAATTTGCAAACCCCAAGAAGCGCAGGAGCTCCTTGCGGGAGTGGGGCATAGACCAATCAAGCACAGCCTTCACCTTGGCCGGATTGGCCCTCAGCAACCCCTCAGCCACAATAAACCCTAGGAAGGAAGTGGAGCAGGTGGAAAACTCACACTTCTCAGCCTTCACATAGAGTTGGGTTTCCAGGAGCCTCACATAGAGTTGGTTTTCCAGGAGCCACTGTAACACGGACCTGACATGGACTGAGTGCTCCTCTGGCATGCGGGAAAAAATCAGGATGTCATCAAGGTATACAAAAACAAATTGATTTACCATATCGCGGAGGACGTCATTAATCATACGTTGGAAGACAGCAGGGGTGTTGGTGAGCCCAAAAGGCATCACAAGGTATTCGAATTGCCCTAAGTGTGTTTTAAAGGCCGTCTTTCACTCGTCCCCTTCGCAAATACGGACCAGATGGTACGCATTGCGTAACTGTTATTTGGTGAATACCTGTGCGTGCCGAAGGAGCTCAAACATGGAGTTAATCAGGGATAGAGGATATTTGTCTTTAACGGTTATGGCATTCAACTCACGGTAGTCAATACACGGGTGCAGGGATCCATCCTTCTTCCCGACAAAAAAGAACCTTGCCCCAAGAGGAGCTGAGGAGGGCCTAGTGAGGCCGGCGTTCAGAGAGTCCTTGATATAACTCTCCATCGCCTCTCTCCCCAGCCCAGAAATACTGTTAAGCCAGCTGGACGGCAGCTGCGCACCCGGGAGGAGGTCGATGGCACAGTTGTACGAGCGATGAGGAGGCAAAGAGAGCGCTCTCAACTTGCTAAAGACCTCCCCAAGGTCACGATAGACCTCGGGTATGAGGCTGAGGTCCGGCAGCTCTGCCGAAGAGGAGGAGATGGGCAAGGATGGTGAACACAGCTGAACAAAAAGGGCTCCAAGAAGAGATTGAGTTTTGTGCCCAATTAATAATGGGATTATGCTTCTGGAGCCAAGGATACCCCAGAACCACCGGGGAGGACAAATTTGGGAGAATAAAGAACGATAAAACCTCCCGGTGGTTCCCGGAAAGGAGGACAGGGATCTGCACCGTGCATTCAGTGATAGAAGCCACGTTGCCACCAGATAAGGCATTGACATTTAAAGGAGTGGATAATTTGGTCGTGGGGATACCCATTTCCTGCACAAGCCAAGAAGAAACAAAATTTTGTTCTGCCCCTGAATCAATTAATGCCATAACCCTCCTCTTGACTCCCAGCAACTGAATGAAGGCCGAAATAGAGAAGTTACCAGGGGGATGAATAAGAGTCCCGCCCATCAGACCCCCCACGGCTACTGACGGGCCGCATCTTTTGGTTTCAGGTGGCAGTTGTACAGCTTATGCTCCAGAGAGCCGCAGTACATACATGCGCTGGCTCTCCTCTGTCGCTGGTGCTCTTCTAGAGTCAGACGGGCTGGGCCGAGCACCATTGCCTCGGAGGAAGAGTTGGCTCCACCCATGTCCATAGCCAGGGGAGGTACGTGCAAAATGGGCGGGCCAGAAGAGGCCCTACGCTCCTTCGCACGCTTGCGGCATCAGTTGTCCAGATTGACAGCCTGATCGATGAGACCGTCCAAACAGGAGGGAACGGCATGAACCGCCAGGTCATTGCGGAGGTTGGCATTTAAACCCTGGAGGAAGACGCTGCTTAACAAAACATCATTCCAGCCAGAGTCCGCCGTGACGACCCAAAACTCCACAGAGAAGTTGGCGGCAGACCGGCTTCCCTGACGGAGTGACATAAGGAGGCTCATGATATTACCCTCACTCTCCGTTCGGTTGAACGTGCGGGAGAATTCACTAACAAACCTATCAAATGTATAATTTTAACTCTCCGGGCTGTCGAGAATAGACTGAGCCCAATCAAGAGCTTGATTTCACTGCAGGAGGGTCATGAAATGAATTTTGGATGTATCATCCCGATACTCCCCGCCCACTTGGCCCAAATAAAACCAAACATGGCAAAGAAACCCCTTGCATTTCCCCACCTCCCCCATGTATGGAGCCCGTGAGGGAACGGAGGTAGTTTGGCGAATGGTGGAAGAAGCCGGGGCAGCAGGTGGAGGAGGGGGACCTGAACAAGACATGTGAGCCAAATGATCGGTGACCGTGCTCAGCTGCTGCGTAATCGTTTGCAGCTGTTGCGTGAGCACAGCCACCTGCCTCTCTGTGACATCGAGGCGGTGTAAGGCGTAGTGTTCCACTGATGCAGCCCCCCCTGAGCTCACATTCTGGCTGGCTCGTTCTGTCATATTGAAAGAATGATCAGCTCACGTGCAGGGAACCACACCAGAGAAAACACACACACACACAACACAGAGAAGCTAATTTAAACCACAATTTATTCATCCAAAAGAGGAGGGTGCTGTTAGTGAAAGACGCCACTTGCCAGAGGAGGACTCAGCCTGTAAGAGGAAGACAAGAGCTAATTAGTTGGAGGAAGGAGATCGTAAAAAGGGAATAACAATCTAAGACTTATGGGAGACTGAGCAGAGAACCCGACAGAGAGACCCAGCAGGAATAGACGAACCAGCGGGATGAAGCTGGCAGGGAGTAGGAGAGGAGTGGAGCTGGGTGAGTTGTCTAACCGGGTGGAGATCGGCAGCTGAAGCGGTGATGAGATGATGGAGCAGGTGAGCACACAACGAGCCCCGGAGACACACCGCAAAGATGGCAGCAACCTGGAAAGGGAGGAGAAGAGAGATTAACACGATTCCTTAACCCCTTGCACTCCGGGCAATTTTCCTAAAAACGCCAAAAAATAACGTGCCCTAAGTAAATCGAAAGCTGTTCTTCAACCCTTTGCAGCATCTTCATGGGGTTGGTCTCATTTAAAAGAAAACACTTTGAATTTTTTGGCAAATAAAACATAATCTCTCTACGTGCTCCGGCCACTGAGTTACAGTCATCTAAACATACTGAACTTGAAGAAAATAAATTTGGCCACAGTGTTTTTTTGGATACAAATGCTTGCAAATAACACACAGCTGTCCGATCCGGCTGGAAAATGCAACAGAAATGTAGAACCAAGTGTTATCCAACTGAGGTCCAAATTTTGTAACAATACCACAAAAAATGAATATTTTACACAGCTTTGTTCTCAGGCTGTTCCCAGGCGTTTTGGAACTGTGCCAAATTGTGCCAAATGGCACAGTTTGGAAAAACGTCTGTAACTTTTGAATAATTCAATGTAGAATCTTCATTTTGGGCTCTAATGAAAGGTCACATTCAGGGCTGTGTCTGTGTGTGTGTGTGTGGGGGGGGGGGGGGTTGTCCCCCCCCGCTACAAAGGACGGAGTTCGGCCCTCGCTACATGACGGATTACACTCGTTGCACGTTTCCACAGCAACGCTGTCACAGCGGCTTCCCCCCCTCGCTACTGTGTGTGTGTGGGGGGGGTTGTCCCCCCCCTCGCTACAGAGGACGGCCATCGCTACATGACGGAATAGACTCATATGGCTATGTGGTGACCGCTGCGCAGTCAGCGCGGCTTCCCCCCGCGGACCGGGGGCGTTCGGACCGTGAACGCCCCCCCGCTCCTCTTCTGCAGCGGGGGGGAGGGGGGGGTTGTTCACGGTCCGAACACGGCAAATGAACCGTTTATCGCGGCGCACGCACTTCGTACTTCGTGCGCTGTACAGTTGTAATTTACCGATCGGTCAAAAGTCATTTTTGGATTACAGTTTTCAGGGAGAAATAATGATTTAGCTTATAACACCTTACTTCTTCACAGCAGCAGAGTCCTGGCGAACTTCTCTTCCCCATTGTCAGACGAACGCGATGCTGGTCCGCTTGTGGATCCCGGTCAAAACATAATTCCAATATTGCGGTTTTGGTGAATGATTTACGACCTTTGTCGTCAGCCTCCGTTGGTCTATGATGATGGAAGAGAATCCTAAACGTCTATTCTGCTGGAATGAGTGCAGGTCCCACTTGTGGGTGTTCTCCATGCTGCTGGGTCTGTAGCAGGTTCGTCCAGCGTCCTTTTTTTCATCAGCTGCAACAGTAAGTCTCTCTTCACCCAGCCCAAACTTCTGTGCTTCAACTGGCTCCTGCATTCACAGTAGGCGGGTCCTCCTTCCTAGGTTTTCATTCATTGGTTCTTCAAGGTTTCAGAAACCCAATTCAAGGCTCTTATTAGTCGAATGAGAGGTCAATCAGATGAACTAATCTGTTCGCGGCTGTGTCTGCAGCTTTTTTTTCAGTGGCGCTTGGACGCCAACACCAACTACATCACCACCATCAGTATCTCTATCATGCGTCATGCATCCGAGAGCGCACTCGTGCGCTCTCGTGCGCCCTAGGACGCAGAGACTTGCCCGCCCGCGGTACAACGGAGTGCAAGAGGTTAATATTAGGAGATCACGTACTTGCTTGCTTGCAGGCAGTATACCCAACAAGCCAGCGCTGAAGCATTCACACAATGATCCTTTTAAGTGCTGGCAAGGCAGAGGCAGCAGGTGCGTCCACTCACGCAGGTGTGATGATTACCTGCAGAGTCGGGGAATCTCTCGCAGGAAAGGAGGGGGCGTGCGCTCACCTGAACATGACATGCGCAGACTTAAGAGTTGGCTTCGGGCTACCATTGTCCAAGACAGACTGAACAATGTGGTTGTCTGTAATGTCCATAAGGAGAGACTAGACAAACTGGACATAAAAATGATTTGCCAGGAGTTTGTTGGATCCAGTGACACCAGAAGAAAAACATTTAGTTCTTTTGTTTTAGCGAGATGGAGACCAGTTTGTTGTGATATGGTGTTCCAAAGATAGTGCAAGATAGGTCCCCCCTCCGTTAGGAGCCAAAGAGTGCATTTACTTCAAGATACTTGGCCCATTTCCTGTACAATTGCTACTACATGAAAAACAGCCAAATAAATAAGTAAAATGTTGCAAAAGTAATTAAGATTATGTGTTTTAGTGCACATTCCCTCATTGCAGACACAAACTGTCTTCTTCTCTGGCATCAATGATGATGAAAAATCAGGATAAAAAGGAGTGGGACATTTCTTTTTATATTGTGAATAATACATTTTGTATGATAGAATAATATTTTCAGCATTTTTTGCTGCAGAAAAGTGGTTCAAATGCACTGTTACCCATAAAGTTTATGTATTTGTGTTCATTTTTTTTCTAGATTTTGCTGCCAATTGTGTTTGCTTTCTTTGCTTATTTTGATTATTTTGATGCATTTTTGTGTATATTTATTCATTTCTTTAGTCATGAGTCTTTTTGCCTCCACAAAAAGAAACATAAGTAATAATGGATGGGTTAATCATGATTACCGTAAATTAATCCACAGTATCACTATAATTAATCAGATTAAAAGATGTTATTGTTTGACAGCCCTAGTTTTAAGACACATTGAGATTTTCATTTGTTGTTGCTTGTTAATAAATACATATTTTTGAAGAATAGTTTGATGTAGTTTTGTTATTCATTAGGGCATTTCTTCTAGTTTTAGAGCTTATTTTGAGCTTTAAATTCTTGTAAAGCTGCTGCGGTGGGGATCAGACCAGTGTTCATGGTGAGCAAAGACATTTTGTTAGATCATATATGGTGTAATTGACACCAACCACCCAATACAACGTTTGGTGTTGCTGGTTGATCGTGTAAAGACCTGTAGACAGGTAGGATATGGACTAAAAAGGAACAATGACATAATTATCTAATATCATTATATAAGACATCTGAGAAAGTATCAGACAACACAGCAAAAAATGACATTTTTTATGCCCCCTCAAAAATTAAGCTCTCAAATTTTCCTGTTTATTGACCCCCCAACAATGAAATGGGATTTTTGCCCCCACTGACAAAGCTAGTGCTAAGTAACAGCAGCTATGCTAACAACACCGTGTTAGTGGATCTATGCTATCTTAACAGCCACGGCTGGATTTAAAGTGGAAATACTCTTGTCTCAACAGCCATGGCTGGATTTCAAGCACAGGTGTGCATTTGGACAGGCCTTTTCCACTAGCACGCTTTAGCGCGACACGGGACGGCTCAGCACGCTTTGTACACTTTTCCACAAGCCCCAACACGGTTTAACAGCCGCGATTCTCAGTCCCGCTCCAGGGCAGGGTACAGCAGTGCTGAGCTGTGCCGTGTTGTGACGTTAACAGACTGGTCGCCGCTGATTGGTCAGGTCGTAACCGGCGCTGATTGGTCAGGTTGTAACCGCCCCTCTCCTCCTCCTCATCTACCAAATCTTCACGACCTTCTCAATAAAGTTTATGAAAAAAAAAAAAAAAAAGAATCTTCACGACCGCCTTTACTCAGCATGCAACCACTGTTGGCGGTTTATTTTCAGTGTATTGCTGTGCTATTTTCATTTATTCTCTATCAAAAATGGCTTCACGTAATGGGCGCAGTCGGGGCTACGTCACTTCCGGTTAGTAACACATCGCCGCCATCTTAACTCGGTGAAAACAACCCGTTACCAAGCATTGTCGAGTGCAGTTTTTTGACTTTTTCTCATGGCATGTGACTACGTAGAAAAGCTTGATGAGTCAGCCAGGCTACGTTACCTGGAGAAGCTGACAGCAAGTGGACTGACAGATTGCCCATACAAACTACCAGCCGGAAAATGGGTTAATGACCCGACCAGATGGCCAGCTGTGCAGTGGCCGGACGTGTACAGCTACTTGATCGACACCCCTGGTAAGCATATTTGCTTCGACCCATATTAACATGATTAACCCTCTTACATGTTTTGAATGTTTTTAAGGAAAGGCCCCTATGGGTAACATGACCAATCCATTAAATATCAGGGCAGCACAGGAGTAATTCTTAAAAGAAATAATTAAACAAGAAAATGTTCACTGATGCTAAACACTGCTTAGGTGCGCTTGTGTTGGATCGAAATAAGTATAGGCGGTCACGAGTGAAGTTTAAAAGGGTGCTTCATGCAGACAGTCAACTTTTTATATACCCGGCTAATGCATGCATGGCACATTAGCATCACAGTAGACAGAGGAAAGCATATACATTTGCATTAGTCACACATATCAGGCGCAGCATTACTGGCGCCAGGATTCCTCTCTGTTCCAGAGCCGTAGAAGGTGCGAGGCGCTTCTATAACGATCAGTAATTGCTCACGCTGAGCGCTCTGCCAGCTCGCTGTGGGAGTCACACGAGGTGTTCTTTTCCCGTATATTTTTCTTTTTGGCGTACAGAAATGGCAATACGCCCGTATTTGCTAAAATTGCATTTTCCCCGTATTAAAATACGGCGAAACCGTATTTGTCACCTCTTTCATTAATGGCCAGCCCCTTTGTTGCACTATTTACTACAGTCTACAGTTAAATTAGTCAGGCTGACTGCACATAGAGAGGTCTGTATTGTTGAGTGAAAAGGGAATCAGTCATGCATTTCCATAGACGAAATGTCCGTCTTTGTTTACAATACAGAGAGGCTTGTGTCGGCGGCTAGCATTTTCAAAACGTGACCCATCAAGTGGCAACTAATTAAACTAACACAATATCACTCAATTACCTGATATAGGACGTGATGAGCTGAATATAATGCACTACGACGGGCTGGACAAGCTTGACTGGGTCACGGCAGCTGCCTGGGAATAGATCGCCACTGAATTGTTTTCACCTAGTACGGCATTGCCATGTGGGTTGCTAACCGGAAGTAGGCCAAATGCCCGGATGCCCGACTGCGCCCATAAGGGTGTTCCATGGACCAATAAGGAGGTGCAGTGTCTGCTCACTGTATTGTCAGACGAACGTATTCAGCGCGAGTTAGACGGAGCCGCCCGGAATGAAAAAATATACCGGGAGGTCTCGACATCGGAGTCCTTTAACGGTGAGTTTTAATTTTTTTTTATTGTGCGTTTTTTCGCAAATATATTCGGTAAGACGCTCAGTTTATTTATGCAATAAAAAAGCTGTTCATTTGTGGATGGATCGCTGCTTTATTGCAGCACACTGCGGACTAAAGCTTTTATTTTAATTATTCATGTGAACAATATGCTGAAATAAGCTTATGTATTCTTGTTAAAAACTATTGTCTTTTCTGTATATCTTGCACTTACGGGCTGTATTTTAATGTGTGCATTTTCCTTGTAGAATCATCCCACGCGTCCGCCGCGACAGCCCGTCCGGATTAATTCAACCGAGCCTACCTGACCCACAGCTGGCAGAGACGGCTTCATCCAACCGAGCCTTGCTGACCCAGTTTGGGAAGCTGGTGTAGAGGCACTCAGTGGTCGGCGTGTATAAAATGTCGATTAACCTTCATGTTGTGTTGCAAAGTTTTTTTTTTTCTTTTAATATTTTGTATATAATAAAATGGAATTGTTTTGGAAAGTGTGGTTTGTCTGTTATAACACTGAATTATAAAACAGTATAATTACATAGAAATTCCATTGCCTAGTCTGATCAAAATGATGCTGATCTTCCTGTCAGGGGTCAACCATTGTAAAGGTAATGTAATTTTTAACTAGACCAAAAAAGAAATCTTTTTGTAAGCTTTCTGTTCTTTTTATTGAAATATCATAAAAAATTAGCACCAAGTCAAAGTAGGTACAAGTATATGTAAATTGAATGTTCTATCAGCATTCCAAATTCAGAGATTTACAATACTTTAGAAGGAGTGTAGCATCATCTAAACGGAAAATAATAATACTGTTGTTCCAAACGTTGACCTGAAGGTGAAAAACATGAATTTTTTTCATTAAGTACATCCAAAATGCCCTAGGATGTAAAAAATAATACAATTTGGTGTAGGCCAGTGTGCCACCGTCTCATTATTTAATACGAATAAAAACAAGTTTCAGCTCATTATTTCTAGGTCATTTGGCAGTTAATTCAAAACAAAAGTGACTTGTGTTGTTGCAGTTTAATTATGAGTTAAAATTAATTGTGAGATAAAACCACAGAGCGAGCAAGGCAATAATCCTTGGATCCTTTTTTGTCTGTGTAAATAAGGACTCAGTCGGGTGCATAACGTCACGGGAGTGTGGCCCCGCCTCGCTCAGAATCTGCCGCCGCCCCGCTTCTAAAACCTCCTAACACAAACCATCACAGCACAAGCACAACACCGTGCTAATGGAGACAGAAGCATTCCGAGCCATACTGAAGTGAATCGAGCCGTACCGAGGTGTGCTGGGCTAGTGGAAAACAGGCTTAATGACCCAGCAGGAATTAAACCGACTGATTGCCAGATACATCAATACAGACTGAAGATGTGATAACCGTCACTTTCCATCAGACAGCTGAGACTTTGATCCACTGAAGTTAAAACATATTTACTTGCTAGCTGGATAAAGATTATTCAAAAATGGATTTTGGTCTCCAAAAGGAATTTGAGGGACTGGATCATGTCTCTGTCACAACAGACATTTAGACTGTGGATAATGGACATTTTCTTTGGATCACTGCACATCAGATTAAATCCATATCATAAAGGTAAGATAAACATGGACAGCTTTATGCAGTGTTGCCAACTCTCATTCCAAAATGAGGAAATTACTGGCTATCTCATGTTGATTTTCTTCAGATTTTAAGAGCTCTCAAGGCATGATAAAGCAGACTGAACATGTTCTAAAAGCTCTGTCTGAAGCTCTGTCTGTTTTCAGCCTGACATTAATAAGCCCGTAATGTAATCCATTAATTATCTTGCTATGTGTGCAAGATGATTTAAGTATGCATTTAAAAGTAATGCTATAGTTACTTTTCCAAGTAACTAGTTACTTTAATCATGCAGTAATTGGTAAAGTAACTCAGTTACTTTTGAAAGGAAATAACTAGTAACTGTAATTTGTTCCTAGTTTTTTGTAACTTGCCCAACACTGGAAATAAGGAGAATTATAGAAAACATCAATCAAAACCAGCTGGATCAACAGTTAAACTAAGGCCAAGCAGTTTGTCCCAATCTCCTCCTTGCCAAGGCGGGCTTCTAATTCAGTGACTGATCAATGCCAACTGCCTAGCCAAGCTCATGCCAACAGATCGATCATAGTGAAAATATAAAACAGAGTAACACAGGACATTGACTGTGGATTAGTGAACCAGGTGGAAAAGGATGTTTATCAGGAGAAGATGTTATCAGGAGATAACATCTCCTGATAACATCTCCTGATAAAAGAGAAGATATCAGGAGATGTTTATTAGGAGAAGGAAGCAGCGCTGAAAAGTGGAGACAGGGACTGCTACAGGGAGGTTAAATACCGGTTTAACAGAGAGCTGAAGAGGGCTAAATCTCTATACTCAGAGAGACTCCAGCAGCAGTTCACTGCTAATGATTCGGCTTCCGTGTGGAGAGGACTGAGGCAAATCACCAACTATCGACCTAAGGCTCCTAAAGGTCAGGATGACAAAGCCCTTTGTCAAAGACTGTCCCAACACTATGCCCGTTTTGACACCTCGTCATCTGTGTCCAACTCCCCCCCTCCCTCCAGCTCCACAGCCTCCACATTCCCTACTTCATTTAAGGCACCCCCCCCCTCCTCCCCCCCTCCCCTTATCATCAGTGAGCAGGATGTGCTCAAACAGTTCTCCAGACTGAACCCGCGCAAGGCCCCCGGCCCAGACGGCGTGTCTCCCTCCACCCTGAGACTCTGTGCGAAACAGCTGGCTCCTGTATTCACAGACATTTTTAACACCTCCCTTAAGTTATGCCACGTGCCGTCCTGCCTCAAATCCTCCACCATCATCCCTGTCCCCAAGAAGCCACGGATCACTGGACTTAATGACTACAGACCTGTAGCGCTCACCTCTGTAGTCATGAAGTCCTTTGAGCGCCTGGTCCTGTCCCACCTCAAGTCCATCACCACCCCTCTCCTGGACCCGCTGCAGTTTGCCTACCGAGCCAACAGGTCTGTAGACGATGCAGTCAACCTGGCCCTCCACTCCATCCTGCAGCACCTGGACTCCCCGGGAACCTACGCCAGGATCCTGTTTGTGGACTTCAGCTCCGCATTCAACACCATCCACCCCGCTCTGCTCCGGGACAAGCTGTCCCTGCTCAACGTGCCTGACTCCCTCTGCAGGTGGATCATCGACTTCCTGACGGACCGGAGGCAGCATGTGCGGCTGGGAAAGACTGTCTCAGACTATACTAGCATCAGCACCGGATCACCCCAGGGCTGTGTACTTTCCCCCCTACTCTTCTCCCTTTACACCAACTCCTGCACCTCCAGCCACCAGTCTGTCAAGTTGATCAAGTTTGCGGACGACACCACCCTCATCGGGCTCATCTCCAACGGCGACGAGTCCGCCTACAGGAGAGAGGTGGCCCAGCTGGCGTCCTGGTGCAGCAATAACAACCTGCAGCTGAACGCTCTGAAGACAGTGGAGATGATTGTAGACTTCAGGAAAGTCACTACTCCTCTGCCCCCCCTCACCCTCTCAGGCTCTCCCATCACCACTGCTGATTCCTTCCGCTTCCTAGGCACTACCATCACCAGGGACCTCAAATGGGAGCTGACCATCAGCTCACTCATCAAAAAAGCCCAGCAGAGGATGTTCTTCCTGCGGCAGCTGAGGAAGCTCAAGCTACCCACCAAGATGTTAGTGCAGTTCTACACAGCCATCATCGAGTCCATCCTCACCACCTCCATAACCGTGTGGTACGCAGGAGCCACTGCCAGGGACAGACTAAGGCTGCAGCGCGTCGTGCGCACTGCTGAGAAGGTGATCGGCTGCAAGCTCCCATCTCTCCAGGATCTGTACATCTCCAGGACCCGGAGGCGTGCTGGCCGGATCATAGCCGATCCCTCACACCCTGGTCACGTACTGTTTGCCCCCCTCCCCTCTGGTAGAAGACTTCGGTCCATCCAGACTAAAACCTCCCGTCACATGAACAGCTTCTTCCCCTCTGCCATTAGACTGCTGAACACTAAGTGACTTATTGACTCTCGTGCACCATGTACAGCAGCTCAACCAGACTCATGTCAATCATCACTGTTTTCTTCCTGCATTACCGACTGCACTATATAGTTCTCCACAGTATCTGCTGCTGGCTAATATATATTTTAACTGTTGACCAGTATCACTTAATCTTATCCTACACTTTATTACATGTATAGTTTATTTCTCTTATCTTATCATGTTTAATGTTGCAGCATTGTACCGAGACAAATTCCTAGTTTGTGTACTACATGAACAATGGCAATAAACCTGATTCTGATTCTGATTCTGATCAACATGACTGAAATTTAAAGAAAATATGAACTGTACCTGGTAAGCCAACTGCCTTGTAGCAATGTTAACTCTGAAGCTAATGCCTTGGATGGCCTCCTCGTTCATCTATGTTTGTAGACAGACAACTATGCTGGCTAATAGAAGAGCAGCAGCACGTACCGATGCTGGGCTTAGCTTTTGACGTAGAGGAAAACACCCAGGAAAGTTAGAATGGCTAATCGGACACAAAAACAATATAATTTTTTTTTTCAATAATTACGTGACCAAGAGATGTATTTAAGAAGGTTAAAACCTACAAGAACAAATTTTCATTGAATGGGACCTTTATGAAGAATACAATGTGCAAATTAATTTGGAACTGAAAGTCAGAAAAACAGACCCACTTTAAAATACAAATCATTGTTTGGCTCAAATATCTTTAATGAATACATAGTCAACAGGTCCTCCAAACAAAACCACCATATAGGTCTTTTGTCAAAGGGATACATTTCAAATAAGACCATGAGGGTTGTAAATGATGACAGCATTTCACCTTACATTTCCTCATCTCAAGAGGCGTCATGTCATGTACAGATGTGGATGGGGTTGGTGGATGGTGCCACCAGGTGGGGATTCCAGTCCACCAGAGAAACAGTGAAAATAGTCTTAGGATATATGTTGGGTTAGTAGTAGAAGAAGGCGTCATGGTTGGAAAGTCTTACATTTTCTAGCATTGGGGGAAATGTGAGGAGGAAGGCACGAGAGCCCTTCAGGTTGGCACACAGGAGGACAGTGTACACCACACTGCTGTTTAGTGAGTCTACCATTCCCATAGTGAAGTAATGGGAATGCCCCCGTAAAAAGGCTGCAGCTGATGAGACACAGGTGGTTAATTAGGGCAGCTGGACAAGTAAGTAAGTAAGAAAAGTTTATTTATAAAGCGCTTTTCACAGACATACAGTCACAAAGTGCCGTACAATAGAATAAAATAAAAACAACTTGAAAGAGACACAGTAATAATAATTTTATATTTTTTTAAAAAAAAGTTAAAACAAGATTAAAATAATTAAAAAATGTCAGGCTTATGAATTAAAAAGCAGCTGAACTGAAATTCGACAGAAAGCCTCAAACAAAAATATTTTTCAGCTGCTTTTTAAAAGAGTCCATAGAGTCAGCTAAATGTATCTGGAGTGGGAAATTATTCCAAAGCCTTGGAGCTACATACTGAAAGGCTCTGTCCCCCCTGGTCTTCAGTCTTGTGAAAGGAACAACTGACAAGTCCTGGGCTTCAGATCTAAGAGTGCAAGCAGTGGTGTGTTTAAGAAGGAGATCAGATAAATAGGATGGGGCTTGTCCATGTAGTGCTCTATATTTAAGTGTGAGAACTTTAAATCATGTAATCAGCAGAGGAAAAAAGTGTGCACAAACCTGAGACGCTACATAAACATAGCTGTAAGCGTCCACCTTGTCACTTTTTGTTATTATTTGTGTAGTCACTAGATATTGCTTAATTCTAAAACATAGTTACAGTGGGGGAAAAAAAGTATTTAGTCAGCCACCAATTGTGCAAGTTCTCCCACTTAAAAGATGAGAGAGGTCTCCAATTTTCATCATAGGTATACCTCAACTATGAGAGACAAAATGAGAAAAAAAATAATCCAGAAAATCATATTGAAGGATTTTTAATGAATTAATTGGTAAATTCCTCGGTAAAATAAGTATTTGGTCACCTACAAACAAGCAAGATTTCTGGCTCGCCCAGACCTGTAACTTCTTCTTTAAGAGGCTCCTCTGTCCTCCACTCGTTACCTGTATTAATGGCACCTGTTTGAACTCGTTATCAGTATAAAAGACACCTGTCCACAACCTCAAACAGTCAGACTCCAAACTCCACTGTGGCCAAGACCAAAGAGCTGTCAAAGGACACCAGAAACAAAATTGTAGACCTGCACCAGGCTGGGAAGACTGAATCTGCAATAGGTAAGCAGCTTGGTGTGAAGAAATCAACTGTGGGAGCAATTATTAGAAAATGGAAGACATACAAGACCACTGATAATCTCCCGAGATCTGGGGCTCCACGCAAGATCTCACCCCGTGGGGTCAAAATGATCACGAGAACGGTGAGCAAAAATCCCAGAACCACATGGGGGGACCTAGTGAATGACCTGCAGAGAGCTGGGACCAAAGTAACAAAGGCTACCATCAGTAACACACTACGCCGCCAGGGACTCAAATCCTGCAGTGCCAGACGTGTCCCCCTGCTTAAGCCAGTACATGTCCAGACCCATCTGAAGTTTGCTAGAGAGCATTTGGATGATCCAGAAGAGGATTGGGAGAATGTTATATGGTCAGATGAAACCAAAATAGAACTTTACTGTAAAAACTCAACTTGTCATGTTTGGAGGAGAAAGAACACCATACCTACTGTGAAGCAGGGGGGTGGAAACATCATGCTTTGGGGCTGTTTTTCTGCAAAGGGACCAGGACGACTGATCCGTGTAAAGGAAAGAATGAATGGGGCCATGTATCGTGAGATTTTGAGTGAAAACCTCCTTCCATCAGCAAGGGCATTGAAGATGAAACATGGCTGGGTCTTTCAGCATGACACCGCCCGGGCAACGAAGGAGTGGCTTCGTAAGAAGCATTTCAAGGTCCTGGAGTGGCCTAGCCAGTCTCTAGATCTCAACCCCATAGAAAATCTTTGGAGGGAGTTGAAAGTCCGTGTTGCCCAGCGACAGCCCCAAAACATCACTGCTCTAGAGGAGATCTGCATGGAGGAATGGGCCGAAATACCAGCAACAGTGTGTGAAAACCTTGTGAAGACTTACAGAAAACGTTTGACCTCTGTCATTGCCAACAAAGGGTATATAACAAAGTATTGAGATGAACTTTTGTTATTGACCAAATACTTATTTTACTGAGGAATTTACCAATTAATTCATTAAAAATCCTTCAATGTGATTTTCTGGATTTTTTTTTTTCTCATTTTGTCTCTCATAGTTGAGGTATACCTATGATGAAAATTGGAGACCTCTCTCATCTTTTAAGTGGGAGAACTTGCACAATTGGTGGCTGGCTAAATACTTTTTTGCCCCACTGTATATTTCATAATAATATGATGCCATATGCCTGTTGGTATATGGCATCATTGGTGGAGTTTTTCATTTCACAATGCAGCCTTGCAGCAGATATACAGTACATTATGTCATATAATGACAGTAATGGTAATGGTAGGAACTGATTGTATGACTTGGACCTCCTAGAATGAATGAATGAAAAGGTGAATAGCTTGTAATTATGCTTGAATCATCAAGGATCCATTTGATTTTTTTAAAAAATAACTAAAAGGGTAATGAATGAAATTAAGATCTACATGTAAGACTGACAACCCGGCTAAGTTTTAAGGAGAAAAAGTAAAATGTATACAGCTCTGGCAAAAATTAAGAGATCAAAGAGACGACTGCAAACTTATCACTTTATCTGGTTTTACTATTTATATGTATGTGTTTGAATAAAATGAACAATTTTGTTTTATTCTCTAACCTACTGAAAACAACTCACCCAAATTCCAAGTCAAAATATTGCCATTTACAGCATTTATTTACATAAAATAAGAACTGGCCATCCATCCATCCATCCATCTTCTACCGCTTTTCCGGAGGTCCGGGTCGCGGAGGCAGCAGTTCAAGCAGAGAAGCCCAGACTTCCCTCTCCCCAGCCACCTGCTCCAGCTCTTCAGAGGGGATACCAAGGCGTTCCCAGACTAGCTGGGAGACATAGTCTCTCCACCGAGTCCTGGGTCTGCCCCGGGGTCTCCTCCCAGTGGGACGTGCCTGAAACACCTCAAGTGGGAGGCGTCCAGGAGGCATCCTAATCAGATGCCCATACCACCTCAACTGACTCCTTTCAATGTGGAGGAGCAGCGGTTCTACTCTGAGCCTCTCCCGGATGACTGAGCTCCTCACCCTATCTCTGAGGGTGAGTCCAGCAATCCTACGGAGAAAGCTCATTTCAGCCGCTTGTATCCGCGATCTCGTTCTTTCGGTCATTACCCAAAGCTCGTGACCATAGGTGAGAGTAGGAACGTAGATTGACTGGTAAATCGACAGCTTTGCCTTAGAACTAAGCTCCCTCTTCACCACAACAGACCGGTACAACGTCCGCATCACTGCAGATGCTGCTCCAATCCGTCTGTCGATCTCTCGCTCCATTTTCCCCTCACTCGTGAACAAGACCCCAAGATACTTAAACTCCTCCACTTGGGGCAGGAGCCTGTCCCCAACCCGGAGAGGACAATCCACCTTTTTCCGGCTGAGGACCATGGACTCGGACTTGGAGGTGCTGATTCTCATCCCAGCCGCTTCACACTCAGCGGCAAACCGTCCCAGCAAGAGCTGTAGGTCATTGCTGGATGAAGCCAACAGGACAACATCATCTGCAAACAACAGAGATGAGATCCTGTGGTCACCAAGCATGACACCCTCCATTCCCTGGCTGCGCCTAGAAATCCTGTCCATAAAAATTATGAACAGGACCGGTGACAAAGGGCAGCCCTGGCGGAGTCCAACTCTCACTGGGAATGACTCCGACCGAGTGTTGGCAATGCGAACTAAACTCTCACAACGGTCGTACAGAGACCGAATAGCTCGTAACAACAAGCCCGATACCCCATACTCCCGAAGCACCCCCCACAAAAATCCACGAGGGACGCGGTCAAATGCCTTCTCCAAGTCCACAAAACACATGTAAACTGGTTGGGCAAACTCCCACGAACCCTCAAGAATTCTCGAGAGGGTAAAGAGCTGGTCCGATGTGCCACGGCCAGGACGAAAACCACATTGCTCCTCCTGAATCCGAGGTTCGACCAACGGCCGGACTCTCCTCTCCAATACCTTGGCATAGACCTTCCCAGGGAGGCTGAGGAGTGTGATCCCTCTAAAGTTGGAGCACACCCTCCGGTCCCCTTTTTTGAAGAGAGGAACCACCACCCCGGTTTGCCATGCCAAAGGCACTGCCCCCGACCTCCACGCAATGTTGCAGAGGCGTGTCAACCATGACAACCCAACAACATCCAGGGCCTTGAGGTACTCGGGGCGAATCTCGTCCACCCCCGGGGCCCGGCCACCAAGGAGATTTTTAACCACCTTGGCGACCTCAGCCCCTGTGATAGGCGAGTCATCCCCCTCGTCCCCAAACCCTGCTTCCTCTGTGGAAGGCGTATCAGTGGGATTGAGGAGATCCTCGAAGTATTCCTTCCACCGCCCGACGATATCCCCAGTTGAAGTCAACAGTGTCCCATCCGCACCATACACAGTGTGGACGGGGAGCTGCTTTCCCCTCCTGAGCCGCCGAACAGTTTGCCAGAATCTCTTTGAAGCCGACCGAAAGTCTTGTTCCATGGCCTCACCGAACTCCTCCCATACCCGGGTTTTTGCTTCAGCAACCACCCGAGCTGCACTCCGCTTGGCCTGCCGGTACACCTCAGCTGCTTCGGGAGTCCCACAAGCCAACCAAGCTTGATAGGACTCCTTCTTCAGCTTAATGGCCCCCCTCACCACTGGTGTCCACCACTTGGTTCGGGGGTTGCCACCACGAGATGCACCGACCACCTTGCGGCCGCAGCTCTGGGCTGCCGCTTCAACAACAGAGGTGGAGAACATGGCCCATTCAGACTCCATGTCTCCAGACTCCCTCGGAATGTGGTTGAAGTTCTTCCGGAGGTGGGAGTTGAAGACCTCCCGGACAGGGGCCTCAGCCAGACGCTCCCAGCACACCCTCACTATACGTTTGGGTCTACCAGGTCTGAATGGCTTCCTCCCCTGCCATCGGATCCAACTCACCACCAGGTGGTGATCAGTTGACAGCTCTGCACCTCTCTTTACTCGGGTGTCCAAGACATACGGTCGCAGGTCTGATGATACGATAACAAAATCGATCATCGACCTGCGGCCTAGGGTGTCCTGGTGCCAGGTGCACATATGGACACCCTTATGCTTGAACATGGTGTTCGTTATAGACAGACTGTGGTTAGCACAGAAGTCCAATAACTGAACACCACTCGGGTTCAGATCGGGCAGGCCGTTCCTCCCAATCACCCCCCTCCAGGTTTCACTGTCGTTGCCCACGTGCGCATTGAAGTCCCCCAGTAGGACAATGGAGTCTCCAGGAGGAGCACCCTCCAGCACCCCAGTCACAGACTCCAAAAAGGGTGGGTACTCTGAAACATCATTTGGTGCATAGGCACAAATGATGGTCAGGACCCGTTTCCCAACCCGAAGGCGCAGGGAAGCAACCCTTTCGTCCACCGGGGAAAACTCCAATATAGAGGCAGCAAGGTGGGGCGATACAAGAATACCTACCCCTGCTCGTCGCCTCTCGCCCGGGGCAACTCCAGAAAAGGCCAAGCTCCAGCCCCTCTCCAGGAGACTGGTTCCGGAACCGGAGCTGTGTGTTGAGGTGAGGCCAACTATATCTAGCCGGTATCGCTCAATCTCGTACACCAGCTCAGGCTCCTTCCCCACCAGAGAGGTGACATTCCACGTACCAAAAGCCAGTTTAGAACTGGCCAACAGCAACAAAAAATATGTTGCTTTTAGGTGTGCTTTTTGATCAAATAATGCAAAGAAAACAAGTTCATGATCATACTTAAGTTTTAACGTTGGAAGAATTCAGAAATCTGTATTTGTGGAATAACTCTGATTTTTATTTACAGTGTTCATGCTTTTTACCATGCTTAGATGATCACCTAATCAGTACCTCCTTAAGTAGACTGAGGTGTCCTTTTCTTGGAATTCAACAGATACTCAAGTTGAATGGCTGCCATACATGTAGAGATGCTAATTTAGGAAAGATTTTGCAGTGGTGTCTTATTTTTTTTCCAGAGCTGTACACCAGGACAGAACTAATACAGATGAACTTAGGACAGTAACAAGTGAAGGACAATATGTACTGAAGAAAAAACATTGGCTCCAACTGGGAAATAAATTCCCCCCAAGTGTAGTTCTAATAAAAAAGTAATACAAAGAAAAAAACAACTTCCAAAATAAGACTACCACAATAATATATTACATCTGATATCATCATTTTCATTAGAAAGAAGTGATGGGAAATTTTAAGATTTTTTTAAAGACTTTTTTCCTGTTTTTATTCAAAAAGCACATGTTGCACAAGTTGTATGCCTGGGCAAATCATTTTTGGGGGCTTCGCGGAGCACGTGATGTACTTGCAAGGTGTACCATGGCTCTCAGACAGACACAGCTATTATCCTTTGACAACAAGAACTCCAACTTATACCTCTACTAAAGTAATGTGTTCTGCCCTCCAAATACCCCCAAATATGATAATGTAACTGTGCTTCACCATTTCAGAAGCATACGAAAGCTGATATTGAGGTGGCTGGGGTAAGAGATTTTGCTACCATGCAGCACACCCCTGTTAGCGTCCCTGTGGTCATTGTCTCCCACTACTCTCTATGTTTACCTTCACTTCTGCATTTGCAAGTCATCTCCAGCTTTGCATTTCTCTTATTTAATGCACAAAATACATTTTTGGGGTAGTTAAGATTAAGATATTTGCTACATCTACACATTAAATTTACTTGGTTAAGATTATGATTAAGGTTAGGATGGTTAATATCCTATTTTAAGCACAGTTGAAGACCGTCCAAATGTCAGCAAATAAGATTCCATATACAGTATAAATACTATAATACATAGTAAGTAAGGTAAGGAGTTGGAACGATCTCTTAGTGTTTAAGAACTTGTACAAATAAGGTGTTTTCTTTCTTTCTTTGAATGTTCACCCTAAACAAACTTCCTAAATTAAGTGAATTTTTAAAGGTAATTCAAGGTATTTTATCTCTGTCTTTGGGTTCAATTCAGTTATGTATTCTGTTTACCAATGCAATGCTACTCAGGCATGAAAGCCCAAGATCAAATGTGTTCTTCCTATTGGTCTGGTCTCCACAGCACAGTAATAGCTCTGCTCTGCTAATAAATACCTGCTAATGAGGCCTAGAGATGATAGCTAGAAGGTGATCCTGGTAGTGGATCGATAGCAAACCATGTGGAGTCAGCACAGGGTTCATCATGACTCGTACACAATACACCGCTGATGAAACACAGCTTTCACATCCACCAACCAGGTTTGCTGTGTCACAAACTGGTGGTTAAGTGTCAAGAGTTTAATTTCATATTTTTGAAAATAAATCTTTGTTTCTGAGATTTATTCTAAAAGAGTCACATAAATCATAGACCTACAGATAAGAAAATACTGTAGAATCTACCTGTTAGAGATGTGGAAATTTCTTGATTTTGGAGAGGGAAGCTGAGCTGAGCTCTAAAAAAGCTGTCAGTTCACCGGTAAATCTATGCTTCTACCCTCACCTATGGTCATGAACTTTAGGTAATGACCAAAAGAATGAGATTATGGATACAAGCGGCTGAAATTTGCTTTCTCTGTACGGTGGCTGGACTCACCCCTAGAGATAGGGTGAAGAGTTCAGTTATCCAGGAGAAGCTCAAAATAGAGTTGCTACAACCCCAACATCAAAAGGAGCCAGTTGAGGTGGTTTGGGCATCTGATCAGGATGCTTTGTGGATGCCTCCCACTTGAGGTGTTTCAGGCACATCCTACTGGGAGGAGACCCTGGGGCAGCTGCCTCTGTGACCCGGCTCTCCAAAAAAGCAGTGGAAAATGGATGGATGAATGGTAAAACTGCAGTCCCCACATTAACCATTAGCACCTTGAGATAACAACAACCACAAAGAATATACCAGGCTCAACAAAGCAAAAAAAAGAAAAGAAAAGAGCAAGCTATAATCTCTTTTCCAGCTAAGTCCAAGAGAGCAGAAGGGATAACCCAGCCTGTGGCACCAAGATCCAAAGACCTGTGGCTATTTAAACATCGAGAACAGTGGTTTTGCCATCACTGAAGACCCTGCAGCCTCAGTTAGTTTCCATCCTGACTTTACTGAAATGACTAAATATATATTCTTATTAGGACTGCAGCAGCACAGCAACTTACCCTTGGCTGGGGATCCTGGGTTCGATCCCAGCCCCCGACCAACAGTGATCTGTGTGGAGTTTGCATGTTCTCAACCGTGTCTGTGTGGGTTTACTCCGGGATTTCTCCGGTTTCCTCCCACATGCCAAAAACATGCAAGTTAGGTTAATTGGCATCAAACTGGGGGTTCAAAATTGTCCTTAGGTATGACTGTGAGAGTGAATGGTTGTCTGTCTCTCTGTGTTGGCCCTGCGATGGACTGGCGATCTGTCCAGGGTGCACCCTGCCTCTCGCCCAAAGATCCTGGGATGGGCTCCAGCCCCCCCGCAACCCGAAAAGGATTAAGCGTAAGAAGATGGATGGATGGAGGATTTCATTGTTCCTCACATCCCTATATGAAACCCAAGGTCATTGAATTTGATGATCCTGAAGGTTCCACACACACTTTTGAAACTGTTGCACTAAGACTGTGGAATGCACTCCAACCTTCTATAAGTTGTTTAAATTGTGCTGATCCCTTTATAAACAGCTGAAGACTGCCTGTTAAACAGGCTGTTAGTTAGACACAAGTTAAATGTCTGTTTTAGTTGTTCTATGTTATCTGTTTTAATAAGTTCTTATGTTTCTTATTTTTGTTTTTATAAATCTATTTTTGTGAAGTACTTTGTTATTTTTATCTATGAAAGGTGCTATACAAATAAATTTTGCTTGCTTTCTTGCTATACCGACAATGTACAGGGAAACAGAAACCCAGGTTATTACTTTTATCCTGTTTTGTTTATTTGTATTTATTTGAGAAAGAGGTTTGTGTTTTGCTATGTGAAAGTAAACCATATTTTTGAACAAGGAATTCACCACAGAAGGACTTCCTAATTAAAGTTTAAATTTAACAGGTCAGATTTACCAAACCAATTCTATTAATAGACTAGAAAAGCACTCAGAGAGTGCATACTTTTGCCAAGGCTCGTTCCATCCCTCATAGATCACCTCCAACATGTAATGGGTTCGTGTGTAGGCCACGAGCCAATTGTGGTGAAAATTGGATCATAGTCGGTCCACTAGTTTTGGAGGATTCTTGCAAACACGCTGTGAGAAGATAAGAGCCTTGGTGGAGGTATGCGTTCTCGGATCATCACCAAAATGTAATGGGTTTGTCTCTAGCCCAAGCACCACTTCTGGTGAAAATTTCGTCCAAATCCATCCTGTAGTTTTTGTGTAATCCTGCTGCACAAATACAAACAAGGTCCTTGGTGGAAGTATGCACTTTCAGATCATCACCAAAATTCAATGGGTTCATCCTTGCCCCAAGGGCTACCTCTGGTGAAATTTTCATCAAAATCCGTCCTGTAGTTTTTGCGTAATCCTGATAACAGGCAGACGAACAGAGACAAACCACCCTGATTGCATTACTTCCTTGACAGAGGTAATTAAAAAAAGTGTCTTCTAGTACTATATTGTTTGTGTTATGTTTGTAAAAAAAAAAAAGGTTCAATAAAAAATACTGTGGAAAAAAAAAAGATGAGATATACTGTATAAAGAATAATTTTTCATTTGAATGGCTACAGGTGAATTGGAAACCAAACTGCGACAGCTGAAGATTCACATACAAGTAGCTACAACTTCCATCCATCCATTTTCTTCTGCTTAATCCTTTTTGGTTTGCGGGGGGGTGGGGGTGGGGCTGGGGCTGGAGTCTATCCCAGCATCTTTGGGCCAGACTTATCATCCATAAAAAACATCAAAGAGATGCCTGCTGCTTTTCTTTTGAGCAGTTAATGAGTGGATAGATATGTTTACTGATGGATCTCACAGTAAAATACATTTTTTTTTTAACTATACATTATTTCAAAATCACAGCGAAACCACACCCAAAACCATTATGACTCATTTTCACACTGGCAGTAGAAGTTTCAAAAAAATAAATGCAGTGTAGAAAACACAGGCACGGGCAGTGTTTGTTGTCTCGGTGCTTAGTTTTAACGGCTGCGTTTCACGCTGTGGCAAGTCATGTCACAGCAGGTATGTGAGACACATGGAAAGCAGCTGGAATAAGGTCACTTTGTTCACATTAGCACAGCAAGAGGATGAATAATTAATCATTTATTTATAATTCATGAATGTTTAAGACAAATATGTGCAATCACTGTAAAGAGGCAAAGCATAACTTGTTTTACAGAGACGTCTTCAGTTTTTAAATGTGCCTTTCTGAGAGAAATAGGCATGATATAATTTTTATTTCAGACACTTTTAAGCATACAAAAGCTGTGTGTCATCACTTTGTATCTTCACCCAATTATCCACCGGTTTTATATCACTCATCAAAGAATGTGTGTTGTAGCAAATTACAGAGTGGTTTTATCATTCTTTTACACCACCAATCAGCATTTTATTACTGATATCTACATTCAACGACCTGCCCAGGACAGGCCCGCGTTTCCTCGCTCTTCAGTTTGCCTGAATAATCCCCACACCGAGGAGTCACTGAGACAGCAAAATATTAAAATTACTGAAGCGGACATCTTGGAAACTGAGATTAGCCGTCCGTAGTCTTTGTCCTTAATTGAACCAAAGCAAGACAATTCCATCTATTCAGCTTCCACCTGCTGTAAACCAGAGAGACCGAACCGTAGTAAAAATGGTGGCATTAATTTTTTAAATGGCTCAGAAGCAATTAGTAGTTGGTTTGATTCAAAATAGGGCCCAGCATCAGAACTTTACTTATTTAAAAAAAAACAGGTAAGGTCATATTAAGTTTGCACTATGATTTTCAGCATTTGGATGTCAGCAATTCAGCAAAGGGAAATGCTGAGCTGACATTGTTGACACTTTCTTTCATTCATTCTGTCATTTCATTTTCTTAGTGGAATTTTACATGCCAAAAAGAGTTTAATATCTCCTGTAGTACTACAAATCAGTGTTTTATATTTCATTTTATTCTCACTAGGGAAGCACGTTATTGGTATCAACCGATAAAGCATTTAAAATGATTTAACGGCATAGGCACAAATTAATATTTACAGGTGATTGAACAATATTACAGCAGAGAGGCATGAGTGACATTCTGCTGTGACATTTTCCCCTATCCCAGGTGCGAGGGACTGACGTCATCAAGTCGAGCAGCGTCCCCAAACATGTCTGCCTCCACACAGCCACGCTGCAGCTCAGTGCTCCCTCAAACAATGCTGCACGTGCTTGTTGTTTGTCCTTAATTTTTCTGGTTATGTGCTGTTGGGGTCTGGTGAACATAGCACCACTGCCTAACCTTTTTGTTGCAAATGCCCGCTCCTTTGGAAACAAGACTGATGAACTAAAACTCAGTATATCGCCCCAACCAGCCATACAGGACAGCTCTGTGACGATCATCACTGAAAGCTGGCTACACCCCAGGATCATAGACGTCACAGGAGCTAGCTGGCTGCTAACTTGACCAAAGAGACAGGACAGAGGTCTCTGGGAATCAAAGAGGGGAAGAGAGCATCTATTCTCGCCTTTCACTACAGAGGCCGAGCTGGAGCAGCCGGTAGGCGGGTCGACTGAGTGCTGTATGCTAGCTGGTATGCCAGTCGTCTTGAGACATTCCAGCGAGGATAGTCAGAAGATGAGGGTGGCCTGATGCTGAAGGTGATTGGAGATGATCTGTTCAGTGGAGGCTAACTCTCTCCTTATCTCGGCGACAAGCATGGAGGCAACTGTCATTTAGTCCTTTTCATGATAATATTCAGGATTCTGGACTGACAGTTTATCTCTTCTTCGCCTCACAAATTTGAGCAAAACAAAAAAGATCCTTGCTCCACAATGAATAAACAGCCAAGATTTAAAATATTAATAAAAAAAAATCCCAGTAGCATAAAAGTAGCATAAGTAACATAAAATATTAATAAAACAGGGCAGTGAAACCCGAGCTTGTATGCCGGGAGTGGTGATTGTTTTATTGTCCTTGGGGAATGTGTCTTCATATGCCAGTTAACAATCACTCTAAGACAAAGCAGATGTAAGGTGGGAAAAATATATATCCATATCAGCATTAGCAATCAGCAAAATGAATGAAAATATCAGCATATCGACAAACATTCTGCTATCTTCTACTGTGGCAGTAGTCCACTGTAATGTTTTTATTCTAGTCTTTAGCTCATCCAGGAAAAGGTGAAATGAGTTTATATGGCACTTTATTTTGGTTTGGTTTTGGTATACTTTATTAATCCCAGAAGGAAATTACAGGGTGTCCACCTGGACGGATGAGGCAGCCATGCTGTGGCACCAATTCCTTCACCATTCACACCTAGGGCCACTTTAGAGTCTCCAATTAACCTAACTTGTGTGTTTTTGGCTTGTGGGAGGAAACCGGAGTACCTGGGGTAAACCCACGCAGACACGAGAAGAAAATGAAAACTTCACAAGAAGGGTCATGATAAGGACCTGCACTTATATAGCGCTTTTCTAGTCTCAAAGAGCTTCAATAGTACTAACCCTCTGTTCTAAGGGCCTATAGGAGACAGATATCTAGGGACAATTTAGAACAACCAATTAACCTAACATGCATGTCTTTGGATTGTGGGAGGAAACCGGAGCCCCCAGGTAAACCCACGCAGCACAGGGAGAACATGCAAACTCCACACAGAAAGGTTCCTACACTTGCCAGCCTGGGGACTCGAACCTGGAACCTTCTAGCTGTTAGGCAACAGTGCTAACCACTGCACCACCGTGCTGCCCATGCTCATGATGGTCATGACGTGGGATCGAACCCATGATGGTCAGGGGTGGATTCGATCCCGTGACCTTCTTATTGTGCTGCCGCAGTGCTAACCACTGTTCCACCAAGCTGCCCCAACAACAGCTAGTTCTGACCAAATGATTTGATTGGACAACAGGGACTCCAGGAGTTACTAAAATCCATGATAATTGCACTCCAGTTTCACTGGATATGAATCACTCCACTTCAAAGGCGTTCATGTAACCATTGATTACTAACTGTTATTCCTTGCGGTGGGCAAGAATTTCATCAGCTGACTTGGACAATCTGGAGAAAAGTAAAAATGAGGATAACACAGTAAAAGCACAATACTTTTGTGGTGATGAACTCTTTGTTTCATCTGAAAATGCCAAGAAAAGCGAGCAAAGTGTGCCGAAGAAATCACAGGCATGCTAACTACGAGCCTCCGGCTAGCTACCGGTATTGTGCCCCACATTTTGACCTGGGGTCTTCTGTAGCTCCCACTCAACAGGTATATGTTTTATAAACAATGACTTTTGCACTTGATAATATTTAATTTGTTTACATGTGTGTGAAAAGACAATAGACATATTCATGCTGATTGAGATGTTTAGCAACAGTTACTGGCTACATTTAGAAGGGACTATTTTTTTCTCAGCTGTGCAAAATAACTGGTCAAACAAACAAATCATAATATTTTGCCCAGTATTGCTGTCATTTAATAAACTGTGCTTGCTGGAACTGTTGTATAAACGAAATATTACACTCGAGGTCATTACGGTATCATGAATGTACTAACTCTGGGTGTGATAGTTTGATGCCCTAAGCCTACCACACCCAGAGTTACTATATCCATTGATACCGTACTCCCTCTTGTGTAATATTGCTTAAGTGTCTGATGACCAACTGTCTGTCTGCCAATAAAATCGCTGCTCCTCTTTGACCAGATGTTCACCAAACTCACACACAGAGATCCTCAGGTGGGTCTACATCAAGGCTGGGCTTCAGAACAAAGTCAGAGTCAAAGCTCACAGGATCAGGGCACTTTTGTGCTTTCACAAAAATTGCTGCTCCTCCTATGCAGTTGCCCGGCTGGTTACCAAGCTCACATCCACAGGTGGGTCTACAACCAAGACATGCCCAAGGTCAAAGGTCTCAAGACATGAATAAGTGTTATTCATTCATTCATTCATCTTCTTCCGCTTAATCCTTTTCGGGTCGCGGGGGTGGGGGGTGGGGGCTGGAGCCTATCCCAGCGTCTTTGGGTGAGAGGCAGGGTACACCCTGGACAGATCGCCAGTCCATCGCAGGGCCAACACAGAGAGACAGACAACCATTCACTCTCACAGTCATACCTAAGGACAATTTAGAATCCCCAGTTTGATGCCAGTTAACCTAAGTGTTATTTCAACTTTAAATAGGCGTAGGCTTTATACATGTATGCTGTAGATAGAAAATTATATGTAAAGGCTCTTAGTGACTTTTGGGTGTGTTCACCAGGTCATAATAAGCTACTGTGTCATTAATGGTGTGCACTTGATTAATATAGTTATGTTGTTTGAAATAAAAATGTGCAAACACTTTTCTTTTACCCCCGCCAAGGAGGTTATGTTTTCACCCACATTTGTTTGTTTTTTTGCCTGTTAGCAGGATTACGCAAAAACTACTGGACAGATTTGAATGAAATTTTCTGCAACAGTGGCCCTTTGCCTAAGGATTAACCCATTAGATTTTGGTGATGATCTGAGAATGCATACCTCTGCCAGGGCCCTTGTTTGCATTTGTGCAGCAGGATTATACAAAAAACTACTGGATGGATTTTGAATGAAATTTTCACCAGACGTGGTCCTTGGGCTGCAGAAGAACCCATTAGATTTTGTTGATGATCCAAGATCGCATACCTCTGCCAAGGCTCTACTCAAAAACAAGATTACTCAAAAACTATAATGGATGGATTTTGATGAAATTTTCACCAGAGGAGGTTCTTGGGTTACAGATAAACCCATTAGATTTTGCAGCTGATCTATGAGCACATACCTCTACCAAGGCCCTGTCTTGCAATGAATGGTGGGATGGAGGCAGGGAGGTACGGACAAATGGATGGACAAAGGGAGGGACGGAAGGAGCCTTGGCGGAGGTATGCACTCTCTGAGTGCTTTTCTAGTTTTAAATGTTATTGGATTTACAAATAAAGAGACAAGCATGCTCCGCAGAAAACTGAATCTCCTCTGGAAAGCTTTCACAGGCTGATGATTCTGGATGTGAAGACACAATCAATAAAGCTGCATGGTGCCTCAAATGTTAAACCATGGTAGGGCTTGTTTTTAATCATATTCACACAACAAGGAAAAGGTCACGTCAGAGTCACATCAATCCACTGCTGACGGGCATTAATTAGACTGAACAGGCAGACCCTGACCTACTGTTTCAACAGATCTCTTTGTTTTGGATTAGGCTTTGTTTGGTAGTGCCAGAGACACAAACAAATATACACACACACACATATATATATACATACATATTCATAAAACTGTTTGATAAAGATCTCACATGTGATACCCTTTACTGAGCAGTCGATTTTCCAATTTAAACTTGTATTTGCATAAGATGAAGGGAGCCATAGGTGTGGAACAGTTGGCTGAAGCCTTTCTGTGTGGAGTTGCCATATTCTGTGTTTTCTACAGGTGTTCTTGTTTCCTGCCACAGTCCAGTGACATGCATGTTGGATTTATTGGCCATGAGTGTGAGCGTGCATGGTAGCCCGTCTCTTTGTGTAGACTGATAACCTTTCTAGAATGTAACCTTCCTCTTGCCCAATGTCAGCTGTTGACAGGCCTCAGTTTCCTGCAAGCCTCTTTGGGATAAAGTGTGTGTAATTGAGCAACGAATTGAAATAAAATGTGTTAAGAGAACATGCCTCTATGTTAGTGTTTTTTTTTTTCCTCAGTCGGAATGGTTAATATTCTCTGATATGCATTTAAACCTTGATAATTTATTCAAATTATTGCAGTGTGAGCCATTTTCAAGTATCATGCATAATTCAAAATAGATTCAGGTGGTTGTTTTCATGGGATGAAAACTGTTTTGAGCTAATTAATGATATCCTAAGGCCTTGTAATTAAGGATCTGAAACTTATTGTAAACAGGGTCTGAAGGCTTACAAACAGCGTTGCAGAGGTTGAGAAGTAATCATCCTCACATCAGAATTAATTTTACTTAAATCTGCTAATGCTCTATTGTCCAGGTTTAATGGTTGATGGAGCCTTTTGATCACAAGTGGAGCAAATCTTATTTTTCAGTGCATGACGAGCATTTTACAAAAAAGCAATTGAAGCTGCTAACATCTAAAGAGTTTCCACTTCAGATTCAGATCACTTTGAGTACATGCTTAAAAGTTAGGCTTTAATAAGTAGGGTGGGTTTGATAAAAACCTGTCTGCTATGAAAAAAATGTAATGTTTATTTTTATATGAATTACTGATCTAATAATTTTCCCTAATAGAATAAAAACTGACATACAATTGTTTGCTTATATCTTGAATATGCATTGTAGGTCAGGTCATCTGACTTAGGCTCACCGCTACTACTGGACAAGAAGCTGAGGCCACTCTGGACTAATCAGGAACCCCAACACAGGGCCAACACAGAGACACACATGTTCTCACATCCAGTTTAGAAACAAGCGGGTAAATTGACTTGTTTGTTTGCTTGTTATTCTTTATTAGTCCCAGAGGGAAATTCAAGGGCACCCACCTGGATGACGCGGCCAGGGTGCGGGGCCAATCCCTGCACCATTCACACACATTCTCACCTAGGGCCACTAAAGAGTCTCCAGTTAACCTAACTTGCAGGTTTTTGGACTGTGGGTGGAAACCAGAGCACCTGGAGTAAACCCACACAAGCATGGGGAGAACATGCAAACTCCAAACAGACCCCACTGGCTGATGGATTTGAACCCATGACCTTCTCACTGTGAGGCAATAGTGGCAACCACTATGCGGGACTGTGGGAGAACACCCACCCAGCAAGAGCAAGAGTGCCTACAATCCAGAAACGATTAACAATATATATTTTATTCATTTTATACGTACGTAAAGGTTATACTATGGATGAATAAAATACAATTAACTGCATTACTTGGAAAAATACTCTTACTTTAAACACTTATAAAACAATGCATCTCCACTGTTCTGCACTTTTCTTCTTCTTTTGGCTGCCTCCTAATCGGGTCACCACAGCAGATCACGGTCCAGATTTGATTTGGCAAGATTTTTTTTTTTTTTTTCAACACTGGATGCAATTCCTGATGCAACCTTCCCCATTTATCCAGGCTTGGGACCGGCACTGTAGAAGTACACTGGCTCCTGTATCTGAGTAATCAACTTTCCTTTCCCCATTCTGTTACGCTGAGCACCAAGTTAGAAGGTGGAAAGTACCATTTTTATGGTCTTTGGTATGACCTGGCTGGGGCTTGAACCCACAACCTCCCGACTGTGGGACCAATGGTTTACCACTAGGTCACCATTCTGGTTATTGCCTACTGTTATTACCTCAGTATTCCTCTAAAAGCACCCTATAAAATAAGACTATCACTGATATTACACCCATAGTTTTCAGTCATGTACAGTATGTGCCAATAAACAAAGTTATTGGTTCCTTTTAATTTGTCGCACGCACAAACAAATGAATCTGTGTTGGGTTTAAAATCTGTGCTAAAATGTGTCCTTATGCCTTGTAATGGTACAAAACTGCAGTTCATTCATCACAAAATGATTTTCTGCCCGTACATTTATTTATGTGTTTTAATAATGGATGAAGAAAAAAATATGTCAGCGTGAGATATGGCTCTTGGTAGCAAATCTTTAAGCTGCAGTATATATACTTTGGGTTTTATTGAGATCCTCAGCTAAGTCGGGGCAGACTGCTATAGCAATTTCCTCTGGTTTGCAGCAGAGGATCCACTTTGCAACATGTGGCTCATATTCATCACTTCAACACTTCAGGTAATGAATATGGTGACGCCACTCAGTAATGACATGCCTGGGGTGACGCTGATCAAAGTTATAATCTCAAAATGAAGTGATAACTTGAGCAACAGCGTCTCCATGGAAATGAATGACTCAGGTATGAAAGTGTCTTTTGGGATACACTCCATAATCGGGATTGAAGGTGCCTGAGGGTGGTACAACTTCTACAGTAAGCAACAGCTTGGGTAAAAGCAGATTTTGATGGATTCTTCAAGTAGAGCTCTAGTGTGAGTTTGTAAAATGTAGAGGGAGCGTCTGGTATCTTTTTAACTGAGGAATCCAGTCTTTTTGTTTGCTCAACAAACATTAACGACATTTCTCTGTACTCCCTGTTGTATAAGTCAAAAAGACATGTTCAGCGCATGTTTTATCACATAACGAAATTCCCATTATGTCTAATCCTGGTAATCTTAACAATAATACATTATGACAGTGAACTTGGATGGCATGCAGAAACACAATACTGCTGTGAGCATGATGGCCTATCAGAGTCTGTATTTACTGCTGTCTCAGACTGTTCAGCCACTTTCATGTGGAACAAGAGCAGCCAGCAGCATGGTTCTTGATACATTTTGTATCTCTACAAAACACTTTGTTTGCAGACCTTAAAAAACAACAATAGTATACAATGGGCCTCATGCAAGAACCATTAGTACTAACAGATTTGTTTGTAAGTGTGATGTACGATCAATTTACATGAACTTGTGGGATTCATCAATCTTTTAGCATCTTGAAATTTAGTGTAGGCCCTTGCAACATTTACAAATCACCCAGACCAGCTGTAAGAGATTCGTGTAAATAGTTTACTGTTATTCTAACATTAGTTTCAAATAAATGGCTCGATATTTGTCTGAATCAAGTATAAGAGCAGTTTAGAAAGCTTGGGATCAGTCCGCCAAGGTCTCCGCCTTTGACCGCCACCTAATCCACATAGCACCGGACCCCCATGATCCCTCCTGCAGGTGGTGAACCCACTGGAGGGCGGACCCATGTAACTCCTTCGGGCTGAGCCCGGCCGGGTCCCATGGGTGGAAACCCGGCCACCAGACGCTAGCCTTCGAGCCCCTCCCCCAGGCCTGGCTCCAGTGTGGGGCCCCGGTAACCCCATACCGGACGGGGTACACTGAATCCTTGATATACAATTTATCATGAGAGTCTGTTGGATCGTTCTTAGTCTGGCCCTTCACCCAGGACCAGTTTGTCTTGGGAGACCCTATCAGAGGCAAATTGCCCCGGACAACATAGCTCCTGGGATCACTGGGGCACGCAAACCCCCCCACCACGATAAGGTGACGATCCATGAGGGAGGCTTCATCCAGCAATGACCTACAGCTCTTGCTGGGACGGTTTGCCGCTGAGTGTGAAGCGGCTGGAATGAGAATCAGCACCTCTAAGTCTGAGTCCATGGTCCTCAGCCGGAAAAAGGTGGATTGTCCTCTCCGGGTTGGGGACAGGCTACTGCCCCAAGTGGAGGAGTTTAAGTATCTTGGGGTCTTGTTCACGAGTGAGGGGAAAATGGAGCGAGAGATCGACAGACGGATTGGAGCAGCATCTGCAGTGATGCGGACGTTGTACCGGTCTGTTGTGGTGAAGAGGGAGCTTAGTTCTAAGGCAAAGCTGTCGATTTACCAGTCAATCTATGTTCCTACTCTCACCTATGGTCACGAGCTTTGGATAATGACCGAAAGAACGAGATCGTGGATACAAGCGGCTGAAATGAGCTTTCTCCGTAGGATTGCTGGACTCACCCTCAGAGATAGGGTGAGGAGCTCAGTTATCCGGGAGAGGCTCAGAGTAGAATCGCTGCTCCTCCACATTGAAAGGAGTCAGTTGAGGTGGTATGGGCATCTGATTAGGATGCCTCCTGGACGCCTCCCACTTGAGGTGTTTCAGGCATGTCCCACTGGGAGGAGACCCCGGGGTAGACCCAGGACTCGGTGGAGAGACTATGTCTCCCAGCTGGTCTGGGAACGCCTTGGTATCCCCTCTAAAGAGCTGGAGCAGGTGGCTGGGGAGAGGGAAGTCTGGGCTTCTCTGCTTGAACTGCTGCCTCCGCGACCCGGACCTCCGGAAAAGCGGTAAAAGATGGATGGATGGATGGAAGTATAAGAGCATAAACCCTATAAACTTAATAACTAGTTGATAAGATTTTATTCTTTGATTCAAGTCATAATTAAAATTAAAGTAATTAAAAATAATTGAAAGCAGTATCATTGGATATCAGCGTCCAGATCATATCAGATGCAATAACATTATAAGATGTAAGATTGAAAGCGTGCTACCAGGGCAGCACACAGCTTCGTTATACTGCAGAACAGCGCGGCTGGGATGTGTCTCACACAGTATGATGCTGTTGGCCAGCTCATCAGTAATACCCCCTTTACACAGAGGTGGAGATCGTTGAGAGATCTGACCAGTTTTTGATCTATCACTTATCTTCAGTGATCGCCACAGTTCCCACGGTCTCCTCAAAGTCTGACTCTTTCCAAAACACAACTCAGTCCCAAATGATCCCAAAGATCAAAAACTGCTCCAATCTCTGCTGGGTAAGTAACTTATCAACTAACACAATGCAAATCACATTGATATCACTCTGATTTTTACTGCTTTCATATGAAGTGTGGGCTTCATCTCAGAGTTAGGGTGCAGAGCAGGGAAAGAGAAAAAAGGAAAAAGTACACCGTATTTTTAAATAAACTTTATGGCATTATACTGTCAAATTTAGCAAAAGTCATTTTTTACTACTTTTATATGCAAACATTTTAAGCCCCAATTGTTGAGCGTGTCATAAAGCTCAGCAAAGTGGGACTGTTTCACTATAGTGCACACAGGTGGCACAACTGACCAAAGTGCTCTGTGCTAACACTGAAATATCTCCTATAATCTGACAGGTTCTTTCATTTTTACCGGTCCTTTGATTCCGCTGCTGACAAAATACTTAAATATATATATATTCACACACACACACACACACACACACACACACGTATATACAGTATATACAGTATATATATATATATATATATATATATATATATATATATATATATATATGTATGTATGTGTGTGTGTGTGTGTGTGTGTGTGTGTGTATATATATCAGACAGGAGAACTTCAATTTCACTTGAAAAGTTTTTTTGTGAATGAAACTTTTAGCTATACTACCACAGCTTTATATGATTTAGGGTGTCAAATATGCAAATCTTCAATACTCGTGTGGAATTTGCAATTGTTATGCAGGCTGTTTAGACACTTACAGTATGTCAAACATATGAGCATTTGTTGAATCTGGAGTAGCTCATTCATATTAATAAGGAGAACCTGTATTTATATAGCACTTTCCTAGTCTCAAAGACCACTCAGAGTGCTTTACTAGTACTAACTCTCTATTCCAAGGGCCTATCGGAGAAAGATGCCTAGGGACAATTTAGAATCACCAGTTAACCTAACATGCATGTCTTTGGGTTGTGCGAGGAAACCAGAGATCCCAGAGTAAACCCACGCAGCACAGGAACAACATGCAAACTCCACACAGAAAGGTTCCTACCTCTGCCACCCTGAGGATTCAATCCTTGAACCTTCTAGCTGTTAGGCAACAGTGCTAATTACTATACTACTGTGCTATACCTTACTAACAAGGTACATATGATTTACACATACTAACATGTTCTTGCATGAGGCACAGTGTTTTTGCCAGCAGGTAATATGACCTATATGTACATCATAAAAACACAACCTCTAGTGGTTGTGAAAATAACTACATAAAGTGACATGGCAGAGGCTTATAGCTGTAATCTGTTTAAAGTAAAATGGTAAATGGCATTCACTTATATAGCGCTTTTATTCTTATCTCTAGATAACCAAAGTGCTTTACAGAGCCTGCTATCCACCCATTCACACACTGATGGCGGCAGAGCTGCCATACATGGTGCTGTCCTGACTCATCAGGAGCAGATGGGGGTTCAGTGTCTTGCTCAAGGACACTTTGACATGTAGACTGCAGACAGAGCAGGAATTGAACCCCTGACCCTTCGATCAGCAGTCGGCCACGCTACACCTGTGCCACAGCCGTCCCATAGAAAAGTAGATCCTCATCTTGTTCTAACTAGTGATGTTACAGTCGACATCGCTGACTCAACACTGATTTGAGCAATATAAAGCGGAAGTGCCATGAGCAGTTCATCGAGCAGTTTCAGGATGCCCACAGTCACGTGACGGTAGCAAGCAAGGCCTCGTTATGTCAGTCACATCACGTGACTTGAGAGTTTGAGAGGGTTGGGTATTGAATATAAGTCAGGGAGAGTATTGCACAAGTTAGAATTATGTTTGGCTTCAGTAACATTAAACAAAAACACATTACATTTAGCCAGCCAGTGTCAATCTACGTTCCTACCCTCACCTATGGTCATGAGCTTTGGGTAATGACCGAAAGAATGAGATCACGGATACAAGCGGCTGAAATGAGCTTTCTCCGTAGGATTGCTGGACTCACCCTTAGAGATAGGGTGAGGGGCTCAGTCATCCAGGAGAGGCTCAGAGTAGAACCACTGTTCCTCCACATCAAAAGGAGCCAGCTGAGGTGGTTTGGTCATCTGATCAGGATGCCTCCTGGACACCTCCCACTTGAGGTGTTTCGGGCATGTCCAACGAGGAGCAGACCCAGGACACGCTGGAGAGACTACGTCTCCCAGCTGGCCTGGGAACATCTTGGTATCCTCTCTGAAGTGCTGGAGCAGGTGGCCGGGGAGAGGGAAGTCTGGGCTTCTCTGCTTGAACTGCTGCCTCCATGACCAGGACCTCCGGAAAAGCGATAGAAAATGGATGGACATTACATTTACTAAATATTACACAGAGATACATGCATACACACTCAGTCACACAAACACTAGAAGATAGATGGATAGATGGACAGGAGAGTTGTTTGTGTGGTTGAGTGTCATTTTTTGAGAGTGTAAGGTTTGTTTTTTGAGTGAGTGAGTGAGTGAGTGAGTGCCTGCGAACGTGTGTGTAAGTGTAGTAAAGGAGGAACATGGAGGACAACCTCATTTTTGGAGCCACCATTTAAAACATTAGGTCCTGACAATGAAACACGTACACAAGAGGCCATGTCAAAATTGACTGCTGAATGTGCTACAACCATGAGGATGGAGGAGACAATGCCATCAGGTAACCATTTGTTATTCCATATTATTATTGTGTTTTCCAAACCTCTCTAACTACATGTATTAAAATGTTATCAACTCCATCAGTCAGCAGCAGAGGAAGAACCTGGGCCTGTAGCAGAAGACAACATGTGGGACCTTTTGGATAGCAGGGTTGGTTTGCATTATGGTATTACTTTAAGGATCATTTTCTTATTATAAAAGATTGCTAATTACATTTGTTTTTCTTTTTGTTTAGGTGAAACACAGCACTCTCAAAGTGCAACAGCAGATGCCACAGTGGAAGCTCAACGTTATTTGTCTGAGCCCTACCTCTCCAGAGAAGACCCACTCTGTTACTGGGCAACACTCAAAACCATATACCCAAACCTTTACAAGATGGCAAAAAAGTATCTCCACATGCCAGCAACATCAGTGCCACGTGAGCGGGTCTTCTCCAAAGTTGGAGAGGTAGTAAGCCACAAGAGGAGCAGACTGAAACCACACACTGTTGAAATGCTTCTTTTTTGAATAAAAATCTTTAAACACTCCCCATTTAGTGACACTCCCCAGTTGCACAAGCACCAGCAAGTTCCCTGATGGTCCACAACATAGATTTTCCCATCTCCCCTCTACATACTATATACTGTATATATCAGAGGTTTTGTTCACTTAAAATTGTCCTTTGACAGAATTTTTCCAGCAATGACTAAAAATTCTGAAAGCTGTTCATCATTTGACAGATTACATGGAGGGTGATCTAATTAAAGTCAATTAAAATGATAACAGATTGACAGAATTTTTACAAACCTGTCTGAGAAAATGACAGATAACAAAAAAAGTGTAGTGCAACCTCTGATATAGAGTATTGAGGTTTTTTTCATGTCTTCCGCTCAGATGCAGTTCTGACACTCAGTCAGCAGATGGCACTCTTTATTAAATGTTTCATAACACTGTCGATCACGAAGCAATTGTCTCAAAGTTCATTGTTTCATAAGGCCTCCGTTTCACCATCACTAGTTCTAACCCTAACATTACTCTAAACCTCTCCATTTAAAAGTGTGTACTGTATGTAATATATAAACTAAGTGAAACAAAAAAGTGGATGTGAAATGAGAGAGTAAACACAGATGGGAGTGAAAAGAGGAAGCAACATGATGCAAACAGGCCTGCTGCATAATAATGCTTTTTTTTTTCATTCCAATCTGCCACCTCCATCTGTCTTTGTATGAAGATTTGAATGTTTTTGAAATGGTGAAATGCAATGAAATATGGTGATGTCACAGAATTCAAAGCAGTCCACTGGATCGTGTTAGGAGGCTTGAAACAAATGCCTTACATATCTGACATATTAGTTGTTCAACTTACTGTTTGTAATTTACAGCCACAGTCAGCGTATTTTAATTCAATTCAATTCAACTTTATTTATATAGTGCCATTTCACAATAACAGTCATCTCATAGCACTTTCAACTGTACTTGCACTTTCACTTTTTATTAGAGGTTTTCTCAAAATGTCAGATGGAATAAATCATTATTTCAAGGTGAAACAAAAAACTGACTGGTTTTTACAAAGGTACCATGGTGGTCATTATTTAGTGCATGGTGTGTAATTTTTACTGTATCATTATCTGTTATTGCTGCATTTCTTCCCTTGCCACTTTTGAGATTACTATTTTTCTCCACACCATGGTCTTGACTTGTTTCTTTTTTTGAAGAAGAAGAAAAAGAAAGCTTTCACTACAGTAAACCAAATACTGATGATGACAGCTTAAACTGTTGCAGTCATCATTATAATGACATGTAGAGCTTTTTTTCAACTTTGCCTCATCTTCTGTTCTTCCAGTCAGACCTCACAGTCATTTTCTTTCAGTCTCTCAGGTTCTGTCACCGTGGTCTTCTACCTTCTAGCAAGAATATTCTTTAGGACATCCTCCAAAGAATTTTTTTTAATCTTCCCTGGCTTTCTGTTTTTCTTGTCCTTTAAGACTCCTCTGCCTCCCAGTCTCATTATCCCTTGGGAGAACTAACTTTATTCTCATTTTAACTTTGTTTTGAGCCTCACCCAAAACTCCAACAAATATGGCCAGAAGTCTCTTATTTTTAACCTTTCTGTCATTTCACCAAAACTGTTATAAAGCTAAAAAAAAACTTGTGGAACTTTTATTTCCCCTTTTTTTAGGAGCAGATGGCATATAAACAGAAATACATCTACCTTAGATGTTTAGAAAAAAGGCTGCTAATTTGATAAAATACGTCTATATATTCTACTAGGTACAGATTGGCTTCTTTTGCAAGGTCAAACACTGTTACCTCACTGCTAATATTCTGTTTTAAGTCTGTTGTGCTCCGTGGTGAACTTGCATGCTCTTCCTACACCTGTGTCAACAAGTCCATCATCATCTTCTTCTTCTTCTTCCAGCTGCTCCCTTTAAGGGTCGCCACAGTGGATCATCTGTCTCCATCTCACCCTATCCCTTGCATCTTCCTCTGTAACACCAACCCTCTCCATGGCCTCCTTCACTACATCCATGAATCTTCTCTGTGGTCTTCCTCTTTTCCTCCCGCCTGGCAGCTCCATTTTCAGCATCCTTTGTCCAATATATCCACTATCCCTCCTCTGCACATGTCCAAACCATCTCAGCCTTGCATCTCTTACTTTGTCTCCAAACCGCTCAACTTGAGCTGTCTCTCTGATACACTCATTTCTAATCTTGTCCCTCCTAGTCACTCCCAATGAAAGTCTTAGCATCTTCAACCCTGCTACCTCCAGCTTCACCTCCTATCTTTTTGTCACCGCCATTGTCTCCAACCCATGCATCATAGCAGGTCTCACTACCATCTTGTAAATCTTCCCTTTCACTCTTGCTGCAACCCTTTTGTCACAAATCACCCCTGACACTCGTCTCCACCCACTCCACCCTGCCTGCACTCTGTTATTTACCTCTCTTGTGCATTTTCCATTGCTTTGGATGGTTGACCTCAGGTATTTAAACTCATGTACTTTCACTACTGCTACTCCTTCCATCTTCATGTATTCTATCTTGCTTCTACTGACTTTCATTCCTCTTCTCTCCAGAGCATATCTCTGCCTCTCCAGGTTCTCTTCCACCTGCTCCCTACTCTCATTACAGATCACAATGTCATCTGCAAACATCATGGTCCACAGAGACTCTTGCCTGACCTCGTTTGTCAGCCTGTCCATCACCATAGCAAACAAGAAGGGACTCAGAGCCAATCCCTGATGTAATCCCACCTCCACCTTGAATCCATCCCTCACTCCTACAGCGCACCTCACTACTGTCTTGCTGTCCTCATGCATGTCCTGCACCACCCTCACATACTTCTCTGCCACTCCTGACTGCATCATACAGTACCACACTTCCTCTCTTGGCACCTGATCTTATGCTTTCTCTAGCTCCACAAAGACACAGTGCAACTCCTTCTGACCTTCTCTATACTTCTCCATCAACACTCTTAGAGCAAACATTGCATCTGTAGTACTTTCTTGGCATGAAACCGTACTGCTGCTTACTGATTGTCACCTCTCCTCTTAACCTGGTTTTGACAACTCTTTCCCATATCTTCATAGAGTGGCTGATCAATTTTATGCCTCTGTAGTTACCACAGCTCTGAGCATCACCTTTGTTCTTGAAAATTGGTACCAAAACACTTCTTCTCCACTCCTCAGCCATCGTCTCACTCTCCAAGATCGTGTTAAACAATCTGGTTAAAATATCCACTGCCATCTCTCCTAAACATCTCCATACCTCCACAGGTACGGTGGTGTGAAAAAGTGTTTGCCCCCTTCATGATTTCTCATTTTTTTGTATGTTTTTCACACTTAAATGTTTCAGATCATCAAACAAATTCAAATATTAGATAACGATAACACAAGTAAACACAAAATGCAGTTTTTAAATGAAGGTGTTTATTATTAAGGGAAAAAAAATCCAAACCTACATGGCCCTGTGTGAAAAAGTGATTGCCCCCCCTGTTAAACATAAATTAACTGTGTTTTATCACATCTTTGGAAAGTTGAGATCAATTTCTCCAGCCACACCCAGGCCTGATTACTGCCACACTTGTTCTAAATCAAAAAATCACGTTAATAGGACCTGCTTGACAAAGTGAAGTAGACAAAAAGATCCTCAAAAGCTAGACATCATCCAAAGAATTCAGGAACAAATGAGAAACAAAGTAATTGAGATCTATCAGTCTGGAAAAGGTTCTGAAGCCATTTCTAAAACTTTGGGACTCCAGCAAACCACAGTGAGAACCATTATCCACAAATAGCGAAAACATGGAACAGTGGTGAACCTTTCCAGAAGTGGTCAGCTGACCAAAATTACCCCAAGAGCACAGCGACGACTCATCCAAGAGGTCACAAAAGACCCCACAACAATATCCAAGCCTCAGTTAAGGTCAGTGTTCATGACTCCACCATAAGAAAGAGACTGGACAAAAATGGCCTGCATGGCAGAGTTCCAAGACGAAAACCACTGCTGAGCAAAAAGAACATAAAGGTTCGTCTCAGTTTTGCCAGAAAACATTTTGATGATCCCCAAGACTTTTGGGAAAAAACTCTGTGGACTGATGAGACAAAAGTTGAACTTTTTGGAAGGTGTGTGTCCCATTACATCCGGCATAAAAGTAACACAGCATTTCAGAAAAGGAACATCATACCAACAGTAAAATATGGTGGTGGTAGTGTGATGGTGTGGGGCTGTTTTTCTGCTTCAGGACCTGGAAGACTTGCTGTGGTAAATGGAACCATGAATTCTGCTGTCTACCAAAAAATCTTGAAGGAGAATGTCCGGCCATCTGTTCATGACCTTAAGCTGAAGCACACGTGGGTTCTGCAACAGGACAATGGTCCAAAACACACCAGCAAGTCCACCTCTGAATGGCTTAAGAAAAACAAAATGAAGACTCTGGAGCAGGGGAGTCCAATCATGTTCCATGGAGGGCCAAGACCCTACAGGTTTTCTCTTCTACCCAATCTTTTCAGCATGTGTTTTCACTTGTCAGCAATCAGTGGGAAGAAATTCAATGAAATCTGCTGCTGAAGACACTGATTGGAGGTAAAGCCTGCAGGTTCTTGGCCCTCCATGGCACATGATTAGACATCCCTGCTCTGGAGTGGCTTAGTCAAAGTCCTGACCTCAATCCGATAGAGATGCTGTGGCACGACCTTAAAAACGTGGTTCATGCTCGAAAACCCTCCAAAGTGGCTGAATTACAACAATTCTGTAAAGATGAGTGGGCCAAAATCCCTCCACAGCACTGTAAAAGACTCATTGCCAGTTATCGCAAATGCTTGATTGCAGTTGTTGCTGCTAAGGGTGGCAAAACCAGTTACAGATGTGGACAAAATTGTTGGTACCCCTCTGTTAATGAAAGAAAACTCCACAATGGTCACAGAAATAACTTGAATCTGACAAAAGTGGTAATAAATAAAAATTCTATGAAAATTAACCAATGAAAATCAGACAATACTTTTAAATTGTGGTTCAACAGAATTATTTTAAAAAACAAACTCATGAAACAGGCCTGGACAAAAATGATGGTACCCCTAGAAATGATTGAAAATAATGTGACAATAGGGACATGTTCAACCAAAATGTGTCCTCTAATTAACATCACAGGTGTCTACAAACTAGTAATCAGTCAGTCAGCCTATTTAAAGGGTGACAAGTAGTCACTGTGCTGTTTGTTGACATGGTGTGTACCACACTGAACATGGACCAGAGGAAGCAAAGGAGAGAGTTGTCTCAGGAGATTAGAAAGAAAATTATAGACAAGCATGTTAAAGGTGAAGGCTATAAGACCATCTCCAAGCAGCTTGATGTTCCTGTGACTACAGTTGCACATATTATTCAGAAATTTAAGATCCACAGGACTGTAGCCGACCTCCCTGGACGTGGCCGCAGGAGGAGACGGATAATACGAATGGTAACAAAAGAGCCCAGAACAACCTCTAAATACATTCATGGTGAACTCCAAGGTCAACGTACATCAGTGTCAAATCGCACCATCCGTCGTTGTTTGAGCCAAAGTGGACTTCATGGGAGACGACCAAGGAGGACACCACTGTTGAAAACAAATTAAAAAAAAGCCAGACTGGAATTTGCCAAACTGCATGTTGACAAGCCACAAAGCTTCTGGGAGAATGTCCTATGGACAGACGAGACAAAACTGCAACTTTTTGGCAAGGCACATCAGCTCTATGTTCACAGACGCAAAAATGAAGCATACCAAGAAAAGAACACTGTCCCTACTGTGAAACACAGAGGAGGTTCTGTTATGTTCTGGGGCTGCTTTGCTGCATCTGGCACAGGGTGTCTTGAATCTGTGGAGGGTACAATGAAATCTCAAGACTATCAAGGTATTCTAAAGAGAAATGTGCTGCCCAGTGTCAGACAGCTTGGTCTCAGTCGCAGGTCATGGGTCTTGCAACACGATAATGACCCAAAACACACAGCTAAAAACACCCAAGAATGGCTAAGAGCAAAACATTAGACTATTCTAAAGTGGCCTTCTATGAGCCCTGATCTAAATCCTATTGAACATATGTGGAAGGAGCTGAAACATGCCGTCTGGAGAAGGCACCCTTCAAACCTGAGACAACTGGAGCAGTTTGCTCATGAGGAGTGGGCCAAAATACCTGCTGAGAGGTGCAGAAGTCTCATTGACAGTTACAGAAATCGTTTGATTGCAGTGATTGCCTCAAAAGGTTGTGCAACAAAATAATAAGTTAAGGGTACCATCATTTTTGTCCAGGCCTGTTTCATGAGTTTGTTTTTTTAAAATAATTCTGTTGAATCACAATTCAAAAGCATTGTCTGATTTTCATTGGTTAATTTTCATAGAATTTTTATTTATTACCACTTTTGTCAGATTCAAGTTATTTCTGTGACCATTGTGGGTTTTTCTTTCATTAACAGAGGGGTACCAACAATTTTGTGCACGTCTGTATTAGGTTTAGGGGGAAATCACTTTTTCACACAGGGCCATGTAGGTTTTGATTTTTTTCCTCTTAATAATAAACACCTTCATTTAAAAACTGCATTTTGTGTTTACTTGTGTTATCTTTGGCTAGTATTTAAATTTGTTTGATGATCTGAAACATTTAAGTGTGACATACAAAAAAAATGAGAAATCATGAAGGGGGCAAACACTTTTTCACACCACTGTATGTCATCTGGACCAACCACCTTTCCATTCTTCATCCTCTTCAAAGCTGCCCTCACTTCCACCTTGCTAATCCTCGGGACTTCCTTGTTCATTATCTTTCCTTCATCCATCCTCATCTCTCTCTCATTTTCTTTATTCGTCAGCTCTTCAAAGTACTCCTTCCATCTTCTCAACACACTCTCATCATTTGTTAGTACATTACCATTTCTGTCCTTAATCAACCTAACCTGCTGTACATCCTTTCCCGTTCAATCTCTCTGCCTATCCAGTTGATACGACTCCTTTTCTCCTTCCTTATTGTCCAGCCTCTCATACAACTAACTATATGCCTTTTCCTTTGCCTTTGCCACCTCTCTCTTTGCTATGTGCCTAGATTCCAAACACTCCTGTCTACTTTCTTCATCTCCCTGACTATCCCACTTTTTCTTTGCTAACCTCTTCCTCTGAATACTTTCCTGTACCTCCTTATTCCACCACCAAGTCTCCTTGTCTTCCTTCCTCTGTCCACTGGATACGCCACATACCTTTCTGCCCGTTTCCCTCAATACTTTTACTGTACTTTCCCAGTCATCTGGTAATTCTTCCCTCCTACCCAGAGCCTGTATCAACTCCATCTTGAACTCTGTGTGACCTTCCTACTTCTGCAACTTCCCGAATCCCCTACTTAATCTTTGATTCCGCCTTCACTGTTTTCCTCTTCTTGTTTTGGAAAGTCATCCTACAGACTGCCATCCGATGCTTTCTAGCTACATTCTCCCCTGCCACCACCTTGCAGTCTCCCATCTCTTTCAGATTTTTCCTTCTGCATACAATGTAGTCCACCTGTGTGCACCTTCTGTCATGAGCTGAGCACTGGGGGTTTCCACTGTGCTCAGTCTCATGGCTTTTCTCTATACTTGTATATTTGTTGTATTTTGTACTTTTTGGTTTCTGCATGTCTTGTATTTCTTATTTTACTCATCCCTTTGTTTATGTCATCATAGTTTTGTTACTCTTTTATTTGGTATTAGTTTGTATTTATTTCTCAGTTCTTATTGGTTGATATTTTATTCTTTATATTGTACTGTTGTGCTCTCTCTCCGGGTTGACAGCTGTCAGTGGCACTTCCGGGTTTCTGCTCCGTTGTGGGCAGTGTCCCTGTCAGCTGTCAGTCCCGTCTTCTCCCGTCTCATTGTTCCCAGCTGACCCAAATCTGTGATCATTGTTTCCTCCTGCCCGCTTATGGTATCCACACCTGCTATCATTTGTGTCAATTTATTTCTGGCCCTATTTAGGGACTGTTATTTCTTTCATCCATTGCTGGAGTCTCAAAGTTTGTTTGTGTCAGCACCCCATCCCTGTTCTGACATTCATTCCTATGTACATTTGCCTTTGTCTGTAAGTTTGCCTTTTGCACCGTCTGGAATTTTGCTTTGTGCACAGTTTGGATTTTTGTGTTTTGCACTATTTGGACTCTTTGGTTAATAAATACCACAAGCTACAGTTCAGTGTCTGGGTCTCTCCTCTCTGCCCCGCGGGGCAACTCATGACACCTTCCTTCACTCTTGTAAGTCACCCTATGTTGCAAGTCTATATCTAATATTCAAAAATACTTCTTGTGTTAAAAGATGTTGATATCACTGCTAGTCTAGGTGTTTCACAGGGAGAACGCTACTTAAATCCTCACGTGGAGGGTGGTGGTGGACTAAATTAAAATAGTAAAGCACCCTCACCAATTTTAATCATTGTCTGTGTTCCCTCACTTTCTCATTTTTACAAACGTTACAACTGTGGCCCTCCACCATGTCACTTCATGTCATTATTTACATGATCACTAGAGGTCACTTCATGTCTAAATGTGCATATGGGGTGTAATACCTGCTGATACAAGTAACCACATGGGCTGTTTTCTTTTTTGTGTGTGTGTGTGTTGCTCACATATCTCTCAAACCGTTGGTCAGACTAACCTAAGGTTTTGTAAGTGCTTTGCTGAGGTTACAACGGTGTGCATCCCTGAGTATGGAGTTGTTAAGTCAAAATATGTAATTTTTATCAAATAAAAGTTTAGCCACTGCTCTGTCTTCTCATGGCCAGGCTTCTAGAAGTGTGGGCGGGGTTTTGGATTGACGCCATACTGATTGGATAATACGCAGCATCATGACCAGTCACCACAATGCTCTGTGAACAAAACAAGAAAGTGAAAAGTGACAAATTTGACCAGAAAAAGAAAATGCGGAGATTTAATGCTTAAAAAATTATACCGGGAGTCCCGGTTGCTGCTTCACCTGTTTGCAGCCACTGTCCTTTGCAGGAGTTAATAATAATGCCACCATGATTGTGGAGCAGAATGGCCAGATCAATTGCATATCATATGCGCACACATATGCACGCTTTAACTAATCAATGACCGTCACCAAACAGGACACAAAAATGCCCAACTAACAAAATAAATCATTTTTATTTAAGTATTTACTGACAAATGGGAAGTACTGATGCAACAGTTGCAGCCCAACAGGTCCTTCTGCTGTGTATAATAATGTTGGGTGTTTTGTACTTATAATATTGCTAAAATATAAAAGGACACACTACAATGGGTCTCAAATATTTGTAAACATATCCTGTTGTAGTACTGCATGAATTTATTGACAATATACTAAAAACTACACATATAAACTAAAACAATTACAATGGTGACTGAACAACTCCCATTCCCCAAAGTGTAGGATACAACACATGAATATAAGTCATAAAAGATCAAACAAATAAGTGATCTGGCAAACAAATAAACAAGGGTTCCTAAACAGTCGCTAATATTGGATGTCCCATTCATTTTCAATAATTAGGTATTCTGTAATTAATATTCACACAATCAAATAAATCTTAGTGGCATTCAGTCCCTTTTATATTTGTCAGAGTCTAACATGTGTGATTGCCTGCATACAGGCTACACCTCTTTGTATTCCACTTTCAAACACAGCCTACATTTGGGCCTGTGAAGCCTAATTGGGCTACCTGCTTCAAACAAGAATACTTGCTTTCTATAGGCAATGCACTAGTAATATTAATTAAAAGAACACCAAACATCCTCCCAGAGAACTGCATTCACTAGTTATATTTCAGAGTCCACTCTGATGATAAGAAGAGAAAGCAACAGCCTTTTAATATCTATTTGCTTGTGAAAGTACATGGTAATATTAACTTACTTAGAGAGTGAAAAAGAGTATCAATACTGTGACACGTGAAAAACTACAAACCCAACATTTTCCTTTCAGTGGGACAAAGTACCAGCAAGGCATTTCATTTCAGTCTCAGAGCCCGCCTCTGGTCTCACCTGAAAGGAATCATTCTTGTATCTTCTTTTCAATGACAAGGCTGGCCTTTCTTACTCTGTGAAGCTTAGAGTTTTTTAAAAAAAAATCAGACACAATATCAGCTGTGGGAGTCTCAGTATTTCACTGACCTTTACAGATACACAGAGACAGCAAGAACCCTGTTGTGAACTTCAAATGCATCATTGTGAGTTTGATGGCAGCTCTCAGTAAAATTAAATTAGACATAACATGCAAGGAAAATATGCAGTACCATTACTATGTGAAGGCATACTAACATATAAAACATATCTTCTCAAGGTCAGTTTGTTTTTTTCCCAGAAGAAAAAAAAACAGCAGTAAAGGTTATTCTTTGCTTTGTTGTGGAAAAAAGAAAAATAGCCACTCTGAAGTTTGTTTGGACACAAACATCTTCTCACTGCTATTACAAAACAATCACTTCTCTGAAATACAGTACAACACATACATTAGACAAACATATATACTGTAGCTATAGGGACTAAAAAGCAGGCTGGAAAAACCCAACTTTTACTACAAAGCACAAAAAAAGGTAAATGAGCTATGACTGTTCTCAGCAATGGGGTGTGATTGCCTACTTGTGTAACAGCAAAACTTAAACCTGGTGCATAATAAATTGGCTGCATTCAGGGAATTTTAGTAAGACTTATTATTCTGGATCAACATTACAGTTAAGCTTTAAGGGAATTTTCTTTGGCTAATACAAAGCAACTTTTGCTGAAGAAGCTAAGCTTAAGGACAAGATTATGCCATGCCTGCTAATGCTGAGGATGCTGCTGTAAGCAATTAAAATAATCTAAAAAAAGAAAAGATAAGAGCATAACAGCACTGCAAGGAAGATCCATAGAGGTACTGTAGTATAAGAAACTCAAATACTACCTTACCACTTCATTTTGTACACAATGTGTAGGCCTTTTTTCCAAAACATTATTGTATGTTACACATACAAGACTAATGCAAAATAAGAACATGTAAACTTGATGAAGACTAAAGTGGAGAAATGTATGTGCAAATTGCTGCATCTATTTCCCATGTAAAATATTTCAAGGCAAAGGTTGTTTTCCAGAAACTAATGATACAAAATAAGCCAAAGGTTGCTGGGAAAAGACCTAAGTGTGTTTGTGTTATGGATTGTGTTACAGACCCATAAATCTACGGATCCATAAACATAAGGCATCATTCACTGGGCAGCTAATCCAATTTCTCTGCTGCTTAATGTTTTGTATGTCACCACAGTTATCAGTGGACAGCATCTAGTCCATTTAGTGTAATAAAAATCATAAAATAAACAGCTGCTGTAAATAGAAATGTCATTCTAATGCTTTTAGGGTTTTTACACAATAAATCTGCAAACACTACTTATGCTAAAATCAGAAGTGGTAAATAGCAAATTGTTTAAAAAAACCTTGCTTTTCATATATTCTTTATTTAGTTATGTTATACATGAAAAATGTCACAGCCAAACAGTGTTTCATAATCTGTACTCAATCCACTGACCAACTATCCAAAAAAGAAAAAAAAACTTTTGCAAAAGCCAGTTATAACAAGGATTTCTTCTTCTTCTTTTAGATTTGATTGGCGGTTGGCAACCAGCTTACAGGTGCAATACTGCCACGTACTTCACTCTATATCATCACTGTTAATCTTTGTATCAGGAGTTCTTATAAGGAGTTCTGAACAGCTCCCTATCTGTGAAAAAATTATCTGTCCTTGGACTGTGTTGTTGTTGGAGATAACAAGGATTTAATTCTTGACTCTTCTCACCTTATGTGCTTTAAAACGAGCTTTACAGGTAATTATTCTTCATAGACAAAGATGCTCGTTTTGGCAGTTATCTGCAGAGTTTTTCACTTAAATGAATTAACTGCCTTTACACCAGCACATTACATGTGATGAAGAAAAAGAGTAGGAGTAAAGAAAGGAGAGAGAAAGACTTCTATATGAGTTTACACAGGTTTGTCTAATTCCCTAATTAAGTACAGTATCTCACAAAAGTGAGTACACCGCTCACATTTTTGTAAATATTTTATTATATCTTTTCATGGGACAACACTGAAGATATGACACTTTGAAACAATGTAAAGTAGTCAGTGTACAGCTTGTATAACAGTGTAAATTTGCTGTCCCTTCAAAATAACTCAGCACACAGCCATTAATGTGTAAACTGCTGGCAACAAAAGTGAGTACACCCCGAGTGAAAATGTCCAAATTGTGCCCAATTAGCCATTTAGTTATGTTATACATGCAAAATGTCACAGCCAAACAGTGTTTCATAATCTGTACTCAATCCACTGCTCCGCACTGTGTGTTTATATATCTACATATTATTCCACCTAGCTACAATGCTCTGCACTGTGTGTGTTTATATATCTACATATTTATTCCATCTAGCTACAATGCTCCGCACTGTGTATTTATATACTCATATATTTATTCCATCCAGCTACAATGCTCTGCACTGTGTGTCCGTGTATATATATATATTTATAGTAATATGTACATATGTATATTAGCTGCTCTTGCTTTTTTTTGTTTTTTTTTTCTTGCCTTCTGATTGTTGCTCTGAGTGTTGCTATCCCTGTGCTGTTGCAATCCTGGAATTTCCCCATTGTGGGACTAATAAAGGCTTATCTTATCTTATCTTCTCTCCCTGGCATCATGTGACTCGTTAGTGTTACAAGGTCTCAGGTGTGAATGGAGAGCAGGTGTGTTAAATTTGGTGTTATCGCTCTCACACTCTCTCATACTGGTCACTGAAAGTTCAACATGGCACCTCACAACAAAGAACTCTCTGAGGATCTGAAAAAAAAGAGTTGTTGCTCTATATAAAGATGGCCTAGGCTATAAGAAGATTGCCAACACCCTGAAACTGAGCTGCAGCATGGTGGCCAAGACTATACAGGGGTTTAACAGGACAGGTTCACTCAGAACAGGCCTTGCCATGGTTGACCAAAGAAGTTGAGTGAACATGCTCAGTGTCATGTCCAGAGGTTTTCTTTTGAAAATAGACATATGAGTTCTGCCAGCATTGCTGCGGAGATTGAAGGCGTGGGGGGTCAGCCTGTCAGTGCTCAGACCATACACTGCACACTGCATCAAATTGGTCTGCATGGCTGTCGTCCCAGAAGGAAGTCTCCTTTAAAGATGATGCACAAGAAAGCCCACAACCAGTTTGCTGAAGACAAGCAGACTAAGGACATGGATTACTGGAACCATGTCCTGTGGTCTGATGAGACCAACATAAACTTATTTGATTCAGATGGTGTCAAGCGTGTGTGTGGCGGCAACCAGGTGAGGAGTACAAAGACAAGTGTGTCTTGCCTACAGTCAAGCATGGTGGTGGGAGTGTCACAGTTTGGGGCTGCATGAGAATGAAATGGCGCTATATAAATAAAGTTGAATTGAATTGAATTGAATTGAATGATTGAATTGAATTGAATTGAATTGAATGAGTGCTGCCGGCACTAGGGAGCTACAGTTCACTGAGGGAACCATGAATGCCAACATGTACTGTGACATACTGAAGCAGAGCATGATCGGAAACTGGGCTGCAGGGCCGCAGGGCAGTATTCCAACATGATAACCACCCCAAACACACCTCCAAGACAGCCACTGCCTTGCTAAAGAAACTGAGGGTAAAGGTGATGGACTGGCCAAGCATGTCTCCAGACCTACTGTAAATCCTACTGAGCATCTGCAGGCATCCTCAAACGGAAGGTGGAGGAGCACAAGGTCTCTAACACCATGATGTCGTCATAGAGGAGTGGAAGAGGATTCCAGTGGTAACCTGTGAAGCTCTAGTGAACTCCATGCCCAAGAGAGATAAAGCAGTGCTGGAAAATAATGGTGGCCACACAAAATATTGACAATTTGAGCACAATTTGGACATTTTCACTAGGGGTGTACTCACTTTTGTTGCCAGCGGTTTAGACATTAATGACTGTGTGTTGAGTTATTTTGAAGGGACAGCAAATTTACACTGTTATACAAGCTGTACACTGACTATTTTACATTGTATCAAAGTGTCATATCTTCAGTGTTGTCCCATGAAAAGATATAATAAAATATTTACAAAACTGTGGGGGGTGTACTCACTTTTGTGAGATACTGTATTAAAACCATGACACAGTATAAATTAAAGCAAATGGAGAATGTTTTTCTTCTGTATTCTTAAATGAGAATTTCTGACAAAATGAACTGATTAAAAAAACAGCTATGGTTCAGATGTGTTGGATTTTAATTTAGACTTTTTCATGCTTTGTTTCACACAGTAAAAGGCCTGCTACTCTTTTTTTAATTAAATAGTGCCACCCAAGCATTTCTGGTTGAATCAAAACTGGTACTTGGATAAAACTCTAAAAAATAAGGTGTACAACGTGTTATCTTTTCAGTGACGTGGCTGAATACACAAGGTTGTTGTGAGATTATCCATGCAAGTACTATTAACCACGTTAAACAGTAGTCTTGGAGCAAATCAAAAATCATGATGTGAACACCAGAAAAATAAAAACATATAAATAAATAATTTAATTAATTAATTAATCTACACATGTGTAAATATATATTTTATCCTCATGTATAAACTCTGTGTGTAGATATAGTACACTGTGTTGATATATAGTAAGATGATTGCCTATTAGGTAAGGCAACACATTCTCACTATGGACATTACAATGGACAATTACAGAACTAATAAATCAATCAAGATTCAAAGATTCAAAGATTTTATTTGTCAGTACTACTATACGTACAGGACATACAGGAGAATTGAAATGACATTCCTCTCTCTCTTCAGTGGTGTGCACAATATAAAAAAAAAAGAAAAAGGAATAAGGCTGGAAAAACAATAACACCAGTCTAGTAATGCTACCTGTAGCGCAAATGGTGACAAAAGGTAGGCCCAGCCCTCCCATCACTCTGTAAATTCAAGAAGTCTGTGCGTGTGTGTTTGTCTGTCTGTGTGTCACGATCATAGGACATCATAGGATGGCCTATGATGCCTGCATGATGTCCTATGATGATCCTATAATATCAGGCAATATAAATTCAAGAAATCTCGTGTGTGTGTCTGACTCTGTGTCACAATCATAGGACATCATAGGACGGCCTATGATGCCTGCATGATGTCCTATGATGATCCTATGATATTAGGCAACATAGGACTCGCGATGCCGTCGTATAGGCAATAGGACTGCCTACCGAGATGTAGTGTCCTATGATACCTGCCTATATGTCTTTATGATGTCATATAGTGCGCCACCGTGCACCAGGGCTGCACGGTGGCGCAGTGGTTAGCACTGCGGCAGCACAGTTTATTTACCCTTGGCCGGGGGATTGTGGGGATCGTGGGATCGTGGGTTCGATCCCAGCCCCCGACCAACAGTGATCTGTGTGGAGTTTGCATGTTCTCCCCGTGTTGCGTGGGTTTACTCCGGGATTTCTCCGGTTTCCTCCCACATGCCAAAAACATGCATGTTAGGTTAATTGGCTGTTCTAAATTGTCCCTAGATATCTGTTTCCTATAGGCTCTTAGAATAGAGGGTTAGTATTAATGAAAGCGCTTTGAGTGGTCTTTGTGACTAGAAAAGCGCTATATAAGTGCAGGTTAGTTAGTTAGTTAGATATAGACCATCATTCACGATATCTGACTTGATGTATTTTATGACTGGCTACCTATTGATGTAGTGTCCTATGACGCCTGCCTTGTCTTCAGGATGTCATATAGACCAACCAGATGCTCCATAAATGGAGAGCAATAGAGTGAGGAGAACTGCTGCACGTCAGGAAAGATCCCATAAAGATGACACAGCTGAGGTTCGAGCAGTACCTCTCAGGCATGACTGTGTTGCACGTCAGAAAAGATGCCGTGAAGATGAAACACGTGAAGTTCGAGCAGTACGTCGCAGGCATGAGAATAGGACACACTACTTTAAACCACACCCATTCGAAGTAGTAAATCTGGAAATCTCAGTAAGGCAGAAGGCACTCTATAAATTCAAGAAATCTCTGTCAGTGTGTCAGTCTGTCACCTGATTAAGAATAGGACACACTACTTTAAACCACACCCATTCGAAGCAGTACCCATGAAGAATGGCAATCTACACTACAAATGTGTAAAACGCCAAGCAAAGCGCTGATTTTCTACAGGTGCTCCGGTTTCTGGGTTTCCATGGTCATGCACGGGTCTTCCTGAACAGGGTCAAAAGCCACTTTTTGCTCAGATCTATTTTCATGATCCTGTCCATGAACTGGAATTACAACGCACCTATCCCTTAACCAGTGGTCTGAACGAAGAAGAAGAAAAACAAGAAGACTCACCAGATGGAAAGCAATACAGTGAGGAGAACTGCTGCATGTCAGAAAAGATGCCGTGAAGATGAAACACGTGAGGTTCGAGCAGTACGTCGCAGGCATGAGAATAGGACACACTACTTTAAACCACACCCATTCGAAGCAGTAAATCTGGAAATCTCAGTAAGGCAGAAGGCACTCTATAAATTCAAGAAATCTCTGTCAGTGTGTCAGTCTGTCACCTGATTAAGAATAGGACACACAACTTTTAAACCACACCCATTCGAAGCAGTACCCATGAAGAATGGCAATCTACACTACAAATGTGTAAAATGCCAAGCAAAGCGCTGATTTTCTACAGGTGCTCCGGTTTCTGGGTTTCCATGGTCATGCACGGGTTTTCCTGAACAGGGTCAAAAGCCACTTTTTGCTCAGATCTATTTTCATGATCCTGTCCATGAACTGGAATTACAACGCACCTATCCCTTAACCAGTGGTCTGAACGAAGAAGAAGAAAAACAAGAAGACCCACCAGATGGAAAGCAATACAGTGAGGAGAACTGCTGCATGTCAGAAAAGATGCCGTGAAGATGAAACACGTGAGGTTCGAGCAGTACGTCGCAGGCATGAGAATAGGACACACTACTTTAAACCACACCCATTCGAAGCAGTAAATCTGGAAATCTCAGTAAGGCAGAAGGCACTCTATAAATTCAAGAAATCTCTGTCAGTGTGTCAGTCTGTCACCTGATTAAGAATAGGACACACTACTTTAAACCACACCCATTCGAAGCAGTACCCATGAAAAATGGCAATCTACACTACAAATGTGTAAAATGCCAAGCAAAGCGCTGATTTTCTACAGGTGCTCCGGTTTCTGGGTTTCCATGGTCATGCACGGGTCTTCCTGAACAGGGTCAAAAGCCACTTTTTGCTCAGATCTATTTTCATGATCCTGTCCATGAACTGGAATTACAACGCACCTATCCCTTAACCAGTGGTCTGAACGAAGAAGAAGAAAAACAAGAAGACCCACCAGATGGAAAGCAATACAGTGAGGAGAACTGCTGCATGTCAGAAAAGATGCCGTGAAGATGAAACACCTCAGGTTCCAGCAGTACGCCGCAGGCATGACTGTGAACAACACAGCTGTCTCAGACAGGAGGAGACCCTTCATCAACAGGCATGCAGAAATACTTGCTTATACTTGGTTTCTATGGGCATAGACGGGTATGCACAGGTATGTATATACTAGTAGTGCAAATAAAGCTAAACAATAAATGATGATGAAACCCAGCAATCCTGTATACAGAAAAGTAGAGCTGTAATACCCATAGCTACATGTTCAATGCGGTAGTGCAGGTGCAGATAGTGACAGATAGGACTGCATATGATCAGTATTGCAATGACAAGACACCAGTAGATATGACATTTGTGCAAATGGTTGCAGTAAAGTGCAGAGACATATAGCAGCAAATGTATTACTGTTGGTGTGCCAGTCTTTCTGTGTCAACAGCTGAGGTAGTTATTGTGCGGGTGAGTGCGTTATGGTCTGCGGGTGGGGCGGGGGCAGAGTTCAGGGTCCTGATGGCCTGATGAACAAATCTGTTTAGCAGTGTGGTGGAGTGGGTCCAGAGGCTCTGGTACCTTTTACCCGAGGGCATGGGGCTGAAGAGGGAGTGTGAGGGGTGGGAGGTGTAACCTGCAATGTTAATGGCTCTGCGACTCTATGGCTCAATACATAAAATATCTTTCTTGATGCATTGAAACCTGCCATTGTACCCCCCATACACAAAGCCAGAGACATATCTTTTTACCGTTTAAACTTACTCCTTGCTTGTTTCAGGGTCAACAGTTTCTGAAACCCGACCTGAATTGCTTTCTATATGTAGCAAGCAAGCAAGCAAAGTTTATTTGTATAGCACTTTTCACAGATATACAGTTAGGCCCCAAAATATTTGGACAGTGACACAAGTTTTGTTATTTTAGCTGTTTACGAAAACATATTCAGGATACAATTATATAATCAATACAGTGCAGACTCTCAGCTGTAATTTGAGAGTATTCACATCCAAATTGGAGCAAAGGTTTAGGAATTACAGCTCTTTAATACGTAGCCGCCTCTTTTTCAAGGGACCAAAAGTAATTGGACAACTGACTCAGAATTCTGCAAAAAAAAAAAATAATAACAAGGTTGTACGGGCTCTTCCCTCGTTAACCTGTCATCAATTAAGCAGTTAAAAGGTCTGGAGTTGATTCCAGGTGTGGCGTTTGCATTTGGAAGCTGTTGCTGTGAACACACAACATGCCGTCAAAGGAGCTCTCAATGGAGGTGAAACAGACCATCCTGAGGCTGAAAAAAAAGAAGAAATCCATCAGAGAGATAGCAGAAATGTTAGGAGTGGCCAAATCAACAGTTTGGTACATTCTGAGAAAAAAGAATGCACTGGTGAGCTTGGGAACTCAAAAAGGCCTGGACGTCCACGGAAGACAACAGTGGTGGATGATCACAGAATCCTTTCCATGGTGAAGAACAACCCCTTCACAACATCCACTCAAGTGAAGAACACTCTCCAGGAAGTAGGTGTATCAGTATCTAAGTCTACCATAAAGAGAAGACTTCATGAGAGTAAATACAAAGGATTCACCACAAGGTGCAAACCATTAATCAGCCTCAAAAATAGAAAGGCCAGAATTGACTTTGCCAAAAAGCACCTGAAGAAGCCAGCCCAGTTCTGGAACAGCATTCTTTGGACAGATGAGACTAAGATCAACCTGTACCAGAATGATGGGAAGAAGAAAGTTTGGAGAAGAACTGGAACAGCTCATGATCCAAAGCACTACATCTTCTGTAAAACATGGTGGAGGCAATGTGATGGCATAGGCATGCATGGCTTCCAATGGCACTGGGTCACTTGTGTTTATTGATGATGTGACAAAAGACAGAAGCAGCCGGATGAATTCTGAAGTGTATAGGAATATACTTTCTGCTCAGATTCAGCCAAATGCAGCAAAGTTGATTGGACGGCGCTTCACAGTACAGATGGACAATGATCCAAAACATACTGCAAAAGCAACCCAGGAGTTTTTTAAAGCAAAGAAGTGGAATATTCTGCAATGGCCGAGTCAATCACCAGATCTCAACCCAATCGAGCATGCATTTCACTTGCTCAAGACAAAACTTAAGGCAGAAAGACCCACAAACAAGCAACAACTGAAGACAGCTGCAGTAAAGGCCTGGCAAAGCATCACAAAGGAGGAAACCCGCGTTTGGTGATGTCCATGGGTTCCAGACTTCAGGCAGTCATTGCCTGCAAAGGATTCTCAACAAAATATTGAAAAGTAACATTTTACTTAGGGTTATGTTTATTTGTCCAATTACTTTTGAGCCCCTGAAATGAGGAGCGTTTGTATAAAAATAACTACAATTCCTACATGTTTAATCATATATTTTTGTTCAACCCCTTGAATTAAACCTTAAAGTCTGCACTTCAATTCCGTTGTAGTTGTTTCATTTCAAATCCAATGTAGTGGCATGCAGAGCTCAAATCATGAAGATTGTGTCACTGTCCAAATATTTCTGGGCCTAACTGTATATCACAAAGTGCTTCACAGCAAGTTAAAATTAACGAATACCCAGAAATTAAAATCAATAGAAATAAGATACCATATACATATTAATAGGGATAAAAAGAGAAAACGGTGAAGAAACTAGAAAAGCACTCAGAGAGCGCAGACCTCTACCAAGTACCTCAGTTCCCCCTAATATTGGGATTTTCCCCAAATATAATAGTCCTACATTTATTTTATCTATATTTTCAGATTCCTTGACCATCAAAACATACCTTTAGCAACTGGATTCACACTGATATCTTTATTAGTTCAGTAGTTATTGACAAAAATCACTTTCGGTAATGGCGGTTTTCTTGTGGATATAGCTCCATAGCTTTTGAAGATACAACAAATCCATTGGCACACTACTGATTCCTCAGTGTCTTGGCTATATTTTGGTGTTTGTTGTATGTTTATATCTTAATTTGTTACCTTACAGTGATGAAAATTCCAAAGATCCCCTATTATTTCCTGTTCTGGATCACAGTATCCGGATTTTTTGCAGGATCCAGATCAGTCTGATATTTCATAGAACCTTGGGATCTTATCCTGTATTTTTTTGGCAAGCGTCCTGACGATTTATTGTGGAGTTATATACACATATGCTAAAAATGGCCCTATCTCGCAATAATAAAGAATCCTTTAAAAAAAAAATTCCTGGATCCAGACGGTGATCCGGATCACTCCCAAAATCTAATCATTTCTTCCTTGTCCCATTTTGGACTTGTCCTGAAAATTTCGTCAAAATCTGTTCATAACTTTTTGAGTTATGTTGGTAACAGACAGACAGACAGAAAAACAAACAGACAAACAAACCCCGGTAAAATCATAACCTCCTTGGCGGAGGTAATAAGAGACATTCAATGAGAGCTAAAAGCCTGTCCGAACAAATGAGTTTTTAACTCCTTCTTAAAAGAGTCAACAGACTCAAGGCAGCACAAGGACAGGGGAAGTGTGTTCCAAAGCCGTGGTGCAGCGGCCTGGAAAGATCGATCTCCACGGGTTCTGAACTTGGTCCGAGGGACCACCAGGAGTCCCTGGTCTGAGGATCATATTGATCGTGTCGTGGCATAAGGAGTCAAGAGGGCTGAGATGTATGAAGGGGCTTGGCCATTAAGAGCTCTAAAAGTCAAAATTAAAATCTTAAAATGAAATCTAAAAGCAACTGGAAACCAATGAAGGAACGATAAAACTGGGGAAATGTGTTCCCTTTTCTTCGTCTGGGTTAAAAGCCGAGCTGCTGCATTTTGCACAGTGTGAAGGCGGGCAACAGCAGTTTTATTAAAACACATAAAAAGGGCATTACAATAATCTAAGCGAGACAAGATAAAAGCATGAATGATCATTTCCAGTTCAGGTGTTGAGACCATACAGTAGGTCTAAGTTTTGCTATATTCCTCAGATGAAAAAAGCAATTTCTGACTAGTTGCCGACCATGGCAGCCCAGTGACATAGCATTGTCAAAAGCAACACCCAGGTTATGCAGGCTGGGCTGGACAGAAGAGCCTAGGTGACCTAAGCGTTGCTTTATCAGAGGAATTTTACTGTCTGGAGTGATGATCAGTGTCTCTGTCTTATTAAGATTTAATTGTAGGAAGTTATTGTTTAACCATTTGTTAATGGCAGACAGGCAAGAGATTAAGTTTGATAAAATGTTCAGCTCATTTTCTTTAAAAGAGCAGTAAAGCTGAATGTTGTCTGCATAAAAATGGTAAGAAACACCCTTAAACTGACTAATAATCTGGCCAAGTGGGGTTAAATACAATACAAACAGAGTAGGGCCCAGAACTGAGCCTTGAGGAACCCCACAGGAAAGTCCTTTAACCTCTGACATCTTCTCATTAAATAAAGCACACAACCCTCTGTCAGTTAAATAAGATGAGTATGGCTGTGTTGTGAGACATGTATATGTTGGACACTGCATATGTGATTTAACCACGATGAAGGAGAGCCAGCCCCCTGCGGTGCGGAGCCACAGAGCCTGGACCCCCTGCGGAGGACAGGGGACAGAAGACTTCCTGACCACTGAGGCTCGGGAAGAGAGAAGGGGGAGTTATGTAAATAAAAGGCTAATGAATGTGAATAAAGAGATTTTGAGAGAGATGTGTGATTTCCTCCGCGAGGGAAATGGTTTGATGTCAGAATGTTTAAAGGAGAGAACTTTGGTGTTTTCACCCTCTTTGTTCGCTGCTCAAGAATAAGAGCAGACAGTGGAATGATTTCTAGAATAAACTGAAATGAAAGACAATTCGGTTTCGTTATTCAAGTCTCCCCACATTGGTGACTGACGACGTTGAGAATGAACGAAGAAATTCTCAGGGTCCCGGACTCACAGCGCTCAGAGCGGGCGAGCGCAGTGGCCGTTAAGCTGCCTGATTTCTGGCAGGATAACCCACGGTCGTGGTTTCTGCAAGCAGAGTCACAGTTCGCGCTCGCAGGAGTAACGGTGGATGACACTAAGTTCCACCATGTCATCGCTAAACTGGACAACAGCACAGCTCGGTGCGTGCAAAGCTTGGTGGAGCAGCCACCCGCGACCGACAGGTACGGCAAGCTGAAATCCACCCTCATCAAGTTTTTCACCCCCTCGGCTGAAGTGAGGGCGAGGAGGATCCTGTCTTTGCTAGACCAAGGTGGACACAGGCCGAGCGCCCTGATGGAGTAGATGATACAGCTGAGAGGTTTGGACAACGATGATTTCATTTTTCAGTTCATCTTCCTCTCCAACCTCCCGGCGCATGCGAGAAGCACGCTGGCCGGCAAAAAGTGTCACACCCTGGAGCAGTTCCGGGAGCTGGCCCAGGAGGCAGATGGGATCCTGGACGCCTGCGGCGGGCAAGCAACCACAGCAGCGACCCGAGACAGCGGGGAGCCAGAGGCGGCAGAACCAGGCTGGCCGACGACGGCGGCAACACGACCGCGACGAGGGGGAGCCAATAGCCCGGTGGCAGAAGCGCGGGCACGACACAGCGGAGGAGAAGATCTCTGCTTTTACCATCGGAGGTTCGCAGAGAAGGCACGCAGGTGTGTGCCGCCCTGCATCTTCAGGAGTTCGGGAAACGGCAAGACCGGGGGTCGCTAGCAGCTTCGACCCTCGGAGAACGCAACAAGCTGCTCTACATCACGGATGCGTGCTCCGGACGAGTGTTCCTCATTGACACCGGAGCACAAGTGAGCTTCATCACCCCAACATACGCGGACCGGGTGGCTGGACCCCACGGTAACGGAGCTACAGCGGCAAATGGCTCGAACATCAACACCTACGGGAGAAGGACCTAAGATAAGATAAGATAAGATAAGCCTTTATTAGTCCCACAACGGGGAAATTCCAGGATTGCAACAGCACAGGGATAGCAACACTCAGAGCAACAATCAGAAGGCAAGAAAAAAAACAAGCAAGCAAGAGCAGCTAATAAACATATGTACGTATTACTATAAAATATATATATATACACACACACACAGACACACAGTGCAGAGCATTGTAGCTGGATGGAATAAATATATGAATGTATGAACACACAGTGCAGAGCATTGTAGCTAGGTGGAATAAATATGCAAGTATATAAACACCCACAGTACGGAGCATTGCAGCTAGGTGGAATAAATATGCAAGTATATAAACACACACAGTGCGGAGCAATGTAGCTAGATGGAATAATATGTAGATATATAAATATATAAACACACCCAGTGCTGAGCATTGTAGCTAGATGGAATAAATATGCAAATATATAAACACACACAGTGCAGAGCATTGTTGCTAGATGGAATGAAACAGCATAACCGTCTACTTAGTTATCCTACATGGTATGATTATGTGCCCATACATATTCTCACCCTCCATAGCGACCGGTATGTTCCCAGTTGTATGCCGGAGGGGACCATTGTGTAAGTCTATTGCATCTTTTGCATTCAAAAAACTATTAGTTTGTTACGTCTTTTTGCTATCTCTGCGAGCAGCCCTGCTTAGGTTGTACAGTCTGACAGCCGTTGGTAGGAAGGACCTACGAAACCTCTCGGTTGTGCACCTGGGATGATGTAGTCTGCTGCTAAATGAGCTCCTCAGTGCATTCAGTATGTCCTGCATAGGGTGGAACTCGGACTCCAGCAGAGATGACAGTTTAGCCACCGTCCTTCTCTCTCCTATCTCCTCCATCGGATCAAGGCGCTGCCCCGGGACAGAGCTAGCTTTCTTAATCAGTTTGTTCAGTCTCTTCCTATCGGCTGCAGTAATGCCACTGCCCCAGCAGACCACTCCAAAAGTGATGGCTGATGCCACCACCGTGTCATAGAATGACCTTGCCTTTATGCTTACATGGCCGCACATATGAATGGACTTTTGTAATAGCGGCGGTGAGTTTCAACATGTTGGGCGCGGATTTTTTGTGTTCACACAATCTGTTAGTTGATCTTGCTAATAGACGGCTGGTAAATGCACTCTCTTTTTACTCTCTCCCCTGTTCAGCTCGAGTGTCCCCGCCACCAGTACAGACCCACGTCGCTACAGCAGGTGGTAAGTTTCACACACTCCTCACCCAATTTCCAGCGCTCACTGTGCCCACTTTTTCAGCGACGGTCGCGAAGCACGGGGTGAAACACTTTATCCCCACGTCTGGTCCTCCCGTGTTTGCAAAAGCTCGGCGCTTGGATGCAGTTAAGCTCGCCATTGCGCGCGAGGAGTTCGCCAGCCTGGAGAGGCTGGGCATCGTTCGTAGGTCGAAGTGCCCGTGGGCTTCGCCGCTGCACATGGTACCGAAAGCCGATGGCTCCTGGAGACCGTGCGGGGATTACCGCAGGCTAAACAACGCTACGGCGCACGATCGTTATCCCATCCCGCACATTCAGGATTTTTCGGTGCACCTGGCGGGGGCGCGCATTTTTTCAAAGATTGATCTAGTTCGCGGCTATCACCAAGTCCCGGTCCAACCGGAGGACATTCCTAAAACAGCGGTAATAACCCCGTTCGGACTTTTCGAATTTTTACGCATGCCGTTTGGTCTCAAAGGGGCGGCGCAAACATTTCAGCGGATGATGGATGCCGTGTTACGCGATCTCCCTTTCGTGTTTGTGTACCTCGACGACATTTTGGTCGCGAGTACTTCAGAGGACGAACACGAAACGCACCTCACAGCAGTTTTTAGGAGGCTGGGAGAGCACGGCTTAATAGTTAACCCAGCCAAGTGCCAGTTCGGCGTCGAGCGGATCGATTTTTTGGGTCACCGCGTCTCCCCGGAGGGAGCGGTTCCGTTACCAGAGAAAGTACGCGCGGTAGCGGATTTTCCCCGTCCACAAACGGTCAAATCACTACAGGAATTCTTGGGGATGGTGAATTTTTATAACCGATTCCTGCCCCACGCAGCTCAAATCATGCAACCGTTATATGCCGCGCTCAAAAAACAAAAACCGACCCAGGCGGTCGAATGGTCCCCGGAGCGGGAGCGCGCGTTCACAGAGGTTAAAAAAGCCTTGGCTGACGCTGCGCTCCTGGCCCACCCAGACCCTGCAGCACGTATCGCGCTGACGACAGACGCTTCAGATTTAGCCATAGGGGCCGTTATTGAGCAACAGGTAGCCGGAGTTTGGCAGCCTTTGGCTTTCTTTAGCAAATCTTTAAGCGCGGCTGAACGAAAATACAGCACGTTTGACAGAGAACTGTTGGCGCTGCATTTGGCTATTCGTCATTTCCAGTTCTGGCTGGAAGGACGGTGCTTCACCGCTTATGTGGACCACAAGCCGCTCACATACGCCATGGCCAAAATTTCAGACCCGTGGTCCGGCAGGCAGCAGAGGCAGCTGGCCGCAATCTCGGAATTTACCACAGACATTAGGCACGTTGCGGGCAAATTCAATGTAGTAGCGGATTGTCTCTCACGCGCGTTCACGACCCCAACACGCGCAGAGGCAGAACGGGCCACCGTGACCGCGCCGCAGGAGAGCGGCACGGTGGCGCGCGCAGCCCCGGTGCACGTGGGTATAGATTACGCAGCCATGGCAGCGGACCAGGGGGCGGACGCAGACGTGCGCGCGCTCCAGTCTGGACCAACAGGGTTGAGGCTGGAGAGCAAGTGTTTACAAACCGGTATGCCCCCCCTGATCTGCGACGTGTCGACGGGGCGCCCGCGTCCGGTGGTTCCGGCCACGTGGCGCCGCCGTGTTTTTGACTCGGTCCACTCACTGGCGCACCCGGGGGTGCGCGCGTCGGTGAAACTAGTGGCGGAAAAGTTTGTTTGGCCGTGCCTGCGCAAGCACGTGAAGGAATGGGCAAAAACCTGCATTTCCTGTCAACGGGCCAAAATTCACAGGCACACAAGAGCCCCGTTAGAACCGTTCCGCATTCCGGCCAGAAGGTTCGACCATGTGCACGTCGACCTTGTGGGCCCCCTACCGGCATCACAGGGGTTCACGTATCTTTTGACAATGGTGGACTGCACCACACGTTGGCCGGAAGTGGTCCCACTTGCGACGACCACGGCCGCGGAGGTGGCTCACGTTTTTTTAACGGCTTGGGTGGCGCGTTTCGGGGTTCCGTCGGACAATACGTCCGATAGAGGACCGCAATTCATCTCTGAGCTGTGGTCAGCGATGGCCAACGGCTTAGGAGCCAAAATTCACCGCACTACGGCTTACCACCCTCAGGCCAATGGTTTATGCGAGCGTTTTCATAGGTCTTTGAAGGCAGCACTCAGAGCGTCGCTCACGGATGCAGATTGGGTGAATAAACTTCCATGGGTTTTATTAGGGTTGCGTTCTGCGCCTAAAGAGGACTTAGACGCCTCCCCAGCGGAGCTGGTATTCGCACAAACTCTGAGGCTGCCGGGCGAGTTTTTACCAGAGCCCCCAGAGCCCCCACCTCTCTCGGCTCTGGGACCGTTAGTCGGCACGGGGGCAGACACGCTCCCGGGTCCGGTTCATCACGCTTTTCCACGAGTTTTCGTCCCCAAGGCTTTGAAAAATGCCGATTTCGTTTTTGTCAGGCGCGAAGCCCTAAAAGCAACGCTCAAACCACCTTACGAAGGGCCATTTCGAGTGCTGGAGGCAGGTGATAAGCAATTTGTGCTAGATTTTGGAGACAGAAAAGAGACAGTCAGTATTGACAGACTAAAACCTGCTTTTGTCATGAAGGACGTGTCTGTACCGGTCGCGGTGGCGCCTCGACGAGGTAGGCCCCCGCAGAAGGCAATTAACCACTCTCTTCCTCAGTCAACAGACCCGAAGCAGAAACGCACCACAGGCAAGGCGGGGCCAACGCACAGCAGATTCGGCAGACGGCTGAAGCCCAAGCGGCGCACAGACTGAATGTTGGTGTTGATTATTCAGTAGTGAGTAAGGTGCTATTTAATTTTAGGAATTAGTCTGTTCTTCATCGTTTGGGGGGGGTTATATGGCTGTGTTGTGAGACATGTATATGTTGGACACTGCATATGTGATTTAACCACGATGAAGGAGAGCCAGCCCCCTGCGGTGCGGAGCCACAGAGCCTGGACCCCCTGCGGAGGACAGGGGACAGAAGACTTCCTGACCACTGAGGCTCGGGAAGAGAGAAGGGGGAGTTATGTAAATAAAAGGCTAATGAATGTGAATAAAGAGATTTTGAGAGAGATGTGTGATTTCCCCCGCGAGGGAAATGGTTTGATGTCAGAATGTTTAAAGGAGAGAACTTTGGTGTTTTCACCCTCTTTGTTCGCTGCTCAAGAATAAGAGCAGACAGTGGAATGATTTCTAGAATAAACTGAAATGAAAGACAATTCGGTTTCGTTATTCAAGTCTCCCCACAATGAGAACTATTTCAGAACTAATCCTGAAATATCAAATGTGTCCTTCATCCTATTTATCAATATATCGTGGTCCACTGTGTCAAAAGCAGCGGTGAGATCCAACAACACCAGGACCGAGTACTGACCAGAATCTGCTGCCATCATGATGTCACTGGAGACTTTAATTAGCGCTGTCTCAGTGGAGTGCTTTTTGCGGAAACCAGACTGGAAGGTGTCTAAGATTTTATTTCTGTCTATGAATGTAATTAATTGCTCGGCTACTACTTTCTCAAGCAATTTGGATAAGAAGGGAAGCTTTGAAATTGGCTTGCAATTGTTCAGTTCTGTAGGGTCAAAGTTTTGTTTCTTTTATTTGGGTTCAACCACTGCTTGTTTAAAAGAACTGGGAACAGTGCCTGATAAAAGTGACCAATTAATGATTTTGATAATTAAAGGCCCTATAGAGTCAAATATGTATTTTGAAAAGTAATGATGCTGGGAGGATATCTGGGACTTGAAGAGGGCTTCATAGAGGCCAGAAGACCATTTACATCCAGTAGCGTGACTGGAGTGAATGAGGACCACGTGTTAGAGGGGGCCTGATTCAGGCCAAGGTCCTCAGCAGATGGTGTAATTCTTGCTCTATTATCATTCACCTTATTTACCATAAAATTTGCAAAGTCATCACATTCAGCATTAGAATAAGCAGGAACCATGGCTAAATCAGGTGAGACAATGGAATTAATGGTGTTGTGGAGAGAGGAATAACTTTATTCTTCTCCCTCTCACATCCACCAGAATCAAAAGCCTTAAAAACTCAGGTTGCAGGCACTCTCTTTTATATCACAACACTCCTCCGCTACCTAAAGTGCTGTATTAACATATCAATCCCCCATGACAATTCCCCTTGTCCACCAGCACCTTCGATCTCCCATGCCCTTCAGTCTGAGGGAAAACTACTGAGTGGATCCCCCACAGTGTCAAACAAAAACTTGGGATTTCCCTTGTTTAAGGATATAAGCTAGTTTGTTCTCGAATCCTTCATCATATCATTTAGTAAGGTTATGAGGTCTTTGAGGTGGAGTCTGTGCACCTCAAGCTTGGTGGTCTTCCACAAACGTTCCACCTTCTGACAACTTCTCCTAAGAATACAGATCTCTTCATTTAACCAAGGACATGGTTTCTTAGGAGAAGTATAGCTACATTTAATAGGAGCCACTTTATCAAGTACCAATTGGCACTGTTGGTTAAAGCAATCCACCAGAGAATTTACATCCTCACATCCTGCAACAAGATGAGTGTCAAAGGCTGAAATTAATCTATCCACGGCTTGCTGGTTAATAATGCACCTCTGTCTTAATGTTTTACATTCCTGCTGTTCCACATTAACTGACAGATCAAAGAAAACACAGCATTGATCACTGACACAAACATCCTCCTCTTTAACATTGTCCAAACTCAATCCCAGTGAAAAAACAAGGTCCAAGAAGCGCCCCTTATTATGTGTAGAGCCAGAGATGTGCTGCCTGAAATTGTGAGCCTCTGTAATAGTTAAAAAGTCTGCAGCAGCATTAGAAGACATATCATTTACATGTATATTAAAATCTCCTAAAATTAAAACTCTTTCTAGTTTAATAATGGAAGATAAAAAGCCTGAGAATTCCAATAAAAACACACCAGCTGGGCCGGGTGGGCTGTAGACTAAAACACAATAAAAAGGAGTTGAGGCACTTATCTTCGATATCTGAAGTTCAAATGATGAGAAACACTCAGAGTTCACAGACTGGCATTTGTAGCGGTTGTGGAAAATGACGGCCAGGCCACCTCCGCGTCCACTCAGGTGAGGGGTCACAATGAAGGCGCATTCTGTAGGGCAGATCTCCTTCAGGTGAACGAATTCATCCTGTCATTGCCACGTTTCAGTCAGAAATAGAAAATCCAGGTTTTCTTTCCCAATCAAATCGCTCAGGAAAAACGATTTGTTCGAGATGGAGCGAGTGTTTAGCAGAGCCATCTTAATCCGTGACAGCAGCACAGCATCACGCATAGCTGACTGAATGTTGACAGCTGTCAAACAGCAGTATCGTGGAGTAGAAATTCTCCGGGAACGAAGGCGGCAGTAGAACAGGTCATACCGGAGCGGTGGCATGGGGTTGTAGTCCTCCTCAAGTGTTTGCACGTGGATGGGACACAGTGTGCCATTTTTCATTTAATATCTTCCTGCCTGCCTCAGGGACTACAGATGGAAATTAGTGAGAATACTATAATCTGGTACAGAGCATCTTTACCCTGTGTTTAATGTTTTTTCTGTAAATGGTCCCTGACAAATAAACCAATAAACTAAACTAAACTAAACATGTAAAATACAGTCTTTCGTTCAGAGCTGTGTAGGAGCTACACTGAGTTTTGTCCATAACATACTCCGGTGCACCACATCAATATCTGAAACTGAGAATGTTGCTTTGAAAAGGAAATATCCACTTTTTAAAAAGCCACAAAGTGCACACTAGCTCACCAGGCGAGGTCAAAGTGTATGAGAGTACATCACAGTACTGTGGGCTACTACTGTGGGCACCGTGGGCTGCACGGTGGCGCAGTGGTTAGCACTGCGGCAGCACAGTTTACCCTCGGCCGGGGGATCGCGGGGATCATGAGATCGTGGGTTCGATCCCTGCCCCCGGCCAACAGTGATCTGTGTGGAGTTTGTATGTTCTCCCCGTGTTTGCATGGGTTTACTCCAGGATTTCTCCGGTTTCCTCCCACATGCCAAAAACATGCAGGTTAGGGAGTTAAGGGGCGCTTGCGCACGCAGCGACCGGCAGCTGGTGGCTTGTCACCGGACTGCAGAACAAATCTACCTATGGGTACAAAATAAGTCCAAAAAAAAAAAAAATCACAGTGACAGCTGAGGGTAACTGATGCACCTATAGCACCTCCCAAGGAAGAGGAGGCTAAAGAGGCTGTGAATGGGTATGGGATGTGCCCTTGACGATGGTGCTGGATCTCTTAGACACCTCTTCCAATGGATTGCCTGAATGATGTGAAGGTGGGAATTATTGTGGCGTTTCACCAAAACCTGTAGAGATTTTTGGTCTGAGGTGCAGTTGATAAGAATTCTCTTAATGATACTGTATAAGGCTGCGTGTCCACGGGGAAAGCAAAAATGGTCTAAACCTGTTTTTTTGGGTGCATCTTAAAAAAAGGGCCTAAGCTGTTATGACCCGAGCGCAGGTTCTGATCGCGCTCGGGCTAAGTTCAACTCACTGCCGGCCTTGACAGCTGTGGGTTGTATTCTGGCCTCACCGGGCTCTTATTGTGAAGGTGCTCGGTGGGGTTTCCGCCTGTCAAGGCTGGTCAGCTGTGCGTCATTACTGCTTGTTAGTGTTCGCCTTTAAAAGCGAGCACTAGCGACAGTAATGTCACAGGAGTATTGTCTACAACTTGTCTACACTTTGTCAACGTCTTGTCAGCTATGGTCTACACCTCGTCAAGCTTTGTCAGAGCATCGTGAGACCTACATGTCAGGTTCGTGTTCCCTAGTTATGTCACAGTTTAGCTCGTAGTGGCTGGGGCAGCCCTGCGAGCCCAAGTATTAATTTGTGTGTGTTTGTGCTGTGAACGGCTCACAGTCTTGTCCTGTCTCGTCTTGTATAAATAAACCATCATCGCAAAACTCACTGGTGGACTCTTGGCGTCTCATGGTGATCCGCGAGGATCACCGCATGACATAAGCCCTGTATTCTAACATTCTGTATTCTTGACCTGTCACTCAAAGCTTGCCGGGGGATTCACACATTCTGCTCTGAAATGCTCTACTTAATGCACTAAACCACATCAAACTGGTAAGAAATAAAACACTTTTACAAGCTTTTGCTGTTAAATACCGATTACAGTATACTTTTAGTTTGATTGGCTGGTGAGTCAGGTGTTTAACTGATGAGTGCCGTGACACTCAGAAAGTTGAACTATTCTCAACTTTACTACTACATGCTGACCACTGACAGCATTTTAGCGAGGGTGCTGTGTGCATTAAATGCTGAACTAATGAGCAGATAATAGTCCTCAAAGCAGAAAAAATGTGTTTGGTGGACATGCAGTCTTAAAAGTACTATTAGGTGGGCAGAACTGGCTGTTGCCATTTTGTCACCCTAGGTGAGATTAGAGTCTAGTAAGTACCGAGGAATTCAAAAAAGTCAGTCACCTAAATTGTTCCAGGTAACTCCACCATAGCAAATTATCCACAGTTGTATGACTGAGCATGGTGCAGAACAGGTTTAGGGCCAGATCAAATAATAAGAAACAAGAGGGGGTTTGTTATTTATTTTTTCTTAATTTGTTCATTTTAGACTTTGAAGACAGCATACGGAAAGGGCACCAGTCGGGGCTGCAAATTACTACTGTTAGTAATTTTATTTATTTATTAAAGAAATTTTTTTGAGGGCTTACAGCAGCCCTCCAGGAGGTAGCACCCTAGACTACCACCTATATGGCCTATGCCAAGAGCCGGCCTTGGAGGTGGGTCTGAAGCAGGGATGTGTGAAGACATTTTCAAGGACTGTTGCTCTAACTCAAAACAAGGCTAAAATTACAATAAAAAAATGTGAATTTTTAAGACAAAAGTCACAAACCATGAGGAAAACAATCACATATGAAGAATAATATCATAGTATAATTTAAGAAATCTCTGTGTGTGTGTGTGTCTGTCTATGCGTGTGTGTGTGTGTGTGTTCCGCGCATATCTCCTGAACCGTTCGTTGGACTGACCTCAGATTTGATACGTGCTGTGCTGAGGTTATGAGAGTGTGCATCCCCAAATTTCAACCTCCCTGGATATGCAAAAGTTTAGGAGGGGAAATCTTTATTGAACGTCCATAGGGGAGCTATGGGCGTTCATAGATATGACATCACAGATGCACAGATGTTGCCATGGTTACTGTTGCCAGGCAGACACAGCATCAAAGATCAAAGGCAGGCATCACTGAATGAGTGGTGACATCAAACATCAAAGGCAGGTTTCACCATGGTTACTGTTGCCATCATAATGTCAAAATTCAAAGGCAGGCATCACCATGGCTACTGTTGCCATGGTAACAGTAACTTTCTACGGGCATGCAGAAATGCTTACTTACACTTGCTTTCTACTGTCATGCAGAAATACTTGTTTATACTTGGTTTCTACAGGCATGCATGGATATGCACTAGTTCACTAAAATTTATAAGAAAGCAAGAAATTCTTAAGATGCACTAAATTCATCAGGAAAATGCATCCACCTTATTCCTGGCGGTGCTGCTGTAGGAACGATTATGAGCAGAGCTTCCGGTTTTGGCTGACCTAGTGTTAAATCAGTCAGTAAGAGTGGAGTAGCAGGGGCATTTAAAATAGCGTTTTTAAAAGTTCTTCAAATTCATTTTAATGTATAGTCCACATACGTGTTTTGCACTGAAGTGGCAGCTAATTTCAGCTTTTCTAGTTTTTGTATTTTTTGAATGTTTTGGCATAGTTCTGGCACTTGCTGGTGTTCGTGGTTGTGCAGATAGACTGGAAAAATGGTGGCTTCTCACTACACGGTGACAGACGACGACATCCAAGCACGGTGTTGTGGCGTACATCTGCTGTCAGGTAAATATGATTATGTCCAACATATTTTAACAAAATGCAGCCAACTTTATTGTGATGGAGACGTGCTGGGCTGAATGCGCCCCGCGGCATTATGAGTACAGGCAACGCGAAGTCATAAATCATGACTCTCTTTGTTTGGTAGCAGCAAAGTCCTGTAAAAACCCCATGAGTGCCTGGTATCATTGGAAAGCTTAGAAATCGTACTTTCTAAAAATACCTATGTTTTTTGCAGAAGACATAAATCCCGACCGATCGAATGCGAGTTTTCAACCTAGCTAAAATATAAACAAATTGTCCTTTTCTGGGTCAGTTTTTGCACACTTCCTACAAATTAAACATCATTTTGAAGGTCTTTCAATACAGAATATAGAAATAACGTTACATTAGTTTTGAAAATGTCCTCAAAGTGACTCATTTTGCCAGCATGGGTCATGGATCCTGGACTACCTCACTAACTGGCCACGGTCTGTGAGAACCCGAGACTGTGTGTCTGACACGATCATCGGTAGCACGGGGGCCCCCCAGGGAACGGTTTTGGCTCCCTTCCTGTTCACCCTTTATACTGCGGACTTCTCACACAACACAACACACTGCCATCTACAGAAGTTCTCTGACGACTCTGCAATCGTCGGCCTCATCTCTAACGGAGATGAAGCTGAGTACAGAGGACTTATCCAGGACTTCGTGGACTGGTGTCATCGGAACTGCCTCCAGATCAACGCGAGGAAAACTAAGGAGCTGGTGGTGGACTGCTGCAGGCAAGGACAACCCCTCACAGCACCAGTAAACATACAGGGAACAGAAATTGAGATGGTGACATCCTACAAGTACCTGGGTGTTCATTTGAACAACTAGACTGGTCACACAATACCGACGCACTCTACAAGAAGGGACAGTGCAGGCTGTTCCTACTGAGGAGACTCAGGTCTTTTGGTGTACAAGGGGTGCTGCTGAAGACATTCTACGACACGGTGGTGGCATCAGCCATCACTTTTGGAGTGGTCTGCTGGGGCAGTGGCATTACAGCAGCTGATAGGAAGAGACTGAACAAACTGATCAAGAAAGCTAGCTCTGTCCTGGGGCAGCGCCCTGACCCAGTGGAGGAGATAGGAGATAGGAGAGAGAAGGATGGTGGCTAAACTGTCATCTCTGCTGGAGTCCGAGTCCCACCCTATGCAGGACATAATGAAGGCACTGAGGAGCTCATTTAGCAGCAGACTACATCATCCTAGGTGCGCAACCGAGAGGTTTCGCAGGTCCTTCCTACCTACGGCTGTCAGACTGTATAACCTAAGCAGGGCTGCTCGCAGAGATAGCAAAAAAAACGTGACGACCTAATAGCATTGAATGCAAAAGACGCAATAGACTTACACAATGGTCCCCTCCAGTATATACAACTAGGACAATATCGGTCGCTACAGAGGGTGACAATATGTATGGGTACATATTCATACTATGTAGGATAACTAAGTAGATGGTTATGCTGTTTATTCCATCTTGCTACAATGCTCTGCACTTTGTATATATATTTATATGTTTATGTGTATGTATGTATATCCACTGCTCTTATTTATATCTTCCGTATCTTCTTAATTATTTCTCTGAGTGTTGCTATCCCTGTGCTGTTGCAATCCTGGAATTTTCCCATTGTGGGACTAATAAAGGCTTATCTTATCTTATCTCATTTACAGTGTTAGCATCTTAACAGCGGCGCTAACTAAAGGAGCTACTCTCTGCGAGGCCACTTTTTAAGGTCATCTTCCCATCCCTCGATAGTCGTGGGAAATGGTATGATTATATTACTGTTTTGAGGTGCAAGAGGCCATGTTCCCGCAGTTCTGATGCCAAAGTCATTGATTTTGAACAAGGAAAAGTGTCCCGTTTCAATGACAACCATATGTTCTAAACTAGTACCGGAAGTTGCTATCATAATTCACGCAAGACATCATGGGGCCTAGGAATAAGGGGGATACATTTTTGAAAATGTCACAAAATTGCAAAAAAAAGTAAATTAATGAGAGACAAAAGCTTCAGATTTTCACAGTTTTCAAAATTTTGTGGAAAAAAAATCTTTAATTGCAATAAAAATGAAGAAAGACAAAACATTTATGAAAATGATCCAAAATAAGTTATAAAATTCCAAATTTACAGGGATAAACCTCCAATACCAATACATGCAAATTTCAGAAAAAAGTCATACATTTATAATTAAAAAGTTCCAGATTCACTATAATGCAGTAATGCAGTTCAAAAATAAGAATAAAGTCCCTAAGAGGAGGAAAACACAACAAATTCAGCACTAAGAAACTACTGAGTTGAGATTAACTAGAGATTGTGGGTTTGTTTTAAAGGTATCACTTCAGAGAGATAATTGTGTGTTTTCATGCCAGTCCTTGTGTAACTACTGCCACTGCTCAGTGTGTCAATATTTGATTCTCAAGTGCCCCTTTTGCTTCATATATATGGACACCAAGGGAGTCAATGGCAATATATTATGCATCCAGAGTGAGACTGGGTTAAGCTAACTAAAACCATTGTTTTATCAGGCAAAATCTAATATGTGGTGGTCCATATTAACTTTTGTAGAGGGTATTTTATCAGCTGCATAGAGTTATACTGACAGGTACCTCAATGCAGCTAATATAAACATACTAGTGCATACCCGTGCATGCCCATAGAAAGCCAAGTATAAGCAAGCATTTCTGCCTGCCCCTAGAAAGTTACTGTTACCATGGCAACAGTAACCATGGTGATACCTGCCTTTGAACTTTGATATGGTTGCGATGGCAACAGTAACCATGGTGAAATCTGAATTTGATCTTTGACGTCACCACTCGTTCAATGATGCCTGCCTTTGATCTTTGATGATGTGTCTGCCAGGCAACAGTAACCATGGCAACCAACATCTGTGCATCTATGATGTCATAGCTATGAACGCCCATAGCTCCCCTATGGACATTCAATAAAGATTTCCCCTCCTAAACTTTGGCATATCTGGGGAGACTGAAATTCGGGGATGCACACTCTCGTAACCTCAGCACAGCCTGTACCCAATCTGAGGCCAGTCTGACGAACAGTTCGGGAGATATGCGTGGAACACACACACACACACACACACACACACACACACACACACACACACACACAGATTCCTTTAATTATAATATGATCCAACTACATACATATATATGTAAAACCAGTTAATATAAACTACGAACACCAATGACTTTAACCCCTTGCACTCTGGTCAATTTCCCTAAAAACTCCAAAAAATAACATGCCCAAAGTAAATCAAAAGCTGTTCTTCAACCCTTTGCAGCATCTTCATGGGGTTGGTCTCATTTAAAAGAAAACACTTTGAATTTTTTGGCAAAACAGTCATAATTTCTCTAAGTGCTCCTGCCACTGAGTAACAGTCATCTAAACATAGTGAACGTGAAGAAAATAAATTTCGCCTGGGTGTTTTTTTGGATACAAATCAGAATCAGAATCAGCTTTATTGGCCAAGTATGCACAACACATACAAGGAATTTGACTTTGGCTAAAAGCTTGCTCTCGTTGTTCAAGTGGAGGATTTAAATAAGATTTAAATAAGGATTCAATGACAACAGAGTATGTACAGTAAATTACAGTCTGTCCACGTTTCTATAAAAGGATGCAAATATATACAGGAATATATGCAGTTATTTACTCAGAGTATCCACACTTTGCAGAAATATATGAAAAGATATACAGTCACACAGTATTTCAATGTGAACTCAGATTCAGTGATATGTGAATGAAGTAAAAAGCAGTGTGAGAGTTATGTGCAATGTAAGAATGGATGAAAAGTCATGAGTACAGCAACAGGTAGGACTAGGTAAATGTTAGGAGTTCATCAGAGTGATGGGTTGAGGAAAGAAACTGTTCCTGTGACGGGTGGTTTTGACCTTCAGTGATCTGTAACGATGGCCAGAAGACAGAAGTTCAAACAGTTTGTGGCCGGGGTGTGACGGGTCAGCACAGATGTTTCCCGCCCATTTCCTGGTTATGGACCGATATAAGTTCTCAATGGAGGGTAGGTCGGTACCAATGATCCTCTCCGCAGACTTAATGATCCACTGCAGTCTGGTCTTGTTCTGTTTAGTGGCAGATCCAAACCAGACAGTGATGGAAAAGCAGAGGACAGATTGGATGATGGCGATGTAGAAGACAACCAGCAGCTCCTGAGGCAAATCAAACTTCTTGAGCTGACGCAGAAAAAACAACCTCTGCTGGGCCTTTTTCCGGACAGTGTCTATATGGGAGGACCACTTCAGGTTCCGGGAGATTGTGGTACCCAGAAACTTGAAGGAGTCCACAGTGGACACTGCGCTGTTGAGGATGGTGAGTGGGGGGAATGAAGGAGGGTGTCGCCTGAAATCCACAGTCATCTCCACCGTTTTGGCTGGGTTAAGTTCAAGATGGTTCTGGCCGCACCAGAGGATCAGCTGCTCCACCTCCCGCCTGTATGCAGACTCATCACCATCCCGGATCAAACCGATGACTGTGGTGTCATCCGCAAACTTCAGGAGCTTCACCGAAGGGTCCTCTGAGGTGCAGTCGTTGGAGTAGAGGGAGAAGAGCAGTGGGGAAAGGACACATCCTTGGGGGGCGCCAGTACTAATTTTTCGGGAGCTGGATGTAAATCTCCCTAGCTTCACCTGTTGCCACCTGTCAGTCAGAAAGCTGGAGATCCACTGGCAGGTGGAGGGGGGCACCTTGAGCTGGAGGAGTTTCTGATGAAGAATGCCTGGGATGATGGTGTTGAACGCTGAACTGAAGTCGACAAACAGGATCCTGGCGTACGTCCCTGGGGAGTCGAGGTGTTGCAGGATGTAGTGTAGTCCCATATTCACTGCATCATCCACTGACCTGTTTGACCGGTAGGCAAACTGCAGTGGGTCCATCAGGGGGCCTGTGACGACCTTCAGGTGGTTCAGCACCAATCTCTCCAAGGATTTCATGACCACAGAGGTCAAGGCAACAGGTCTGTAGTCGTTTAATCCTGTAACAGAGGGTTTCTTGGGAACTGGAATGATGATGGAGCGTTTGAAGCAGGAAGGCACTTCACACAGCTCCAGTGATCTATTAAAGATCCGGGTGAAGATGGGGGCCAACTCATTGGAGCAGACTCTCAGGCAGGACGGAGACACACCATCAGGTCCTGCAGCCTTCTTGATCTTTTGTCTCTGAAAGACCCAGCGCACCACCTCTTCACAGATCGTTAGTGCTGGTGGGAGGTCAGAGTGGAGGAGGGATGGAGTTCCTGGGGCTGCAGATAATCCTTTTGTGTGGGTGGGAGGTGAGAACTGTAGGTTCTTTTCAAACCTACAGTAAAAGCTGTTTAGGTCGTTAGCCAGCTGGAGGTTTTCCACAGGGTGGGGGGATGGTCTCCTGTAGTTGGTGATATTCTGCAGGCCTCTCCAAACAGAAGCAGAGTTGTTGGCTGAGAAGTTTTGTTGTAACTTCTCACTGTAGCTCCTCTTAGCAAGCCTGGTCTCCTTCGTCAGCATGTTTCTGGCCCGCTTGTACAGAGTCCAGTCACCAGTCCTGTAGGCCTCCTCCTTGGTCTGACGTAGCTGCTTCAGTTTAGGAGTGAACCAGGGTTTATTGTTGTTGTATGCGCAGAAGGTCTTGGTCTGCACACACATGTCCTCACAAAAACTGATGTATGATGTCACAGTGTCAGTGAGTTCATTTAGGTTAATGGCTGCATCTTCAAAAACACTCCAGTCTGTGCAGTCAAAGCAGGCTTGTAACTCCAGCTTTGATTCCTCAGTCCATTTCTTCACAGTCCTTACAACAGACCTGGAAGTTTTTAGTTTCTGTCTGTATGTTGGAATAAGATGGAGCAGACAGTGGTCAGAAAAACCCAGAACTGCACGGGGGACGGCATGATAGGCGTTTCTTAAAACTGTGTAACAGTGGTCAAGTGTATTTGTGTCCCTGGTGGGACATTCAATATGCTGTCTGTATTTAGGAAGCTCATTTGTGAGATTAGCTCTATTGAAATCACCCAGAATGATAAGCAGAGAGTCTGGGTGTTTTTCCTCCACATCTGCTATCTGGTCAGCGAGGTGCTGCAGTGCCTCCATTGTACAAGCAGCTGGCGGGATATAAATTCTGACCAGAATAAACGAGGAGAACTCTTGAGGTGAATAAAAGGGTTTACAGTTTATGAACAGTGACTCTAGGTTAGGGCTACAAAACTTCTTCAACACTGTGACATCAGTACACCAACCTTCGTTTATGTAGAAGCAGATTCCACCACCTTTAGTCTTTCCAGAGAATTCTCGGCTGCGATCAGCGCAAAACAGTTGGAATCCGTCCAGGCGAACCGCGCTGTCTGGGATGTGTTCACTCAGCCATGACTCCGTGAAACACAGGGCGCCAGATCTGCTAAAATCCAGGTTTTTGTGAGTCAGGAGCAGCAGTTCGTCCATTTTGTTCGCCAAAGAGCGGACATTGGTCAGATGGATCGATGGGAGCGGCGTGCGATATCCTCGTTTCTTCAGCCTGACTAGCGCACCGGCACGTTTACCATGCCGCCTTCGTTTCCGGCCAGTGCCAATAGCCGCTGCTCCCACAGCTAAGATCGCCTGAAAAAACTTCAGCTCAGCAGCAGAAACTGGCGGAGAAGTTGCATTGGGAGATAGTCTGAGTGAAAGTAGTTCCTCCCTTGAATAGGTGACTCGGACGGAAGAGCAGAAGTCCAAAAAAACACACAAAATTATCAAAAGCATCAGAGAGCAGAAGCCAGTGGCTGCCATCCACGGCGCCATCTTAGATCTTTTTGGGTGGGAGGTGAGAACTGTAGGTTCTTTTCAAACCTACAGTAAAAGCTGTTTAGCTTGCAATGCTTGCAAATGCTTGCAAATGCTTGCAAATAACACACAGCTTCAGATCCGGGCTGGAAAATGCAACAGAAATGTAGAACCAAGTGTTATCCAGCTGAGGTCAAAATTTTGTAACAATACCACAAAAAATGAATATATTACACAGCTTTGTTCTCAGGTAGTTCCCAGGCGTTTCTGAACTGTGCCAAATTGTGCCAAATGGCACAGTTTGGAAAAACGTCTGTAACTTTTGAATGATTCAATATAGAAGCTTCATCTTGGGCTCTAATGAAAGGTGAAACTCAGGGCTGTGTGTGTGTGTGTGGGGGGGGTTGTTTATTCATTCATGAATGAATGAATGAACAAACAATCCCCCACACACAAAGAAGCATGCCATGTAAAAAATGTGTGGCTTTTATTTACAAGAAAAAGTAACCTACAGTGCACAAAAAATTATTCTAAAATATTTGTAATGTAGAAGATAACAGCTCCCACCCCCCCACCCCACCCCACCCCGCTACAGAGGACGGACATCGGCCATCGCTACATGACGGAATAGTCATGTGGCGATGTGGCGACCGCGGCGCACAGTCACCGCGATCACCGCACCCCCCCCTCGCTACAGAAGAGTAGCGGGGGGGGGGCATTCACAGTCCGGATGCGGTGCACGAACCGTGTACCGCGGCGCACGGACTTCGGACTTCGTGCGCCGCACAGTTGTAATTTACCGATCGGTCAAAAGTCATTTTTGATTACAATTTTCAGGGATAAAGAATAATTTAGCTTATAACACTTACCTGTTCACAGCAGCAGCGTAGCTGGCGAACTTCTCTTCCTCATTGTCAGACGAACGCGACGCTGGTCCGCTTGTTACGGACTCATGGTTCTGGTCTCGCGACCCGGTCAAAACATAATTCCATTATTGCGGTTTTGCGCTTCCATGATTGCGGTTTTGGCAAACGATTTTTCAAATCAAATAACAGTAGTAATTAAAAAAGACTGGCGAACGCATGTGTGTCACCCAGCCTTCGTCGTCGGCCTCCGTCGGTCTATGATGACCATGGAAGAGAATCCTAAACGTCTATTCTGCTGGAATAAAAAAAAAAAAAGCATCGCCTGTGGCTGAACAAGCCGATGCGCGAATGGCAGTCCCTGTCACACAGGTCGCACTTGTGGGTGGTCTCCGTGCTGCTGGGTCTGTGGCGGTTCTTCCTGTGGGTCCTTTTTTCATCTGCTGCAGCAGTCTCTCTTCACCCAGCCTTACACAAAACAGCTTTCAAACTTCTGTGCTTCAACTGGCTCGCTGCATTCGCAGTGTTGGTAGGCGGGTCCTTCTTGCTAGGTTTTCAGTCATTGGTTCTTCAAGGTTTCAGAAACCCAATTCAAGGCTCTTAATTTGATTTGATTTGATTTTGATTTGATTTGATTTGATTTATTAGTCGAATGAGAGGTCAATCATATCTAATCTGTTCGCGGCTGTGTCTGTAGTGGAAGAACTGAAATGCAGCTTTTTTTTTCAGTGCGCTCTTGGATGCAGCGTCCTCGTGCACCCTCATGCGCCCTCGTGTGCTCTCGTGCACCCTCATGCACCCTCGTGCGCTCTAGGACGCAGAGACGTGCCCGTCCGGGGTACACCAGAGTGCAAGAGGTTAAACATACTAATACTATTTCCTGTGAATTTAGTGATCAAACTCAGTGTATGAGAAAAACAGTAATTAATTTTTTGTATAGATAACATCAGAAACTGTTCCTAATGTTTTGCGTTGGGACCTTGTGATATAACACCAAAAAATATTTCAGCCAGCACCTGCATATCCATACAAGCACAGTGAGTTAACATGAGCTGGGAGAAAGAAACTGCCAAAGTGAAACGGTATAAAATGGAGCGGCATTGAGCAATACTAGTGTAATTAATGGAATTGGCTCCAACCACCTAAATTCTCTCAACTCTTTGTCCTCAGTTAATTCTGCAGCGGCCTCATGGAGACTCTTCTCCACCTGATGAGGAGTGAGAGATTCTTGCTGTTGTCATAAATAATGCTCAGCTCTCCTGGACAACATCCAGCCGACTTCATATCAACAATAGTTCCAGAAATCCCCTGTCTTGGCAAACAGCTGGGCAAGATTTGTCATTTTCTATTGCTTCTACTCCCTGTCCTGCTGTTTTCTTGCTTCCCATCATTAACTTCCGTTCCACTATGCATTTAGTTAAAAAAAAGAATAACTTACTCTTTTACTAAAGTCACTGTGATGGAAAACTACAAACATCATCATATGGGATTTGAAAAAAAAAATGTAAATATACTTTTTAGCTTTATGCTATTACATTACAGCAATAAAAGAGATGACAGGCTGTTTTATTTATTCTTCAAGCTGATATACTGTATTTCACAGCATGTAAAGTAAAACCTCTTAAGTGCAGCCTCAATGAAAAAAGTGAGTTCACTACCAATCCATGTGATGCAGAACTGTCTAAATGAGTAGGAAACTGTGGCATTTCACAAAGATATAAAAAAGAAAGCGCATCAAGACACTTACAATAAATCAAAATGTCACGGTTCAGCTAAGGTTTGGACACCGTTGCAGGACACAACACACGGAGACAACAATGGCGGTAAGAGAGTGCACTTTTAGTCAACTATTTACAGGTGAGAATGCTTTCTGCAGGGTGGGGGGTTGACTCCTGTGGGGAAACAGAGGAGAGGGGTGATTGACTGGAGCAAGGACAATATAAACTGAGTTATTTTGCAGGAAAAGCGCTTATTCTTACAAGCAGAGGAGTCTGGCAGGTAGAGGTTGGTGACGAAGGACAAGCAGGTCTACAAGAATGGAATAGAATAGAATAGAATAGATCTTTTTGCCACTGTCACATGTACAACGACATTTGAAGTGCCAGCCAGTCAATGCATCATTCATAGAGTATATACAAAATATGGCGGTGCACATAATTGGAGCAGCTCAGTGTTCTCCCAGTCAGAGCCTTGTATGGCTGTTAATATACTCGTTTCTACAACCCGTAGGTCACAGAGCATGACGGATCCTGTGGTAAGAGTTAGCTACAGGGAATGTAGAATTATTCAGACTTTGGATTTTCCTAAGGCTGGGGAGTCCCAGAAATGACTGTCCATGGAGGGTGTGTATGAAGAGTCCAGAGATCTTGAGGTCCAAGGTTAATTGATTTTCTTACTGGAGGGTTCCTCTGAGACTGGGAGTCCAGGGGATCATGTCCACAGAGAGAGAAGTGAGAAGTCTGGTGATCCTGAGGCACAGAGGTCAATTGACTTTTGTGAACGTTCAGAGTTTTTACATGGGATGTCTCCAGGAGAGGAAATCCAGGTGATGGTATCCAGCAGAGGAGGGCAGGCAGCTTGCTGGGTGAGTGTGTAGAGCTAGGGCGAAAGCAGGTGAAAAGTTGGCAGGCAGTAGTTTCAACCAACATGACAGTCCTGTGACAATCCACTCTCAGACTGGATCTTATGAAGCCACAGGACTGCAATCACCAGCCGCTGAGGGAGTTCACCAGCTTCCACCAATTAAACTCCCTGCTCTTAATGAGGGAGTTATGTAACAGGCAAAGAGTGTCATGAGTCTGAGCTCAAATGTCATCTCTGAGCTCAGACTCAATTTATTGTTTAGTTTTGCATTTCTGTTATTATTATTGTGTCTGCTCATGAGTATAGTTTGGGTTTTTGTCTTTGTTTTTGCCCCTCTCTCTCCAGATACTCCCACTCACTGTTCACAGTCTGTTTGTGAGCTGTGAGCAGCTTTGCAATAATGTTCACCTGCAGCTCAGCTCCCGCACCTGTTGCTTATTTGCCTGCCTATTTAGGCCGTGTTTGATCACTGTTCTCTTGCGGCTGTATTGATGTTTTCCCAGACTTCAGTCTCCAGTAAGTTTTTTCTCTCTACTTCCTCCAGAACAACTTCTGCGCTGGAGTATTATCCCCATTGTTACCCTTATGTGTATTGTTGTACAGACGGCACAGTTTTTGGAATTTTTGTTCTTTTGTTTGTCCTTAGGTATGACTGTGAGAGTGAATGGTTGTCTGTCTCTCTGTGTTGGCCCTGCGATGGACTGACGATCTGTCCAGGGTGTACCCTGCCTCTCGCCCAAAAGATGCTGGGATAGGCTCCAGTCCCCCCGTGACCCGAAAAGGATTAAGAGGAAGAAGATGGATGGATGGATGTTTAATAAATTGTCACAATTATGATTCAGCAAGTGGGTCTGTTAATCTGCCCCTAGGGGCATACATGTCAGAATACAGCTGCCAAAATAACAAGACCCAGCTGCCGTAATTGTGCGTTTTTTGTCCTTTTGAGTCTTTTCCTTTTTTTTCACTCACCTTTGCTCTGGAGCTATGATGTCCTCGGCTCGCCGATCTCACCAAAACCAATGGAGGCTGGCAGCAGGGTCTCCAAGCCTGGAGGAGGAGTGGGAGGCTGACTTTTTCCAGAGTTTTGTGGATGAAGCACTCGCCGTCCGCGGTCCCAAGAAAACCTGGGAAAGTTTGAACGGAGCGGTGGGGATCTTGGAGGCACACCCTGGCCTCTGGAAGTATTCCAAATATGCGGAACTGCTGGACGAGGTCACCACACTTCAACACTCGTTCCCTGGACTGACGATCAGGTCGCCCTTCGCTGGACCGAAGCTGTCCTGGAGGCGCACACCTTGACAGAAGCCCATCCTCTCTCCTGGTTCGCCTACTTCAGCTCCACCACAGCAACGTCGTCCTGTTACAGACAGTCGGAGGAGAGCCTCCACTTCCTCATTCGCAGCCCTTCCTTTGCAGAGGCAGGAAACTCCCGCAGCAGCCTCTTTTTCCATCTCCTTCTCTCAGGCTGTCCCGTCAGCCAACCTCTCCGCTGCCATTTTTTCTCCCGCCTCCTCGGCAATTCCTCCTGCAGATGAACTGGTTGCCTCCCTCTTGGTCATGTCCACCTCCGTGACTCCAGGGGCGGCTCCTCAACAGTCCTCAAAGGGGCCCACGTTCACCATAGCAATGGAGAGGGACAAAACTCCACCTGCTGCAGCAGACAACATCCTACACCAGGAAATCAGGCAAGTGTCATTTTTTCCCTCTTCAAATTATGATGATATGCCTTGCTTGATTCCTGGTAGGGAGACTGTTGCAGCAATTAACTACTCCCTTGCCCTCTCTGTGTCTCCTCCACCTCTTCCTTGAGTGTCCGCCGGCTCCGGAACTGAGCCGCCTGATGAGGGAGGAGCCTGTGGCCCTGGAGGACCCGACTCCAGTGCCAGCGGTGAATGGTACCCCAGCTGCCATGTGGGACAAGTCACCAGCATGGGTTCCTTCGCCTGGGGAAGACAAGACTGCGATTACCATCATGCCTGCTGCGGAGGCTGCCGCAGCAGAGTCAGCTGCTGAGCTGGACCCCCAGAGGGCCAAGCCTGCAGGAATACCATCGCCTGGATCGTCCTGGACGACAGTGGAGCTCAAGCTCAGGCAAGTGCTCTCTTGTTTCCCTATTGTCTGTGTTAGAGCAATCCTGCTTGGCTCTTGGTGAGGAGAGCCAGGTGCAGCCACCTGCTGCACTTGAGCTCACCTTGTCGGGCTCCACCGCTGCCGGTGACCCTGAACCCCCTTTTCTCTGTGTGTCTGAGCTCTCTCCCAGGGTCACCGGAGATGCACCAACACTGCCAGAGGTTTCTGTGGGTCCAGGTTTGCCACTAGAGGTCGTCAGAAGTCCAGCTTACCCCACTGTGGAGGTTGCCGGAGGTGCCGCTTCGGCCCAGGCCGGGTCCACCGTGGGTGCAGCTTCCCCTCTGCCCGAGGCTGTCATGTGGGTTCCTCCTCGGTCTGAGTCTCCGTGGGTGCTGCGTCCCGGCCAGGGACCCTCGTGGGTGCTACGCCCCAGTATTAGCCCAGCGTGGGTGCTGCGCTCCAGCATAGGCTTGCCATGGGCGTGACCCCTCAGCCCGGGGTCCACGAGGGTGCAGCATTGGCCCAATCCAGGTCCACCGAGGGTGCAGCGTTGGCCCAGCCGGAGCCCACCGAGGGTGCAGCGTTGGCCCAGCCGAGGCCCACCGAGGCCCACCAAGGGTGCTGCAGTGCTCCAGCCCGGAGTCACCAAGGGCGCTGCAGTGCTCCAGCCCAGAGCCACCGTGGGTGCTGCAGTGCTCCAGCCTGGAGCCACCGCAGGTGCTACAATGTCCCAGACCGGGACCCCCGTGGGTGCAACCTCTACACCAAGGGCGTCGTGGTCTCCCTTCCTCCTCTGCCAGACGTAGTCGGGGTCTCCCTTCCTTCCTTGCCGGATGTCGTTGTGGTCCCTCTCGCTCCTCTGCCAGATGTCGTCATGGTTCCCCTTCCTACTTTGCCACCAGACATCGTTGTTGCCCCTCTCCCCTGGCCCTGCTTTCCATCAGGTTGCCTTCCTGTGGGGAAGCTGCCTCCTGGGTCACCTCTCCGGGCCTGGTGGCTTAAGAACTCAGGCCAGTCACCAGAAAGACTGAGCCGCCGGGTCGGGTGGTACATATTTTCTAACAGGCCACCCGATTCGTACCACCTGGCCGTCTCGTTGGCCTGGGACTTAGGCAGGCCACCTGACCTATTCCACGTAACCGTCCGCTTGGCCTGGGACTTTTGTCGGCCCCCTGAACTCTTGTGCTCTGCGGGCCGGGAGGCCTAACTCTGTATCTTCTTGTGTGAGTCCTGAGCAACCGGGGCTGTTTTGTTCTCTCATGACCTGTCCCCCACCACCACCCGCCCTGGGTTGATTGTTGTGATTCTTGTGTGTGGGGGGGTTCTTTTTCTTTTGATGTTACCTGGGGGTGTCTGGAATCCACCCCTTGGGGGTAATACCCATAGTTGCAAGTTCAATGCGGTAGTGTAGGTGCAAGTGCACAAATGCTAAATTAAAAGATGACTTCTATACCACTAATAGCTGTGATTTTAAACACAATGATTATTATACAGTTACATATTTTCTTTAAAATGCTGACTATGGCCTCGGCAGCATGTTATATTCTATGTCCCTGAACACAAACCACAAACAGCATAAATATTTTTAACACCAAATAACAGAATGACTCTACCAGAAAGCAACAGAAAATAATCATGTGTTGACAATGGAAGAATATTTCTCCACATATTTAAGACTACCATGCTACATAGGGCAAAATCTGTGATTAAAAAGACAAAATAATAATGAAGTTATGAAACTGAATGCCACTGATGACAGATGTACCATTTAAAGTCTCTGTTACCTCCACTCCTCCACTCATCCTCCAAGGATGTTATGTGTTCATTGCAGTTATTTTGTTTGTATGTCTGTCTTTTAGCAGAATTACACAAAAACTACTGGACAGAGTCTGATGAAATTTTTATCAGATGTGGCCCTTGGGCTGAGGATGAGCCCTATTTGATTCTGGGGTAGACATGGATCAATATGCCTAGTCTGGATTGCGTTTTCATTTTTTTTTTTTTTTACATTGTGAGATGAGCATTTTTAAATAGATTTTTGGTAATGCAATGACAAACCATGGGCTAAGCAACCTAAAAATACACGGGGACAGATAACCTGTCATGCTCTGTCAAATGACACATTTTAATCAACAGAAAAACAGTCTTGGGGAGGTATGCACTCTCTGAATGTCCTCTGTTTTTGTTATGATCAGGCGAGCATGCTCCCCCTCCCTTTCTGTGGGAGGTTCTCCATCTAGTTCCCGGCTCTGCAGGTGATCAGCACACCTGTGTGAGTGGATGCACCTACTGCCTCTTCCCTGCCAGCGCTTAAAAGGACCAGTTCATGAATGCGCCAGCGCTGGCTCGTTGGGTATAGCTGCCTTCAGAGTGTAGTAAGTTGTTTACACGTATTATTGAGGAACTCAACCTTAAACTTTGTTGTATTTTATGCCTTTTGAGTTTTAATACTGCTTTCTATTTTTCTGTTTAGGCTTCAGTTTTGTTACGGTCATGTTTCATTTCAATTTGTAATTATTTATTAGTCTGTTTTTGATGATGTTTATTCCTTATATTTGTCCTTTGGTGTTCTTTCTCTGGGTTGACAGCTGTCAGGCGGCGTTTCCAGTTTGGTGCTCTGTGTGGGCGTCACCCTGTCAGCTGTCAAGTTCAGCCACTCCTCCCTCGTCTCTTCAAGCTGATAAGGGGGATAAGGACCTGTACTTATATAACGCTTTTTCTAGTCTCAAAGACCACTCAAAGTGCATCACTGATCCGAATCTTCATTTATTATCTTTTTGCCCGCTAATGTGAACCCACACCTGTCACCACTTATGTATATGGTTTTGACCCTATTTAAGGGGATTTATTTTATTCCCATTTGCCACTGCCTTGACTCATCAAGTGTATCTACAAGTCTCTCTTCGTCTGCATCAGAGCCTATTTCTGCTCTGGCATGCTATTCTTGTAAGTTATCTCCCTTGTTGTTATTTTGTATTTTGAGCACCTTGTTGAACTTTACGTTTGTTGTTTGTTTTTCAATAAATTGCCCAAACTCACAGTTCAGCGTGTGGGTCTCACCTCTCTGCCCCAAAGGGCATTCATGACAGCTAACCTGCTCTCGTCCCCCTCTTTTACAGGCTGTGTGTTGGTCTGGTAAGTGGCTCTTTTCTTTTGCTTTGAGTTTATTTTGTTCAGTAAAATTGTGTTTAAAAGTTGCCTCTCTGTGTCATGTGCATTCACTGGTGTAGCATCCTGCACGTGAGCTGATCTTTCTCTCAGTCATAACAGAATGAGCCAGTCATGATTTAGGCTCAGCAGGTGCTGCATCAGCGGAGCACTCCGTGCTTTACTGCCTCAACGTCACACAGCGGCAGGTGACCGTGCTCATGGAACAGCTGCAGACGATTATGCAGCAGCTGAGCACGGTCACCGATCATCTTAGTCACATGAATTGTTTGGGCCCTGGCCGCCCACCTGCCGTCGCAGTTTCTTCCATCATTCGCCGAACCACTTCCGTTCTCTCACCGGCCCTGTACACAGGGGAGGTGGGGAAATGTAAGGGGTTTTTGTACCATGTTTGGCTTTATTTGGGGCAGGTTGGCGGGGAGTATCTGGACGACACGTCCAAAATTAATTTTATGACCCTCCTGCTGCGAGACCGGGGCCTTAGCTGGGCTCAGTCTATTCTTGACAGCGCGGAGGGCCCTAATTACACCTTTGACAGATTTGTTGGCGCGTTTTCCCGGGCCTTTAACCAAACTGAGAGCGAGGCTAACATTATGAGCTGCCTTATGTCGCTCCGTCAGGGGAGTCAGTCTGCAGCCGACTTCTCTGTAGAGTTTCAGGTCGTCGCGGCGGACTCTGGCTGGAATGATGTTGCCTTACGCAACGCCTTCCTCCAGAGTCTAAATGCCAATCTCCATGACGACCTGGCAGTTCATGCCATTCCCTCCTCTCTGGATGGGCTCATTGATCAGGCTGTCAGCTTGAATAACTGATACCGCGATGGCACGAAGGAGCGGAGGACCTCCTCTGGCCCGCCTGTTTCGCACACACCTCTTCCCGGCTACTGGCACAGTTGAAGCCGACTCTTCCTCCAAAGCTATGGTGCTTGGCCGAGTCTGTCTGACTCCAGAGGAGCACCAGCGACGGAGGAGAGCAGGTGCATGCATGTACTGTGGCTCTTTAGAGCATACACTGTTGAACTGTCACCTGAAGCCAAAACGATGCGGCCCATCAGTAGCTGTGGGGAGTCTGACGGGTGGGAATTCCATTCATCCCCCCGGTAACCTTTCCATCCCTTCCCTCATTCAGTTACCGGGGGTCGAGAGGAGGGTGTCTGCATTAATTGATTGAGGGGCGGAACAGAATTTCAGTTCCTCACGGTTTGTACGGGAAGTAGGCATCCCCATGACTAAATTGCCGATTTCATTAAAAATTGCGGCATTATCTGGCAGTAGCGTGGCTTTCATTATCAAATGCACAGCGTTGATCTCTGTCCTTCTTTCTGGGAACCACCGGGAGACCTTGTCGTTCTTTAGTCTCCCTAGCTCGTCCTCTTTGGTGGTCCTGGGGTTCCCTTGGCTCCAGAAGTATAATCCCATTATCAGCTGGACACAAAATTCCATCTCTTCCTGGAGCCCTTTTTGCTTAGCATCCTACCTCTGTTCAGCCGAGGGTTTTTCTGTCCCTTCCCATCTCCTCCCCTCCGGTGGAGCCGCCTGATCTCAGCCTCATACCCAAGGTCTATCATGACCTTGAGGAGGTCTTTAGCAAGTCGAGAGCACTTTCTTTGCCTCCTCACCGCTCTTACAACTGTGCTATCGACCTCCTCCCGGGTGTGTGGCTGCCGTCCAGCCGGCTCTACAGCCTTCCTGGGCCGGAGAGGGAGGCGATGGAAAGTTACATCAAGGAGTCTTTGAACGCCGGCCTCATTCGGCCCTCTTTGGCTCCTCTTGAGGCAGTGTTCTTCTTTGTTGGGAAGAAGGATGGATTTCTGCCCCCGTGCATTGATTTCCGCGAATTAAACTCCATTACTGTTAAGGATAAATACCCTCTGCCTCTGATCAATTCTGCGTTTGAGCTCCTTCAGCACGTGTGGGTGTTTAAGAAACTCGATTTGCGCAGCACGTACTGTCTGGTCCGTATTCACGAGGGGGACGAGTGGAAGACGGCTTTTAAAACACACCTGGGGCAATTGAAATATCTCGTGATGCCTTTTGGGCTCACCAATGCCCCGGCTGTCTTCCAGCACATGATTAACGACGTCCTCCACGACATGGTTAACCAAGTTGTTTTTGTCTACCTCGATGATATTCTAATCTTTCCCAGCACAACAGAGGAGCATGCAATTCATGTCTGGGCCGTGTTACAGCGGCTCCTGGAAAACCAACTCTTTGTGAAGGCCAAAAAGTGTGAGTTTTCCACCCGCTCCACTTCCCTCCTGGGGTTTATTGTTAGCTGAAGGGGAATTGAGGGCCGACCCGGCCAAGGTGAAGGCTGTGCTTGATTGGCCAATGCCCCAGTCCTGCAAGGAGCTTCAACGCTTTTTGGGTTTCGTGAATTTTTATCGCCGATTCATTAGGAATTACTGTGGGGTAACACAGCCTCTAACTCAGCTGACCTCAATCAAGGTAACTTTTGCCTGGTCTGAGGCAGCTGAGTGGGCCTTCTCCAAATTGAAGGACCTGTTTTCCAACACACCCATCTTGGCCCAGGTCGACCCTCAGCTCCAGTTCATTGTAGAGGTGGACGCTTCTGATTGGGGGTGGGCGCTGTCCTCTTGCAGCGCTCGATCGCTGATTAGAAGTTCCCCCCATGCGCGTATTTCTCTCGCCGGCTGAGAGGAATTGCAACATAGGGGACCGAGAGCTTCTGGCCATTAAATTGGCTCTGGAGGAGGGAAGGCACTGGCTGGAAGGAGCGGTTCATCCCATCGTAGTGTTTACTGCCCGTAAACATTTAGAGTATCTTCAGTCAGCCCACAGATTAAATGCCAGGAAGGCCTGCTGGGCCCTATTCTTTCTCAGATTTAACCTCACCATCACCTACAGGCCTGGCTCCCGCAACATCAAACTGGACCTTCTCTCCCACCAGTCCGCCCCTGACCAACCAGCCTCCCCTTCACTCCCCCAACCCATTGTGCCCTCCTCCTGTATTCTTGGTGGTCTTACCTGGGAGATCGTGCAGATGGTCCAGCAAGCCCAGTCTGCTGAGCCCAAACCCGAGGGAGGGACCCAACGATCATCTGTTTGTCCCCACCGGCCTCCGCAGTGACGTCATCCGGTGGGGCCACACTAGTGACTTTGCCTGCCACCCAGAAGTTTCCCATACTATCAACCTGATCCAGTGAGTGTTCTGGTGGCCCATGCTGCAGACGGATGTCTGGGACTCTGTCAAGGCCTTCCAAGTGTGTGTCCGGAACAAGTCCGACTCTTCACCTCTTGCTGGCCTCCTGCATCACCTGCCAGTTCCCAGTCACCCTTGGTTGCACATTGCTCTGGACTTTGTCACTGGACTTCCCCCCTCACAGGGCAATACTGTTATTCTCACCATGGTGGACCGTTTCTCCAAAGCCATCCATCTGGTGCCCCTCCCCAAGTTGCCTTCTGCCTCCGAGACCGCCAGCCTGCTTACCACCCACATCATCCGTCTGCATGGCATCCCTTTGGACGTTGTGTCTGACCGGGGCCCACAGTTCATCTCCCAAGTGTGGAAGTCCTTTTGCCACTCCGTGGGCACCACGGTCAGCCTCACATCCGGATACCATCCACAGAGTAATGGGAAGGCTGAGCATGCTAACCAGTCCCTGGAGGCCGCCCTCAGATGCGTGGCATCCTGCAACCTGTCCACTTGGAGCACACATCTAACCTGGGTGGAGTATGCTCACAACTCCACCGTCTCCTCATCCACCGGGTTAATGCCCTTTGAGGCATCCATGGGGTGTATACCCCAGCACCCGTTGCCCATGGCAGAGAGGGAAGTTGCTGTGCCATCTGTGGGGGCCCACGCTCGTCGCCGCCGCTGCCTTTGGGAGGCCACCCGGGCTGCCCTTCTTCGCTCTACTGAGTGGAACAGGCAGTACGCGGACCACAGGCGGGTCCCAGCGCCCAAATATACAGTTGGGCAGAGCGTGTGGCTGTTGACCAGGTGCCCCTGAAAATGGAATCCCGGAAATTGTCACCTTGCTTCCTGGTTCCGTTTACCATCTCCAGGATTATCAGCGATGTGACCATCCGCCTGGAGCTTCACTGACACTCCGCATCCACCCCACATTTCACGTGTTGAAGATCAAGCTCCTCACCGCCAGTCCTCTCTGTCCGCCCCAAAGCTGCCTCCTCCACCTCGGATCCTCAATGGCCAGGCCACCTACACCATTCAGAGGATTTTGGACGTTCGCTGTCGGGGCCAGGGTTTGCAATACCTGGTCCACTGGAAGGGCTACGGGCCTGAAGAAAGGTCATGAATCCCCAGCTCCTGCTTCCATGACAGGGGGATGGTCCGTGCCTTTCACCGAGCCCATCCCAACAAGTCCGGTGGGCCACCAGGAGGTGCCCATTGAAGGGGGGGCACTGTTATGATCAGGTGAGCACGCTCCCCCTCCCTTTCTGTGGGAGGTTATCCATCTAGTTCCGCAGGTGATCAGCACACCTGCGTGAGTGGATGCACCTGCTGCCTCTTCCCTGCCAGCGCTTAAAAGGACCAGTTTGTGAATGCTCCAGCGCTGGCTCGTTGGGTATAGCTGCCTTCAGAGTGCAGTAAATTGTTTGCACGTATTATTGAGGAACTCAGCCTTAAACTCCTTTTCTCCTCTTCTCTCTCATGTTGCTTCCATCTCCGTGGTGCGTCTCCGGGGTTGCTGCTCACTCACCTGCCCCATCATCATCATCATCACTCCAGGCTTCCTTCTCCACCCGGTAGATACTCCTCCCAGCTCCACTCTTCCTCAACTCCCTGCCAGCTCCACCTTGCTGGTTCCTCTGTTTTCCGCTGGGTTCCTCTACTGGGCTCTCTGCTTATAAATCGTAAGATCTACCCCTGTTATCCTCTGCCCCAAGTATCCCTCCTCATTACTAACCTGCTCTCGTCTCCCTCTCTTACAGGTTGTGTGTTCCTCTGGTGAGTGCGATTTTCCTTAGCTTTGAGTTTATTTTGTTCAATAAAATTGCGTTTAAATGGTGCCTCTCTGTGTTGTGTGCATTCACTGGTGTAGCATCCTGCACGTGAGCTGATCTTTCTCTCGATCATGACAGATTTTTAATGTACTGTTTCTTCTTACTTTACAGTACCTATTATAATAATTAGTTTCATTCATTAAGTACTTGCTTGATTAATGATAAATCAAATTAATAAATTAGTAAAAGCATCAGTCTATTTAAGATAAGATAAGATACGATAAGATAAGCCTTTATTAGTCTCACAATGGGGAAATTCCAGGATTGCAACAGCACAAGGATAGCAACACTCAGAGCAATAATTTAGAAGATAAGAAAAATAAGAGCAGTGAATATACATATGTACACATAAATATATAAATACATATACACAGTGTGAAGCATTGTAGCTAGATGGAATAAACAGCATAACCGTCTATTTAGTTACCCTACATGGTATGAATATGTACCCATACATATTATCATCCTTCATAGCGACTGATATTGTCCTAGTTGTATACTGGAAGGGACCATTTGTGTAAGTCTGTTGAGTCTTTTGCATTCAATACTATTAGGTCGTCACTTATTTTTGCTATCTCTGCGAGCAGCCCTGCTTAGGTTATAGTCTGACAGCCGTAGGTAGGAAGGACCTGCGAAACCTCTCGGTCACGCATCTAGGATGATGTAGTCTGCTGCTAAATGAGCTCCTCAGTGCATTCAGTATGTCCTGCATAGGGTGGGACTCGGACTCCAGCAGAGATGACAGTTTAGCCACTATCCTTCTCTCTCCTATCTCCTCCACTGGGTCAAGGCGTTGCCCCAGGACAGAGCTAGCTTTCTTGATTAGTTTGTTCAGTCTCTTCCTATCGGCTGCTGTAATGCCGTTGCCCCAGCAGACCACTCCAAAAGTGATGGCTGATGCCACCACCGTGTCGTAGAATGTCTTCAAGAGCACCCCTTGTACACCGAAAGACCTGAGCCTCCTCAGTAGGAACAGCCTGTGCTGTCCCTTCTTGTAGAGTGCGTCGGTATTGTGTGACCAGTCTAGTTTATTGTTCAGATGAACACTCAGGTACTTGTAGGATGTCACCATCTCAGTGTCTGTTCCCTGGATGTTTACTGGTGCTGTGAGGGGTTGTCCTTGCCTGTGGCAGTCCACCACCAGCTCCTTAGTTTTCCTCGCGTTGATCTGGAGGCAGTTCCGATGACACCAGTCCACGAAGTCCTGGATAAGTCCTCTGTACTCAGTTTCATCTCTGTTGGAGATGAGGCCGATGATTGCAGAGTCATCAGAGAACTTCTGTAGATGGCAGTGTGTTGTGTTGTGTGAGAAGTCCGCAGTATAAAGGGTGAACAGGAAGGGACCCAAAACCGTTCTCTGGGGGGCCCCCGTGCTGCCGATGATCGTGTCGGACACACAATCCCAGGTTCTCACAAACTGTGGCCGGTTAGTGAGGTAGTCCAGCATCCATGATGACAGGTGCTGGTCCACCCCTGCGCACAGCAGCTTGTCCTTCAGGATCATCGGTTGGATGGTGTTGAAAGCACTGGAGAGGTCAAAGAACTTGATCCTCACCGCATTCCTGGACTTCTCCAGGTGGGACAGGGAACGGTGAAGGAGGAAGATCACTGCATCCTCCATCTCAATGCCATGCTGGTAGGCAAACTGGAGTGGATCCATCGCTGGTCCCAGGGGGCGGAGGTGAGCAAGGAGCAGTCTCTCCAGGGTCTTCATCATGTAAGACGTCAGGGCCACTGGTCTGTAGCTGTTCAGATCTTTGGGGTGGGAAGTCTTTGGTACAGGTACCACACAAGATGTTTTCCACAACTGTGGTACCCTCCCCAGCTTCAGGCTCAGGTTGAAGATGTACTCCACAATCCCACACAGCTGGTTTGCACAGGACTTGAGGAGCTTCGCGCTTTACATTCTGATCAATTACAATCCAGCTTTTGTTAACTGCTTTAAAGGTCCTATATTATGCATTTCATAGGGGCTGATTTTCTTTTTGGACATCTTTAAGAACATACTATGGGTAACCCCCACAATAGCCACGGACAAGCAGAGCGCTCAGCTGGGGCAATTAGCAGAATAATGAGATGTGTGTGTTGATATCAATAGGCAGCCGCTCTTTGTCTAGCTTCTTCCTGCCAGTTCCGCTGTTGATATGTATGACTCAAATGCAAACGTTCATGCTTCCTGCTCTCACTGTGATGCAAATGTCCCATGCCTTTCATGTATTGTCTGTAACTGGGTTTAAAAACTGCATTGCTCTGTAACTCTCTCTCTGACTACTGCTCATCTGACTGCACGCATTGCCTATCTGTTGGAGAGCCTCTGGGCTCGCTCCGGCGCGCATGCACGGCGCTGGAGTGAGTTCTCGTGATGGCGGTATGATAATAAACACCCTCAAAAACTCTCAGTTCGCCGCTTATCATTCCATGCTGCCATATTGGTGACCCCGACAAAGCACACGCTTTGTGCAACGCAACCTTCTGGTCTGGACATCTACCCTGGTGACCCGACCCAAGAAAAGAACACGCTGGCAGCCCCCGGTGGTGACTCTCCGACGACAAGCGAATGCAGCAGCCTGACGCAAATGATCTGCCCTCCCTTCTGCTACAGGGAGACCTCGACGCAGAGCCACCACCAGGCGAAACTCTCCGGAGATCACCCATGACTGGGAAAGCTGCAGAAAGCTTCATGGTGAGATCTGCACGCCTGAGATCTGCACATCCACGCTGGGACCGGCCGCTCTCACAGCTCCTCCACACGAGAGCGCACGCACCTCGTCCTCTCTCCACGACGGCGACCTCCAGGGCCAACGGAGAACGCAACGCGTGGACCTGAACGCACCATGACCAATCTACAGCAACAGCTCAACAGGGATGACCATCAGCGCCGACGACGCTGATCTCCATCAAGCTCCCTGACCCTGACTCGCCTCTACAGCGGACCTGCCAAGCACCGAACCCCACACGCACACCGGGGGGTTACGAGGACAGCGCACCACGCACGGGACAATAACGGCTCCACAGACCGCCATCGTCCTTCGCCGCTGCACACAGAACCTTCAGGGCTGCTCACACACCTGAAGCACGCACGCAGCTTGCTCACAGGATTTTGTACGGGTCTCAGCCACGGCGCACAAGGGAATTCAGCCATCAGCTGTCCCCGAGGGCTTTAGGACTGCGCGCGCACCTAAAATCAACACGCCAAGTCCCTCACTGCTGCAGCTCCTTTTTTTTCTTCATGGCCGCGAAAGGAGTCAGTGACTAATTTTTCTTCTTACAGCTGCTGTGGACCTCCGCACGTTCAACGGGACAGCCCCTCAACATCGCGGATCCACAGGCAATTTTTGCGCGGCCCAGACAATTTTGCCGTCCCGGGCCGGCACTCGCTACCCCCATCCCCCCTCCCTCCACCACCGCCTGCAGCGAGCCTTCCCCGCAGCTCGCTACCAAAGCCGGACTATCAAGGCCTCAGCTTCCCGCTGAGCCCTCTGGGGGGGAGTGTATGGGTAACCCCCACAACAGCCACAGACAAGCAGAGCGCTCAGCTGGGGCAATTAGCAGAACAATGAGATGTGTGTATTGATATCAATAGGCAGCCGCTCTTTGTCTAGCTTCTTCCTGCCAGTTCCGCTGTTGATATGTATGACTCAAATGCAAATGTTCATCCTTCCTGCTCTCACTGTGATGCAAATGTCCCATGCCTTTCATGTATTGTCTGTAACTGGGTATAAAAACTGCATTGCTCTGTAACTCTCTCTGACTACTGCTCATCTGACTGCACGCATTGCCTATCTGTTGGAGAGCCTCCGGGCTCGCTCCGGCGCTCATGCACGGCGCTGGAGTGAGTTCTCGTGATGGCGGTATGATAATAAACACCCTCAAAAACTCTCAGTTCGCCGCTTATCCTTTCATGCCGCCACAATACTATATGCTATATGCATGTTCACAGATGAAGATCCATTTCTGTGATATTTCTGTACAGCTCAACACAAAAGTTGTCTTTAAAGGTTTTGTCTGAAGTGGTTGGTTTTCAACTTGCTCATTAATTAATTAAATACAGGTCCTGCCCATTGTTTGATATATGAGGACAGCGAGACTGTGGTGAGGTGTGCTGTAGGGTGGGATTACATCAGGGATTGGCTCTGAGCCCCTTCTTGTTTGCCCTGGTGATGAACAGGCTGACAGATGATAATTACATAAAATAATGTGAGGGCTCAAGAGAAATGAAACAGACCGAGGAGGACAGATCGCAATCATGTGATAAGAACAAGGAAGCATGATGTACCGACTCTCATCTGGATGTGTGCTCTAATAATGCGTAAGTAGCCCATCAGTGTTAATTCTGTAGACCTCATAAAATAACGAGTGATCCTTAAATAGTTTTTTAATGAACACACATTTTTTTTTCCACAATATTTTTTATTGAACCTTTTTTACAAACACAACACAAACAATCAAACACTAACACTAAAGTAATTTAAAAGGACTTCCGGTCTGGACGCCATGGTGATAGCAACTTAACGCTGAACCTCCCAGATCCAATCCAAGGAAAACATCGTCAAAATCAGACTTAACGGATTTTTGGAAGAATAAAAATCAAAAGACAAAAACACCATGCCTAACCACAAACAGAAGAAACTGGCATTCCCCAGGTCAGGACGAGCGGCGGCCGCAGAATCTGATCCCGAGGACCTCCATTCAGGAGACGAAGAGCTGGGCCTAGCTAACAAAAAAATTTGCCTGAAATCGCTATATGACGAATTACGACGATTTCGGGCCGAATTTCACGAATTCAGAGAGGAACTAATAAGGACGAACAGCAGATTGGACCAGGCCGAAAACCGAATCTTGGAAGCTGAAGAAAGAGTAAAAGTGCTTGAAGATTCTATGCTGGATTTACACAGAAAACAGTCAAGGCTGGAGGCTAAGCTAGCCGACCAAGAAGGAAGACAGAGACGAGATAACATCAGAATTCACGGTCTGAAAGAAGGAGCTGAAGATGGTTTCAACACAGTGGCGGAATGCGTGGAATCCTTATTGAGAGAGAAGTTGGATATTCCACAAACCACCGATTTGAAAATAGAAAAGGCCCATCGTACATTAGCCGCAAAGCCAGCAACAGAAGCACACCCGCGTTCAGTGTTGGTAAGATTCTCCGATTTCAAAATAAAACAAGAGGTTGTAAGACGGGCTTGGCAGAAAAAAGGATTTATGCAGAAAGAAAGAAAAGTCTTCGTGGAGCACGATTACGCCCCTGAGGTTCTTAAAAAGCGACGGGAATATAACGACGCCAAAAAGGTTTTACGGGAAAAGAATCTACGCTTTCAGACGCCATTTCCGGCGAAGTTAAGGGTCTTTTACGGTGAAGAGTCATGTCTCTACAATTCAGCGGAAGAAGCAACAACTGACATGGCGAGAAGAGGACTCCCGGTAACGGTGTTTAAACCCGCAGCGAATCTGAGCGAGAAAATCAGAGCTCAAACGTGGTCCACTCAAAGACCTTCTAAATCCACGGGCCAGCAGCGGGAAACCCAGCCCCAGAGCTACAAAGATAAGCTTTCCAGTTCCAGGAAGGAATAGCGACCTTTTTGTTTTTTTCTCTCTTTTCAGTCATTCTGCACTTCCATCCCCCCTCCTACAAGGTAACAAACATTAAAGGAGATGCAGAATCAGCATGTGGTAAAACCTTTCATGGAGCAGTTATAGCATTAGAAACAAATGTCTTCTTAATTTAAAGGAAAAAAAAAATCTTGTTAAAATAGAAATGTAACAATGACCCACATGTTCTCCCCACACTAACAAATACTGTACTAGAGTGAAGGTTTGCTGTGATGGGGGTGGGAGGGTGCACACAATCTCATAGGGTATAGGCATAAAAAAAAAAAAAAAAAAAATCATTACAAATTCGGATTGGGATCTGAAATTCACGTTAAAAACATGGGACAACTTACAGGAGTAAGAGAGGGCCCTCAACATGTAACAGAGTTTGAGGAATTTCCCTCAGAGCCTACACTCCATCAGGGCTCTTACAGGGTCTTTAAAGAGACCCCAGCTCAGGAAGTTTTTTTGACAGTTTTTTGTTTTAAAGTTTCGTACACTATGTTCTTAATGTTTTTTATGTTCTTAATGTTCTTTCAGTTTCTGAGTAGCAAAAAAGAGGGCCACCACACTGTTATACTAAATAAGAAAATACAATGGAGAAACAGGGTGTAACCAAAATAGCCTCATATAATGTAAAAGGGATCCTGAATCCAGTTAAAAGATCCAAGATTCTACGCAAAATGAAAAAAGACAAAGCAGAAATAATATTTTTACAAGAAACCCACCTAACAGATGTGGAACACACTAAACTCAATAGACAAGGGTTTAAAATGATCTCTTCATCTTCATATAAATCAGGGAGGAGGAGGGGAGTAGCGACATTGATATCAACCAAAATTACATTTGAAAAAAAATCAGAACACAAAGATAAAGAAGGGAGGTACAGTTTGGTAATTGGGCGGCTAGAGGGAGAAGATATCACCTGCTGAATGTATATGCACCACGAGGGGCTAAATGGAAATTTTATAAAAATGTATTCGACCTAATGATAACTAAAGCCCAAGGTTTAGTGATATGTGGTGGAGACTTCAGTCTAAGACTGAATCCATACTGGGATGCAACAGGTAATTCTTCACATCAAAATAACACTCAAAATAGGAAAACTCGGATGCTACTAAAAGAAATGGGAATCTGTGACGTATGGAGGGAATTCAACCCCAATGTAAAAGATTATACTTTTTATTCAACACCACATTCATCTTACTCAAGGATTGATTACTTTTTTATGTTTAATAGAGACATTGGAAGAGTAAAAACATGTAAAATAGGACTGATGGATCTCTCTGACCACAGTCCGATCTATATGGACTTAAACATCCAAAAATACACAAATAATACATTTTCCTGGAGGTTGAATTCAAATGTCCTGAAAGGACCACTGAAAGATGAATTGGAATCAGATATTTTCAAATATTTGGAAGAAAACAATAATGGAGAAGTATCCCCTTTAATCCTGTGGGATGCGTGCAAAGCTGTAATAAGGGGAAAAATTATTGCAAAACTGGCAACCCAAAAGAAACTGAGGCAAGAAAAACTAATCACACTAGAGTCAGAACTCAAGAACCTAGAAAAAGAACACAAAGACAACACTCATTCTAATGGCTCGCTTAAGATTAAAGAAATTAAAAATCAAATAAATGAGATCTACACAATAGAAATCCAGAAGAAACTTACATTTCTGAAACAAAAACACTATGAAGCAGGCAGTAAATCGGCAAAATTACTAGCCTATAAATTGAGGAAACAACAAACAGAAAGAGCAATCTACAAAATCAGAGAGCAATTATGAAACTTAAAGCTAACAAATCCCCAGGAGCAGATGGCTATACAGCAGAATGGTACAAAACCTTTAAACAGCAACTATCTCCTCTCCTCCTGAAAACATTTAACTATGTCCTCCACACAGGGGAAATCCCCCCCTCCTGGAGAGAAGGGGTCATTGCAGTTATACCGAAACCTGAAAAGGATAAACTAGAATGCTCCATTTACAGACCAATCAGTGTATTAAATCAGGACTATAAGCTTTTTACCATTATCTTTGCCAAAAGGTTAGAAAACATACTGACAGACTTAATTCACCTAGACCAAACAGGTTTTATAAGACAAAGACAGACACAAGACAACATTCGACGCACTTTACACATAATTCATCATATAAAAAAATATAACTTAAATGCAGTCATATTGGGATTAGATGCTGAAAAAGCATTTGATTCGGTTGACTGGTCTTTCCTATATAGAATCTTATCCAGTTTCAATTTTCATAACAACTTCATTAGAACTATACAGGCATTATATAAAAAAACCAACAGCTAAAATAAAGATTAACGGTAATTTATCATCATCTTTTGAGCTGGAAAGAGGATGTCGTCAAGGCTGCCCCCTGTCTCCACTGCTCTTTGCAATCTTCATAGAACCTCTGAGCCAATGGATAAGACAAAATCAAAAAATTCAAGGTATTACACTTGGTCAGAAGGAACATAAAATAGCACTCTTTGCTGATGACATTTTAATATACCTAGGGCAACCAGACACTTCTTTACCAGAACTAATCTCAGTTTTTTCAGACTATGGAGATTTATCGGGGTACGAATTAAACATGCATAAAACCCAAGTTTTAACATTCAACTATGACCCAAATCATTATTCACTAAGTGAACTCAAAACTAACTGGGAGCTGGAATCTATGAAATATCTGGGGATCAATATCCCGAAACAACTCAACAAAATTATAACACTAAACTATGATCCACTGGTGACAAAAATAAAATCTGCCCTTGCAAGATGGAATATGATACCATTCTTAGGTACTGCACAAAGAATTGAAGCAGTCAAAATGAATATACTCCCACGTCTTCTATACCTTTTCCAAACAATACCGGTAGAACCCCCCCAAAAAACATGGCAGGAGCTAGACAGAAGGATCTCAAGATTCATATGGCAGGGCAAGAGACCTAGAATCAGATATAGAACCCTACAGCTAAACAAAGACAAAAGTGGGCTCGCGCTGCCAAATATCAGGGACTATTTTATAGCTGCACAAATTAAAACTTTAGTAGAGATATGTAACCCAGTCTACACTGCACAATGGAAGGAGATGGAATGCCAAATAACAAGTGACATCCCCCTACAGGCGATAATAGGGAACAATGCCTTACCTAAACTCTTGAATAACACTAACCTGTGGATAGAGACCCTGCTAAAAATTTGGTTTAAGATAGTCAGAGAGAATCAAGCTAAAGAGCCCTATCGACTTCTGCAATGGATTGCCTATGATCAAGACTTTACCCCCAATAAAACAGACACTAGATTTAAAGAGTGGAAAGAGAAAGGGCTGCTAAAATATTACGATTTCTTTAAGGGGCAAACTTTAAGAAGTTTTGAAGACTTGAAAAAACAAGGTCTAATAAATCAAGACCTTTACAGGTTCTTTCAGCTTAGACACCACATAAACAATATACTTAAAAAGGAGGATTTGGAAAGGGCCCAGTCAGGTGTTCTGAAGGTCTTCTTAATGGCATATAAAGGGATCCCAGGGATCAGATACATTTCTAAAATATACCAAGGTCTTCAAGACTTAAAAGGAGACAACACATCATATATAAAAGAGAGATGGGAAAAAGAGGGGAATTTCACTTTACAATTAGAAATATGGGAAAAGCTAAATAGACAGCAATGGAAAAGTACCTCATCCCTGCAGTGGAGATAATTTGGATGGAAAAATTTGGTAAGATTTTTCAGAACACCTGCACAAAACAAATTTACCCATAAGGGGTTGAACTGTTGGCGCTTGTGTGGTGAAAAGACTGCAAATCATTTTCATGTGTTTTGGTCATGCCCAGTTATCCACCAATATTGGACCAATGTACAGACAATATTGGGGAAAATATTCAAAATAACAGTTCCCTTTTCTTTTATAACTTTGTATCTGGGTTTACTACCGGACTCACTGGAAAGACGAGGAGATAAATACTTATTCAATGTTTTAATATTGGCAAGTAAAAAAGCCCTAACTAAAAAATGAATGCTGAAGGACTGTCCTACACCTGAAGATTGGATTAACGTGATTCAAGACATTTACTCGATGGAAAAGTTGACATTCGCACTGAGACAGGACATGGATAGGTACATGAACTTTTGGCAACCCTGGATCGCATATGTGTCTTCCATTAGATCTAATCTTTGACAAATACCATTTCAATGATGGTCCCGTTCTTTGTTCCAATGCTACTCAGATGCTCTTTTACTTTTAATTACTTAATTTTCTGTTTGTTTGTTTTTTGCTGTTCTGTTTGTTTGTTTATTCGGTTTTGTTTGTTTGTTTGTTTGTTTTTTAAATTTAATTCTCTTTAATTTCACTTTTTCTTTCACTTTAAAAAAAAGGGGGTGTTGTAATAACTATTCTACCAATGTTGTCATATAGCAAAATATAAGGGAACGTACGATGAAAATGTTAACAATGCAATGCTGTAATGACCTGTACGTATACCCTTTACAAAAACTTAAATAAAAAAAAAAATAAAAAAATAAAAATTGTACTAAAAAACACCAACAACCACTAACAAAGACAGGTCTTCAACAATGCTCCTCTGTTTAGTCTAGGCAATCCATTACATAAGTATACATATTATACATTCACCAGTTTGGAATTTACAAGGTCCACACACATCATTCACCTTCTTCTTCAAGAGTTATGTTTAAATTCTTTACATAATCAATGAAAGGTCTCCATATATTCTCAAACACAATTTCCTTTGATTTCAGTATGTATGTTATTCTTTCTAGTGGAAGGTTTGTTAACATCTGTCTTAACCACTGAGTCACATCTGGTCTATGAGTCTTTTTCCACAGTAGTGCAATACATTTTTTGGCGTTAAGCAAACTGAGGTCTATGAATGCTCTTTCACTCTTATTAAAGCTGTGCTTTTCTGGATACAGACCCAACAAAAACAATTTAGGATTCAATATGATTTGTTTTGAAATTATTTTTTCAATTGTTACCCTCACCTCTTCCCAAAACATTCTAATTTTTCTACATTCCCATAAACAATGAAATAGGGTTCCTTTACTTTCCATACATTTTGTGCACGTATCTGGTATGTTTTTGTTATATCTATTTAACTCCACCGGTGTAACATACATCCGCATTAACCATTTAAAATGTACCAATTTAAGACGTACATTTATTGATTTGGTTTGAGCTTCTGTACAAGCCAATTCCCATTGTTCCTCTGAAATTTCAGTTTGCAGGTCTTCTTTCCAATAATTCAATCTTTTCTTTGAGTTTTCACTTGAGAATAATGTCAGTGAGTTATAAAACTCTGAAATAATACCTTTTCTCTTACTATCTTTCATCAAAATTTTTTCTAAGGATGAATAAGTAGGTCGGATGAGAGCATTATTTTGATTTGAGCGAATAAAGCTCCTAAGCTGAAGATATTTAAAAAAAATGTGTTCTATTAAGATTAAATTTGATCCTCAGTTCTTCAAAAGACATTATGTTATCTGAACATGACAGATATAAGTCTCGAATCTTTTGAATCCCTTTTAAATTCCATACTTTAAATACAGCGTCCGCTCTCCCTGGTTTAAAATATTGATTACCCCATATTGGGCTAAATTGTGACAGTAAGTGTGGTTCTTTTAAATATTTTGTGGTTTCACACCATATTTTGATCATATGCTTTACAAATGGATTTTTAACTTGTTTCTGTAATTTTTTTTTGCCGAGTCTGAGTATATAAATATGGGAAGAGGTAAAGGTAAATTGTATGATTCCATTTCAGTCCAGTGAGGGAGATCATTTGATGAAAAATAATATGTCATAGACCTCAGTTGTGCTGACCAGTAATACAACATAAAGTTTGGACATTTCAGACCTCCACGATCAAATGGTAAATATAGTAAGGACAGACGTAATCTAGCCTTCCTATTGTTCCATAAAAATTCCACTAACTTTTTTTTAATTCTTGAGAATAGATCTGAAGGTGGTGGTAGAGGAATGTATTGAAATAAATAAAGTATTTTGGGTAAAATATTACTTTTAAGTATACTGATTCTCCCGATCATCGACATTGGTAGTGACATCCATCTCTGAAGTAACTCATTAATGTCTGTCATTAAGGCTTCATTGTTTGTACTGGCGACTAATTCTAGCTTAGGCACAATTTGGATTCTTAAATATTTAAACTGATTTACAACATTGAATTGATTTTCCTCAGGAGCTGGGTGATTTCTCTGGGTCTCATTTAGCATTAATATTGAAGATTTAGTTTTATTTATTTTATATCCTGATATTTCCCCAAAATTCTTTATTAAATTCAACAAGGTCGGAATTGATTTTTTAAGATTTGGCATAAACAAAATTATGTCATCGGCATACAGGGAGATTTTATGTTCTGTTGGTCCTACTTTAATTCCATATATTTGTGGATGTAAACGTACTGCCATCGCTAAAGGTTCAATTGCCATAGTAAACAGTAAAGGTGAAAGTGGGCAGCCTTGTCGACATCCTCTATTGATATTTATTGATTTTGAAATATTGCTGTTTGTTAGGATTTCTGCTGTAGCATTATTGTATATTATCTAAACCCATTTTATGAAATTATTTCCAATTCCAAACCTTTGTAAAACTTCAAAAAGAAAGGGCCATTCGACCCTATCAAAGGCCTTTTCGGCATCCAATGATAGGAGAGCTGTATCCGGTGCTTCTTTATTAGAATAGATAATATTAAATAGTCTTCTTACATTATGGAAGCCTTGTCTTCCCTTTATAAAGCCATTCTGATCTCGGTTAATAATATTTGGTAATATTTCTTGTAGTCGTCTTGCTAAAATTTTACAGATTATCTTAAGGTCGGCATTTAATAGGCTTATTGGTCTCATATTTTCACATTTATTAGAGGGTTTACCTGGTTTTGGCAACAGTATAATTAAGGCATTATTCATGTATGGTGGTAAATTACTATTTTGAAATGGTTCTAAAACCATTTCCAAAAATGATTTTATTATTCTTAAATTTTTTATAGAGGTCAACTGGAAGACCATCTGGTCCTGCACTTTTTCCTGATTTCATATTATCAATGGCTAGCCCAACTTCTTCTTGACTAATTTTAGACTCCAGTATCTCCCTGTTTTCATTTGGAATACACGGTGTAGATAATCCATCCAAAAACCCATTTAGTTTTGTTAAGTCAGTTTCATTTTTTGTATTATATAATTTTTCATAATAATCTCTAAAGGCACTATTAATTTCTAAAGGATCTACAACTGCCTGTCCATTACTTATAATACTGGTAATTGGTATTTTAAATTCTAATTGTTTAATCTGCCATGCCAATAATTTTCCTGATTTTTCACCTTGTTCCTAAAAAGATTGCTTCAATCTTAGAAGACTCAAGGCAGCTCTATTCGCTGATTTTTTGTCATATTCAGCTCTCAGAATCAGTAATTCGTTCTCTAACTTTGGGTCACTTCCTGCATACACTTTTTCTTGAAGAATTTTTATTTTATGTTCCAATTGGACTCTCTCCTCTCGAGTCTTCTTAGATTTTGGACCTGTATAACTAATAATATGCCCCCTAATAAAAGCTTTGAAAGCCTCCCACTTTATACATGCTGATTTTTGTGTAGTATTGATATCAAAGAACTCATCTGTTTTTCTATGTACTTAAATTCCTCATCCTGAAGCCATTTATGCTGAAATTGCCACCTATCTGGTTCCTTTGTCAATTTCTTATCTACATACTGTATATTAGATAGCAGGGTGCATGATCAGAGATCACAATATTATCATAGAAGCAGTTTTGAATCTTGGACCTTAATTCTGTGGAGATCAAAAAATAGTCAATACGTGAGAATGTCTTGTAGATATTAGAATAACAAGAATAGGCTTTAACTTGTGGTTTCATTTCTCTCCATATATCTAGCAATCTCAATTCTTTCATAAAATGATTAATGATCATCCTGCATCCATTGTGCGTACAGTCTAGTCCTGTTGATCTATCTATACCGGGATTCAATGTACAATTAAAAATCCCCTGCTGTTATATGTTGCCCTATAAGTGAAGATAAAATAAGGAATAAATTAGTAAAGAAATTTTGATCATCTATATTGGGACCGTATAAGTTCACCAAATTTATATTTTCTAATCACAAAGATCCTTGAATGATTAGATATCTTCCAAATTTGATACCAATTACATTTTTCACTCGAAATGGGACTGATTTATGTATGAGAGTCATAACTCCCCTGGCTCGGGATGAAAATGATGAGGTGAATACACTTCCTTGCCATCTTCTCCTAATTCTTTTTACATCCTCCTCTATTAGATGAGTTTCTTGTAAAAACACAATTTTTGAACCCATGTCTTTTATTTTATTCATAACTTGTTTAAGTTTTTTTTAAATTTTGTAGACCTCTGCAATTCCATGAGGTTAAATTGAGATTAACGCTTTGGTCTATGATCAATAAGAAGTTTGAGATTACCTCGCAATGTAAACATGCTCACACAGAGAAGCAAAAACATGAGTGGTTGAACATTCATCCTACAAACTACACACAAACAAATTCCCCCTTCCCACATTCGTGGTAATCCCCCCAAAATCAAAAAAAAAATTCCGTCTCCCGCTATAGCCATTGACTGCTCCTCACCCGCGAGGATCAGTCAAAACCACTCTTTCTTTCTCCTCTCAATCACCCTAACTCTACTGCTTTTAATGACGTAACATTAACTCTCTTCTGTAGTTTTCCAACTTAACTCCTAAATTTTATAGCAACTTTGTACATCATAGGTTTTTTTTTTTAATATATAATACAATCTATATTTTGTAAACTTGCTATATGATTCAGATCAGTCAGATGCCTGTGCAAATGCTTAAATATTCTACCTTATATTTTGTTCATGCTTAGCTCCCACCAGTCTCTTCTTGGATCTTCTTGATGAACTCCTGCGCCTCCTCAGGGGTCTAATGAACACACATTTATTAAATACAGTATATACTGCATTTCTTTGCGGGCTGGATCTGGCATCCTTCAAAAATAGACTTGTTGCATATTTTTAGCAATCAGGATCCAGTGACCTGGATTTGTTCTGCAATGATCCAGACAAGGTGGGGAGTAGAACATTGACTAGAATGAGAACTATTTGCTGCAGAGACTGGATCGTAGCCATAATGGACCACATCCGGAGTCAGTGGAAATCAGTGTTAAAGATGCAAAGAATAGAGGTAGCCAGTTTAGGAAGCTTGGGATCAGACCGCCAAGGTCTCTGCCTTCAACCACCACCTGATCCTCATAGTACCGAACCCCCATGGTCCCTCCTGCAGGTGGTGAGCCCACTGGAAGGCGGACCCATGTAACTCCTTTGGGCTGAGCCCGGCTGGTCAATCTACATTCCTACCCTCACCTATGGTGATGAGCTTTGGGTAATAATGACCGAAAGAATGAGATTGCGGATACAAGCGGCTGAAATGAGCTTTCCCCATAGGCTTGCTGGACTTGTAGAGGGTACAAGGGAAGGATGTGGAGGCGAGGCACGAGTGTAGGATGACACAGAATCTTTATTAACCCTCTAACACATATGTACAGCCTATGGCCCCAGCGTGGGCCACTGGGGCCGAATCCTGTAGAAGCCTGGCCCAGTCTCTCTGCACTCTCTTTTATACCTTTAATGGGCATGCATTGAGACTGGAGCTGCTGACATTATGCATGGTGTGTGTACACAGGAATTGTGTGGCGCAATCATCATGACACTTGTTACATACCCTTTCATACATTATTTACAGACAGGTTGAGGTGGTTGCTCAGGATGCCTCCCGGACGCCTCCCACTTGAGGTGTTTTGGGCATGTCCCACTGGGACGAGACCCTGGGGCAGATACAGGACTCGGTGGAGAGACTATGTCTCCCATTTGCTCTGGGAATGCCTAGGTATCTTCTCTGAAGAGCTGGAGCAGGTGGCTGGGGAGAGGGAAGTCTGGGCTTCTCTGCTTGAACTGCTGCCTCCGTGACCCGGACCTCTGGAAAAGTGGTAGAAGATGGATGGATGGATGGATGGATGGATGGAATAGAAGTAGTGAAGGTAGAGGAGTTTAAATACCTGGAGTTTAAACACCTGGAGAAAACCATCCAAAGCAACAAAAATGCACAAGCAAGGCGAAGAAGAGAGTGCAGTTGGGGTGGAATGGGTGGAGATGAGTGTCAGGGGTGATTTGTGACAGAAGGATAGCAGTTAGAGTGAAATGGGAAGATTTACAAGATAGTAGTGAGACCTGCTATGATGTATGGTTTGGAGACAGTGTCACTGATGAAACGACGGGAAGCGGACCTGGAGGTGGCAGAATTGAGGATGCTAGGATTCTCACAGGGAGTGACTTGGAGGGACAGGACTAGAAATGAGCATATCTGACATTTGACATGTTGTCAATTTTTTTATATGCCCACGCAGCACGGTGATACAGTGGTTAGCACTGTTGCCTAACAGCTAGAAGGTTCTAAGTTCAAATCCCCAGGCTAGAAGGGGTGGGAACCTTTCTGTGTGGAGTTTGCATGTTCTCCCTGTGCAGCGTGGGTTTACTTCCGGGAGCTCCTGTTTCCTCCCACAATCCAAAGACATGCATGTTAGGTTAATTTGTCAAATTGTCTCTAGGTATTTGCCGCCTGTAGGCCCTTAGAACAGAGGGTTAGTATTAGTGAAGTGCTTTGAGTGGTCTTTGAGACTAGAAAAAGCTGTCATGAACTGGGTTTGCTGGTTCCTAACCCAGTTTTGTGATGCTGTGGCTGCATGCCCTCCTGTGTATTTTGTTCCTTATTTGCCATCAGGCGCTCTCAGGGAGCCTCTGGGGTTTGCTCGGCTCCCTGACAGCTGACAGCCACGCCTCCCTGTCCTGCCAGTGATGCCAGCTGTTTGTTATTATCGTTTGTGTTTACTCCTCTGCTCATTCTCACACACACACACACACACACACACACACACACACACACATACCCACACACACACACACACACACCACCTGTTATCATTCAACTCATTCCCATGTGCATGCACACATCCACACTCACTTCTTTGCACACCAGCAATCACTCAGCTCGTTACATGTTGTGTTATTTAAGCTCTGAGTTTCCTCTGCTGTGTGCCGGATTATTGTACTGCATTGTACTGCTCTACTGCATTGTTTGTACTGCTCTGTACTACGCAGCTTTGTGTTTTGTTGGGTGCTGGATCGGCTCTGGGGTTCCTTCCACGGACGGCTCTGTTCCCGGCCCAGTGAGTATTTCTGTACCCACTGCTTCCAGTCTCATCGAGGAAGCGCTCAGGTGTCCAGGCTGCCTTCCCCCGCTGTTCAGCTGTTCTGCAGCACCTTGGGTCCACCCTGGACTTACTCACTGGTGAACTGAGGAGTGTCCCGTGAGCTTCCAAGAACCTCCTCTTTATTCTGTGTCCCTTTGCTGTTTATTTCTGAACTGTTCATGACTGTTTTGCACAATAAATTGCACACATCTCCTGTGCGTGGGTTTCATCTCTCCTGCCTCGAATTGGCAGGAAATTCATAACAAAAGCACTATATAATTGCAGGTCCTTTTTCCAATATGTTTCAACTGAAGTCTCAAAATATTTTATATATTGATTTTTAAGGGGAAAAAGATGTGAAAAATACTGTTTATCTTCAACATTGGATTTAGCTCCTTCATTTTCTACTCATGTTTCACTTATGTTTCTTAAAGGTTTTTGTAATGTTGGACTGCCTTTTGTTATTGTTCATTTCAACTAATGAAACCAAACCCAAGCAAAAAGGAAAACACTGAAAAATACACAGGACTGCAGGGAATAATTATTTCAATCTATTAAAGGTTTAGGTATTAACAACACCATACCAATTGAGTCTTTTTGGTAGCAGCCCACAAGGAATAGTACATTTAGGATGTTCAGAAGTACCTATATTCCTGGGCTTATGGAAAGCAATTATTACATGGTCCTTGTGAATCACACAGTCAAGACAGAAATAATGGATTTCACTGATTAATTATAGTGGGGGAAATTTAATTGCCTAAGTGCTTCCTTTCAGACGAGTCCTTCCAAAGAGGTCTGGATCTTTTTATTGTAAATGGACTAGTATAACGATTCATATATTGATTTAAATGAAAAAAAAAAAGCTATAGTACATAAAAGTCTTTAGGTGAGCGTGGTTAACATTTGTTCATATTCTATCTTTTTTCCTTTACATTTTCAATTAAAATCTACATTTTATTCTATTTGTTCTTCTTCAGAGTTTCTCTTCTGAGAAATCAATCAAATCGCAATAGAAAGCACAAAAAAATCTACGATTATTTTGAGTGCTGGCTCTGCACTACATTAATTTCAATATGTCAAAAAATAATAAGCTAATAACAGAAGAAAGACTAATCATTAGAAAATGATGTACAAAACAGAATCAGGTTGGTTCTGAACTATTCCCCGAGCATCAGCAGGCATTCTGCTCATTGACAGTTTTCCTCTTGAGAGGAGGCCGGTATGTATGAGCCACTGCTGAAGGATCAGAGTGTGGCCTGAAATTAACTGGATATTGATTCAGTGCAGAGGACTCCCCAAGACAGCCATTTGAAGGTACAGCACATGAGATTGTTCTCTGGTACATAGCTCTGAATTTAGACCAGAGGCTTAAAGCATCTTCATTTGGCCAGAAAGCCAAGGATTTCAGTCTATTTTAGAGGCTACCTGCAACATGACAATGACAGCAAACGAAACGGTGAAGCAACTGGTACCAACCAGGTACCATTCATGTCTTATAGTATGTTTCACAATGCCTAACACAATTCAGATATGGTTTTAATTTAAAAACTATACAAATATATATGTTCACCACTGATACCATCATCATCATAGCAGTTTGTCGGGGGCGACAATGACTATTTCATTTCGGTCTGATCAGATTCCTCCATGCAGCTCTGTCCTTTGCCCTCCACTGCCAGGAACGCCTGACCTTGTTAACCTGGGCGACGTCCGAGCCAGTATGAGTTGCTTTCTGACTGACCATTTCATGAAACTGCTTGCAAAGTATTTGAGTACCACTAGCTTTTGCTGGACTAGCAGCACATTCTTGACAGATAGCGGTATTATCAGTGGCAAGGACAGGCCAAGACAAACTGACTCCAGTATCTGTTGCAGTGACTGACCAGATGATAGGTTTGTTTATCTCTGCTCTTTGTGTAGTGCATGTCACGATGCACCTAGGTTGAACCATTTCAACATAGTCATATTCAGAGGCAGGGAATGCTACATATCATTACACATTATTTGACTGACTTGTTGAAAGAAATGGTTAGTTTTTCTCTGACTATGGGTACTGTGATTTTTAAATCATTATTATTACTATTATTATTATAACCCCAATTCTGGTGAAGTTGGGACATTGTGTTAAACATAAGTAAAAACAAAATACAAAGATTTAGAAATCCCTTTCAACCTATATTCAATTGAATACACTGCAAAGAGAAGATATTTAATGTTCAAACTGATAAACTTTATTGTTTTGTTGCAAAGATTCACTCATTTTGAATTTGATGCCTGCAACACATTCCAAAAAAGCAGGGACAGGGGCATGCAAAGACTGGGAAAGAGGATGAATGCAAAAAACAAAACAAAAACATAGCACCTTTTTGGACCATTCCACAGGTGAACAGATTAAGTGGAAACAGGTGAGTGTCATGACTGGGTATAAAAAGAGCATCCCCAAAAGGCTCAGTCATTCACCATTCACAAGCAAGGATGGGATGACGTTCACAGCTTTGTGAACAACTTTGTGGGAAAATAGTCCAACAGTTTAAGAACAGCATTCCTCAACTTACACTTACAAGGAATTTAGGGATTTCATCATCTGTAGTCTATAATGTCATCAAAAGATTCAGGAGAAATTTCTGCACATAAGCAGCAAGGCTGAAAACCAACACTGAATGCATGTGACCTTCAATCTCTCAGGCAGTGCTGCATTAAAAAACCAACATCAGTCTGTAAAGGATAATACTACGTGGGCACAGGAACACTTCAGAAAACAGTTCATTGCTACATCTACAAGTGCAAGTTAAAACTTTATCATACAAAGTGAAAGCTACATACAGTATCAACAAAACCCAGAAACACTGCCGGTTGCTCTGAGTTAATCTCAGATGGACTGAAACAAAGTGGAAAAGTGTGCTGTGGTCTGACGATCCACATTTCAAATTATTTTTGGAAATCATGGACGTCGTGTCCTCTGGGCTTAAGAGGAAAAGGATCATCCAGATTGTTATCAGCGCAAAGTTTAAAAGCCAACATCTATGATGGTATGGGAGTGTATTAGTGCCCATGGCATGGGTAATTTGCACATCTGTGCTATGAGATGACCGTTGTTGTGAAATGGTGCTATAGAAATAAAGTTGAATTGAATTGAATTGAAGGCACCATTTAATGCTGAACGGTACATACAGGTTTTGGAACAACATATGCTGCCATCCAAACAACGTTTTTTATCAGGGATGTCCCTGCTTATTTCAGCAAGACAATGCCAAGCCACATTCTGCATGTGTTACAACAGTGTGACTTCGTACTAAAAAAGTACAGATACTTCACTAGCCTGCCTGCAGTCCAGACCTGTCTCCCATTGAAAATGTGTGGCGCATTATGAAGTGAAAAATATGCCAGTGGAGACCCCGGACTGCTGAACAACTGAAGTTGTACATCAAGCAAGAATGAGAAAAAATTTAACCTATAAAGCTTCAACAATTAGTGTCCTCAGTTCTATCATGGGGGGACATGTACAAACATGTCCCACTCTTAAAGTTATGCTTTCTTTCAGTTGTCATTATTGTCATTCTGCCCTCGCCTTTGGTTACGTTTTTTTCTGTGTATTATTATCACCCTTATCCTGTCCTAATCTTCACCTTGTATTTACTCATTGTGACACCACATTATTTTCCTGTGATTGGTCCTTTTGTATTGTTGATTATTCATGGCTGTGTCTGATTGCTTGGAACCTTGTTTGGTTCCAAGGTTGTCATAGCCAGGAGCGGCACTGGGGTTAAGCTCCCAGTGCTTATAAAATGCTCCTTATGGCGTGCGTCTCGAAAAGCCTCTGACAACTAAGTCCAACTCCTAGCCTGCCTGTGTGGTTTAGTCTCTAAGCCCGGTGGAACTGCTTTTACTAATAGGAGAAGGGGCGAGGGCGGATCTCTGGCGCCTTAAAACCAGATGCTTCGGGTAGATGGTGTCACCATGGGTTGAGATGCCGTCTCGGCACTGAGCCCATGTTTTCCCTCATCCCTGCCTCCCATTGAGCAGCGTCTCAGCTGGCCCCCAGCTGGCAGCATTATGGACGGCTGGGGCCAATTAGTCTTCATCAGCTGGGGCGCTGCCAATGAGGATAAATAGGAGCAGCCTCGATGACTCGGGGCTGCGACATAAGCACTGCTAGGCTGAAGCCCCTTCGTCTGGTGTCAGCCTCAACTCCCCTTGCAGCATTCCTGTGTTTGTATCCCGCTGTGAGGATGTACGTCTTGCTACCCCCACGTCCGGTACGAGCTGCTTACCTCTGCGCTGTGCAACCTGTGAGTGTACCTCTGCATGAGTATCTGTGCTCTCCTCATCCCTTATCCCTTACCCAAAATAAACCATCTCGACTCACTGGCTTGTCCCTGGCTCTGATTGCCCGGCTCCCTAGAGCCGGATATGACAGTATGTCGCAGCCAGAAGAGTTGCCGGCGGCCGTGAGTCGCTGTGGAAATGTACCTTTCTGTCCGGGTGTCAGCGCTGCTAGCATGCCGTTTCCCAGGAGTCACTTCCGGCGCCAGGGCGACGAGCTGAGGTCCATCTCGGAGGCTGTCAACGGGACGTTCTTCACCCTGCACGACGCCTCCAACGCGAGACGCTGGCATCCGGGCCGTGCTGAGGAACTCCTGGACTGTCACCCTCACTCTCTGTACCATCTGGAGGACAGTGCCAGGATAGACGCTGCAGGTACACAGCAAGAGAAGCTCCACGGGGTGGATGGAAATCCCGGCAGGGAGTCGAAGTGGGCGACGTCTTTCCCCGCTTCGGAGTCCCGTTCCTGCCGCCATTCCAGTCCGGGAGTTCGCGCCAACCAGAGGACTTCCCCCGACCTGCGTCACGTCACTCGGGATTCCCTTCAAGGAGCCGCAGCTGACAGCAGTTATGTCCGGGGTCGAGTGGCTGTCGCGAGCTCTACTGTGTTTCCTGTCACCACCTTCAGGCATGTGGCGGCGGCAGTGAGATTGATGGTGAGGACTTCAGGGCTACGAAGCTTTCCCGTGCTCGACGCCTCCCTCGTCTCGATCTCCGATCTGGAGCGGCGAATCCTGGGTCTCCCCCTCGCTTCGTTCCCTGGGAGTAGTCGTCATCACATCGCCGAGTCACCTCTGCACGAACCTCGTCCGGATCCAGTTCTGGGTCATCGTCAGGACCGTTCCTCCCACGCAGCTGTCATCCCTTCGCCTCATCAGTGTGGAGATTCTACAGCCTCGTCCCCTGAGCCTCGTTCCCCCGCTGTCATTCCTGGACATTCGGGCTGGCTCACCCCGGCTGTTTCCCCCTCCTCCTCGACGCGCTTCCTGACCGCTGTGTGTGCCTGGAATCCCGGCCTGGTGAGCTCTCTGCTGGAGACAACGCGAGCGATCCTCAGACGAATTCCCGGGGGGTCCTCCGTTATCGCCGGGCGGGGAGAGGAAGAAGCAGATTCCACTACAGCAGGCGATACTCAACCTCCAGGGGGCAGGCAAGTCATTGTTTTTTCACACCTGCTTAATGATTTGCTCTGTCACATCCCTGGAGGAGAAGTTCAGGGTTCGCAGCTCCCTGAACTCTCCCCACCTGCTGTAACCTGTTTTCCTAATCCCGCATCCTCTGTGTCTCTCTCCGCCGAGTGGTCCCCGGCTCCGGGTCAACGTGGTGGGATATGGAGAGGGCCTGTGGTTCCGCAGCTACATTGCGGACGGAGGAGGGGGACTGACTGCTGCGTGGAGTCTACGCCGACGACTGAGCGTCCCCGGGTCTCCACGGAGGAGCGGTTCGGTCCAGCGGGACGAGATTCTTCTGGCTTCACGCCGAGTGGGTCGTCGGCGGGGTTACCTGAGCTGGAGGGATCTCAAGCTGCGCTGACCATCGTGCTGGCTGCGGGGCCCGACGCGGCTAGATGGGAGCCTGACAACGACCTCCTGACGACGGATCCTGGATCTTCGCAGTCCTGGACGGCGTCAGAACCCGAGATCAGGCGAGTGCTCTCCTTTCTTTTCTCTCTTTTTATCTTTGAGCACTTCAGCCTATCTCCAGGGGAGACGAGCAGGGTGCAGCCGCCCGCTGCGTCTGAGCTCGTCTCGCCGGGTTCTGGCGCTGCCGGTGATCCTGATCCCGGTTCTGTTTTCTCTTCTGAGCCTTCTTCCAGGGTCACCGGCGAGGAGTTGCTGTTCCTCGTGGTGCTGGAGGGTCCGGGTTCAACGTTGGAGGTCGGTTCTGGTGCAGTGTCCAACGTGGGTTCGCCCGAGACCCAATCGGGGTCCAACGTGGGTTCGCCTGAGGCCCGATCGGGGTCCGACGTGGGTGCTGCCCCAGTGTTGTCCAGGTCCGGTGAGGAGGTGGCCGTTTCCCTGAGGCCCGCCGCCCTCGTCATCGGCTCTCCCCTGAGCCTCTTCCACCGGGATCCGCTCTGACCCTTCGTCCGTCTCAACGGTCCTGGTGGTTGAGTGATGCGGGTCGACGACCCGACCCGCAAAACTTTCGGTTCGGCGATCTGGTTTCCCCCCACTGGTCTGTGTTTGCCTTTGGGCGGCCTGGTTCGGCAGCCGTTGGACTGGATTCCTGGGATCTGGGTCCAGAGTTCGCCGTCCGAACATTTCTCTTCCCCTGATTCGCCAGCTGGACAATGGGCGGGGAGATCTCCGGAGCCATCTCGGCTATTTTTGGACTCTGCCTGCCATACACCTCGGGTGTCACTTTTTCTTTTATCGTTATTAAGGTCACTTGGGTGTAATGTCTGTCCTGTTGGTGGATGTGTATTTATAGTGCTGTGCGTTTTCCTTCCCTCGTACCCAGCATTTTATTTTTTGTACCATGTTTTTAGTCTCGTTTTTGCATTGTAGAGTTATGTTTTGTTCCCTTTCAGACCATACTCTGCAGTTGCCCATTCATTCCAGTCACTTTCATTTCTTTAGGTGACTGTGGGTATTTATATATTCATGTGTGTGGGTTTTTCTTTGCCTGCACTCAGTATTTCTTTTTTATGCCCTGTTGGTTCATTATAGAGTCATGTGCCTTGTTTTCCGTAACACCATGCTCTGTAATTGTCCATTTGTTCCAGTCACCCTCACTTTTCTTGGTGACTGTGTGTATGTACTTATATTGGTGCTGTGTATTGTGTTTTCCCTTTATTTGACCATACTCAGCATTTTTTGCCCTGTACCTTTTTGGTGGTTCTTTTTTTTTTCTTGCTCTGGGTCACGCATGGTTGGTACTCTCTGGGTAGTATGTAACCGGCGTGCTGACCCAGTTCTTCTCCCCATCTGTACCTGGGTTAATTGTTCTGTTGTCAGTATTGTATTTGGGTTTTTCTTTCCCGCTACCCTACATTGCCCCATTGGTGTTGTCCTTCCCTTGGCTTCTTCCCCTCCGGTCCGCCTCCCTTCCTCCCACCCTAGGTGGGGGGGGGGGGGGGCTGGGATGTTCCTGGTCGTTCAGGAGCCCGACCTTGAGGGAGGGGCTCTGTCACCATGGGTTGAGATGCCGTCTCGGCACTGAGCCCATGTTTTCCCTCATCCCTGCCTCCCATTGAGCAGCGTCTCAGCTGGCCCCCAGCTGGCAGCATTATGGACGGCTGGGGCCAATTAGTCTTCATCAGCTGGGGCGCTGCCAATGAGGATAAATAGGAGCAGCCTCGATGACTCGGGGCTGCGACATAAGCACTGCTAGGCTGAAGCCCCTTCGTCTGGTGTCAGCCTCAACTCCCCTTGCAGCATTCCTGTGTTTGTATCCCGCTGTGAGGATGTACGTCTTGCTACCCCCACGTCCGGTACGAGCTGCTTACCTCTGCGCTGTGCAACCTGTGAGTGTACCTCTGCATGAGTATCTGTGCTCTCCTCATCCCTTATCCCTTACCCAAAATAAACCATCTCGACTCACTGGCTTGTCCCTGGCTCTGATTGCCCGGCTCCCTAGAGCCGGATATGACAGATGGTGGCTCGTCAACCTGGGAAGGTAGCCCATCTAGGGGAAGGTAAACCCTGATTTCAAACCTCTGCTGCCTTGCGGCACACCCGGTCACGGGAAAGGCTTCGGGAGTCAACCCTGAGGAAAAATCCGGAGTCGGAGTCCCTAAGGCAGTTCTCTGTTGTGCTCAACATGTTCTGGCAGCTCCTGCGATGGTGCTGGTGCCAAACTGTAGCAGCCCTGCTGTTCCTTTGGATTCATCAGTGACATGGAGAGGGGGGACATGCTGCATGGGCAACATCTTGTCCTCCATATCTTCCTGCCCAAGCTTGAATCCTACCAACACCCAACGCTGGAAGGTAGAACACTGGATCACTGGAGAGGACACTCCAGCTTCGCCTTTGGCGTAGACAAAACACGGGGAATGACAGTTACTGGTTATAAGCCACTGCTCAATTGGCGTAGAGCGCGGCGCCAGGGGTTGTTCCCGACAGTGGGAGGGATCATCGGATCTCACTGGACAGCTACCGCCCGCCTCAAGCTGGGCAGCCCCCAGCCAATAAGGTGCTGTCCCGCCACAGCCTGCTTTCCTCATTGGGTGCATGGGGATGAGGAGAAGTCCGAACAGCAGGCTGAGAACTTTCGCACCAGGCAAGACAAAAAAACAAAAGAGACCAACTCTAAAACTGGGAACTTGGAACGTCCGCACTATGATGACAGGACTCGCTGCTAACCTCAAGGACATCAACGACACCAGGAAGACTGCCATCATCAATAATGAGCTGAAGAGACTGGAAGTGGATATCGCCACTCTCCAGGAAACACGGTTGGCTGACGCAGGCACACAGAGAGAAGGACTACATGTTCTACTGGCAGGGAAAGAGCAGTGACAAACACAGGGAACACGGAGTGGGCTTCGCACTGAAGAACACCTTGCTGAAGATGGTGGAACCGGGCAGCAATGGCTCTGCACGACTCTTCACCCTCCACCTCAACACCACTCAAGGCCCAGTCACCCTCATCAGTGTGTATGCCCCAACACTGACAGCCACACCACAGGCAAAAGACGAGTTCTACGAGAATCTTGCAACAACTGTCAGGATCATCCCCAACTCTGAACAACTCATTCTCCTTGGAGACTTCAATGCCAGAGTGGGTGCTGACCACGACTCCTGGCCCTCCTGTCTTGGACCATTTGGTGTGGGCAGAATGAACGACAACGGACAGCGGCTACTCGAGTTCTGCACTTATCACGATCTGTGCATCACAAACTCGTTCTTCAAGACCAAGCCCCAACACAAGGTTTCCTGGCGACATCCGCGCTCAAAGCACTGGCACTAGCTGGACTTGATCCTGACCAGGCGCACCTCACTGAAGAATGTACTAATCACCTGTTCGTTGCAGATTGCGACACAGACCATTCATTGGTGTGTTGCAAGGTCAAGCTGCAGCTGAAGAAATTCCATCGTGCTAGACAGCCTGGAAAGGTACGGATTGACACCAGCAAGATGGCCCTACCAGAACTTGTTGAGCGGTTTGCCTCCACCTTTGAGAAGGAGCTTGGTGTACCACAAGAAGGAGAATCTGCAAAGCAGAAGTGGGAAGAGCTGCAAAACACCATCCATCGCACAGCCTTGGCTACCTTTGGGAGGAAGACCTCGAAGTCACAGGACTGGTTTGATGCCAAGTTGACCGAGATGACCCCCGTCATTGAAGCCAAGCGCTCAGCTCTTGCCGAGTACAAGAAGTACCCAAACGAGAAGAATCTCCAGATTCTCAGGGCTGCGAGAAGCAAAGTTCATCAGACTGCTCGGCGCTGTGCCAACGAGTACTGGACTCAGCTCAGCCAAGACATTCAAACCGCTTCCATAACAGGGAACATCCGTGGTATGTGCGATGGCATCAAGAAAGCACTTGGTCCGGCTCAGAGCAAGACGGCCCCTCTCAAATCCTCCACTGGGGAGATGATCACAGAAAAGAACAAGCAGATGGAGAGATGGGTGGAGCACTACTCCGACCGCTACTCCAGACAGAACACCGTGACACCGTCAGCCCTTGATGCCATCGATTGCCTGTCATCCATGGACGAACTCGACGCTGAGCCAACCATCGACGAACTCAGCAAGGCCATTGATAGCTTGGCCGCTGGCAATGCACCCGGCAACGACGTCATACCCCCCGACCTGATCAAGCACTGCAAGACCGCCCTACTGCTGCCATTGCATGACGTCCTCTGCCAGTGCTGGAAGGAAGGTGCCGTACCACAGGACATGAGGGACACCAAAATCATCACCCTCTACAAAAACAAAGGGGAGAGAAGCGACTGCAACAACTACAGGGGCATCTCCCTCCTCAGCGTTGTTGGCAAAGTCTACGCACGAGTTGTTCTCTTTCGTCTACAGAAGCTTGCCGAACGTGTCTACCCCGAGTCTCAGTGTGGCTTCCACGCTGAGCGATCGACGGTAGACATGATATTCTCCATCCGCCAACTCCAGGAGAAATGCAGAGAACAGAACATGCCCCTGTATGTCGCCTTCATCGACCTCACCAAAGCGTTCAATCTGGTCAGCAGAGAGGGCCTTTTCAAGATCCTGCCAAAGATAGGATGCCCACCAAAGTTGCAAAGCCTCATTGAATTGTTTCACACCAACATGCAGGGGATAGTGCAGCACGATGGCAACGTCTCAGAGCCATTCAACATACGCAGCGGAGTGAAACAGGGCTGTGTACTTGTGCCAACCCTCTTTGGGATTTTCTTTGCTATGCTCATGAGGCATGCCTTCAGCACAGCAACAGAGGGAATCTACCTGCACACAAGATCTGACGGCAGGCTTTTCAACCTCGCCCGCCTGAAAGCCAGAACCAAAGTATGCGAGGCTCTAATCAGAGACATGCTGTTCGCAGACGACGCTGCAGTCGCGACCCACACACAGCAGGAGCTTCAGACCCTGATGGACCGCTTCTCCCAGGCATGCAAGGACTTCAGGCTTACCATCAGCCTGAAGAAGACTAACGTCTTGGCGCAAGGCACGGAAGCACCACCAACCATCACCATCGACGACTACGAGCTGGAGGTCGTGAATCAGTTCACGTACCTGGGGTCCACGATCAGCAGCAACCTCTCCCTTGATACAGAGATCGACAAGAGGATTGGGAAATCAGCCTCCACACTCGCTCGCCTCACCACACGAGTGTGGGAGAATCCCAAACTCTCTGTCAAGACGAAGATGGCAGTGTACAACGCCTGTGTCATCAGCACACTGCTCTATGGGAGTGAGAGGTGGACAACATACGCCCGGCAGGAAAAGAGACTGAACTCCTTCCACTTGTGCTGCATTCGCCGCATCCTGGACATATCCTGGCAGGACAAAGTGCCCAACACAGAAGTTCTGTCCCGCGCCGGCCTTCCCTCCATGTTCACTCTACTCAGGCAGTGCAGGCTCCGCTGGCTAGGCCACATTCACCGTATGGAGGATGGCAGAATCCCCAAAGACGTCCTCTACGGAGAACTGGCGACTGGCAGGAGAGACGTTGGCCACCCACAGCTGCGCTTTAGAGACGTCTGCAAGAGAGACATGAAGGCCCTGGAGATCAACACAGAGCGCTGGGAGGACCTTGCAACGGACCGCTCCAAATGGAGAGGCACCCTGACCAGACAGCTCAAGGCAGGTGAAGAGAGACTGACTGCTGCAGCAGATGAAAAAAGGACCCGCAGGAAGAACCGCCACAGCTCCAGCAGCACGGAGACCACCCACAAGTGCGACCTGTGTGACAGGGACTGCCATTCGCGCATCGGCCTGTTCAGCCACAGGCAGTGCTGTTCCAGCAGAGTAGACGTTTAGGATTCTCTTCCATGGTCATCATAGACCGACGGAGGCTGACGACGGTCTGATTGTTTAATGCTGCCCATATACTGTATACAACTCTCGCCTCACTTTCTGTGCCACGATCTACTGTTACCTATATGAGCTGTTCACGGTTTAGGTTCTTTTTTCATTCCTCCTGCCGTGCAATTTCAGTTGTGTTTCCCAGCCCTTGAGCTACATTTTGTTATTTTGTTAATAAATTATGTACAATGTGTTTCCCAGCCCTTGTGCTACATTTTGTTATTTTGTTAATAAATTATGTACAACCTTCACCATGCGATAGGGTCCTCTTCTTTACCCCGAAGGGGCAAACCTTACAAGTTCCTAAATGCTTATTAAGTGTTGTTAACAGGAAAGGTGATATAACACAGTGGTAAAGATAAGATAAGATAAGATAAGATAAGATAAGCCTTTATTAGTCCCACAATGGGGAAATTCCAGGATTGCAACAGCACAGGGATAGCAACACTCAGAGCAACAATCAGAAGGCAAGAAAAAACAACATCTAGTAAACATATGTCCATATTACTATAAATGTATATATATAGACACACAGTGCAGAGCATTATGGTTGGTTGGTGAATGTGCAGCAGAAAGATGCCCCTGTCCCAGCTTTTTTGGAATGTGTTGCAGGCAACAAATTCAAAAATGAATTTGCAAAAAAAACCAATAAAGGTTATCAGTTTGAACATCAAATATCTTGTCTTTGTAGTGTATTCAGTTGAATATAAGTTGAAAAGGATTTTAAAATCATTGTATTTTGTTTTTTCTTTACATTTTACACAATGTCCCAACTTCACCAAAATTGAGGTTGTATTATTATTATTATTATTATTAATCAATCACAGCATAGATGTAGGCTGGAAAATCAACCACAACTTTAGACCTCAAGTATGTTTCAAAGGATTCCCGCAGAGCTTAGTGCTGCTTTCTTTGTTTAACAATCTTTGTTAGATATTTGGCAAGGTTCTTAGTGAGAATTCCCAGGGATCCAGCCACCACTGGAGCGATGCCTGTTTTGATGTTCCATAAACTTGCAACCTCTCTTCTGAGATCCTGGTACGTTTGGATCTTTTCTTGTTCTTTATCCGCAATAATAGCGTCACTAGGCACAGCGATATCTATTATCAAGCACTCAGTAGCCTCCCTGTTTACTATCACGATGTCTGGTCTGCCGGCCTGGATTTCATGATCCACCTGGAAAGAAAAATCCCACAGCATTTTAATTCGGTCATCTTCAATCACTGGTTCTGGTTTACGCTCATACCATCTTTCTCTGGTGTCAAGACCGAACTGTTTCATGATTGACAAATGCACAGTCCTGGCCACGTTGTCAAGTCGGTGTTTATCCTGAGTTTGTGCCAGTTTACTGCATTCATACAATAAGTGACCCACTATCTCATCTTTCACCCCACATATCCTACATAAAGAAGAAAGCTCTTGCTTCTCTACTTTTGCTTTCAAGGCATTTGTTCTTAAGGCCTAATCTTGGGCTGCTGTGATTAGCCCCTCTGTTTCCTTTATGTCTAATGTCATCTGTTTGACGTAGGATCTGGCCATACATGGTCTTAGCTTTTGAGTTTTCTAATCTCTTTTTCCGCATCATGTCTTAGTTGTCTTGGCGTTTCAGCCACGTCTGATCTCACCAGATTCTCATTTCTTACTGCAGTCAAGAGAGGTTCCTCACTCCTCTGGACATAATCCAGTAGGCCTATCTCTTCCGTTCATACACAGTCCTCCACACTGATGAGATCACAACCTCCACTTTGCCTTGGGAGCTATAGACAATCAACATTTTCCCGAGGGTGTAGCATTCTGTAGATTGTCATTAGTTTCTTTGTTTTCTGATCCATGTTCTCAAGTTCCATTTTGGTTCAAGTGACTACTCCAGTACCATACTGCAGCACTGATACTGGTCAGGTATTAATGACCATGATGACATTTTTTCCATTCAGCTTTGATTTTAAGGTCTTTTTCAGTTCTGTGGAAATATTTACCTTTCAAGGCTTCCTTTATACTTTCATGTAGGAGATCATCATATTAGAGGATTTCAAGGTGTATTCAGTTTCCTCCATAGTCCTTTGGCAAGTCTATTCCTTCAACCTTCACTACCTTTCCCTTTTCAGTATGACAGGGGTGTCAAACTCACTCCATGGAGGGCCAAGATCCTGCAGGTTTTACCTCCACCCAGTGGCTTCAATAGGTGATTTCACTGAATTTCTTCCCACTGATTGCTGGTCAGTGAAAACACCTGCTGAAGACACTGGGTGGAAGTAAAACATGCAGGGTCTTGGCCCTCCATGGAATGAGTTTGACACCCCTGCAGTATGAGAATACCACACTTCTTAAGACCAAACTCCATGCCTATGTCACTGCTGACAATATGTATCATGTTCACGAGAGATTCAATCTCACACTCATCTTTTCCATACAACTTGAGGCCATCCATGAACAAGTGATTAAGAGATCAGTATCTTTTCCCAGTTGGTATTTACATGTAGAGCTGCGTAGCACCATCAGCAACAGACTATGACCTTGAAATACACCTCGGCGGATTTGCACCTCTCCTAAGGTTTGATCACCATATATCGGAACTGTTTTCCAGTTGGCCATGCTCTGTTGTACCAGTTCTTGGATATTGGGAGCAATTCCCATGACCTTCATTATTTCCAGTATCCATGAGTGTGGTATGAATGAATGAATCTTTATTTCGGATAGATTAAAAGTACAGATTAAAAGAAACTGAATAATATAACAAAGGGGGAAAGAAAATCCAACAAGGTCAAATTAGACAATAACTCCTCTGATTATACAGTTCAACATAAGTTATCCGAAATGGGTGATGGCTGAAGCCGCAGCTTATATTGCCCACCCATATTCCATCCAAGAATTCAAAAGAAAAACAAAACAAGAGCGATTACAATTCAGAACAAAGCTAAGACAAAATGTGACAAAAAACTAAGCTACAACAACGCAGGCTGGATATGACAATCCTTATGTGAGTTTACATGTCATCTTGTATATATGTTTGGAGTATTTCTTCCTTTAGTTTTGTTTAAATTGTCCAAGTGTTGTACATGATTTTAATTCAGGTCCAAAATCGTTCCATAATCTGACTCCTTGCACTGAAACATAATGTTGCTTGGTGGTAGATTTCACTGAAGGTTTTTGAAATATACATGTTCCTCTGAAATGATATTGTTTCTCCCTTATTTGGAACAACTTTTGGATATTTGCGGACAGTGATAGATTCTTCACTTAAAACATTATTACTGCAGTTTTAAAGTCAACCAGATCTTTCAACTTGAGAGCTTCTAATTTAAGAAAAAGTGGGTTTGTTGGTTCCCTGTAAGCAGCTTTGTTTATTATTCTAATAGCTCTCTTCTGAAGCATAAAGACTGGATATATGTTTGTTTTATATGTATTTCCCCATACTTCAGTACAATATGTCATGTATGGGAGTATTAATGAATGATACAAGGTATATAGTGTGGGTTGATTCAGCAAATATTTCACTCCGTGTAGTATTGCAATTGATTTGGATATTTTAACTTTAATATAATTAATATGTGACTTCCAACACATTTTATTATCAATTATTACTCCAAGAAATTTAGTTTCGGATATCATTTCAATCTCTACACCATTTACACTGAGTTTAGATACTAAGTTGTTGTGATGGTTGTTAAAAACTATAAATTTTGTCTTACTTAAATTGAGCGTTAATTTGTTTGAACCAAACCACAGTTTAAGCTTTCCTAATTCCTTTCTGAGTGTATCCAAAAGTTGTTCCAAATTGCTTCCACTGCATAATAGATTAGTGTCATCGGCAAACAATATTAAATCCATTTTTTCTGAAACTTTACATATATCATTTATATGCATATTGAATAACAATGGTCCCAAAACTGAACCCTGTGGGACTCCACAAGTAACCTTCAGTAACTGTGAGTTTTTGTTACCAACACATACATACTGATACCTATTCTTTAAGTAACTACATAACCAGGACAGTGCTACCCCTCTAATACCACAATTTTGTAGTTTCTTTAATAATAAGTTATGATCCACTGTATCAAATGCTTTTTTAAGATCCAGGAATACCCCAACTGAATACTCTTTATTTTCAATGGCAGTTGATATTTTTTTCTATAAATTCCATTAGAGCAAATGCAGTTGTCCTCTTGTGTCTGAACCCATATTGCTGCTCACACAATAAATTATTCTTCAGTATGAAGTTGTCAGTTCTCTCATAGAATATTTTTTCAAGTATCTTGGAAAATTGCGGCAATAGTGAAATTGGTCTATAGTTTGAGAATTCCCCTCTGTCACCCGTCTTGTATATCGGAATTACTTTAGCTATTTTCATTGCATTGGGAAATATACCTGTTTGGAGAGACAGGTTACAGATATACGTCAGTGGTTTCACTAAGCATTCAATAATAGTTTTGACTAAGAGCATGTCAATACCATCACAGTCCGTAGATGTTTTACTTTTAAACGATTTAACAATTTTAATGACCTCTCTCTCTCGTCTGTGTTCTTTATGAAAATGGAGTCTTTTATAGCAGTGTTTTTGCTTATTATATCACCTGTAGGCACCGTAATGGGTATTTCTCAAGCCAAATTAGGACCAATATTAACAAAAAAGTTATTAAATTCATCTGCAGGTGAAGCTGCATTCACACTCTGAGTCGTTTTATTATTTTTTGAAAAATCGGTTGGGTAACTTGTATTTCTGTTTTTATTTCCAAGAATATTGTTAAGTATTGTCCATGTATTTTTAATATTGTCTCTGTTTTTCTCCAGTTCTTTACTGTAATAGTCTCTCTTACTACATCTTATTATATATGTTAACTTATTTTTGTATGTTTTATACCGCTGCTCTGCTTCTTTTGTCCTTTTCTTTAGGAAAGCTTTATATAATAAATTTTTCTTTTTACACGGCTTTTGTAATCCTTTGGTTAACCATGGCTTATCGGCAAATTTATGTTTAAGCTTTTTCTTTACTAATGGACAATTTTTTTCATAAAGCATGGTTACAATGTTTATAAATGTGTCATAGGCTTCATTTACATCTGATACATAGACTTCTGTCCAGTCTTGCTTCAGCAAGTCCTCTTTAAAAGAACTGATTGCATTTTGTGATTTGTATCTGAACAATTTTAAAAAATTTTTCTGTATTGGCCCCCGTGTGGCCATGGATAAGTGCAAAGGTTGGCAAGTGGTCACTTATATCATTTATCAATAATCCACTTTCTATTTTCTTATCAATAATATTAACAAACAGGTTGTCAATAAGTGTAGCAGTGTGAACTGTGATTCTACTGGGATGTGTTATTGTGGGATATAGACTCATGCTGTACATAGAGTTCATGAACTCTGTAATTACATTTTGTTGATATGGATTTAGTAGGTCAATATTGAAATCTCCACAAATTACTACCATTTTCTTACTAGTAATATTATTGTACAGCTCGACTAATTTATCTCTGAATGTCTCAATGCAAGTTCCTGGCGTTCTATACATACAACTTATAATTAGATTTTTTGTTTTATCTTGGTCAATCTCAACAGTGACACATTCCAAGATCCCTGGTAGTGCAAAGGACATTCCATTTACAAGCTTACACCTATACAGGTCATCAATATACAGTGCAACACCACCACCCTTTTTTTGAGATCTGTTAATATGAAACATCTGATATCCCTCTATTGCCATCAGGGGAGCCTGCTCTTCATTAAGCCAAGTTTCAGAGACTGCGATAGCTGTAAATTTTCTGTCTAGCTGTTTTAAATAGTCCTGAATCTGTGGAAAGTTTTTGTTAAGACTTCTGCTGTTGAAGTGTATTATTGATAGTTTACCATCTAGTTGCACTTGACTTTTGAATTGCTTTTCAGTGTGATATTCACAATGGTTATGAATATTATTGAAAAAGTGGTTATCAGGATCAATATCATTCTCCATCTCTTGTAGTTTATGTTCAGCATAATGGCATATTTTCAGAGTTTGAGTTTCCTCACTCTGTGTCAAATGACTTCCTCCAACTGGCGATAATTGATGTCTACTCAAGTAAGTCATAAGTTTTTTTGTTTGTTTTGTTTAGTTTTTTTTTTAAGTACATTGACATGGTATGTCAAAAGAACTATTCTTGCTGTGTGTGTGGATATGGATTATCATTGTCTCTTAATTTTCTTAATCAGTGTTCATCTGTATTTATTTAAGTCAGTAACATCTCTGATCATTATACTCTTTGCTTGCTCAGGTGTTCCATTTAGTTTGATCCAAACTCTACAATTTCTTGTCTATGTTGCCTGTATCTTATTTTGTCTTTTCAGCATCCGTGCTTGCCGTGTTATTTCAGCATTAGTTTTTGTTAGGTGTTCATTTAGGTAAACTTCTGTTCCCCGGAGCTTTCTGGCCTGCCTCAGTATGTCATTCTTTACCCTTCTGTTCACAAAGCACATCACAATTGATTTCTTTGTTTTATTATCCTTTCTGGGTAAAGCATAACAGGCTGAAATTGCATTTGCTTCGACCTTTATATCTCTACTATCAAGGAACTGAAGCACCTGGTTTTCCAGGGAGGCTGATTCACTTGTGGGAGCCTCCTCACCTCTCAGTCCTGTTGCAGCATGAGCATATGATTGATATTTGATGTCTAGTCCACTTATAATTAGATCATCCATACGAGAACATTGTTCAAGATCCTTGACGCGTCGCTCCAAGTCCATAATTTTTTTGTCTTTTTTCCTGAATTGTTAATTTTAGTTCTCGGACTTCTTCCATTAGGCCTAATATTTTAGCCTGCTGGCTAACCATTTTGGTCACTTCTTCTGACAAGAAGTTCAGAGATTTTTTGATCTCTTCCATTTCCTCCTTCTTTGGTGGCATTTTTACTGACCTGTTGATAGTAAAACAATCTCTGCTGGTGACGCCGGTATCCGATCCGACCAACCTCGAATCCAGCTGGGCCTTAGCTAGCCCCCTCTGCTGCTAGTCCCGCTGCTTACCGCCGCCGTAACCGAGCTCCTGTCCAGCCGGGGTACCGGCACCTCCTCCACCGAGTCCCGCCGCACACCGCTGCTGTAGCCGAGCTCCAATCCTGCTTCTGTCTGGCTGGGGTCCCGGTAGATCCTCCGCTGAGCCCCGCCACCTACCGCCGTCTGCCTCAGTAGTTCCTCTGCTGAGCCCCGCCGCTGTAACTGGGCTCCGACTCAGGCTCTTGTCTGGCTGGGGCCCCAGTGGTCCTCCACAACAGGAGTGTATGAATGTGTGTCTGCGGGATGTAAATGTATTGGTGGCGGCGTCTGCTTCGGGCACAGAGGCAGGAGACCGTACAGCCGGGGAAAAGGAGGTAAGATCTTCTTACCAGTGTAATCCGCTGAGGGTGAAGGAACTCACAGCAATGCATGAAGAAGTCTGACGGCTTCAGGCCGAAGCTCAGGGCGAGGCGGCTTATATCCCTCGCCGCTGATGACGAGCAGGTGGCGCCGCTGATGAGCGGCGCGGCGTGACACAACCTAGTAGTATTGAATGCAAAAGACGCAAAAGACTTACACAAATGGTCCCTTCCAGTATACAACTAGGACAATATCAGTCGCTACGGAGAGTGACAATATGTATGGGTACATTTTCATACTATGTAGGATAACTAAGTAGACGGTTATGCTGCTGTTTATTCCATCTTGCTACAATGCTCCACACTTTGTATATATATTTATATGTTTATGTGTACATATGTATATCCACTGCTCTTATTTATATTTTTCGTATCTTCTTAATTATTGCTCTGAGTGTTGCTATCCCTGTGCTGTTGCAACCCTGGAATTTCCCCATTGTGGGACTAATAAAGGCTTATCTTATCTTATCTTATCTTATCTTATTTTTGTCCAGGCCTGTTTCATGAGTTTGATTTTTAAAATAATTCTGTTGAACCACAATTCAAAAGCATTGTCTGATTTTCATTGGTTAATTTTCATAGAATTTTTATTTATTACCACTTTTGTCAGATTCAAGTTATTTCTTTGACCATTGTAGGTTTTTCTTTCATTAACAGAGGGGTACCAACAATTTTGTCCACAGCTGTATGATGCAACTCTCGGCAAGCGAGCAATTCTCAGCATAACACCGATGCTAATGCCGGAGAACAGCGTGCCAAACAAAATGTTTTTATGCGCCTTTACCTCATTCGGGAGTGTTTCCAACTCACAGTCTGTGAAATTCCATTAAATCCATTATTTTTGATCATGGATACAGGAGAAGCAAACATGCCGGGCTTGTATATATCTATCTGCATATCTATTTGCAAGTAATTGCATATTCAAATGGAGGTGTGTCAAGGCAGGAGTCCAGTATTTCCTCATGTGCATTCAATTTCAAGTAGATTGGGATGTACAAAGGAAATGTGCTTGGATTCCTGCGTACGCACTGTTTCATACATCTGGATTTTTTTTTTTTTGCTTACAGCATTTTCTTGATTTAAATGTACGTCATCTTTCAGGAGGAAATCCACACAAGTCTTTATACATGAGGCCCCAGGACACTGTTACTTTCTCAAACTGAAAAGAGGCTTGTGATAGTGATGATTCCCACATTGGGGTGTTTAGTTTTATTATTACCTCTGCCAAGGGAGGAGGTAATGTTTTTGGAAGTGTTGGTTGGTTGGTTTGTTGGTCTGTCTGTCTGTCTGTCTGTCTGTCTGTCTGTGTCTGTCTGTCTGTTAGCAACATTACTCAAAAAGTTCTGAACGGATTTTGAGGAAATTTTCAGGAATGGTGTGTAATGGCACGGGGACAGATAATTAGATCACGATGTGCATGCAGGAATGATTTTTTGTGGGAAAATAATAATAATATTGGCTTCCCCTTTAAGACGTGTCCATAGAGTTATGTTCACCTCCGTACCCATACACAATATGTGATGGTTGACATTATTTCATCTGAAGATGCCAACAAAAAGCAAGAAAACTGCGGTTTATGAACGGATTTTGATGACATTTTCAGGAAAGGTGTGTAATGGCATGAGGAACACAGTACCGGCAGACAGGCTAAGGATGTCTTGCGAGGCATGTTACCCACACGGTATGTAAACACACAGCACTGGACAGTGATCCTGTTTACATGGTCACAAGTAAACCGATTACTGGAGTAAACCAATAAAGGTAATAAATGGTTTATGGTGTTTACATGCACCTAGTAAACAGTTTATTGGGCAAATAAACTAGGTGTGTTAATTTGTTTTCTCATAAACCAATAATGGCCTTTAACTGATAAAGATAATTGGATTACTCTGTTTACATGACAGTTTGAATAATCAGGTAACTCCAGAAAGCTGATTATAATTGGTTTACTTGTGACCATGTAGGGTCAATGTTTCATTTTTGTTACCTCCACCAAGAGGAGGAGGTAATTGTTATGTTGGAATTACCTCTGTAATGACGAAGCCAGGTGCACAGTTGAACTTGACTTTATTAAAAGGGTTGGTCACGGACTTCCGGTTATGGCGGCCACGTAGGAAGACATGTTTCACACTGCTCTGCTCCTAAAAATAAAAAGTTTGCTTAAACTCTCTTAATTGGAACAAAAACCCATCCCAGTGCTTAGGCGAGGATATGGTAAAGACCAAGGCTGGGAAATCAGGTGGCAGAAAAAGCAATTCGACAAAACAACCCAAGATAACAGACTTCCATGCTCGAGGCGAAGCACAAAAAAATTCAGAGACTATGGAGGAGGATGGTGCCAGCGGTAAAGCGGGAACGGCTGGGGAGGGGACTAATGCAGTGCTCACTGCCATCAACTCTATGAGAGCAGAGTTTTCGTCTAAATTTGATGGGATTATAGCAGCGATAGAAGGAATGAGAAAGGAAGTAAGCGACTGTGTGGAACGAGTATCGCAGGCGGAGCACCGAATTTCAAGCGCTGAAGATGACGTCACCAGCCTACAATTAAAGGTGCAAACATTGGAATTAAAATGTAAACGTCTGGAAGATAACGTCCTAGACTTGGAATCCCGTTCGCGATGGAATAATTTGAGGCTGGTGGGCCTCCCGGAGGGAGCAGAGGGACGAGACTCATGTTCCTTTTTGGAAAAGTGGATTCCAGAAGCACTGAACAACGCGGATCTGCAGTCATCGGTCGTCTTAGAGAGAGCTCACTGAATCGGCCCACCGAGAGATAATAAGACACCACCGAGGACGCTGATTATGTAGTTCCTCAACTACAGAGACAAGATGACGGTCACCAACGCGGCGCGAGTTAAAGGGGAAATTAAATACCAGGATCAACAGGTGCGGTTCTACCCAGATTTGGCCACAGGAATTCAACAATTAAGGAAACAGTTTGACCCCGCCCGCAAAGAGCTGCACAACCTCGGGATTCGTCAAGGAGTGATTCACCCGGCAAGACTGCTGGTCACATATAAGGGGAGAACCCATATCTTCAAGACCCCTCAAGAGGCGCAGGAGCTCATTAAGCAGATCCAGGAGGAGACTGGTGGGAGCTAAGCATGAACAAGATAAAGGTAGAACATTTAAGCATTTGTACAGGCATCTGATTGATCTGAAACATATAACATGTCTACAAAATACAGACTGTATTACATTAAAAAAAGCTATGATGTACAAAGTTGCTATAAAACTTTGAAGTTATGTTGAAAAAGCTACAGAAGAGAGTTAATGTAATTAAAAATAGTAGTAGAGTCAGGGTGATTGAGAGGAGAAAGAAAGAGTGGTTTGACTGATTCTCGCAGGTGTGGAACAGTCACTAGCTATAACGGGAGATGGAATTTTTTTGATTTTGGGGGGATAACCATGAATGTGGGGAAAGGGAATTTGTTTTTGTGTAGTTTGTAGGATGAATGTTCAACCATCCATGTTTTTGTTTCTCTGTATGAGCATGTTCATATTGCAAGGTAATCTCAAACTCCTTATTGATCATAGATCAAAGCGTTAATCTTAATTTAACTTCATGGAATTGCAAAGGTCTACAAAATCTAAAAAAAACTTAAACAAGTTATGAATAAAATAAAAGATATTGATTCAAAAATTGTATTTTTACAAGAAACTCATCTAATAGAGGAGGATGTAAAAAGAATTAGGAGAAGATGGCAAGGTAACGTGTTCACCTCACATTTTCATCCCAAGCCAGGGGAGTTATGACTCTCATACACAAAACAGTCCCATTTCAAGTGAAAAATGTAATTGGAGACAAATTTGGGAGATATCTAATCATCCAAGGATCTTTGTTATTAGAAAATATAAATCTGGTGAACTTATACGGCCCCAATATTGATGATCAAAACTTCTTTGTCAATTTATTTCTTACTTTATCATCACTTACAGGGCAACATATAATAGCAGGGAATTTTAATTGTACATTGAATCCCAGTATAGATAGGTCAACAGGACTGGACTGTACGCACAATGGATGCAGGATGACCATTAATCATTTTATGAAAGAATTGAGATTGCTAGATATATGGAGAGAAATGAAACCACAAGTCAAAGCCTATTCTTGTTATTCTAAAACCTATAAGACATTCTCACATATTGACTACTTTTTGATCTCTGCAGAATTAAGGTCCAAGATTCAAAACTGTTTCTATGATAACATTGTGATCTCTGATCATGCACCCTGCTGTCTAATATATGTAGATAAGAAATTGACAAAAGATCCAGGTAGGTGGCATTTTCAGCATAAATGGCTTCAGGATGAGGAATTTGTTAAGTACATAGAAAAACAGATAGATGAGTTCTTTGATATCAATACTACACAAACATCAGCATGTATAAAGTGGGAGGCTTTCAAAGCTTTTATTAGGGGGCATATTATTAGTTATACAGATTCAAAATCTAAGAAGACTCGAGAGGAGAGAGTTCAATTGGAACATAAAATAAAAATTCTTCAAGAAAAGGTGTATGCAGGAACCACAGTTAGAGAACGAATTACCGATTCTGAGAGCTGAATATGACAAAAAATCAGCGAATAGAGCTGCCTCGAGTCTTCTAAGATTGAAGCAAACTTTTTATGAACAAGGTGAAAAATCAGAAAAATTATTGGCATGGCAGATTAAACAATTAGAATCTAAAACACCAATTACCACTATTATAAGTAAAGGACAGGTAGTTATAGATCCTTTAGAAATTAATAGTGCCTTTAGAGATTATTATGAAAAACTATATGATACAAAAAATGAAACTGACTTAACAAAACTAAATGAGTTTTTGGACGGATTATCTATACCATGTATTCCAAATGAAAACAGGGAGATACTGGAGTCTAAAATTAGTCAAGAAGAAGTTGGGCTAGCCATTGATAATATGAAATCAGGAAAAAGAGCAGGACCAGATGGTCTTCCAGTTGACCTCTATAAAAAATTTAAGAATAAATTAATAAAACCCCTTTTGGAAATGGTTTTAGAAGCATTTCAAAATGGTAATTTACCACCATACATGAATAATGCCTTAATTATACTGTTGCCAAAACCAGGTAAACCCTCTAATAAATGTGAAAATATGAGACCAATAAGCCTATTAAATGCTGACCTTAAGATAATCTGTAAAATTTTAGCAAGACGACTACAAGAAATATTACCAAATATTATTAACCGAGATCAGAATGGCTTTATAATGGGAAGACAAGGCTTCCATAATGTAAGAAGACTATTTAATATTATTTATTCCAATAAAGAAGCACCGGATACAGCTCTTCTATCATTGGATGCTGAAAAAGCCTTTGATAGGGTCGAATGGCCCTATCTTTTTGAAGTCCTACAAAGGTTTGGACTTGGAAATAATTTCATAAAATGGGTCCAGATAATATACAATAATGCTACAGCAGAAATCCTAACAAACAGCAATATCTCAAAATCAATAAAAATCAACAGAGGATGTAGTCAAGGCTGTCCACTTTCACCTTTATTGTTTACTATGGCAATTGATCCTTTAGCGATGGCAGTACGTTTACATCCACAAATATATGGAATTAAAGTAGGATCAACAGAACATAAAATCTCCCTGTATGCCTGTGACGATGGGATGTCACCACTGTATGTCTGGTTGTATTGTGTGATTATGTTGTATCTGTATTGTTGTAATGTCTGTATGATTGTTTGTTAAGATGCACATAGTAGTTTAGGATTTGTCTTTGTTAATTTGAAGGCCCTGGGAGATAATTAGTATGATTAAGAATTTGGTAAAATAATTGTTAAAGGATTTATTGCACATACCTTTGCCAACATGCTTCCTGTGCGTGTCCAGGCAAAAGACTCTGTTAGGGGTTGAGGGCCTTATATAGGACACCAGCAGGGAGCAAATATGTATGGTTAGTCAGAGGGGTGGTTTCATATTTGTAAATAGGGGTTAAAGTTATTTATTTAACTATTATATTACTGTTTATTGTATGTTATTTATATTTATATTGTGTATGTTTGGGGAAAGTATTTATGTATTTTAGATGTTAGTGGGTGTGTGTTTAGAATAGGAATGATGACTGTTTTACCTGGGATTATGGTAGGGGCTAATCACCTCTAATTATCTCGTTCCATTATATAACAGGTGTGAGAGGTGGTATTTGATGATACTGGATTGCAGGGCATTGTATTGCTGATTGCAAAAGTGCTTTATTGCTTGATATGCTTCTTGGCTGAGGAAGTACATTTTTGTTTGGAAAGACTGTGTCAGATGATTTTTCCTGAGAAAATGGAGATTACTTGTAAGTTAAAATAAGTTGGATTAATTGGAAAGAAGATTTTGCCTTGCCTTCTCTTGCCACGCGTTCACAATGCCGATGACATAATTTTGTTTATGTCAAATTTTAAAAAATCAATTCCGACCTTATTAAATTTAATAAAGAACTTTGGGAAAATATCAGGATATAAAATAAATAAAACAAAATCTTCAATATTAATGCTAAATGAGACCCAGAGAAATCACCCAGCTCCTGAGGTAAATCAATTCAATGTTGTAAATCAGTTTAAATATTTAGGAATTCAAATTTTGCCTAAGCTAGAATCAGTCGCCAGTGCCAACTATGAAGCCTTAATGACAGATATTAATGAGTTACTTCAGAGATGGATGTCACTACCAATGTCGATGATCGGGAGAATTAATATACTTAAAAGTAATATCTTACCAAAAATACTTTATTTATTTCAAAACATTCCTTTACCACCACCTTCAGATCTATTCTCAAGAATTAAAAAAAAAGTTAGTGGAATTTATATGGAACAATAGGAAGGCTAGATTACGTCTGTCCTTACTATATTTACCATTTGATCGTGGAGGTCTGAAATGTCCAGACTTTATGTTGTATTACTGGTCAGCACAACTGAGGTCTATGACATATTATTTTTCATCAAATGATCCTCCTCACTGGACTGAAATAGAACAATTTACCTTTACCTCTTCCCTTATTCATATATTCAGACTCGGCTAAAAAATTACAGAAACAAGTTAAAAATCCAATTGTAAAGCATATGATCAAAATATGGTGTGAAACCAAAAAATATTTAAAAGAACCACACTCACTGTCACAATTTAGCCCAATATGGGGTAATCAATATTTTACACCAGGGAGAGCGGATGCTGTATTTAAAGTATGGAATTTAAAAGGGATTCAAAAGATTCAAGATTTATATTTGTCACGTTCAGATAACATAATGTCCTTTGAAGAACTGAGGATTAAATTCAATCTTAATAGAACACATTTTTTAAATATCTTCAGCTTAGAAATTTTATTCGATCAAATCAAAATAATGCTCTCACTCGACCTACTTATTCATCCTTGGAAAAAATTTTGACTAAAGATAGTAAGAGAAAGGGTATTATTTCAGAGTTTTATAACTCATTGACACTATTCTCAAGTGAAAACTCACAGAAAAGACTGAACTATTGGAAAGAAGACCTGCAAAATGAAATTTCAGAAGAACAATGGGAAATGGCTTGTGCAGAAGCTCAAACCAAATCAATAAATGTACGTCTTAAACTGATACATTTTAAATGGTTAATGCGGATGTATGTTACACCAGTGGAGTTAAATAGATACAACAAAAACATACCAGATACATGCACAAAATGTATGGAAAGTAAAGGAACCCTATTTCACTGTTTATGGGAATGAAGAAAAATCAGAATGTTTTGGGAAGACGTGAGGGTAACAATTGAAAAAATAATTTCAAAACAATTCACATTGAACCCTAAACTGTTTTTGTTGGGTCTGTATCCAGAAAAACATAACTTTAATAAGACTGAAAGAGCATTCATAGACCTCGGTTTGCTTAATGCCAAAAAATGTATTGCACCACTGTGGAAAAAGACTCATAGACCAGATGTGACTCAGTGGTTAAGACAGATGTTAACAAACCTTCCACTAGAAAAAATAACATACATACTGAAATCAAAGGAAAATGTGTTTGAGAATATATGGAGACCTTTCATTACCCTTACATTGATTATGTAAAGAAATTAAACATAACTTCTGAAGAAGAAGGTGAATGATAAGTGTGGACCTTGCAAATTCCAAACTGGTGAATGTATATTATGTATACTTATGTAATAGATTACCTAGACTAAACAGAGGAGCATTGTTGCTGATTTGCTTTTGTTAATGGTTGTTGTTTTTAGTAATTTTTTTGTTGTTGTTGTTAGTGGTTTTTTTTTTAAAATTTTTAAATTACTTTAGTGTTAGTGTTTGTCTGTGCCATGTGTGTAAAAAAAAGGTTCAATAAAAAATATTGTGGAAAAAAAAGGGTTGGTCACACACAATACAGCCACCAGGCAGGGGCGTAGGCAAAGAGGTTGAACAAAGATGCCCGCTGGCATTTATAGGGCGGTGCAGTGGTGGAAAGAGGAAGTGGCTGCCACTACACCACACTTCACAATAATGGCACAAATACAACATTACAGTAATGTTTTTGCTGGTGTTGGTGCCAAAAAGTACACTGGAATTGTCCATTGTTGATGCATAGAATATGTATTTATACAGTATCTACATACATACACTACCGTTCAAAAGTTTGGAGTCACCCAGACAATTATTTTGTGTTTTCCATGAAAAGTCACACTTATTTACCACCATGAGTTGTAAAATGAATAGAAAATATAGTCAAGACATTGACAATGTTAGAAATAATGATTTGTATTTGAAATAATAATTTTTTCCTTCAAACTTTGCTTTCGTCAAAGAATCCTCCATTTGCAGCAATTACAGCATTGCAGACCTAACATGATTACACAAGGGTTTTCTAATCATCCATTAGCCTTCTGATGCAATGAGCAAACGCATTGTACCATTAGAACACTGGAGTGATAGTTGCTGGAAAAGGGTCTCTATACACCTATGTAGATATTGCACCAAAAACCAGACATTTGCAGCTATAACAGTCATTTACCACATTAGCAATGTATAGAGTGTATTTCTAATTAGTTTAAAGTTATCTTCATGGAAAAAAGTGCTTTTCTTTCAAAAATAAGGAAATTTCTAAGTGACCCCAAACTTTTGAATGGTAGTGTATATCTAGTAAATCTATGTATTTTACCATGTAACCTTGTGACTGCATTATTTTAATTGCTTTTAAACCTACATCAAGTTTGTTTCCACTTCAAAATGCATCATAAGTCTTAAATATATCTTGCTATACCTAACTCAGTACTGTTTACCTGTTGAAATATATATTTTATGGCTAATACAACCCCAGAACTACAATATGGCACCTGGTGATCAATTTTGGCAGCTGATCACTTTTTGCCACGACACCGGCATTGCTTTGTCTGTCTCTTACCAACATCACTCCAAAATTTATGAACGGATTTTGATGAAATTTTCAGGAAAGGTGTGTAATGGCATGGGGAACAGATGATTGCATTTTTGTAGTGATCTGGATCACCACCTGGATCCAGGAATTTTTACCTAGATTCAAGAATTTTTAGGAAAAATTAGTATCAACTTAGTTAAATTTTATTTTTGCTGATACACCAGAATTTTTGTAGCTAAGTTACCTAATACTATTTACGTATTTGTTATTTCAATAAATAGAAGGAAACTTGAATTAGTATTGGTATTAGTATTAGTATTAGCATTAGTACTATGTCACAATTAGTATTAGCATTTTTCATCAATATCAAATGCAGAAATGTTGATTTGGAAAACTGCTGCATTTCTAACAGTGTCATTTGGGGGAAATCAGCTGCTTGCCAGAGGTCTATGCTCTCTGAATTCTTTTCTAGTTGTTTTTGCTGCCATTTCTCTTACTGTTAGCAGGATCATGCAAAAACTCGTTGATGGATTTGGATGACATTTTCACCACAGGTGGCCCTTGGCCCAAAGATGAACTCATTACATGCTGGAGGTGACCCGTGAGTGCATACCTCCGCCAAGGCCCTATCTTGCAATGTACAGATGGATGGTGATGTGGGTAGACAATGGGATGGAGGGGAGGACAAAGGGAGGGAGGGAGGGAGCCTTGGCAGAAGTATGAGCTCTCTGAGTGCCCTCTAGTTATTATTATTATTATTATTATTATTATCATTACCATTATTCTTGTTGTTGTTTTTAACTTGATCATGCTATTTCTTGAGGTCTCCCTATTTTGGAAAGGGTCTGAAAAGGTCAGTCCCAGTGGAGACTTTTGGAGCCCTATGACCTGACTGTCTTCAGTTTGGTGTTATGTTGTTGTCCAGAATCCCTCAGTGACAGTCAAGCTGCTTGTTGACAGTTTTAAAGGTCACTGCGTTCCCTTATCTGAAGAATGGTATGAAAAAAATAAGAACTTGATGAACAGGCCTGTTGTGCTATAAGGGCTTATCTCTCTGCTTTGAGAGTAAGCATTTTCATGTTTTATGTAAGTGGTCTCCTGAATGATTATTTTTACTCAGAGGTTAACATGGTCTCGTCATAATTCCCATGACTGGTGTGCCCTCACCAGAGCATCCCTCCTTTACAAACTTAACTGTGATCATTTTATGTTTCTAAGTTTATTTATTTATAAAAGGGACAGTGCATATTAATGAACATAAAACATGTAAATATGTAGCATACAAGATTATAGCTGAAGCTAATTTCCATCTTGTGTCCCCAGTCCAGCCAATACCAGCCACATAAAACAGATAACACGATACAACAATAATAAACAACACAACAATAATAAAGCAAATAACACAATACAACAATAACAGCAATAGCAGTAAGATTGCACACTGATAGAAAGAGATGAATAAACAAAGTTAAGATGAATATTGTTAATCTCAGACAAACAAAAAGTACCACAATGACCAAGGTGTTACTCAGGACGTTTAAGTGTGAAGTGCTAAGGTGCATCGTGTAGTTTAGTAAAGTGCATTTGTAGAATTATATGATGCATAAATTTAAAGTGCTTAGTGAATTGCACATGGCTCTATTGCACGTTTCAGTGCATACAGACGTGATTTTGTGACATTACCTTCAGTTTTATCAGTATTTCAAATCAAACCATTCTCAGAGCAGAGATGTAGATTTCAAGAGTCAAATTCATGTGTTTTGTACTTCCACCATCATTCTCTATCCTTCTTCCACCAATAAAAGCTGGAACTGTGCTTCTTTTATTTGCTTGTGGACACTTACACACAGACCACTGCAAACATCACTTTATCTGGTTTTACTATTTATATGTACTAGTGCATACCTGTGCATGCCCATAGAAAGCCAGTGTGAGCAAACATTTCTGCATGGCCGTAGAAAGTTACTGTTAGCATGGCAACAGCAACCATGGTGAAACCTGCCTTGGATCTTTGACGTCACCACTCATTTGTTGATGGCTGCCTTTGATCTGTGCTGGCTGCCTTTGATCTTTGATAATGTCATTGCGAGTGCTATGATCATGAGTAATGCTTGCCTTTGATTTTTGATGATGTCATAGCGAGTCCTATGATCGTGAGTGCAGCCTGCCTTTGATGTCATAGCACATCCTATGATCTTTGAGAGAGTGCTATGTTCGTGACATCATGACATCGTGACAGACAGAGATTTCTTGAATTATACAGTATATAGAGTGATGATATTCCTTGTCTCCAGGGCATGGGTCCCAGGCCACATCCTTGCTTGAAGTTGGGATTTTCTGTATTTCACCTTATTATTCTTACCCTGGGATGCTCTTATTGTTATTGTTCTTATTCTGTCTTGCATATTTATTTCTTCATTTGTCTTCCTCTTAGGTTAAGTTTATCAGCATTATTATTACTAGTACATATCCGTGCATGCCTGTAGAACCCAAATATAAGCAAGTATTTCTGCATGCCCGTAGAAAGCAGGTGTAAGCAAGCATTTTTGTTTGCCCGTCAAAAGTTACTGTTACCATGGCAACAGTAACCACGGTGATATCTGCCTTTGATCTTTGAGATGGTTAAGCAAGTATTTCTGCATGCCCATTGAAAGCAAGTGTAAGCAAGCAGTTCTGCATGCCTGTAGAAAGTGTTCAGACCTCACAATGTGCCTATGATGTCTATATACATCATAGGAGGAGTTGTTCAGAACTCCTTATATGGTCATGTGAAATCATAGGAACACAGTGTGCGCATGTGACACAGACACACACAACACACAGAGTTGTGATACACACAGACAGACAGACAGATTTCTTGAATTTATAGAAACAGTGAGATTTCCATGTCTACATGACTCATCATCACTCTTCAAATAGCATCACTTTATTTCAAGCTGGGTTCATGCTGAAATGCAGTGCAGCATAACTGATAAAGATTTCCAGATTTACTGCTTCAAATGGGTGTGGTTTAAAGTGCTGTGTCCTATTCGTAATCGGGTGATGAGTATCTCTTCTTTGGTGAGTGATGGTCTTCCGGCCTTATTCTACACTACTCGGCTCTACTCGGTTCGGCTCGGTTGTGTTTCCATTGCAGCTGGGTACGCCTGGGGTGGGCGGGATTTTTTTACAGCGAGGCGGCACCACACTCCCGTGACGTAAAACACGCGACCCAAGCAAAACATAACATTGCGGCTGTACAAGGCGACTCCTCAGTCTCTGGCTTTTTGTCACCGTAAATGCCAAAAAGGACCACCAGACAAGGGTACAGGCAGCGAGACGAAACACTCTAGTACACTAAAGTACTGGAGCGTCTGGGAAGCCATAGAACCGAAGACGTGAGGATATGAAGTAGATCATATACAGTATGACGGTAAGCTAATGATTGGTAATGCTAGTTTGCTTTAAGTACGTTGTACTACACTGTAATGTCTGCAAGTTATCGCTATTAGGTACTAAAATATGTATGCTGTGTGTGTTTCAGATGGCTCTGTTGTGGGAAAATTACCGCTTCAAACGGTCGGTCTAGCATTCAACACAGCCTCTCACTGATGTCACCCCAGCTTCACAAACGATCAGTGGTTATAGAGCCTAAGCATGTCTGTAGAAATGTTTAGCTTCCTGTACAACAAATTGTTCTGATCTGTGTGAAAATCATGGAGAGACTGCTGACATCATGGGACGTGCCTGCTCCAGCAGCACTGAGTCTGTGGTGGCGTCATGGCAAAAAGTGATCAGCTGACACAACTTGATCGCCAGGTTGTAGTTATATTAGCCACAAAATATATATTCAAAAGGTAAACAGTACTGAGTTAAGTATAATAAGATATATTTGACAATTATGATGCATTTTAGGCCAAAACAAACTTGATCTAGGATTAAAAGCAATTAAAATATTGCAGTCACAAGGTTACATGGAAAATACTTGATTTACTAGATACATGTACTGTAGAAATATATATTCTCTGCATCAACAATGTACTATACATGCATTCATGTAGTATTGCACTGGGAATTGCACTGACAATAAACCTTTGAAGGTTTTGCAGATGTCTTTTTTATATGTGAAGGTTACCACCAAGTGACATAAATTAAATACTGAAAGATTGGAAAAGCTGTCTAAAAACAATTCAGCAGTTTGAGAAATCACTTTTGGTTTGGTGTAAGTCTGTCAACAGAATTATGAACCACAAAGCAGTTTGTGTTAAAATGTTAAATCCCATTAAACCCTAACCCAGGGGTGTCCAGTCGTGTGCCATGGAGGGCCAAGACCTTGCAGGTTCTCTCTTCTACCCAGTCTCTTCAGCAGGTCTTTTCACTGATCAGCAGTCAGTGGAAGAAATTCGGTGGAATCTGCTGTTGAAGACACTGGTTGGAGGTAAAGCCTGCAGGGTCTTGGCCCTCCATGGCACATGATTGGACACCCCCGCCCAAACCCATTATGATAAAGGACAGATGCTAATATGGCCCAGAATTCCTCCATATACTGGTACTGTCACTAAAGAGTGCAAGGTCTTCTGCGATGGCACAGCCAACAATACAGTCTTCAGTAAATAAAATAATTGTTTTGGTTACTTTTTCTTAAAAATGAGCCATTATTTTCAAAGTCACCGATAAATGGTTTGTACTGTTGACTCTTTTCCCACCGGTGCCTTAACAGACAAAACAGAAAATCATGACGCAAACACATAAGTCACTAAATTGTTTATTACAATCAGCAGCAAATTCCACATTATTCAGAATGTGCAAAATTCAAACTGTAAAAAAAAAACCCCAACAACTTAAGAATGGGTCACACACACCGGCCACGCTGCCTCACTGAGAAGCAGCTGGGATGTGCCACTCAAGCTGGTCCCAGTTCAGCAGATCTTAGGCCTGCATCTCTGCAAATAGTGAGGCAAGGTCCAGTTTGGGGTGGATCGTTTCCCTCTTGCCTAGACAAAAGACAGAAATGGGTGGTGGTTAATTAAAGCAAGTTTAAAACATATTTGGGAAATACACTTGCTAAAAGACAGTGGTGGAACGTGAATGAATGAATGAATCTTTATTCTGGATAGATTAAAAGTAAACATTAAAGAAAATAGAATAATATAACAAAAGGGAAAAAATCTAACAAGGTCAAATTAAACAATAACTCCTCTGATTATACATTTCAACACAGGTTATCCGAAATGGATGATGGCTGAAGCCGCAGCTTATATTGCCCACCCATATTCCATCCAATAATTCAAAAGAAAAACAAAACAGGAGCAATTGCAATTCGAATGTGACAATAAAGTACTTCGTTGTTGTATTTAACCACAATTTTCATGTAGCTGCGCTTCAGTAAAGTAGATTTTACAAGGTCTGGGTTATTGTACGAAAAAGTCAATTTTGGACAACCTCTAGAAAACCCCCAGAAAACAGTGTTGATTAGATGCTAATGGCTAATATAAATATTCCTAATAAATGTATCTAAAAGACTGTGCTTTAATGGTTAATGGTAAATAGGAGCATTTATGGGAAATGTTACTAAAGGACTGAATCTGAACTGTTTAGATGTAAACTGTCAGTGAAAGCAGTAGCGCGTTTGCGCCACAGGTGGCGCTCAGTAATGATAAGATGCTGTACAGTGTTAGAGAACAAGAGAAGAAGAGTAGCGAATGTTCCAGAGTGTGAAGAAGATGGTGTCAAGTGATATATGGCCGTTGCTGGCTGATGTGCTGTGTAAGTGTGCCGTGCCGGGTGTGGTGGAAAGTCAATAAACCGCTGCAAAGTCTGACAGCTTGGCCCTCATCCTTTCCCCTTCGCCCTCCGGGGTGTAACAAAAACTTGGTAGCAGAGGATGGTTCAGTCGTGTCTAAGACGGTGAGTGTGCAAATAAAAAAAAAAAAGGCCGTAACGATGGAACTGGAGCAGCTACAAGATAAGCTAAGCGAGGCCTTGGTGCCTTTACGGGCCGAACAGCTAAACGAGGTCTGTTTATTTGCAAAGATAAGCCCAGCCGAGCCGTCTAAAAAATACACACTGATACGACTGTTAATCGAGGAGGTAGAAAAAGCCATTGAAAGCGAAGAGGAGGATGTAGCCCGCGCGTTTCTGCTAAAGCTAATAGCATGTGCTACTGAAGCTAAGCAAAGCGAACCGTTGATGCAGGCGGCGGCAGCGGCCGGCGCGAGCCGGGAGACAGAGGCACTCGCCAGTTTACAAAGCCAATATGCCGCTCTGCATGAAAGTATCCTTGATTCAGCTAAAAGGGTTGAAGAGGAGATAGCGAGGCTGACCGATGACGAGGCCGCGCAGCCACCGAGCTGCCATTTTGTGACACAGCCCGAGGCCGCGCAGCCACAGAGCCGCCATTTTGTGACACAGCCCGCGGTCCCCGCAGCGCCCCTACTGCCAGAAGTGACCATTAAACGGGAGTTTAAGATAAATGGGCAGATAGGGGAGAGGGGCCAAAAAGACAAGTTGTCTTATTTCAACCTCATTCACCAGATCGATATGGGCCTAAAGAAAAAGCACAGTGAGGCTGAGATAATTGAGGCTGTTGTTAGAGCAGTGAGTCCCGGATTGAGTTTGCGCGCTATGCTGGAGATCAAGTCAGATCTCACCCTGCCACAGCTGCGCATTATCCTGCAAGGACATTATAAAGAGGATAGTTCCACTGACTTGTATCATCGTCTGACAAACCTCACACAAGACAGTAATGAGTCACCTCAGAACTTCCTGAAGTGTCCTGCACCGCTATCAAAGCCATGGGGTGAAGCTGACTCCCCGGAAATGTGAGCTATTCAAGCAGCAGGTACGTTTCCTTGGTAAAATGGTAACAGGACAGGGCTACACTATGGACCCTGCGGACATTGCCCCGGTGCAGACACTCAAACAGCAGCAACCTTCCACTGTTGGAGAGCTAAGGAAATTGCTAGGTTTTATTTCATATTACCGCAGCTATATTCCAAACTTCTCCCGTACAGCAAAGCCTCTTTACAACCTTCTTGCTAACGACCACACAGATAAAGCAAAGAAAAACTCAAAGAAACATGTCAAAAAGAACAATGGTGGCCAGTTGCCCTCATCCCGTGTAATCAGGTGGCACCCAGAGCATCAAGCAGTAGTTTGTCAGCTTGTTGACTTTCTTTCCCAACCCCCAGTGTTAGGTTACCCGAACTTTGAGGAACCCTTCATTTTGCACTGTGACGCATCACAGGAGGGGCTTGGGGTGGTGTTATACCAGCGACAACAAGACAAACTGGTGGTGATAGCGTATGGCTCCAGGACACTGTCAAATCCAGAGAAGAACTACCACCTTCATTCAGGGAAGCTGGAGTTTCTTGCCATGAAGTGGGCCATCTGTGAGAAGTTTCGGGATTATCTGTACTATTCTCCACCATTCACGGTCTACACGGACAATAATCCCCTAACGTATGCGCTCACCACCGCAAAGTTAAATGCAACCACACAGAGGTGGGTAGCAGAACTAGCTGATTTCCAGTTTGTGATTAAGTATCGCCCTGGGAAAGCAAACAGAGATGCAGACGGTCTTTCATGTATGCCCCTAGATATGGAGCAGTACATGAACAAATGTACACAGAATGTTGATCCTGATGTGATGAATTGTGTGGCACAGGCAGTCAAGGTAAAGTCACAAGAAAATGAACCATGGCTCTGCCCAGTCACCATTTCTACTCTCATTAGTGAAGCAGATCAAGAAGCCAGCTCTGTAGCTGAAATATCAAAGACTGCTCTAAAAAGAGCTCAAGAAGAAGACTCCGTGATTGGAGAAGTGTTGCGTTATGTGTTGTCAAAACAATGGCCAAGAAGTGGAAAGCAGCTGAACGGTAAAATTGCAGCTTTAGTCAGGCAAAAACACAAGCTGTACCTGGAAGATGATGGACTGCTTTACAGGAGAACGGCAACACATGACCAGCTACTTCTACCCCAAAAGTTTCACAAGCTCGTGTTCAAAGAGCTCCACGAAAACATGGGCCATTTAGGGGTAGAGAGAGTGATGAATTTGATAAGAGAGCGTTTTTATTGGGCTCATATGCAAAGAGATGTGGAGCACTACATCACTAAAGTTTGCAGTTGTTTGAAGAACAAACGTCCCAATAAGATAACAAGGGCACCACTGACTAACATTGTCACCACGTACCCATTTGAATTGGTGTCCGTTGATTTCCTGCACTTGGAGAAGTGCAAAGGAGGATATGAGTATATCCTGGTTTTAATGGACCACTTCACTCGTTTTGCCCAGGCTTATCCTTGTCGCAACAAAGCTGCCCACACCGCTGCTGAGAAGATCTTTGGAGATTTTGCCCTCAAGTTTGGCTTCCCCACACGACTCCATCATGATCAGGGTAGAGAGTTCCAAAATAAACTTTTTGCAAAACTCCAAGAGTACAGTGGTGTGCAGGGGTCCCGAACAACGCCCTACCATTCCCAAGGGAATGGGCAGGTGGAACGATTCAATCGTACACTGTTGGCAATGCTCAGAAATTTGCCCGAAGCAGCCAAGGAAGACTGGAAGTCCTCTCTGGCAAAAGTGGTTCATACCTATAATTGTATGCGTAGTGAGGCTACGGGGTACGTGCCATATTTTCTGTTGTTTGGCCGTAGTCCAAAGTTGCCTATTGATCTAATGTTTGGCCTCACAACAAGAGAGCAGAGTGTTTCTCAGCAGGACTATGCTGAAAAGTGGAGAGCTACAATGACTGAAACTTACAAACTCGCTTCTAAAACAGCAAACAAAGAAGGGATGAGAAGTAAAGCACTTTATGATAAAAAGGTTCACGGTGCTGAGTTGTCCCCTGGATCCCGAGTACTGGTCCGAAACTTGACAGAAAAAGGTGGGCCAGGAAAATTAAGATCATTCTGGGAAGACAAGGTGTATGTCGTGACCCAAAAGAAGTACCCAGACAGTCCAGTATATGAAATCAGACCTGAAAATGGCAAGGGACGCACTCGGGTCATGCACAGAAACCTTTTGCTACCCTGTGACTTTCTTTCCATGGAAACAGTGGAACATGCCCCTGATAAAACAAGAGAAAGAGAGTCTAAAAGACAAAGGCATGTAGACAGACAAAACAGCATGGATGATGAAGATGAAGAGGGTTGGAGTGCCATAATCGGATTACGAGCTGGGAAGAATCAAAATCACCGTCCACTGAGAGCCGATGCACCAGAGTTCTACCCGCACAGTGACACTACTCCGGAGGATGAGGACCAGGACCCAGATGACGTCACGCAGGTGCAGCTGGCACCAGAGGTCAACAATCCGGTGGTCCCAGATCCAGCTGAGGCAGACCAGGACCAGGGTGATGAGGTGTCGGAGTCCAGTTCCAGTGACCAGGAGGGACCTGACGAGATTCCTGCTAAAACGTATCCTTCAAGAATGAAAAAACAGCCATTGAGATTTACTTATGATAAGTTAGGCCAACCTTGCACTTCATCTGTCTAGAACAAATGTGTAGAAGCTAGAGATAACCATTCTGTTCATGTCTGAACATGAATGTTTTGGAAAGTAAATGAGTAGTGACTAACCTCATTACCAAGTTACTTTGATGGTTGATTAAAAAAGAAAAAAAGAAAAAAAAATTAAAAAAAGAAAAAAAAGATTTTCAGTGTGTTACTAAGGCACAGGCATTACACAAAGGTTTATTTGGTAGGCTATGACTAGATTGAGTACCCTTACTCTCAGGAAAGATGCAGATACCCACCATGATGGATGGAGCGTGTGATATCCTACCGTGTAGCAATGATCACACTTGAGTTATTTCTTTGGCTAACTCTGCCGTTTATTCTGCAACACACATAATAGACTGAACATGGATTCTGCGCGGGGTTTTCACACTCTTGTTCTAATGTGTCCCCTTAATAGTAGTGCTGAACAATACAGGTAGTTCCCCCTAGAGGCATGTGCCAGTAATGTTTTAAATTAGACTTGCAGTCTACCACAGAGCGGTTGATGGTTATCGTGTACAAAGACCTCTTCTGCAAATGTACTGCATGGAATAGGAGATACATGCTGTACTATGGACAATTACCAGTTTGCATCTTTATGGACTTTAATGAACTCTGACTCCTGTTTAGTAATACCCTTCTTACATGAGATACATGGTTACCAAATGTGAACTGTGAAAGAGAAAAAAACAGTAGTTTTGGGGAAGGTGTAATGTCGGGACGACATTAAATTTTTGAGGGGTGAGTGTAGGAAAAAGTTAATTTTGGACAACCTCTAGAAAACCCCCCGAAAACAGTGTTGATTAGATGCTAATGGCTAATATAAATATTCCTAATAAATGTATCTAAAAGACTGTGATTTAATGGTTAATGGTAAATAGGAGCATTTATGGGAAATGTTACTAAAGGACTGAATCTGAACTGTTTAGATGTAAACTGTCAGTGAAAGCAGTAGTGCTTTTGCGCCACAGGTGGCGCTCAGTAATGATAAGATGCTGTACAGTGTTAGAGAACAAGAGAAGAAGAGTAGCGAATGTTCCAGAGTGTGAAGAAGATGGTGTCAAGTGATATATGGCTGTTGCTGGCTGATGTGCTGTGTAAGTGTGCCATGCCGGGTGTGGTGGAAAGTCAATAAACTGCTGCAAAGTCTGACAGCTTGGCCCTCATCCTTTCCCCTTCGCCCTCCGGGGTGTAACATTATGTTTAAAATCATTTGTTTTTACTGTGGCCTCAGCAATCAGAATGAATTAATACATTCACTTGAATGGAATATAGTACTTTAACTGAGGGTGTGCATCACCGAGTATGGAGTCGCTCAGTCAAAATATGGAATTTTTATCAAAAGTTTAGCCCCCGCTTTGTCTCTTCTTGCCCTGGCTTCAAGTGTGTGTGGTGTTTTGTACTTGTATTGCTAAAATATAAAAGGATGCACTACAATGGGTCTCAAATATTTGTAATGTGTCCTGTTACTGCATGAGTTTACTGATGATAGACTATAAACTACATATATAAACTAAATTATATTGATGACTGAACAACTCCCATTCCCCAAAATGCAACATACAGTTATGAACATAACTCACAAAAGGATCACACAAGTGATCTGACAAAAAAAATAAATACATTAACAAGCAGTTTATTTTACAGTTGATGTGCCAGTCATTTTCAATTATTCTGTAATTAATATTCACACAATCAAAAAAATCTCAGTTCAGTCCCTTTTATATTAAGTGGAAATTGTGCTACTTTGGTTTTGGCACTTTACCTATAAAAGCAAAGGATTTCAGTACTTTCCACAGTGGCAAGGTCCATTGTGGGGTGACTGCTTTTCCTTTCCTCTTTCCTAGACCACAGACAGAAATGGATGGTGGTTAGTTCAAGCAAGTTCAAAACATATACAGGCACATCTCAAAAAATTAGAATATCATGAAAAAGTTCAATATTTTTGTCACTCATTTCATAAAGTGAAACCCATATATAGATTCGTTACACGGACAGTGATATATTGCAAATGTTTATTTTAATTTTGAAGATTTTGGCTACAGCCCATGCCAACCAACATTTCAGTGGCCAACATTTCTATTTAAAAACTATTTTTTTAAAATTAATTTTATGTAATATTCTAATTTTTTGCCAAACTGAATTTGGGGTTTTCAGGGGCTGTAAGCCATAATCATCCAAATTAAATAAACGCTTGAAATATATCACTGTCTGTGTAATGAATCTATATACGTAATAGATGGATTTCACTTTCTGAAATGAGTGACAAAAAATATTGAACTTTTTCATGACATTCTAATTTTTGGAGATGTACCTGTATTAGGGAAATACACTTATGAAAGTCAGTGGTGGGATGTGACAAAAATGCTTTGTTTCCCTGACCAGTGAGCACCGCAGGATCCACCCTGTACATGTACAAGTACATTATCAATCCAGGGATTTATGGTGGAACAGCACAACAACACTGTTCCAACACCTTTTATTGAAAATCCACAGAATAGGTGTGTGGGTCTATTCTTACGCTTTAGAAAATTATATGAATCACTTTATAAATCACTGGTTTGAAAATGCACTTGTATTTGTTGAGATTTTGGACCCTGGGGTCCTCTTGACCTGTATCTACAATATAAACACAACATGCTGACGGCGGCTAACCCCTGGCATGTGGAAACAGATTCTAGAAAGAAATTACACGCAATTTAATGCATAGCACCAAAGTGCAACATGTACACAAACCAGGACTTTAACCAGGATTAACATATTTCATCGTTTTGCTCTCACAAGCGAATACTTCAGACAAAGCAAGCGCAAATCAGCAGAGTTGGCTACTAGCTAGCTAGACACTCGTTAGCCAGCACAGGACGGCGTTGTATTGCTCAAAAAAAGTGAGCTTACCACCAACAGGATAAATAAGCGAAAAAATGCACAGTATCACAAATCACTCACCATCGATGGTTCTCTCACGTTCATCTTCAGCTTTGTCTGTAGTCTGGTTCTATGCTGGGCTGCCATCTGTATCGGTGCAGGTCGCTCCTCTCACTGTGGATCTGCCACCAAGCACAGAAAACTCCGCACCTCTTTGTTGGACCACTGTGTAGATTTCCGCGAAACCTACAACGCCATCTTTATTATATTGTGTTTACTCGGTGACCGAGTTTAGTCCGTGAACTATTGCAAATGGCAGTCGTGTCGATTCCACAGAAGACGGACGCTTTCATGACATTACGTCCTGACCAATCAGTGGCCTGCAGTCTGTTGACGTCACATTTTCGGCTCAACTCAGCACGGTTGTACCCTGGCCTCGAATAGGTACTAAAATAGTACTAGGTAACAGGTACTAGGTACTAATGGAAAAGGCTACAAACCGGGCCGAGTAGGGCCAACTGGGTACTAGTTGAAAAGGGCCATATGTGCCATCATACAGACATCAAGGCAGGCATCGTGAGTGATGGTCTATATGACATCATAAAGACACATTTGTCTATATGACGGCATTGCGAGTCCTATGTTGCCTGATATCATAGGATCATCATAGCACATCATGCAGACTTCATAGGCCGTCCTATGATGTGCTATGATTGTGACAGACACACACACAGACACACAGATACAGAGATTTCTTAAATTTATAAAGTGATTATTATCATTATCATTATTGCCTTGGTCTCGTCTCCCCTATGGTCCCCTGTGTGTGATTATGTGTGCAGCCCCGCCCATCCCGTTTTCTGAAACCATGCCCTGCCATCTCTGTTTGCCCCTGCTTGTTACTTCTTCTGCCTGTTACTGTTCTGTGTTATGTTGATTACCTGTGTCTATATATGTCTTATGAGGACTCCTGCGGTCTGTATGACATTATATAGGCATCCTTCAGCGATCATAGGAACATCAGCCTCATGGTTTGTCTGATGTCATGTAGACTACGGTTTATCTGATGTCATATAGATATCATGCAGACAGTCCTGTGATCACCGACATCATAGGACGCCATGCAGACATCATAGGAACATCATAGCTGGCCTATGATCGTGACACACAGACGGGTCTGTATGATGTCATGTAGACATCCTTCAGAGATCATAGGAACATCAGCCTTATGGTTTATCTGACGTCATATAGACATCATGTAGACGGTCCTATGATCGGCGACATCATAGGGTCATCATACCCGTGCATACCCATCCATGCATGTAGAAACAAAGTATAAGCAAGTATTTCTGCATGCCCATTGCAGAAGGGTCTCCTCCTGTCTTAGACGGCTGTGTTATTCACAGTCATGCCTACGGTGTACTGTTCGAACCTGAGGTGTTTCATTTTCACATCTTTTCTGACATGCAGCAGTTCTCCTCACTCTATTGCTCTCCATCTGGTGGTTCTTGTTGTTGTTGTTGTTGTTGTTCTTTTCTTCTTCTTCTTCTTTCAGACCACTGGTTGAGGGATAGGTGCGTCATAATTCCAGTTCATGACCCAAAAAGGATTAAGTGGAAGAAGATGGATGGATGGATGGACAGAATCATGAAAATAGATCTAAGCAAAAAGTGGCTTTCGACACTGTTCAGGAAGACCCGTGCATGCCCGTTGAAACCAACCTGGAGAAAATGAGTGCTTTGCTTGGCATTTTACACATTTGTAGTGTAGACTGCCATTCCTTGAAGGTTACACATTTTTACTGTAGTGTGTCCTATTCTTACTCAGGTGATGAGTATCTCTTCTTTGCTGTTTCTGGCAACTCCCATTCCACAAAATACATCAACGCAGGCATCGTGAGTGATGGTCTCTATGACATCATAAAGACATCCAGGTAGGCATCTATATGACATCATAAAGACATCATGGCAGGCATCATAGGACACTACATCATAGGTAGCCAGTCCTATTGTCTATATGACGGCATTGCCTATATGATGGCATCGCAAGTCCTATGTTGCCTGATATCATAGGATCATCATAGGACATCATACAGACATCATAGGCCGTCCTATGATGTCCAATGATCATGGCACAGACAGATTTCTTGAATTTATAGATTTGTCTGAGTGCAAAAAACAATTTTGTTTTTTCTAATCTACTGAAAACAACTCACCCAAATTTCAAGCCAAAATATTGTCATTTAGAGCATTTATGTACAGAAAAAGACACCTGGCCATAACAACAAAAAATGAAGTTGCTTTTAGATGGGCTTTCTGATGTGCTTTTAAATCAAATAATGCAAAGAAAACAAGTTCATGTTAATCACTATAAATACAAGAAATCTCTGTCATGATTATAGGACATCATAGGACGGCCTTTGATGTCTGCCTGATGTCCTGTGATGATCCTATGATCTCATGCATCATAGGACTCGCGATGCCATCTTCAAGATCAAAGTCTATATGACGTCATATAGACACCATAGTATACAGTCGCCTATGATGTTCCTATGAAGTCCACATGATGTCTATATAATGTCATATAGACACTGTATAGAGGGATTCCAGAAAATCTGTTGGCGTTAAGGAGGTCCTGATGCTCGGCTTCAACCCAGACATATGTACACAAGATAAAAGTTAATCATTACATGGCTGCTCCTCTTCCTGAACAGGGTCGAAAGCCACTTTTTGCTCAGAACTGCAATTGAATTGCAATTATGACACACTTAGGTCTGAACGAAGAAGAAGAAGAAGAAGAAGAAGAAGAAGAAGACCCACGAGATGGAGAGCAATAGAGTGAGGAGAACTGCTGCACGTCACAAAAGATGCTGTGAAGATGAAACACCTGAGGTTCACGCAGTACGTCGCAGGCATGACTGTGAACAACACAGCCGTCATAGGACTCGCTATGACATCATCAAAGATCAAAGGCAGGCATCACTGAATGGTGACAGCAAAGATCAAAAGCAGGTTTCACCATGGTTACTATTGTATTGTATACTTTTATTGATCCCCAAAGGGGAAATTGAGGGCATCCACCTGGATGGATGAAGCAGCCACGGTACGGTGCTATCCCTTAACCATTCACACACACATTCACACCTAGGAGCACTTTCGAGTCTTCAATTAACCTAACCTGCATGTTTTTGGCCTGTGGGAGGAAACCGGAGAAATCCCGGAGTAAACCCACGCAGATACGGGGAGAACATGCAAACTCCACACAGATCACTGTTGGTCAGGGGCTGGGATCGAACCAGGGATCCCATGGCCAAGGGTGAGTTGCTGTGCTGGTGCAGTGCTAACCACTGCGCCACCGCACCGCCCAGGCAGGCATGCAGAAATGCTTGCTTACACTTGGTTTCTACGGGCCTGCAGAAATACGTCAAAGCTCAAAGGCGAGCATCACTGAACGTGTGGTGATGTCAGATATCAAAGGCAGGCATCGTCATGGTTACTGTTGCCATGTAACAGTAACTTTCTACGGGCATGCGGAAATGCTTGCTTATACTTGGTTTCTACGGGCATGCACGGGTATGCACTAGTTCTTAAAAAACTGCAATACTTAGGTTTTGGGCAGCACAGTGGTGCAGTGGTTAGCACTGTTGCCTTACAGCTAGAAGGTTCCTGGTTCGAATCCCCAGGTTGGCAAGTAAACACAAAATGCAGTTTTTACATGAAGGTGTTTATTATTAAGGGTAAAAAAATCCAAGCCTACATGGCCCTGTGTGAAAAAGTGATTGCCTCCTAAACCTAATAACTGGTTGGGCCACCCTTAGCAGCAACAACTACAATCAAGCATTTGCGATAACTGGCAATGAGGCTTACAGTGCTGTAGAGGAATTTTGGTGCACTCAACTTTACAGAACTGTTGTAATTCAGCCACATTGGAGGGTTTTCGAGCATGAACCACCTTTTTAAGGTCATGCCATGGCATCTCAATGGGATTCAGGTCAGGACTTTGACTAGGCCCCTCCAAAGTCTTCATTTTGTTTTTCTTAAGCCATTCAGAGGTGGACTTTATAGTGTGTTTTGGATCATTGTCCTGCTGCAGAACCCAAGTGTGCTTCAACTTGAGGTCATGAACAGATGGCCGGACATTCTCCTTCACCATATTTTACTGTTGGTATGATGTTCTTTTTCTGAAATGCTGTGTTACATTTATGCCAGATGTAATGGGACACACACCTTCCAAAAAGTTCAACTTTTGTCTCATCAGTCCACAGAGTATTTTCCCGAAAGTCTTGGGGATCATCAAGATGTTTTCTGGCAAAACTGAGATGAACCTTTATGTTCTTTTTGCTCAACAGTGGTTTTCGTCTTGGAACTCTGCCATGCAGGCCATTTTTGCCCAGTCTCTTTCTTATGGTGGAGTCATGAACACTGACCTTAACTGAGGCAAGCGAGGCCTGGAGTTCTTTGGATGTTGTTGTGGGGTCTTTTGTGCTCTCTTGGATAAGTTGTCGCTGTGCTCTTGGGGTAATTTGGGTCGGCCGGCCACTCCTGGGAAAATTCACCACTGTTCTATGTTTTCACCATTTGTGGATAATAGCACTCACTGTGGCTTGCTGGAGTCCCAAAGCTTTAGAAATGGCTTTATAACCTTTTCCAGACTGACAGATCTCAATTACTTTGTTTCTCATTTGTTCCTGAATTTCTTTGGATTGCAGCATGATGTCTAGCTTTTGAGGATCTTTTGGTCTACTTCACTTTGTCAGGCAGGTCATATTTAAGTGATTTCTTGATTGAGAACAGGTGTGGCAGTAATCAGGCCTGGGTGTGGCTAGAGAAATGGACCTCAGCTTTCCAAAGATGTGATAAACCACAGTTAATTTATGTTTTAACAGGGGGAGGGGCAATCACTTTTTCAGACAGGGCCATGCAAGGTTGGATTTTTTTCCTTCAATAATAAACACCTTCATTTAAAAACTGCATTTTGTGTTTACTTGTGTTATCTTTGTCTAATATTTGAATTTGTTTGATGATCTGAAACATTTACTGTAGTTGTGACATACAAAAAAAAGAGAAATAAGGAAGGGGCAAACACTTTTTCACACCACTGCAGATCAATGGATTCAAATTTTTACTACTTTTTTATGTACAAATTTTAAGCCTAAATTGTTGAAATGTGCTATACTGCTCAGCAAAGTGGGACACAGTTTCAGTACAGTGTGCATGGATGGTATACCATGCACTACGCTCAGCTGAGTGGAGCCATCCATATGTGTTATGTGGTGCATGATCTATGATCATGACACTCCAAGTTAATATGCTTTGTGGACTTACTATTATTATTTCTATAAGGACCTTTACTTATATTGTGCTTTTCTACTCACAAGTATCATGGGGGGACATGTTTGCAAACATGTAGACGATGGAAACAACGCACTGGGCTTCACTCCTCTCTTCACTCTCAATGTAATATTTTTGCTAGTCATTAACATCTGTTTGTTCTCTCCCCTAGACTGAATCCCTGTCATGCTGTTTGCTCTCTACATGTCTGTTCTTTACTTCTTCTTCTCTATCCCCTCACCTCCTAGCCAGTCACAGCAAATGATTGCCCCTCCCTGAGCCTGGTTCTGCTGGAGGTTTCTTCCTGCTAAAAGGGAGTTTTTCCTCTCCACAGTCGCTAAGTGCTTGCTTACAGGGGATTGCCTGATTGCTGGGGTCTTTCTAGAATTGTGGGGTTTTTTTTCCTATAGTTTGACAGTGGTATGAGATGACTTGTTATGAAATGGTGCCATATAAATAAAGTTGAATTGAATTGTGCATCTCCTGCTCCTTAGTTTACTTCTCCTGTGTTTGAGTTTTGGTCAGTGTATTTTCCAGCCCTCGTGCTGTGTTGTTCTCAAAGTTTATTCAGTGTTTCGGTTAGTAGTCTCTCCGGTTGCATACCACGGTTTTCTGTTTGACTATTAATCAAACTCCACTCCTCTGTATTTCTGCTTGCATTTGGGTCCTCTTTGCCTGCCTACCTGTGAGTTACATGACAGTATGCCATCCATGCTGTCCTCGCCTAGCGCAACACAGGTCTGAATGGGTTTGAGGGTGGATCACAGTGCCTATATGAAAGCAGAATTTAGGTGTAATTTATGCCATAATTGTTCAAAAATAATGTTTCAAAACAATAAAATTATGTTTTACAACACAGCATTACTTTCAGGCCCATCGGCCATTTCTTCACATGCTGTGTCTTCAGGTTGGTTGCAACTAAGACAACACCGCCACATAATGAAACATATATAATCATATAAACATATACTGTATAAACATATTATAATCTGATGGATTCTTTAATCCTTGTGTTTCCACGTGACACATAACGATGGTGGTGGGGTGGGGGTCATATCGACCCCTGGGTTTTTTTTGCTTGTTTTCCCAGAATGGATAGTTCATCTCCCAGTGGTTTGAGAGGGAGGAGGTTGGCGGGGGGGGGGGGGGGGTCGACAAGACCCTTGGGGGTTTGGGTGAGAGGGGTCATATCAACCCCCCTGTTTTTTGTTTTTTTTTTGGTTTCCCCAGAATGGACCGTTGATCTTCCTGTGGTTTGGTGAGTACTGGAGGGGGGTCGACTAGACCCCCTTGGGTTTGGATGAGAGGGGTCATATCGACTCCCTGGGTATTTTGGGGGGGTCATATCGACCCCATTGGTTTTTTTTTTTTTTGGTTTCCCCAGAATAGATAGTTGATCTCCCAGTGGTTTGTTGAGGAACGGAGGGGAGGTTGACTAGACCCCCTTGGGTTTGGATGAGAGGGGTCATATCGACTCCCTGGGTATTTTGGGGGGTCATATCGACCCCATTGGGTTTTTTTTTTTGGTTTCCCCAGAATAGATAGTTGATCTCCCAGTGGTTTGTTGAGGAACGGAGGGGAGGTTGACTAGACCCCCTTGAGTTTGGGTGAGAGGGGTCATATCGACTCCCTGGGTATTTTGAGGGGTCATATCGATTCCATTGGTTTTTTTTTTTTTGGTTTCCTCAGAATAGATAGTTGATCTCCCAGTGGTTTGTTGAGGACAGAGGTGGGGGTCGACTAGACTCTCTCGGGGTTTGGGTGAGAGGGGTCATATCGACCCCATTGGTTTTTTGTTGTTGTTGTTTTTTGTTGTTTTGTTTTTGTTTTGTTTTTGTTTGTTTTTTTGTTTCCCCAGAATGTATAGTTGATCTCCTGGTGGTTTGTTGAGGACTTGCTATTCGGCAGAGGCGGTGAGAGGACCGCGACTGCCGGGAGCACAGGCAGGGCAGTACGTGAGCGTGCGTCTTCCACACACGTGCGAGCGGCACCCATGGCACAGCATTTTGGTCTTGGTGTCCTTGCTCCTCGGACACACGCGGCACCTCTTCCTCTTTTCTTCCAAAGACCATGGGGGTCTTCCTTCCGCAGGAGGGTCCTGGGTTTTCGCGGCATCTGCGGCCATGGCCTCGGCCTCGGGTTCGCCGCCGAAGATCCTCTTCCTTCTTCTCCTGCGTACGAGCCGGACCCCAGTGCTGTCAGGCCACTTTCAAGAAGAAGCCTCCGCGCGAGCTCGTGACATGTGAAGAAGTTGTCGCAGGTGACATTCCGCCCGGGTCCCAGTCCCTCAGTGAGGTCGAGGACAACTCAGGCGGCCAAGTTCTTTTCACGGGGACCTCCTTTTTCAGGTTTGCCGGTGTAGACCTGCATCTTCCAAGCGTAGCTGGACTGAGCATCGCACGCCACCCACAGCTTGATGCCGTACTTGGCCGGCTTATTGGGCATGTACTGTTGGAAGGGACAGTGGCCTGGGTTGGTTAAACAGAAAAAAAATAAAAAGAGAAGGTGGATTTTTTTTGGTCAAGAGAAAAATAAATAAATAAATAAGTAAATAAATAATTAAATAAATAAATGCAATTAGATTTACCCCCTCCCCCCTTTCCTCACTACTACTTACCCCTAAAAGGAACCAGTTGTTCGTCCACGGTGACCTCTGGTCCGGGCTCGCACAGGAGCAACAGCTGCCTCTGCCACGTGTCCCACACATCCCTGATGGGTGCCAGCTTGTCTCCTGAGGAGGAGGAGGAGGAGGAGGAATAGCGTCTGGCCTCTCTGGTGTCATGATCGTCGAAACGCAGGACACTGGAGTACGAATGGAAGGTCTTGAGGGACATGGTGGACCGGAAGACGGAGTGTCCGCTCTCGGCGTCCCAGAGGCTCTTGCACGCCTCTGGGACCTGTACCTCACCTCATGACCTGTACATGCCTGCAAGGATCAGCAGCCCCCTGTAGGCGTGAACGTCGGTCCAATCCAAGGGCCTCCACCCGTCGAGCCCTCGCGACGTCCTACTGGTGCCTTCCAGGTTGGTCATGGTGATCACTGCATCCTCCAGGTCGGGATGAAAGTAAGCAAGGAACGCCGAAGCCACGTCCATGATGGCCTCGCGTGCCGTCCTTGTGAGGCTTGGGGTCAGCGGTGGGTTCTGCAGTGGTTGAGGAAGATGCTGCTGCTGCTGCTGCTGCAACTGCAACGACAGCGGGCGAGGCTTCGAGCTCCATGTGACGTTCTCGCGTTTTGAGGTCATCAATTCCGCAGGAGCGTCGCAATAGTCATAGTAATCCGGTCCTCCTCCTTCATCGTCCTCTTCTTCTTTGTCTTCTTTTTCCTCATCATCGTCGTCATCCTCCTCTGTGTCTTCTTCCTCCTCTTCTTCTCCTTCTTCACCTTGTTGTTGTTCTTCTTCTTGCTTTTGTCCTTCCTCTCCGTTGCCACAGTCTTCGTCTCCGCGGGCTCTCGGGGACATTGGGAGTCGCTTGCTGTCCCTCGCACAGTCCGATATCACCATGGGATCCCGTGGCATGGTGCCGCGTCGCATGTACCGACTCATAGTCGTCTCCCCCATCGTACTGCGGAGCCGGTATGGGACCGAAGAAGAAGAAGAAGAAGAAGAAGAAGAAGAAGAAGAAGAAGAAGAAGAAGAAGAAGAAGAAGAAGAAGACTTGATGGCAGAGGGGGATTCTTCTTCTTCTTTCCTCTCGGTCCACGAATGCGTGCGTGACATGTCGTAGAGATGGCAGAGAGAGAGTGAGAGAGACAAAAGAGAGAGTGGTTGTTGTTTTTTTTTTTTGCGGGAATTGGCAGTTACGGACCCGACATGAGGGACTCTTAGTAATGCGACTTCCTTTCACCCGTCCTTGTGGGCAACAAGCACGTTGGCGACTGGGCCTTCGTACCGCGGCCTGGTTTCATGAAGGAGGGCCGCGGGTGCAGGTCACTGTCTGTAGCGCACCTCAAGCTTCTTTTCTGCGCAGGGTCCCAAAAATCGTGCCCACTTTGCACGATCAAGTCAATTTCAGGCCTTGGGGGATTTTTTTTTTCCAGACTTCATCGCTCGTCTGTGTATGGGTTCCAAGTATCATGCCCACTTTGTGCAATCGAGTCATTTTTCAGGACTTGGGATTTTTTTCCCCCCCAGACGTTATCACTCATCCGGATGGGTTCCAAGTATCGTGCTGTTGTTGTGCGATCGAGTCATTTTTTTAGAACCTGGGATTTTTTTTCCTAGATGTTATCGCTCATCCGTATGGGTCCATGAGGAGTAGGTAATTGTAGCATTTTCAGGCCTTGGGGATTTTTCACAGACATTATCGCTTGTCCGTATAGTTTCGCAAGTCATTTCCCGGCCTTTGGATTTGTATTTTTTGTTTTCATTGTATGTCTTGGCTGATTAGTTTGTTTTTTTAAGACCTGAGAGGGTGTGTGTGTGTGTGTGTGTGTGTGTGTGTGTGTGTGTGTGTGTGTGTGTGTGTGTGTCTCCGGCGCATTTAGCCAGGGGGCGTGACAACCCCCCCACCCCCACCCATCGGAGGAAAGCGAGCAATTCAGGTAGGGTTAGGCTTTGGATTTTATTTAGCGCAGCGGAGGGTGTCTTTCATGCTCACAACCCCAAGGGGGCACCAGGACAAGATGAGGGGGTAGGGTTGACCCCCCCCCCCCCCCCCCAATGATATAGGGATAGGCTTCACATTACATTTGTAGATGGTGGTGGTGGTAGGGGGGTCGTCACGACTCCAGACCCCTAACTAGGACAAGATGAGGGGGGTAGGGTTGACCCCCCCCCCCCCCACACACACACACCACCAAGATATAGGGTTGGGTTTCCGGTTTTTGGTGGTGGTGGTGGTAGGGGGGTCCTCACGACCCCAGACCCCTAGGGGGTGCTAGGACAAGATGGGGGGGGGGGTTGGATTGACCCCCAGGGACTGCACAAGGGTTAATTTTTACCACCCCTTTCATTCTGCTGCTGATGTTACCTGCATTTTTTTCCCCTTTGGATCTTAAACAGGAGAACTTCAATTTTCAAGATTGAGAAGATATGTTTTTTTCTCTTAGACTTTGAAGCCACACAAAGCACCTCCCTTTGATCATCGATTGTGCAACTGTGGAGAGGGTGAGCAGCACCAAGTTCCTGGGGGTGCACATCTCCGAGGACCTCTCCTGGTCCAACAACACCACATCACTGACCAAGAAGGCTCAAACTTGCCTCCATTTCCTTCTCAAACTGAGGAGAGCACGAGTCCCCCCTCCCCCCCCCATCATGTGCTCATCCTACCAGGGCACCATCGAAAGCATCCTCACCAGCTGCATCACGGTGTGGTATGGAAGCTGCACAAGACACTACAACACACAGTGAAAGCTGCAAGCAAGATCATCGGCACCCCTCTGTCCCCCCTCTACCTCACCAGCCTCACCCGCAGAGCCATCATCATTGCAGGCAACACCTCCCACCCCTCACATTCCCTCTTCAGCCCCCTGCCCTTGGGGAAAAGGTACTGGAGCCTCTGGGCCCACTCCACAAGACTGCTAAACAGCTTTGTTCATCAGGCCATCATGACCCTGAACTCTGTCCACCCCCCATTCCCCCAGACACACTCACCTGCACAATAACTACCTCAGCTGTTGGCACAGAAAGACTGGCATACCAACAGTAATACATTTGCTGCTGTATGTCTCTGCACTTTACTGCAACCATTTACACAAATGCCATATCTGTTGCTGTATGTCATTGCAATACTGACCATGTGCAGTCCTATCTGTCACTTTCTGCTCCTACACTACTGCACTGAACTTGCAACTACAGGTATTACAGCTCTACTTTTCTGTATATAGGATTGCTGGGTTTCATCACTGTTTATCATTTATCTTTTCATACCTCACTATGGGAGGTCTGGATCTATATTTTGTTGCCATTTGCGCTATGGGTAGCATTACTGTACACAGACTGCTATTGTTGTTTTTCCAGCCTTATTCCTTTTGCTTTTTTATATTGTGCACACCACTGAAGAGAGAGAGGAATGCTATTTCAATTCTCCTGTATGTCCCTTACATATAGTAGTATTGACAAATAAAAATTTTTGAATCTTGAAGTTTTACCTCCTTTGCGGAGAGTCACCTCTTAGACCAAGAGGTGACTCTTGGCCTAAGGATGAGCTCATTAGATTTTGGAGGTGATCAGAGAGTGCATACCTCCACCAAGGCCCTATCCACAATGTATGGTGGTACGGAGGTATGAACGGATGGAGGGTTGGAGGGACAAAGGTGTAGTGAAATTAAAGGGTTTTATAGATAATTTAATGTTGGTACACATATTAATGTAAATATGAATGTGAGTAGGAATGAAGATTTACTTTCATCACACTCAATTCCTCGTTAGGGCACCATCCACGTTTTATAGAGGTGGAAACTCTTATGCACAAAGACTTAAGCTTAAGAATTTAGCAATTGGAAAGTTAAGCCTTAGTTAATAATCCTATTGAAAATATTTGACCAGTCTCATAATAAACCCTTGTACGAGTTCTTGTCTCTGATGATCAAGAAGATGGACATGAAATCAAACAATAACTCCCATATGTCTTTCAATGATTTAATAAGAAATGTCAGAATAGGTTAACATATTTGCATAACTTTAAAACAGAGAATTTACATGTATCATGGGCATCATAGACTGTTACTGAGTTACTTATGAATCAAGCATTTGTGGAACCACATGAAACATAGTTTAATTTGTCAGTATACTGGAAATTGGAAAACCATAAAATAGCATTGGTTGAGAAAAGTGGATGCGATTTTATGAATAAAATGATAATTAACTTTATAAAAAAATTAGAAAATTTGTTTTACTCTGAAAAAAGAACGTAGATTAATGAAAGACAACATGCATTTTGAGATTCTGATGGGTGTTTGCATAAAATTAGGTTCAAAGAACTTATATCAGGAATATTCTGAAGACAACTGTAAATTACATAACAGACCGTCAGCCGCAGAAACTTTGCGTCCCAATGGGTAGCAGGCGGGTCCACTGGATTCTGTTTCACTGGACCAGCGTGGGTCCTTGCCACTGTTATGGCTTCCTCCCGGGATCACAAAGGCTGGTCTGCAGAAGGCTGGGTGAGGTCTTCTCTGATGCACTGAAGAAGGAATTAGTTTACAGTGCAAAGTCTCATCAGAAAGTCAAATTACATCACAAACTCGTTTCTTCCGATGTTGGTGGTTTAAATGAGTTGGTTTAAGCTTTAAAAAAAATTAAACAAAATCTTCTTGCACGATGATTTAAAGAAAAAGAAGATTAAAATAAGAAAAATGAATTTTAAATAAAAGAAAGATTTACACAGAGCATGACAGGCTCTGGGCCCTTTTTAAAAAGATAGGAAAAAAATTGGAGAAGCAGAGAAAGCTGCTCACAGCTTTGGCCAACCACACCCCAGCAGACTCTGCACAAAGAGCAATAAAACTTAAGTTTTCTCTAGTGTTGCAGAGTGGTCCCAAAACTTCATGAGACCTGAGGTGGCCCAATTATATTTGAGCTTCTTCCAACAAGGATCATAAACTTGACTTAAAACGGGAAATGCAATGAAGCTTTGAACTCTATTGGTCAGTTAAAGTGCAGCAATGGTCTCCTGAAGAATGAGGACATGTTGCTGAAAAAAGCATAAATTCCTTAAACTTTAGTGACTAAGATATTCTACTCAATAAAGGAGCATAAAATGCATCTACATCTACTGTAATTAACTTGTGATATAAGCATGCAAACATTAATTTCTTCCTGAAAATAGCAGAACATATCACAATCATATACCACAATACCAATTTCACTGCTCCCGTGTCAACCAGCAATGGCACCGTCACCCTGTCCAACTCCACCATGTAGCATGTAGCAACCATGTAGCAACCTGTAACATGCCCTGGTGAAATGATGCAAGAGTCCTCATGTGCCGCAGCGTCATCCTCTTGCTGGACACTCTCTAGCCTTATAACGGTGCTTGGTGGACCCACAACCCAAATACCTGGGTGATCCCGGGACGGACCTTATCTTCACGGCATCAGCATGCTCCTCCACACCGTTGTTGCTGTCCGGGTCCAGTGCTTGCGCTGTCAACTGTGGTTCAACATGATGATGTGCTGCTCTGTCACCGAGCTCCCGTGATAGCTTGCCTGCCGCCTCAAACTGCTGAGCTAACTCAACAGCCATGGCTAATGTCAATTCGCTGGAGTGCCTGAGGAGCCTTGACCGTGCTGTCGAGCAAAGCGTGTGCTCCGCCAACTGGTCGCGGACCAGCTCTTCCTCCAATGCTCCAAACTGGCAGTCCCTGGCCAGCTGATGCAGGTCCACAACATCCCGTTGCACTGACTCGCCGGTCCGCTGGCGGACTGAATCCTCTGAATGATGACTTTCTCAGGGGTGTAAAAATGTTACGCCATTAGTTCAACAACGTCCTTGAAGCTATCACTAGCACCCAAGGTAGCAAGGATATGCTGTCCTTCCATACCCAAATTATGAACCAATATTGCCCGAGCCCACATCTTCATCAGTTCACCAAGGTTTACAGCCACCAAGTAATTCTGGAACGCGGCAAACCATCTCACCCAAGGGACCGGTGGATCACCGGGAAGCTCCAGAAACGGCCGAATGTTCGCAACTCCAGCGTACATACTTTTATCCTTGTCGCCAAATGTTATGTCAATAAACAAGGGTCAATGACGAGACTGAAGGTGGAACTGAACATGACTTTATTATGGACTGACTTGTGCAATACAAGGCGCTGGCATCAGACTGAGACGAGGTCAAGAGACTGTCCCTCTTCCTCACTGCCGTCTTATACTCCGGGTGGTGGCGGAACTGGAAAGGTGGAGCCACCACCCGTGTCACACCATAATATGTCTTAAGAACAACACAGCACAGTGGTTCATTCATACTAATGCAGCTCAACTTTTAACTGCAATTTAGGGGAAAAATGATATTCATCATGTGGTAGTGCTACAGTGTAACATGTACATCAAAACTGTCTCCAAAATCCAGTAATTGGATTGTTGCTGAGTGGGATATCATGGACGAGTTGTGCAGTGACAGCAGCCATTAAGCTGTATACAGAGAGCACCAAGCTGGCTGTAGGCCTCCTGGGAGATATGTCAGAGCCTTTTAGTAGAAGAAGGGAAGAGTGATGGAGATCCCCACTCTCGTGTGTCTCTGTCTCAATAAGCAGCCAGACCACTTAAAGAATGCCAATGATTGGCAACCCAAAATCTACAGTGTGCTTATTGTGCTGCTAAAATGGATGAATAATTCATGGGAAGCAATGGTTTCTAAAATGAACCTGTGTATCAATAGCTAGACTGTACACCTCTGAGGTTAATAAATATTCTGCTGGTGCTGCTTATATAGTGATTTTTATGGATCTGTGGTTTGCTTTTATGAGATTGACCGCTGTTGTTTGTGGATGTTGAAATCAAATGGCAGTTACAGAAGTTTTCTAACCAACAAAGTGATGATCTGAAATGCCGAGGAAAGGAAAAACAAAATTAACTACACACATTTAAGGTAAATTAAACAAAATAGTGAACATTTCCAAATATCCATAACTTAAAATGTGTCTGAAAATTATTCTTTTCTTCAATTCTTCAGTTTTCTTCAATTCTTATTTTCTATGAAAACTCCATCCATCCATCCATCCATCCGCATGACTGGGGGTCATGGAGCAGCGGTGTAAGTGGAGAAGATTTCATCAGTTTATGACATTTTTCTCTCAACTTTGTGACTTTTCTCTGGAGAATTTATGATTTTTTTCTTACTTACTTTGTGGCAATCTCCTGAAGTGCTGCTCCTTTAAGACCTGCTCCCCATCTTCTTGCCACTAATTAGAACCAAGCCTTCATAAGCTGATGGCAGTAGACAAAATGGTGGCCAAAGGAACAAAGAGAGGTGGCAAGTCTATCTGTAAATTCCATTAAATGCCGTGCCGATGACTGGCATTTTCCAAAAGTACTCTGTGTTTAGAACAAGTCTCCACACTTCCAAAGAACTGGATTCACACAAGTGCCAAGGATTTATTCATCTTCTGCCAGCTGCTTGGTTCTCAAGGGAGGTAATTGAGGATAGTACCCTTCACTAACCTTAAAACCGGTTTAGGTAAACCAATTGAAGGGGAAGAAGAAAAGGTGGGTTGTCTCTTGTTTAAAAAACAAACAAACTGCTGAACAAAGGGGCTGATCTGCCCTGAATTCAGCAGTGCAAGAAACAACTGGTGTTTTGCCAGCACAACTGAATCTGGGCCGGACCTTAAGAAACCCCTTGGATGTGACCTTGCAACCAAGAAATCGTACAGATACTCCATCTTACAGAAAAATAACTCAGCTTCAAGAAATGAAAAACTTTGTAGAAGATAATCTGAACAAAAGAAGACTTGGACAAAAGCGAAATTATGACAAAAAGCGAAGAGATTTGCAGCTAAAAGAAAAGGATAGTCTGGCTTTGATCCCATCCTTTGTCTAAAGCTGAAAAATGCTTTTCAGCAAAGCTGGCACCAAAATGGATTGGACTCTATCGAGTGATCTCCCAAGTCGGACCAGTGAGTTATGATGTTGTCCTAGAGTACTCTGGTGAGGACAGAAGAGTTGTCCATGTATCACAACTTAAGCCCTGCTATCCAACATCTGATGATCTTGAAAAATTAGAGAGACAACAGATCTTGGACATCTTTAATGAGGAGAGCAATAATGAAGAGTTTTGGGGATTCTCTAGTCCACAGTAAAGGACACAAACACAGAGCAGAAGATGCTGCATTAATGCAGCTATTCCTAAGGGGAGGGGAGTGTGGTAATCTTAAGTGCTGCCCCTTTAAGACCTGTTCCCTACCTCCTTGCCATGAATTAGAACCATGCCTTCATAAGCTGATGGCAGAAGACAAAATGGTGGCCAAAGGAACAAACAGAGGTGTCAAGTGTCATGAGGCTGTGCCACAGTGCTCAGGCTTTTTATTTATTCCTGAGTATTTGCAATATTTTTTCCAGTGTTGTGTGTAGTGATGGCCAAATGAGGCTTTCTGGAGGACTTGAGGCCTTTCATCAAAATGATTCATATAGACAAGGCCTCATGTGGGACTTCATTTTCTCTACCAAGCCATCTAGTTGACAAAATGTATACAACATGCAGATTTTTACAAGGGTATTGTTGGTTTAAGGTGTATTTTTTTTCAATTTCAATAAATGTGCTGTCTTTTAAGAAATATCAGTGATCATAAGGCAAAAAATAATAACATTGAGGTGACTACAGTGAATGTGCTTGCGCTACTTATCCATTTTTTTTTAAGAAATAACTTTTCAAAAGTCATACTGTCTTTCTCAGTACATTCATCTCTGTCCTGATTGTCATGCAGGGCACAATAGTGCCTCAGCATAATGATGTGTTATTGTTGTATCCAAGCTCTTTGAAACACAACAGACACTTCACTGTGCAAATAAAAAAAAATAATAATAATAACGACCCAGCTTGGATTTGAACCCCAGCTTCCCAATTGCAGGACAGCCATTTTACTTCTAAGCTATTACTTAGGCATGAGTAGTTGAGGCTTTCTTGAACACTCGAGCCTTTCATCAAAATGGTTCACACAGGCGAAGCCTCATGTGGAACTTCATTTGCTCTACTAGGCCATGTAGTCGACAAAGTATACAGCATGCAGACTTTTACAATGTGTATTTTTCAATTTCAATAAATGTGCTGTCTTTTAAGAAATGTCAATGATCATAAGGGAAAAAAAGAAATAATAAAACTGGGGTGACTCCAGTGAATGTGTCTGTGTTACTTTATGTGCTTGTACTCATCCATTTTTATTTAGAAATAATAAATTTTCAACAGTCTTATACCATCCCAGTATATTCAACTCTGGCCTTATTCTCATGCAGGGCACAATGGCAATAGTGCCTCAGCATAATGATGCGTGATAATGATCCAAGCTCTTTGAAACACAAGTGACACTTCACCTTGCAAATAAAAATGAAATTAAAAGAACAACACAGCTGGGATTCAAACCCAGGTCTCCCACTTGCAAAGCAGATATACTACCACTAAGCCATCACCTCAGTTGCAATAAATAGCCACTATTTTTCAAAAACACATCAATAGGAGAAATGAGCTCAAACTGTTCCCAAACGGGAGAAGTCTGTGTTTTTCGTGCTGACTCCATCTGAAAATTGGCTGTGACAAGTCCATTACACAGTCAAACATGACAAAACAAAATGTGAGGGACAGGGAGCTCCATTGAGTACCACTGCTCACTTTATTTCATGTTGCATGCAAAATCATGAACAGCTTCCTGACTCAGTCACGTGGTTTGACATCAACACATACAGGTATGTCACAATGCACGACTCGCCAAATATTTCCTGGATAAGAGCAGATCACTGTTTGGATCACTGGTGCCTGCCTTCCCATCACTAGTTATGTGTGTGATTTAGGATGTGTTCTGAGTTGTCAGTTGTTGTATTATTGTTATTATTATTATGGCATTTGTTCCTAGTATTTATATTTTGTTTTCTTTGTGATATGAGCTCTCCACCTCTTCTTCCAGACACTTCCACCTTGTGTTCATCTTGTATTGGTTGCTCATCCTGTTTCAGTTCACGGGGCGTCTCAGCTGTGAGCTGTCGAATAATTAGGTCACCTTCCCTGCTCATGTGATCCACACCTGCTATCATTTGTGTTTATTTGTTTCTGGCTCTATTTATGGATGGTTATTTCTCTCGCTTATTGCTGGAGTCTCAAAAGAGTCATTTTGTGTCAGAACCCTGTCACCGTTCTGATGTTTGTTATCTGTGTGCATCCTGTCTTCTCCTTTGCCATTCCAGTTCGTAAGTTTGGCTTTGTGCACTGTTTGGATTTTTGTGTTTGAGCACTGTTTGGACTTTGTGTTGTTTTCAATAAATATCACAAACTACAGTTCAGCGATTGGGTCTCCTCTCTGCTCGAGGGGCAATTCATGACAGTAGACTCCAGCCAGTTAGAGACCCAGCTGCTGTGGTTTGTGAGTTTTGTTTCACTCACTTGTTTGTGGAGCTCTCATCATGTCCCCAGCATGCCAACCTCCAGCAAACAAAGGGAGATCGGCAGTGGGGTCCTCGAGAATGGAGGAGCAGTGGGCCGCCAAGTTCATCCAGAGCTTTGTGAATGAAGCTCTCACCTCCCGCAGTCCTAAGAAGATCTGGGAGAGCGTGAAAGCGGTGACCGGTATTGTCGAGGTGCACCCTGGGTTATGGAGGTTTCCCCAGTTAGTAGAGTTGCTGGCTGCGGTCTCCGTCCCGCAGCAGTCTTCTCCCGGGCTGATGTGAGGGCCGCCTCCAGTGATCCCAAAGTCGACATGGAAGCGTGCTCTGCGGCAGACGTCATGCTACACCTCCAGTTCGTGCATCCAGTTCATCCCGCTGCTGAGGGTCCGGCTGTTTCCTCTCCGGCTCCGCCCGTCACTGTGGCTGCAGGGGCTGCTCCTCAACATTCCCCTGGGAGGCCCTCTTCTACTGCAGTCACGGAAAGGGGTTGACCCTGCACCTGCTGCAGCAGAGAACATCGTGCCCCGGGAACTCAGGCAAGTGTCCCAGCCCTGGATCTCCACGGGTGCTGCTTCCCCTTCAGTTGAGGTCATCGTGGGTGCGCTGTCCCAGCCTGGGACCTCTGTGGGTGCAGCTCCCCCTCTGGTTGAGGTCTTCATGGGTGCTCCATCCCAGCCCAGGGCCTCCGAGGGTGCTGCTTCCCCGTCAGCTGAGGTCATTGCGGGTGCTCCATCCCAGCCTGGGACTTCCGTGGGTGCTGCTCCCCTTCTGGTTGAGGTCTTCGCAGATGTTCCATCCCAGTGTGGGACCTCATTGGGTGCTGCTTCCCCTCGGGTTGAGGTATTCGTGGGTGCTCCGTCCCAGTCCAAATCCTCTGATGGTGCTGCTTTCCCATCAGTTGAGGTCATCGTGGGTGCTCTGTCCCAGCTCGGGACCTTTGTGGGTGCAGTTCCTCCTTAGTCTGGGTCTCCATGGGTGCTACGCCCCAGCCTGAAACCAATGTGGGTGCTGCGCTCCAGTGTGGGTCCACCATGGGCGTTACGCTCCAGCCCGGGGGCCACTGTGGGTGCAGCTCTGGCCCAGTCTGGGTCCATTGTGGGTGCAACTCTGGCCCAGTCCAGGTCCACCGTGGGTGCAGCTCTGGCCCAGTCCGGGTCCACTGTGGGTGCAGCCTTGCTCCAGCCTGGGGCCACCGCAGGTACAGCCTCACTCCAGCCTGTGACCACCGCGGGTCCAGTCTCGCTCTAGCCTGGAGCCACTGCGGGTTCTGCTATGTCCCAGTCCAGGACCACCGAGGGTACTGCAGAGCAGTCCAAAAGTGTCAGGGTCTCCTCTCCTCTGTCTGACACCATTGTGGTTTCCTCTCCTCTGCCCAAGGCCATCGTGGTCCCCTCTCCTCTGTCTGAGGCTGTCGTGGTCCCTTCTGCTCTGCCCGAGGCTGTCAAGGTCCCCTCTCCTCTGTCCGAGGCCGTCGTGGTTTCCTCTCCTCTTCCAGAGGCCGTCATGGTTCCCTCTCCTCCACCTGACGTTGACATGGTTTCCCCTATTCCTCCATCCTCCTCACCGCTGTTTGTCCCTGTTGGGCAGCCACCCCCAGGACAACCTTTTCTGTTTAGGTGGTTAAAGAACTCGAGCAGACCACCTGACAGACTGTACCGCTGGGTTGGGTGGCCCAAGTTGTCCGGTTGGCCACCTGGCTCTTTCCATCACGCCATCTGCCAGGTCTGGGACTTTAGCCAACCACCTGACTGTCCAGCTCTCTGGTCCAGAGGGCCTAAGTGCCTAGGTTTTGCTTGGGTGTGGGTCCTGAGCGGGGTTTTGTTTTTGATCCCTCCTAACCTGGTTCCCCCACTGCCCTCCTGGTTTAGGTCATTGTGTTTCTCCTATTGGGGGGGGGGGGGTTCTTCCTCTTTCTTTGATGTGACCTTGGGGTGTCTGGAATCCACCCCTTAAGGAGGGGGGGGGGGCTCTGTCACAAGGCTGAGCGCGATGTGTCACTGTGCTCAGGCTTTTTATTTATCATTCATTCATTCATCTTCTTCCACTTAATCCTTTTCGGGTCGCGGGGGTGGGGGGTGGGGTGCTGGATTCCTCAGTATTTGCCGTATTTTTTCCAGTGTTATGTGTTTATCTTTATGTGTGCAATTTAGGATGTGTTCTGAGTTGTCAGTTGATCTGTTATGCATTCATTAAATTAAATTAAATTAAATCACCCTTATTGTCATTCGACCGTACAACCAATCATGTACAGCAGAACGAGATTGTGCTTTACCTATCTACAGTGTAAATCACACACACCCCAAGTGCAGAATCAGAGGGCCGCTGCCATGCAAGGTGCCGCCACAGAGTTCCCTCCTCCATTCCATTTTTTATTGCTGAGCACCAAGCTGGACGGCAGGAAGTTCCACTTTTATATGGTCTTTGGCATGACCCGGCCGGGATTTGAACCCCTGCCTCCCGGGTGTGGCGCGGATGCTCTACCAACTGAGCCACCACTCCGGTAGAGGACACATGTCCTCATTGTTATTATTATCCTGGCATTTGGTCCTAGTGTTTATATTTTGTTTTCTTTGTGATATGAGCTCCCCACCTCTTCTTCCAGACACTCCCACATTGTGATCATCTTGTATTGGTAGTTCATCCTGTTTCAGTTCATGGAGTGTCTCAGCTGTGAGCTGTCAAATAATTAGGTCACCTTTCCTGCTCATGTGTTCCACACCTGCTATCATTTGTGTTCATTTGTTTCTGGCTCTATTTAAGGATGGTTATTTCTCTCCCTTATTGCTGGAGTGTCAAAAGAGTCATTTTGCGTCAGAACCCTGTCCCCATTCTGATGTTTGTTTTCTTTGTCTATCCTGTCTTCTGCTTTGCTGTTCCAGCTTGTAAGTTTTGCTTTGTGCACTGTTTGGACTTTGTGTTGTTTTCAATAAATATCACAACCTATAGTTCAGCATTTGGGTCTCTCCTGTCTGCCTGAGGAGCAAGTCATGACAGTAGACTCCAGCCAGTTAAAGACAACAGTCTTGGCAGTGGGCTGCCAAATTCATCCAGAGCTTCGTGGATGAAGCTCTTGACTCCTGCAGCCCTAAGAAGATCTGGGAGAGCGTGAAAGTGGTGACCAGTATTGTCGAGGTGCACCCTGGGTTATGGAGGTTTCCCCAGTTTGCAGAGTTGCTGGCTACGGTTTCTGTCCTGCAGCAGTCTTTCCCCGGGCTGATGTGGGGGCTGCCTCCAGCGAGCCTGAAGTTGACACGGAAGCACGCTCTGCAGCAGACGTCATGCTTTACCTCCAGTTCGCTCATTCCTGTTCCCGCTCCGCTGGCTCCAAGACGCCCCCACCCAACTCCGGACCACCGGAGGAACACCCCAGCCTCTCAGGCAGCAGTTTCTCCCTTGCTGAGCCAGACAATCCCCGTAGCAGTTCCTCCTTCTCCTTTGCCTTTGCCGGCTGTCCCGTCAGCCTCCTCCTCCTCCTTGGCTGCTGCGACTCCCGTCTCCTCGGTGTATCCTCCCACTGCTGAGGGTCCTGCTGTTTCTTCTCTGGCTCCGCCCATTGCTGTGGCTGCAGGGGCGGCTCCTCAACGTTCCCCTGGGAGGCCCTCTTCTACTGTAGTCATGGACAGGGTTGACCCTGCACCTGCTGCAGCAGAGAACATCGTGCCCCGGGAACTCAGGCAAGTGTCTGTTCATTTACCAACATGTTCTGATGATATGCCTTGCCTGATTCCCGGTAGTGAAGCTCAGTTTTTGCAGTCCCCTGAGTCCTCACCACCTGCTGCAGCCCACACCATCTTACCTGCTCTCTCCGTGTCTCCTCCTATTTTCCCCAAGTGTCCGCCAGTCCCAGGGTTGAGCTGCCGGGTGATGGAGGAGCCTGCAGTTCTGGAGGACCTGGTACCAGCCCCGCACTCATGGTCCAGATGGATGGAGAGTGCTGCCAGCAATCCAGAGCCTGCACCAACGACTGAGGGTTCCTGGGCTTCAGCTGGGCAGAATCCAGCGCCAGCAGGAAACCAACTCCCTGTATCCATGCTGGATGAGCCACCAGCGTGAGTCGCTTCACTGAGGAGTCAAGGGACTGCACCAACCACCATGCCTGCTGCAGGGGCCACCGCAGGAAAGTTGAAGCTGGAACTCCAAAGGACCGGGCCCGGGAGGTCGTCGCCTGGATTGACGGAGTCCTGGAAGGCGGTGGAGCTTGAGCTCTGGCAAGTGCTCTTCTTTGTTTCCACTGTCTCTATTTTGGAGAGATCTTGAGTGGCTCTTGGTGGGGAGAGCCAAGTGTAGCCATTGGCTGCACCTGAGCTTACCTTGCTGGGGTCCATTGCTGCAGGGGGACCCTGACCCTGTGTCTCTATTCCCCTTGTTTGAGCCTTTCCCCAGGGTCACCGAGGTTTGTCCAGCTTCGCCAGAGGTCTCCGTGGGTTCAGTCTCGCTGCCGGAGATCTTCATGGGTCCAGCTCCTCCTGCTGAGGTCATCGCGGGTGCTCTGTCCCAGCCCGTGGCCTCCGTGGGTGCTGCTTCCCCTTCAGCTGAGGTCTTCGTGGGTGCGCTGTCCCAGCCCGGAACCTCCGTGGGTGCAGCTCCCTCTCTGGTTGAGGTCTTCACAGGTGCTCAGTCCCAGACCGGGACCTCCTTGGGTGCTGCTTCCCCTCCGGTTGAGGTCTTCGTGGGTGCTCCGTCCCAGCCCAGGGCCTCCGAGGGTGCTGCTTCCCCATCAGCTGAGGTCGTTGCGTGTGCTCCGACCCAGCCCGGGACCTCCGTGGGTGCAGCTCCTCCTCAGTCCGGGTCTCCGTGGGTGCTGTGTCCTAGTCAGGGACTGTCGTGGGTGCTGTGCCCCAGCCTGAAACCAACGTGGGTGCTGTGTTCCAGTGTGGGCCCGGCGTGGGCATTACGCTCCAGCCCAGGGGCCACCGTGGGTGCAGCTCTGACCCAGTCCGGGGCCACAATGGGTGCTGCTCTGGCCCAGTCTGGGTCCACTGTGGGTGCTGCTCTGGCCCCGTCCAGGTCCATCATGGGTGCAGCCTCGCCCCAGCCTGGGGCCACCTCAGGTGTAGTCTCACTCCAGCCTGGAACCACCGCAGGTGCAGTCTCGCTTCAGCCTGGAGCCACAGCGGGTGCTGTTGTGCCCCAGTCTGGGGCCACCGCGGGTGCTGCTATGTCCCAGTCCGGGACCACTGAGGGTACTGCAGAGCAGTCGAAATGTGTTGGGGTCTCCTCTCCTCTGCCTGATGCCGTTGTGGTCCCCTCTCCTGTGGTAGACGCCGTTGTGGTTTCCTCTCCTTTGCCCAAGGCCGTCGTGGTCCCCTCTCCTCTGTCTGAGGCCGTCGTGATTCCCCCTCTTCCACCTGATATCGACATGGTTTCCCCTATTCCTAAATCCTCCTCATTGCTGGTTGTCCCTGTTGGGCAGCCAACCCCCAGGACCAGGGCCACCCGACTCTTTCCATCACGCCATCTGCCAGGTCTGGGACTTTAGCCAACCACCTGAACTGTCTAGCTCTCTGGTCCAGGGGGCCTAAGGGTCTAGGTTTTGCTTGGGCGTGGGTCCTGAGCGAGGTTTTTGGTCCCTCCTAACCTGGTTCCCCCACTGCCCTCCCGGTTTGGGTCATTGTGTTTCTCCTATTGGGGGGGGGGGGTTCCTTCCTGTTTCTTTGATGTGACCTTGGGGTGTCTGGAATCCACCCCTTAAGATCCACCCCACATTGTGTCACCATACTCAGGCTTTTTATTTATAAGATAAGACAAGATAAGATAAGATAAGATAAGATAAACCTTTATTAGTCCCACAACGGGGAAATTCCAGGATTGCAACAGCACAGGGATAGCAACACTCAGAGCAACAATCAGAAGGCAAGAAAAAAACCTCTGTATTTGCCGTATTTTTTCCAGTGTTATGTGTTTATCTTTATGTATGTGATTTAGGATGCGTTCTGAGTTTTCAGTTGTTCTGTTTTGCATTCATGTCCTCATTGTGATTATCGTTATTATTATTCTGGCATTTGTTCTTAGCGTTTATATATATATATATATATATATATATATATATATATACAGTATACAGTATATATATATATATACTGTACTGTATATATTTTGTGATATGAGCTCTCCACTTCTTCTTCCAGACACTCCCACCTTGTGATCATCTTGTATTGGTTGCTCATCCTGTTTCAGTTCATGGGGCATCTCAGCTGTGATCTGTCAAATAATTAGGTCACCGTCCCTGCTCATGTGATCCACACCTGCTATCATTTGTGTTCATTTGTTTCTGGCTCTATTTAAGAATGGTTATTTCTCTCCCTTATTGCTGGAGTCTCAAAAGAGTCATTTTGCATCAGAACCCTGTCCCCATTCTGATGTTTGTTATCTGTGTGTATCCTGTCTTCTCCTTTGCCATTCCAGTTCGTAAGTTTGGCTTTGTGCACTGTTTGGATTTCTGTGTCTGTGCACTGTTTGGACTTTTGTGTTGTTTTCAATAAATATCACAAACTACAGTTCAGAGTTTGGGTCTCTCCCCTCTGCCCAAGGGGCAATTCATGACAGCAAGTCTATCTGTGAATTCCATTAAGTGCTGTGCCGATCCCTGGCATTTTCCAAAAGTACTGTGGGTTGAGAACAAGTCTCCGCACCTCCACAGAACTGGATTGCGGGAGGTGTCTTTGTGTTTTTATTGTGTAAGTTTTTATTGGGACCAACTGCAATGTAATTTCATTCTACACTGCTCTTTTGATGTAGTGCTGAATGACAATAAAGTAATCTTGAATCTTGAATTTACATAAGTGCCAAGGATTTATTCATCTGCTGCCAGCTGCTTGGTTCTCCAGGGAGGTAATCAAGGGTAGTACCCGCCAGTAACCTTAAATCCAGTTGGGGTAAAACAATTGAAGGGAGAAGAAGAAAAGGTGGATTGTCTCTTGTTTAAAAAAAAAACTGTGCTGAACAAAGGGGCTGAATTGAACTGAACACAGCAAGGTTGTACTGTTGAACTGAACAATGCAACTGAACCGAACCTAAAGGGTTACAGAGAACTGAACTGATTAAAAGGACTACTGTATATTGAATTGAACTGAGTTGAACTGAAAAGGTGAACTGAAGAAAAAAATGGAACCATTTGAACTGTTTATGGGTTGAGATTTTTGTTGCCTTTGATATAACTTTGTGGTTTTGACATTTGAGTTGTTTTGAAATATACTGCTTTCTTTATATTGACTTTCTTAATGTGTTTGCAAAGTTGAGATATTTGAGTTACTTAAGGGTCCATGGTATTTGTTTTATTTACCTGCATCCTTGTGGGGGATTGTCCCAAGTTTAAAACAAGTTTTGTTTTTCTTTTTTGTCGAAGTTTGCTTCAGCTGGCACCCCAAAAAGTTAAGTTAGATGAGCAATATGTTACAACTTGAATACATGTACTTCAGTAAATGTAACTTGTAACTCCCCACCTCAGTGGGCTCCGTTCGATATAGAAGATCTGTGTACAGTGCATCCAGAAAGTATTCACAGCGCTTCACTTTTTCCACATTTTGTTGTTACAGCCTTATTCCAAAATGGATTAAATTCATTTTTTTCCTCAAAAATTCTGCACACAATACCCCATAATGACAATGTGAAAAAGCTGTTTTGCAGATTTTTTTTTCCACAATATTTTTATTGAACCTTTTTTACAAACATGACACATACAATCAAACACTAACACTAAAGTAATAAAAAAAAAATGTACTAAAACACACCAACAACCACTAACAGGAACAGGTCTTCAACAATGCTCCTCTGTTTAGTCTAGGCAATCCATTACATAAGTATACATATTATACATTCACCAGTTTGGAATTTATAAGCTCCACACACATCATTCACCTTCTTCTTCAAAAGTTATGTTTAAATTCTTTACATAATCAATAAAAGGTCTCCATATATTCTCAAACACAGTTTCCTTTGATTTCAGTATATATGTTATTCTTTCTAATGGAAGGTTTGTTAACATCTGTCTTAACCACTGAGTCACATCTGGTCTATGAGTCTTTTTCCACAATAGTGCAATACATTTTTTGGCGTTAAGCAAACTGAGGTCTATGAATGCTCTTTCACTTTTATTAAAGTTGTGCTTTTCTGGATGCAGACCCAACAAAAACAATTTAGGATTCAATATGATTTGTTTTGAAATTATTTTTTCAATTGTTCCCCTCACCTCTTCCCAAAACATTCTAATTTTCCTACATTCCCATAAACAATGAAATAAGGTTCCTTTACTTTCCATACATTTTGTGCATGTATCTGGTATGTTTTTGTTATATCTATTTAATTCCACCGGTGTAACATACATCCGCATTAACCATTTAAAATGTATCAATTTTAGATGTACATTTATTGATTTGGTTTGAGCTTCTGTACAAGCCAATTCCCATTGTTCCTCTGAGATTTCAGTTTGCAGATCTTCTTTCCATTAATTCAGTCTTTTCTGTGAGTTTTCACTTGAAGATAATGTCAGTGAGTTATAAAACTCTGAAATAATACCCTTTCTCTTACTATCTTTCGTCAAGATTTTTTCCAAGGATGAATAAATAGGTCGAGTGAGAGCATTGTTTTGATTTGATCGAATAAAGTTCCTAATCTGAAGATATTTAAAAAAATGTGTTCTATTAAGATTAAATTTGATCCTCAGCTCTTCAAAAGACATTATGTTATCTGAACATGACAAATATAAATCTTGAATTTTTTGGATCCCTTTTAAATTCCATACTTTAAATACAGCATCCGCTCTCCCTGGTTTAAAATATTGATTACCCCATATTGGACTAAATTGTGACAGTAAGTGTGGTTCTTTTAAATATTTTTTAGTTTCACACCATATTTTGATCATATGTTTTACAAATGGATTTTTAACTTGTTTCTGTAATTTTTTTGCCGAGTGTGAGTATATGAATATGGGAAGAGGTAAAGGTAAATTGTATGATTCCATTTCAGTCCAGTGAGGGAGATCATTTGATGAAAAATAATATGTCATAGACCTCAGTTGTGCTGACCAGTAATACAACATAAAGTTTGGACATTTCAGACCTCCACGATCAAATGGTAAATATAGTAAGGACAGACGTAATCTAGCCTTCCTATTGTTCCATATAAACTCCACTAACTTTTTTTAATTCTTGAGAATAGATCTGAAGGTGGTGGTAAAGGAATGTATTGAAATAAATAAAGTATTTTGGGTAAGATATTACTTTTAAGTATATTAATTCTCCCAATCATCGACATTGGTAGTGACATCCATCTCTGAATTAACTCATTAATGTCTGTCATTAAGGCTTCGTAGTTGGCACTGGCGACTGATTCCAGCTTGGGCACAATTTGAATTCCTAAATATTTAAACTGATTTACAACATTAAATTGATTTACCTCAGAAGCTGGGTGCTTTCTCTGGGACTCATTTAGCATTAATATTGAAGATTTAGTTTTATTTATTTTATATCCTGATATTTCCCCAAAATTCTTTATTAAATTCAACAAGGTCGGAATCGATTTTTTAAGATTCGACATAAACAAAATTATGTCATCGGCATACAGGGAGATTTTATGTTCTGTTGGTCCAACCTTAATTCCATATATTTGCGGATGTAAACGTACTGCCATCGCTAAAGGTTCAATTGCCATAGTAAACAGTAAAGGTGAAAGTGGACAGCCTTGTCGACATCCTCTATTGATTTTTATTGATTTTGAGATATTGCTGTTTGTTAGGATTTCTGCTGTAGCATTATTATATATTATCTGAACCCATTTTATGAAATTATTTCCAAATCCAAACCTTTGTAAGACTTCAAAAAGAAAGGGCCATTCGATCCTATCAAAGGCCTTTTCGGCGTCCAATGATAGGAGAGCTGTATCCGGTGCTTCTTTATTAGAGTAAATAATATTGAATAATCTTCTTACATTATGGAAGCCTTGTCTTCCCTTTATAAAGCCATTCTGATCTCGGTTAATAATATTTGGTAATATTTCTTGTATTCGTCTTGCTAAAATTTTACAGATTATCTTAAGGTCAGCATTTAATAGGCTTATTGGTCTCATATTTTCACATTTATTAGAGGGTTTACCTGGTTTTGGCAACAGTATAATTAAGGCATTATTCATGTATGATGGTAAATTACTATTTTGAAATGCTTCTAAAACCATTTCCAAAAAAGGTTTTATTAATTTATTCTTAATTTTTTTATAGAGGTCAACTGGAAGACCATCTGGTCCTGCACTTTTTCCTGATTTCATATTATCAATGGCTAGCCCAACTTCTTCTTGACTAATTTTAGACTCCAGTATCTCCCTGTTTTCATTTGGAATACACGGTATAGATAGTCCGTCCAAAAACCCATTTAGTTTTGTGAAGTCAGTTTCATTTTTTGTATCATATAATTTTTCATAGTAATCTCTAAAGGCTCTATTAATTTCTAAAGGATCTACAACTATCTGTCCGTTACTTATAATACTGGTAATTGGTGTTTTAGATTCTAATTGTTTAATCTGCCATGCCAATAATTTTCCTGATTTTTCACCTTGTTCATAAAAAGATTGCTTCAATCTTAGAAGACTCGAGGCAGCTCTATTCACTGATTTTTTTGTCATATTCAGCTCTCAGAATTATTAATTCGTTCTCTAACTTTGGGTCACCTCCTGCATACACTTTTTCTTGAAGAATTTTTAATTTGTGTTCCAATTGGACTCTCTCCTCTCGAGTCTTCTTAGATTTTGAACCTGTATAACTAATAATATGTCCCCTAATAAAAGCTTTGAAAGCCTCCCACTTTATACATGCTGACGTTTGTGTTGTATTAATATCGAAGAACTCATCTGTTTTTCTATGTACTTAACAAATTCCTCATCCTGAAGCCATTTATGCTGAAATTGCCACCTACCTGGCTCCTTTGTCAATTTCTTATCTACATATATGAGACAACAGGGTGCATGATCAGAGATCACAATATTATCATAGAAGCAGTTTTGAATCTTGGACCTTAATTCTGTGGAGATCAAAAAATAGTCAATACGTGAGAATGACTTGTAGGTATTAGAATAACAAGAGTAGGCTTTAACTTGTGGTTTCATTTCTCTCCATATATCCAGCAATCTCAGTTCTTTCATAGAATGCTTAATGATCATCCTGCATCCATTGTGTGTACAGTCCAGTCCTGTTGATCTGTCTATACCGGGATTCAATGTACAATTAAAATCCCCTGCTATTATATGTTGCCCTGTAAGTGATGATAAGATAAGAAATAAATTAGCAAAGAACTTTTGATCATCTATGTTGGGACCGTATAAGTTCACCAGATTTATGTTTTCTAATAGCAAAGATCCTTGAATAATTAGATATCTTCCAAATTTGTCTCCAATTACATTTTTCACTCGAAATGGGACTGATTTATGTATGAGAGTCATAACTCCCCTGGCTCGGGATGAAAATGATGAGGTGAACACACTTCTTTGCCATCTTCTACCAATTCTTTTTACATCCTCCTCTATTAGATGGGTTTTTTTGTAAAAATACAATTTTTGAACCTATGTCTTTTATTTTATTCATAACTTGTTTAAGTTTTTTTAAATTTTGTAGACCTCTGCAATTCCATGAAGTTAAATTAAGATTAATGCTTTGGTCTATGATCAATAGGGGGTTTAGGATTACCTCGCAATATAAACATGCTCATACAGAGAAGCAAAAACATGAGTGGCTGAACATTCATCCTACAAACTACACACAAACAAATTCCCCCTTCCCACCTTTGTGGTAAACCCCCCAAAATCAAAAAAAAATTCCGTCTCCCGCTATAGCCATCGACCGCTCCACACCCACGAGGATCAGCCAAAGCCACTCCTTCTTCATCCTCCCAATCACCCTAACTCTACTGCTTTTAATAATGTAACATTAACTCTCTTCTGTAATTTTCCAATTTAACTCCAAAATTTTATAGCAATTTTGTACATCTTAGTTTTTTTTTTTTTAATATGTAATACAATCTATATTTTGTAAACTTGCTATATGCTTCAGATCAGTTAAATGCCTATGTAAATGCTTAAATATTCTACCATATATTCTGTTCATGCTTAGCTCCCACCAGTCTCTTCCTGGATCTTCTTGATGAGCTCCTGCGCCTCCTCAGGGGTCTTGAAGATGTGTGTTCTGCCCTCATATGTGACCAGAAGTCTTGCAGGGTAAATCACTCCATGACGAATCCCAAGGTTGCGCAGTTCTTTACGGATGGGGTCAAACTGCTTCCTTAATTGTTGGATTCCTGAGGCCAAATCTGGGTAGAACCGCACCTGTTGATCTTGGTATTTAATTTCTCCTTTGGCCCGCACCGCGTTGGAGATCGTCATCCTGTCTCTGTAGCTGAGGAACTTCATAATTAGCGTCCTCGGTGCTGCCTTGTTATCTCTCGGTGGGCGCTTTCCAAGACGACTGATGAATTTAGCTCCGCGTTGTTCAGCGCCTCCGGGATCCACCCCTCCAAAAAGGAGCATGAATCACGACCTTCGGCTCCCTCCGGTAGACCCACCAGCCTCAGGTTGTTCCGTCTCGACCGGGACTCCAAGTCCAGGACATTATCTTCCAGACATTTATTTTTTTTTCCAAAGTGCGCACCTTTAATTGAAGTCCGCCGACTTCATCCTCCGCACTGGAAACACGAAGCTCCACCTGCGTCACTCGCTCCACGCAGTCACCCAATTCCTTTCTCATTGCATCCAACACTGCCATAATCCCATCAAGTTTAACGGAAAAGTCTACTCTCATTGAACTAATGGCAGCCAGCACTGCACCTGTGCCGCCATCATCAGCAGTTACCGCACCACCGCTAGTTTCATCTGCCATATCCGCAGCTTTTCCTGCTGCGCCACAGACGTGAAAGTCCATTAATTTGGACTGCTTCGGCTGTTCAATTTTTCCCCCACCTGATTTCCCAGCCTTAGGCTTCACCGGCATATCCTCGCCCAAACGCTGGGAAAAATTCTGTTCCAAATGAGAGAGTTATTTGCCGAATTTTTATCTCTAGGAGCAGAGCAGAGTGATACGTGTCCTTCTAGGTGGCCGCCATAACCGGAAGTCTGTTTTGCAGATTTATTAAAAATAAAAAACTGAGAAATCACATGTACATAAGTATGCACAGCCTTTGCCATGAAGCTCAAAATTGAGCTCAGGTGCATCCTGTTTCAACTGATCATCCTTGAGATGTTTCTCTAGCTTAATTGGAGTCCACCTGTGGTAAATTGAATTGATTGGACATGATTTGGAAAGGCACACACCTGTCTATATAAGGTCCCACAGTTGACAGAGCATGTCAGAGCACAAACCAAGCATGAAGTCAAAGGAATTGTCTGTAGACCTCTGAGACAGTATTGTCTCGATGCGCAAATCTGGGGAATGGTACAGAAAAATTTCTGCAACTTTGAAGGTCCCAATGAGCGCAGTGGCCTCCATCATCCGTAAATGGACGAAGTTCGGAACCACCAGGACTCTTCCTAGAGCTGGCCGGCCATCTAAACTGAGAGATCGGGGGAGAAGGGCTTTAGTCAGGAAGGTGACCACAAACCTGATGGTCACTCTGTCAGAACTCCAGCATTTCTCTGTGGAGAGAGGAGAACCTTCTCGAAAGACTACCATCTCTACAGCAATCCACCAATCAGGCCTGTATGGTAGAGTGGCCAGACAGAAGCCACTCCTTAGTAAAAGGCACATAGCAGCCCACCTGGAGTTTGTCAAAAGGCACCTGAAGGACTCTCAGACCATGAGAAACAAAACTGTCTGGTCTGATTAGACAAAGATTGAACTCTTTGATGTAAATGCCAGGCATCATGTTTGGAGGAAACCAGGCACAGCTCATCACCAGACCAATACCATCCCTACAGTAAAGCATGGTGGTGGCAGCATCATGCTGTGGAAATGTTTTTCAGTCACAGGAACTGGGAGACTAGTCAGGATAGAGGGAAAGATGAATGCAGCAATGTACAGAGACATCCTGAATGAAAACCTTCTTCAGAGCGCTCTTGACCTCAGACAGAGCCGATGGTTCATCTTTCAGCAGGACAATGACCCTAAGCACACAGCCAAGATATCAAAGGAGTAGCTTCAGGACAACTCTGTGAATGTCCTTGAGTGGCCCAGCCAGAGCCCAGACTTGAATCCAATTGGACATCTCTGGAGAGGTCTGAAAATGGCTGTGCACAGACGCTTCCCATTCAACCTGATGGAGCTTGAGAGGTGCTGTAAAGAGGAATGGGCCAAACTGCCCAAAGATAGGTGTGCCAAGCTTATGGCATCATATTCAAAAAGACTTGAGGCTGTAATTGCTACCAAAGGTGCATCAACAAAGTCTTGAGCAAAGGCTGTGAATACTTATGTATATGTGTTTTCTTAGTTTTTTATTTTTAATACATTTCCAAAAATCTAAAAAAAAACCCCAAACACTTTTTTCATGTTGTTATTATAGGGTGTTGTGTGCAGAATTTTGAGAAAAAATGAATTTAACCCATTTTGAATTAAGGCTGTAACATAACAAAATGTGGAAAAAGTGAAGCGCTGTGAATACTTTCTGGATGCACTGTATCTGTTCCGAGTGTCACCTGGATGACTGAGCTCCTCACCCCATCTCTGTTAGTGATTCCAGCCACTGTGCAGAAAGAAAAGCTCATTTGATTGTCTTACACTGTATATGAGTCATATTTTTGTCACACACAGATTTGATTTGAAAAAACTCACATGACACTTTAATCGCTGCAAATCAACCTAACTGTACCCTCTGTGTTGTGATGACAGGAGACTTGGCTCCCAGAAAAGTTTTATTACTCTCATCATTGTGGTAATTCCTTGCCCATTCACAGTATAATGTATTATATTTCATTTAAACAGATTAAGGTAGACCGTGTTAAAAAAAAATAGTATTTTCTCCATGTATATTGTCCCCAAAAAGTGTTTTGAATGCAAAACAGCAGCACAGCACCCAGAGGTGATTAGTATGCTAGTAAAAGCCATACTTTTAAGGTCATTAGAACAGATAAACACATGCAGCACATTTGCAGACTGCTTAATGCCAAATTGTCTGCTTTCTCTCAGGGCAGAGACAGCTGTGAAATGTTCCTCAACAGGCCCAAGTCTCATAATATTTCCATTTAAATGCCAGGACAAAGAATACCAAACTGCAGTGTTGTTCAGAAAGAGGAGCAGGCTTTAGGCTGACAAGATTAGTTTCTTTATCCTCAGCCTCCTACTTCACTCTCTGTGACATGGTGCCTAAATAAGCCTTTCCTCAAGCTTTTTTGAGAGACATACTAAACTGTGGATTCTACTCAGCACCCTGAGGAGACCTCAAAGCCAATCTAACACCAACTGCATGACATCAAACAAGTTCAACCATTTTGATTCATCCCTGTAGAGTGCAAATGATCTGAATATGATTGTATGCTTAACAGGTTATGACTTAATGAGAGCCCATTTGATCTTTATTACGGATACTCGTATTCATCACACACATGTCAGATGTTAGGTGGCATCTTTGATAGTGGAGCAGGTTACAGCAAACGGTGATGAGCACAAATATGAAGGCAATAAACCACCAAGACTGCATGAATTCAAATAATTTTCTTTTAGCAGCAGAAGAACTGGGGAAAATGTGTATAGGTTGCGATGAAATGTGTACTATGATTATCTTATTTTAGCGTCACAGACAAAATATTGTTGCTTCATTCTGCACTACTGAACCTGCTGCACTACATATATTATCTTGATTATATCTTTAATAACCTCTTTATACATTCAAGCACAATATGCTATGAGTCTGTTTACCTCTATGTACTTAAAGCATTTTCTACATCCTTCGCATGGTCATGTACAAAAGTCAAACATAGAAATGTCCTCAGCGCACCTTCTAGCTTTAAACTGTACATTTATTCAAATAAAGTAATTTATTGAAACATATATATTTACAGTTTGGTTTCTGATATCTGAAGATGCATATAGTGGTAGGGCAGTGATAGTAAAGTTTAAACAGAGGGGTTTAAACAGCATGTAGCGATTCAGGATAAGACTCAGATTTATACAGCAACAACTTTTACATCAATATACAGTATGTCTTCGTCTTCAGTCATCGAGAATAAACAGGTTCAAATAATTACAGCATTTTAATATAAAGAAAAAACCTGTAAGGGCCTTTGGAAATAATTAAAGCAGTATACACAATACAATGTCAAACATGGAAAAAAATTATTATGTTTTTTCTTCTGACCTTTTTCAAATGTTAGCTTTTTAAAATAATTTTATGAAGCAATATATGTGATGATCAGGTGAGCGTGCTCTCCCTCTGCTCCTGTTCCTGGTTTCCTGCTCTGGAAGATTGGACACACCTGCTTGATAACACACCTGCTGCATCTGATGAGCCAGCGTTTTTAAGATCCAGCGCGTGGAGAGCTCATCGCTGGATTTACAGCCATGCTTTAAGTCAAGCTTTTATCTCATTGTTATAGAGTAACCTATGCACTCATCTTCTGTTTCTTGCTCTTCAGGTTGCTGCCACCCGCAGGTGTGTCTCCGGAACTGATCATGCTTGCCTGACCAGGAAGATCCACGACATCCACCCAGGTCTCTGCCTTTCCCCTGTCCCCTGTCCTCGCAGGAGTTCTCTGCTGGACTCCGCTGCTCTAATAGTAAGTGTGCTTTCCTGCATTATTCTCCCTTTGGAGAATCTGTCCCTGATAACCTCTGTTTGCTCTCTCCTGTAGGCTACGTGCGCTCCAGGGGGCACCTATCTTGTTGGAAATTTAAGTTGGCGTTTTTGTGTTTCATTTTCTTTAGTTTATGCACTTTAATTTTCTGTTGTGTTTTCAATAAACTTGTGAAACTTTTTATCCGAGTCTGTGTGATTGTTCTGGCAGCTCTGCGTTTGAGTCTAACCCTGTTCTGAATCATGACAGAGCAATCCAGCCAGGATTAAGGCTCAGTGAGTGCTCGGTCGAGTGATCAGTCAGCACTCTGGTGCTTGGAGGCCATGATTCTTTTTGAGCAGTTAGAAACCAGAACCCAGCAATTGGCCCCCATCACGGAGCACCTAGGTCGGCTTCCTGGTGCGAGTTCTCTCCCTGCACCTGCTGCTCCGGCAGTGTCTGCCATCTGCAGGAACACCTCTGATTCTTCGCCTGCCCCCTATGGGGGAGAGGTAGGACGGTGAAGAGGGTTTCTGCTCCACTGCCGGCTTTATTTTCAGCAGGTGGAAAGGGAGTACAGGGATGATGCGGAAAAAATCCATTTCATGACCTTGTTGCTGCGAGACTGGGCGCTTTAGTGGGCACAGTCCATCTTGAGCAGCCCGGACGGACCCCTAAACATACCAGCGGTTTGTGTGGGAATTCTCCAAGGCATTCAACCATTCGGAGAGTGAGGGAAACATAGCCAGCTGATGGGACTTTGGCAGGGAGGTCGGTCAGTAGTCAACTTCTCCGTTGAGTTCTGGGTCGCTGTGGTCGACTCTGGATGGAATGACGTTGCTCTACACAGCACTTTCCTCTGGGGCCTGGACACGCACCTACATGATGAGCTGCCTATCTGCGCTTCTCCCTCCTCTCTGGATGAGATGGTTGCACAGGCAGTGGCTCTTGATAATCGTTTTAGGGAGCGTAGGAGGGAGCACGTGGCTGCTGCTTCCCCTTTCACTCCACGGCCGGTCCCCTGACTTCTGATGCTGTTCTGCCTGCATTGTTACCGGAGCTGATGGACCTCAGGAGGGTCTGTCTGACTCCGAGGGAGCGCCGGCGTCGCAAGAGGGTGAGGGAGTGCATTTATTGCTGGGTCCCTGGCCGCGCAATATTGGAATGTCCGATTCGGCCCGGGAGGCCTCGACCGTCAGTCACTGTCGGGGGGGGGGGGGCTGGGGAGGAGTGTCCTCACCAAATTCCTCTAATCGTTTTGAGCTCCCAGGCCTCGTCCACTTACCGGTGGCTGAGTTCAAAACCTCCGCTCTGACTGATTCAGGACAGGAGCAAAATTTCATCCAACAGGCCATGGAGCGTAAATTACAGATACCCACCAGGAATGTTCCGACATCTTTGTCGGTCTCAGCGGTTTTGGGGAACACCATTGTGGTGATTACCGAACAGACAGAGCCCATTTCAGTCAATCTGTCTGGTAATCATCGCAAGACTATTCACTTTTACGTCCTGCTCCAATCTAACCTCACAATGATACTGGGGTGTCCGTGGCTCCGCACCCATAACCCCATTAAAAACCAGAGTCAGGGCTCTATTTTGTCCTGTAGCCCTTTCTGTCTCTTGTCTTGTCTCCCATCGGCCGCATGCTCACCTTCACTCCCAATCTCCTCCACTTCGGCTGAGCCAGTGGCCCTCAGCTCCGTGCCCTAGGTTTATCATGACTTAGGGGAGGTCTTTAGCAAGTCTAGGGCCCTATCTTTACCACCTTACCGGGGCTACGATTGTGCTATTGATCTCCTCCTGGGTGTGTGGCTGCCATCCAGCTGGCTCTACAATTTATCTGGGCCAGAGAGGGAAGAGATGGAAACCTACATTGAAGACTTCCTGAGCACCGGCATACAGTATCTCACAACAGTGAGTACACCCCTCGCATTTTTGTAAATATTTTATTATATCTTTTCATGGGACAACACTGAAGATTTGACACTTTTATACAATGTAGTCAGTGTACAGCTTGTATAACAGTTCAAATTTGCTATCCCTTTAAAATAACTCAACACATAGCCATTAATGTCTAAACCGCTGGCAGCAAAAGTGAGTACACCCCTAGTGAAAATGTTCAAATTGTGCCCAGTTAGCCATTTTCCGTCCCCGGTGTCATGTGACTCATTAGTGTTACAATTTCTCAGGTGTGAATAGGAAGCAGGTGTGTTAAATTTGGTGTTATCGCTTTCACACTCTCTCATACTGGTCACTGGAAGTTCAACATGGCACCTCATGACAAAGAACTCTCTGAGGATCTGAAAAAAGTAATTGTTGCACTACATCAGTGCTTCTCACTTATTTCTTGTTACGCCCCCTCTAGGACAATGAAAACATTTCGCGCCCCCCCACTCTCCGCCGCGACTATAAATAGAATAATTTGTCTATAAAATTGTTATAAGAACACCTCTGCATAACATTGTATCCTTATTAACATTAAAGACTGTGCTCGCTGGTTTACTGAAGTAGCATTCACAAAGCGGGTTGATTGTTGGCAATATTCGGCACATTTTCGCTGAAAAAACTCAAGCGGCTTATCAGCGTGACTGGGGTGTAATGTCTTTAAGTGACGCTTTAATTTATTTGGCTTCATGCAGTCCGCTGCCAACATTTTTAGACACAGTAAACACACCGGTCTTTCCTCGTCTCCCACCGTAGTCACAGTGAAGCCAAGTGCTACATACGCTTCATCATATTTCCTCGTCTTAGCTTTTGGGAAACTTTTGTTTGTCTCATTATCTCCGTCTCTCTCCGCCTTTCTTTTCATCACTGTTAAATATTTTTCCATGGTGTCTCTTGAGGGTTTGTTCACTGCACTTCATATCTCCTGCTCTGTGCTGTGTGTGTGCATGCATGGTGAAAAAACCCTTCACCATAGAGCTAATACTCCCTGCACACACTCTGACAATGAGAGCGCCACTGCCACCTACTGTAGTGGATGTGCAATTACACTTGGGGGCGTGCCCCACTATTTGATAAGGACTGCTCCTCATAAACATGGCCTAGGCTATAAGAAGACTGCCAACACCCTGAAACTGAGCTGCAGCATGGTGGCCAAGACCATACAGCGGTTTAACAGGACAGGTTCCACTCAGAACAGGCCTCGCCATGGTCGACCAAAGAAGTTGAGTGTACGTGCTCAGCCTCATATCCAGAGATTGTCTTTTGAAAATAGACGTATGTGTGCTGCCAGCATTGCTGTAGAGATTGAAGGTGTGGGGAGTCAGCCTTTCAGTGCTCAGACCATATGCCGCACACTGCATCAAATTGATCTGCATAGCTGTCGTCTTAGAAGGAAGCCCCTTTTAAAGATGAAGCACAAGAAAGCCTGCAAACAGTTTGCTGAAGACAGGCAGACTAAGGACATGGATTACTGGAACCATGTCCTGTGGTCTGATGAGACCAAGATAAACTTATTTGGTTCAGAGGGTGTCAAGCATGTGTGGCAGTAACCAGGTGAGGAGTACAAAGACAAGTGTGTCTTGCCTACAGTCAAGCATTATGGTGTGAGTGTCATGGTTTGGAGCTACATGAGTGCTGCCAGCACTGGAGAGCTGCAGCTCATTGAGGAAACCATGAATGCCATCATGTACTGTGACATACTGAAACAGAACACGAACCCCTCTCTTTGGAAACTGGGCCACGGGGCAGTATTCCAACATGATAATGACCCCAAACACACGTTCAAGACAACCACTGCCTTGCTAAAGAAACTGAGGGTAAAGGTGATGGACTGGCCAAGCATGTCTTCACGCCTGAACCCCATTGAGCATCTGTAGGGCATCCTCAAACAGAATGTGGAGGAGCGCAAGGTCTCTAACACCATGATGTCGTCATAGAGGAGTGGAAGAGGATTCCAGTGGCAACCTGTGAAGCTCTAGTGAACTCCATGCCCAAGACAGTCAAGGCAGTGCTGAAAAATAATGGTGGCCACACAAAATGTTGACACTTCGAGCACAATTTTGACATTTTCACTAGGGGTGTACTCACTTTTGTTGCCAGCGGTTTAAACATTAAAGGCTGTGTGTTATTTTGAGGGGACAGCAAATTTGCACTGTTATACAAGCGGTACAATGATTACTTTACATTGTATCAAAGTGTCATATCTTCAGCATTGTCCCATGAATAGACATAATAAAATATTTACAAAAATGTGAGGGGTGTACTCACTTTTGTGAGATACTGTATAACATGTAGTGTGCCATTGGCCAGCTATATAATAAAGCCCAGTTCCAGTGCAGCATCCTCGTCCGTCTTGTTTGTGCCAGGGTTGAGGACATAACATATGTCATGCATGGAAGTATGAGGGAGCAGTTCAGAGTAGCAGTGTGAAGTTCTACTGTACACCTCCAGAATTTTTTCTGACTATTTTTATATATGATCCAGAGGTCCTGTAAACACAACTACTTAGCAGTTTATTTGACTTTTCAGCTTCAATAATTATGCACTCCATTATGTTCTCACATGCTCTAAGGCTCTTTTGGCCATGTGCCAAGAAAACCAGGAGGACTTCTTCACTAGAGTAATCACACAGGATGAAACATGGGTCCCCCACTATGATCCAGAGACTAAAGCCCAGTCGAAGCAGTGGAATCATTATAACTCAACACCTCTGAAGAAGACACGTGTCGAACTCTTGGCAAACAAGGTCATGCTCACAGTCTTTCAGGACCAGCATGGAGTATTGATAATGAAGTTCCTGGCAAAGGATACCACAATTACTGGGATTTACTACTCTTCACTGCTGCAGTAATAAGATAAGATAAGATAAGATAAGCCTTTATTAGTCCCACAACGGGGAAATTCCAGGATTGCAACAGCACAGGGATAGCAACACTCAGAGCAACAATCAGAAGGCAAGAAAAAAAAAAAACAAGCAAGCAAGAGCAGCTAATATACATATGTACATATTACTATAATATACGTATATATATATACACACACACAGACACACAGTGCAGAGCATTGTAGCTGGATGGAATAAATATATGAGTATATGAACACACAGTGCGGAGCATTGTAGCTAGATTGAATAAATATGTAAATATATAAACACCCACAGTACGGAGCATTGCAGCTAGATGGAATAATATGTAAGATATATAAACACAGTGCGGAGCATTGTAGCTAGATGGAATAAATATATAGATATATAAATATAAACACACCCAGTGCGGAGCATTGTGGCTAGATGGAATAAATATGTAAATATATAAACACACACAGTGCAGAGCATTGTTGCTAGATGGGATGAAACAGCACAACCGTCTACTTAGTTATCCTACATGGTATGATTATGTGCCCATACATATTCTTACTCTCCATAGCGACCGGTATTTTCCTAGTTGTATGCCGGAGGGGACCATTGTGTAAGTCTATTGCATCTTTTGCATTCAAAAAACTATTAGTTTGTTACGTCTTTTTGCTATCTCTGCGAGCAGCCCTGCTTAGGTTGTACAGTCTGACAGCCGTTGGTAGGAAGGACCTGCGAAACCTCTCGGTTGTGCACCTGGGATGATGTAGTCTGCTGCTAAATGAGCTCCTCAGTGCCTTCAGTATGTCCTGCATAGGGTGGAACTCGGACTCCAGCAGAGATGACAGTTTAGCCACCGTCCTTCTCTCTCCTATCTCCTCCACCGGATCAAGGCGCTGCCCCAGGACAGAGCTAGCTTTCTTGATCAGTTTGTTCAGTCTCTTCCTATCGGCTGCAGTAATGCCACTGCCCCAGCAGACCACTCCAAAAGTGATGGCTGATGCCACCACCGTGTCATAGAATGTCTTCAGCAGCGCCCCTTGTACACCAAAAGACCTGAGTCTCCTCAGCAGGAACAGCCTGCGCTGTCCGTTCTTGTAGAGTGCGTCAGTATTGTGTGACCAGTCTAGTTTATTGTTCAGATGAACACCCAGGTACTTATAGGATGTCACCATCTCGATGTCTGTTCCCGGTATATTTACTGGTGCTGTGAGGGGTTGTCCTTGCCTGCGGCAGTCCACCACCAGCTCCTTAGTTTTCCTCGCGTTGATCTGGAGGCAGTTCCGATGGCACCAGTCCACGAAGTCCTGGATAAGCCCTCTGTACTCAGTTTCATCTCCATTGGAGATGAGGCCAACGATCGCAGAGTCATCAGAGAACTTCTGTAGATGGCAGTGTGTTGTGTTGTGTGAGAAGTCCGCAGTATAAAGAGTGAACAGGAAGGGAGCCAACACCGTTCCCTGGGGGGCCCCCGTGCTACTGATGATCGTGTCGGACACACAGTCCCGGGTTCTCACAAACTGAGGCCGGTTCATGAGGTAGTCCAGGATCCATGATGACAGGTGCTGGTCCACCCCTGCGCGCAGCAGCTTGTCCTTCAGGATCATCGGTTGGATGGTGTTGAAAGCACTGGAGAAGTCAAAGAACATGATCCTCACCATATTCCCGGGCTTCTCTAGGTGGGACTGAGAACGGTGAAGGAGGTAGATCACCGCATCCTCCACCCCAATAATCACCCTTCTGTAATTACCCCAGTAATTACAGAAGGCTGTCAAAACTCAGAGGTGTGACATGCTGAAAGGTGTCTGGCTTCTGAGAGATAACACCAGAGATGGTGCGTCAATAGAGGGCACAAGTGTGCCGCCCCCTTAAAATATTCAGAGATAAGAATATTCCCTAAATAAATCAATTGCGATATGCAAAATAAATGAGAGACATAGCATGTCCTTCTGTAGTTGGTTTGTAAGCTTCTGTAGCAACAGCCATTTTAAATAACATTTCAGTATGTAGGCTTGCATTATAGACCACTTCCAGGTTAAGGTCACCAGTCTAACTAAGAGTCACTGAAGCCAGCAAATTTTTTTTATCCCATGTGAGCAGGAGCAGCTTTTCAATGGGCATCCAAACTTGATTCTGGGACGCATATCTGGGCACCCTGGAGCCAATCTTAAGATTTTTTGTATTTTTATCTTAATGTGACTGGGAGTCAATCATCAGATCCCTCCCACTTGCCAGGAAACACAGAGCAGCTAGCTTGAGAAAACTAGGTTGTTTCATTAAACAAACACCATGTTGATATACCAATATACCAAAGATCACGTGAGGACTTATACAAGGAGCTTCTCTCAGAATGTGATCATAAAAGGTTGCTGCTGGGGTGAGTTTGTGTTGTAGAAAGTTAAGAAAAAAAGGCCAGAATTGTGAATCTAAAATTCAAATTAAAGATCACAAGTTGATCCAAGGAATTTAAAACTACAGAAAATAATAGGCTAATAAAAGTTCAAGAAGAGGCTTCTCTGTGTCTATAAATGCAGTCGATGCAGTATTTTCCTCAAAAATGTTCTGATATATTTTGATATACACTACCGTTCAAAAGTTTGGGGTCACTTAGAAATTTCCTTATTTTTGAAAGAAAAGCACTTTTTATCAATGAAGATAACTTTAAACTAATCAGAAATACACTCTATACATTGCTAATGTGGTAAATGACTATTCTAGCTGCAAATGTCTGGTTTTTGGTGCAATATCTACATAGGTGTATAGAGGCCCATTTCCAGCAACTATCACTCCAGTGTTCTAATGGTACAATGTGTTTGCTCATTGAGTCAGAAGGCTAATGGATGATTAGAAAACCCTTGTGCAATCATGTTAGGTCTGCAATGCTGTAATTGTTGCAAATGGAGGATTCTTTGACGAAAGCAAAGTTTGAAGGAAAAAATTATTATTTCAAATACAAATCATTATTTCTAACCTTGTCAATGTCTTGACTATATTTTCTATTCATTTTACAACTCATGGTGGTAAATAAGTGTGACTTTTCATGGAAAACACAAAATAATTGTCTGGGTGACCCCAAACTTTTGAACGGTAGTGTATATATATTTTATATCTGAAATATTTTGAATTCAGAAATCATTCTTCTTCAATATAAACCAAAACTACAAGCAAAGCCACAAAAAGAGCTATAGTTTGACAGGAACCCAATCTCCTTGGTTTGAGAAGATACAAACTGTAAAATGCATCATTTAACCAAGTATAATCTGTAAATCTAACTGGAATATAAGCAGAAGTGACTATAGTAACCAGAAATTGTACTAAAGTAAAATTAGTGTTATATTAATAACCTGAGTGTAAATAAGAGTAGTTACCAAAAATATTGAAATATGAGTATATTCTGAAAAAATGACTTAAGTAGTAAGAACTTTACTCTCGCTGATTTTAATTATTATTATTATTTTTTTTAAAATGTGACTCGTGTGTTTTGTGGTTTTTCATTAGCCTGTAACATTTTAGTCATAAATTTGAAACTCTGAATTTTTTTTTCATATTTCTGATAGTTTTCTTGTATTTTTCTATTTTTTTCACAAGTAGCCAGCCCATTCATGCACTCCTGCCATCTAGTCGTTATACATACACTACCGTTCAAAAGTTTGGGGTCACCCAGACAATTATTTTGTGTTTTCCATGAAAAGTCACACTTATTTACCACCATGAGTTGTAAAATGAATAGAAAATATAGTCAAGACATTGACAAGGTTAGAAATAATGATTTGTATTTGAAATAATAATTTTTTCCTTCAAACTTTGCGTTCGTCAAAGAATCCTCCATTTGCAACAATTACAGCATTGCAGACCTAACATGATTGCACAAGGGTTTTCTAATCATCCATTAGCCTTCTGACTCAATGAGCAAACACATTGTACCATTAGAACAATTCAGTTCAATTCAATTCAATTCAACTTTATTTATATAGCGCCATTTCACAACAACAGTCATCTCATAGCACTATCAACTGTAGGGGGGAACCCCCACAGTTGCAGAAAGACCCCAGCAATCAGGCGATCCCCTGTGAGCAAGCACTTGGCGACGGTGGAGAGGAAAAACTCCCTTTTAACAGGAAGAAACCTCCAGCAGAACCAGGCTCAGGGAGGGGCAGTCATCTGCTGCGACTGGCTGGGGGGTGAGGGGATAGAGAAGAAGAAAAGAACAGACATGTAGAGAGCAAACAGCACGATGGGGACTCAATCTATGGGAGAGAACAAACAGATGTTAATGACCAGCAAAAAAAATATTTCATAGAGAGTGAAGAAAGGAGTGAGGCCCAGTGCATTACTGGAGGTCCCCCGGCTGACTAAACCTATTAGCAGCATAACTAAGGGAGGGTTCAGAAACACATGATCCCTCCCTAATTGTAGGCTATATCAAAAAGGTAGGTTTTAGCCCTATTCTTAAAAACAGAGATCGAGTCTGACTCCCGAATCCAGATTGGCAGCTGATTCCACAGGAGAGGAGCTTGATAACTGAAGGCTCTGCCTCCCATTGTACTTTTGGAGATTCTAGGTATTACAAGTAATCCTGCATTTTGGGAGCATAGTGCTCTGTTAGGATAATACGGTAGTATCAGATCTTTTAAATAAAAAGGAGCCTGATTGTTTAGAGCTTTGTAAGTAAGAAGAAGGATTTTAAACTTAATTCTAAACTCTATGGGAAGCCAATGAAGGGAGGCCAGAACCGGAGAGATATGATCTCTCTTTCTAGTACCTGTTAAAACTCTTGCTGCAGCATTTTGGATCAGCTGAAGACTTTTTAAAGATGTTTTAGGACAGCCTGATAATAAAGAATTACAATAATCTAATCTCGAGCTAACAAAAGCGTGGATCGGTTTCTCAGCATCACTCTGAGACAAGATGCTCCTAATCTTGGCAATATTACACAAATGATAGAAGGCAGTCTTACAAACAAATTTAATATGTGAATTGAAGGACAAATCCTGATCAAAAATAACTCCAAGGTTCCTCACAGAGCTATTAAGAGAAAGAGTAACCGCATCCAAACTGAAAGTTTGATTTGGAAAAGAATTTCTAAGGTTTTTTGGACCAACAAGAATGACTTCAGTCTTATCTGAATTTAATAGCAGGAAATTACAAGTCATCCAAGCTTTGATTTCCTTAAGACAGGCTTCTAACTTGGCTAATTGATTACTATCATCTGGCTTCATTGACAGGTATAATTGTGTGTCATCTGCATAACAATGAAAATGTATACAGTGCTTTCTAATAATGTTGCCTAACGGAAGCATATATAAACTAAAAAGAGTAGGGCCTAGCACAGATCCCTGTGGAACTCCATGACTAAGCTTTGAGTTGAAAGAAAACTCATTATTTACATGAACAAACTGGAACCTATCAGATAAATAAGATCTAAACCATTGCAACGAAGTTCCATTAAGTCCAACATAGTGTTCTAATCTATCAAGTAGAATATTATGATCGATAGTATCAAAAGCTGCACTAAGGTCTAAAAGGACAAGTACAGAAACTAGTCCATTATCAGATGCAATGAGGAGGTCGTTAGTGACCTTCGCTAAGGCTGTTTCAGTACTATGATGGATTCTAAACCCAGATTGAAACTCTTCAAGTAAACCATTTCCCTGCAGGTGGTCAAATAATTGCGTAGCAACAACTCTTTCTAAGATTTTTGAAATGAAAGGGAGATTAGAGATTGGTCTATAGTTAGCTAAAGCTCCTGGATCTAGCGTTGGCTTTTTGAGTAAGGGTTTAATTACAGCCGTTTTAAAAGCCTGCGGTACATGGCCTAAAGTTAATGAAGAATTGATTATATGAAGAATAAAGCTACCAATAAGTGGGAAGACTTCTTTAAATCACCTGGTAGGAATAGGGTCTAAAAGACAAGTTGAAGGTTTGGATGAGGAAACTATTTTGTCTAACTCACAAAGGTCGATTGGAGTAAACTCATCAAGACAGACATCAATAGAAGGAGTTGTAGTAGTTACAGTATTTAAGTTAACTGTGGGAAGAATCTGATTGATTTTATCTCTGATGGATGAAATTTTATTATTGAAAAAGTTCATAAAGTCCTGACTAGTAAGCTCTAAGGGAATGCTAGGATTGACAGAGTCCTGACTCTTTGTCAACCTGGCTACAGTACTGAAAAGAAACCTGGGATTATTCTTGTTCTCGTCTATTAATGCAGAGTAATAACTCGTTCTAGCTTTTCTAAGAGATTTTTTATAAATTAGAAGATGATTTCTCCAAGCTAAATAGATTTCATCTAAATTAGTAGAGCGCCATTTTCTTTCTAATTGACGAGTCTTCTGTTTTAAGGTACGAGTTTCTGAACACTGGAGTGATAGTTGCTGGAAATGGGCCTCTATACACCTATGTAGATATTGCACCAAAAACCAGACATTTGCAACTAGAATAGTCATTTACCACATTAGCAATGTATAGAGTGTATTTCTGATTAGTTTAAAGTTATCTTCATTGAAAAAAAGTGCTTTTCTTTCAAAAATAAGGAACTTTCTAAGTGACCCCAAACTTTTGAACGGTAGTGTACTAACTGTAAAATGTGAAATCCTTTGGTCCTTCCTGTGGTAACGTATCGTCACTTCCTGTGTTGCTGTCTGTCTGTGGTTTGCTCTCCTCATTCTCCCAAGGATTTTGCCTTTAATTGTATTTTAATCACTTTTTCCCATCTACCGTTAGCTCTCACTTCTGTTTATCAAGCCTCTTGCACCTGTGTGTGCACTCAGTGTCATCTAATCACCCTCTTTAGCCTTCTGTTCACCTTTCATCTGTGTTTTTGTTAGCTTCGGGTTAGCCACTAGCCATGGCTACTAGCTCTCCTTCCCCTCCTCCTCTGGTGTGCTCTCTCTGTCAGATGTTTAGCTACACCTCTGCCTCTTTTAGTGATAATGGTAAATGTAATAAATGTTGTCTTTTTGAGGCGCTCAAGGCGAGGTTGTCTGATTTGGAATCCTGGCTCCGCTGTATTGGAAAACTGTTTGCGCAAGTTAATCTTGACGGACGTCCCTTAGCTGCAGCGGCGCTCCCTAGCTTAGGGTGGCCTGCTAGTGGTCCTCCGGTCCTCCTCAGCAGCGAGGAGACTGGGTGGGTGATGGTGAGAAGGAAGCCTAGTCGCAAAGCCCCGGTACACCACCAACCTGTTCATGTTTCTAATCGTTTTTCCCTGCTCAGCGACACACCTGCTGAGGAAAAAACTCTGATCATTGGCGACTCTGTAGTCAGAAACGTGAACCTAGAGACTCCAGTGGCCATAGTCAAATGCATTCCTGGGGCCAGAGCAGGCAACATCGAGTTAAATTTGAAAATGCTGGCTAAAAGTAATTGTAAATACCCCACAATTGTTATCCACGCCGGCATTAATGATGTCCGTCTCCGGCAGTCGGAAGTCTCAAAACTTAATGTGGAATCGGTGTGTGACTTTGCAAAAATGATGGCTGCCTCTGTAGTATTCTCTGGGCCTCTCCCTAATCTGACCAGTGATGACATGTTTAGCTGCTTGTCATCCTTCAACTGCTGTCTGTCTGTGTGGTGTCCTGCAAACAATGTGGGCTACATAGACAATTGGAACTCATTTTGGGGAAAACCTGGTCTTATTAGATGAGACGGTGTCCATCCCACTATGGATGGTGCATCTCATTTATCTAACAATCTGGCATCATTTTTATCCAAATTTCCAAAACATTGACAACTCAGAGTTGGGACCAGGAAGCAGAGTCGCAGTCTTACACGCCTCTCTGCAGCTCCTCTTCATCCACCACTCCTCAAGTTAGCCCCTGTCTTCCCCATCACAGAATCATTGTCTGCGCCCTCCAAAGTAAATAAAAATATAATGTATAAGCATCCCAAAGTGATTAAACAAAAAGTTGGTAAAACTCAAATTAAACATGAAGCCTCTAAATTGAACGATTTGGCCTCCGTTCCTCCTCATAATTTAAAAATTAAATGTGGTTTGTTAAATATTAGGTCTCTAACTCCCAAGTCTCTGCTAGTCCATGATCTGTTAATTGATCATCAGATTGATTTAATATCCCTTACAGAGGCTTGGCTAGGGCAAGAGGATTATGTTGGTTTGAATGAATCAACTCCCTCTGGTTATTTAAACTGTCAACATCCCAAGTCCTGGTTGTCGAGGAGGAGTAGCAACAATTTACCATTCCAAATTACTAGTTAATGTAAAGCAAAAAACACATTATAATTCCTTTGACGGCCTGGTCCTCAGTATTGGGCATTTTAGCAATTTTAGGCTAAACCCAATTTTATTTGCCATAGTTTATCATCCTCCATCAACCTACTCAGAGTTTTTATCCAAATTTGCCGAATTCTTAGCTGATTTAGTGCTGACATCAGATAGAATAATTATAGTAGGGGACTTTAATATACATGTAGATGTAGACAGTGATTGCCTTAATTTGGCATTTAATTCAATATTAGACTCGATGGGGTTTTCTCAGAAAGTAGGAAATTCTACCCATTTTCTCCACCATACGTTGGACCTTGTTCTGACATATGGCATAGAAATAGAAAATCTGGTAGTGTCTCCTCATAACCCTGTGCTGTCAGACCATTGTCTGTTAACCTTTGATTTTACTATTTCTGACTATTTGGTTCCTAAGGGAAAATATTACTACAGTAGATGCTTCTCAGATGATGTTGTTACTAAATTTATGCAGATTGTTTCCTCTATGCCATGTATCAACACAATGGAAATATGCTATAGACAGCTTGCTCCTTCTGTAATTGATAGCATGGTAGATAGTGTTACAGCTTCTCTGCATCAAACTCTAGACATGGTGGCCCCCTTAAAAAAGAAAAAGTCTAATCAGAGATTTCTAACTCCTTGGTTCAACACAGAAACTCGTAGCTTAAAACAGAAGACTCGTCAATTAGAAAGAAAATGGTGCTCCACTAATTTAGATGAAATCTATTTAGCTTGGAGAAATCATCTTTTAATTTATAAAGCATCTCTAAAAAAAGCTAGAACGAGTTATTATTCTGCATTAATAGAAAAGAACAAGAATAATCCCAGGTTTCTTTTCAGCACTGTAGCCAGGCTGACAAAAAGTCAGGACTCTGTCAGTCCTAGCATTCCCTTAGAGCTTACTAGTCAGGACTTTATGAACTTTTTCAATAACAAAATTTCATCGATCAGAGATAAAATCAGTCAGATTCTTCCCACCGTTAACTTAAATACAGTAACTACTACAACTCCTTCAATTGACATCTGTTTGGATCAGTTTACTCCAATAGACCTTTTAGAGTTAGACAAAATAGTTTCCTCATCCAAGCCTTCAATTTGTCTTTTATGTAGCGCCCATAATTGTAACCTTATGTAGCTCACATATTCGACTGCATAGGCTCAAACACAGAGAGACTTTAAGCTTGCAGTGTGTATTGACATCACGCCTCAGATGGACAATGGGTCTGGACCACCTGCAGACCTGGAAGGAAGACGGAGGATCGGGGGCGAGATCCTGAAAGGGTCGTCTGACCCCCTGGGGTCAGATGGAAGAGCAAAGAGGACTCTGAAGTGATTAATTGTAAATAGAAGGATTTGACTTGAGTGTGTGATTCTGTTTTTGATGTGCTGGTATAAAGGTGTGGGGTTTACCGCAGCTCTTCCTCTTTTTTCCTGACTGAGAGAGAGAGCTGGGGACGTGAGATGCAATAAACCAATACTGAGAAATAATCCAGTCTCATCATTTCATGATCCCCACATTTAAACCCTATTCCTACCAGGTTATTTAAAGAAGCCTTCCCATTTATTGATAGCTTTATTCTTCAAATAATCGATTCTCCATTAACTTTAGTCCATGGATTTTAAAACTGCTGTAATTAAAGCCTTACTCAAAAAGCCAGCGCTGGATCCAGGAGTTTTAGCTAACTATCGACCAACCTCTAATCTCCCTTTCATTTCAAAAATCTTAGAAAGAGTTGTTGCTACGCAATTATTTGAGCACTTGCAGGGAAATGGTTTATTACCTCCACCAGGAGGTAATGTTTTTGCCGGGGTTTGTCTGTCTGTCTGTCTGTTTGTCTGTTTCTCTGATGGTTAGCAAGATAACTCAAAAAGTTTTGGACGGATTTCGATGAAACTTTCAGGCGTTGTTGGAAATGGTACAAGGAAGAACTGATTAAATTTTGGGGATGATCCAGATCACTGTCCACAAGAAAACCGCCATTACAGAAAATGCCATTTTCGTGAATAACTACTGAACCACTAATCCTATCATTGTCAATCCAATTGCTAGTCATATGTTTTCATGGTCAAGGAATCTGAAAACGTACACACCAACACTGTATGGGGGAACTGTGGCCGCCATTACAGAAAATGCCATTTTCGTGAATAACCACTGAACCACTAATCCTATCATTGTCAATCCAATTGCTAGTCATATGTTTTCATGGTCAAGGAATCAGAAAACATACACACAAACACTGTATGGGGGGAACTGTGGCCGCCATTACAGAAAATGCCATTTTCGTGAATAACCACTGAACCACTAATCCAGGGGTGTCCAACCATGTGCCATGGAGAGCCAAGACCCTGCAGGTTTTACCTCCAACCAGTGTCTTCAACAGCAGATTTCTGTGAACTTCTTCCCACTGATTGCTGATAAGTGAAAACACCTGCTGAAGAGACTGGGTAGAAGAGAAAACCTGCAGGGTCTTGGCTCTCCATGGCACATGGTTGGACACCCCTGCACTAATCCTATCATTGTCAATCCAATTGCTAGTCATATCTTTTCGTGGTCAAGGAGTCAGAAAACGTACACACAAACACTGTATGGGGGGAACTGTGGCGCTTGGCAGAGGTCTGCGCTCTCCGAGTGCTTTACTAGTTTAATGAGTTTCAGTCTGGGTTTAGAATCCATCATAGTACTGAAACGGCCTTAGTGAAGGTCACTAATGACCTCCTGATCACATCTGATAATGGACTTGTTTCTGTTCTTGTCCTTTTAGACCTTAGTGCAGCTTTTGATACTATCGATCATAATATTCTACTTGATAGATTAGAACACTATGTTGGACTTAATGGAACTTCGTTGCAGTGGTTTAGATCTTATTTATCTGATAGGTTCCAGTTTGTTCATGTCAATAATGAGTTTTCTTTCAACTCAAAGCTCAGTCATGGAGTTCCACAGGGGTCTGTGCTAGGCCCTACTCTTTTTATTTTATATATGCTTCCGTTAGGCAACATTATTAGAAAGCACTGTATACATTTTCATTGTTATGCAGATGGCACACAATTAAGATAAGATAAGATAAGATAAGATAAGATAAGATAAGCCTTTATTAGTCTCACAATGGGGAAATTCCAGGATTGCAACAGCACAGGGATAGCAACACTCAGAGCAATAATTTAGAAGATAAGAAAATAAGAGCAGTGAATATACGTATGTACACATAAATATATAAATATATATACACAGTGCGGAGCATTGTAGCTAGATGGAATAAACAGCATAACCATCTATTTAGTTACCCTACATAGTATGAATATGTACCCATACATATTGTCACCCTCCATAGCGACTGATATTGTCCTAGCTGTATACTGGAGGGGACCATTTGTGTAAGTCTGTTGCGTCTTTTGCATTCAATACTATTAGGTCGTCATGTTTTTTTGCTATCTCTGCGAGCAGCCCTGCTTAGGTTATACAGGCTGACAGCCGTAGGTAGGAAGGACCTGCAAAACCTCTCGGTCGTGCACCTAGGATGATGTAGTCTACTGCTAAATGAGCTCCTCAGTGTGTTCAGTATGTCCTGCATAGGGTGGGACTCGGACTCCAGCAGAGATGACAGTTTAGCCACCATCCTTCTCTCTCCTATCTCCTCCACTGGGTCAAGGCGTTGCCCCAGGACAAAGCTAGCTTTCTTGATCAGTTTGTTCAGTCTCTTCCTATCTGCTGCTGTAATGCCGTTGCCCCAGCAGACCACTCCAAAAGTGATGGCTGATGCCACCACCGTGTCGTAGAATGTCTTTAAGAGCACCCCTTGTACACCAAAAGACCTGAGCCTCCTCAGTAGGAAAAGCCTGTGCTGTTCCTTCTTGTAGAATGTGTCGGTATTGTGTGACCAGTCTAGTTTATTGTTCAGATGAACACCCAGGTACTTGTAGGATGTCACCATCTTAATGTCTGTTCCCTGGATGTTTACTGGTGCTGTGAAGGGTTGTCCTTGCCTGCAGCAGTCCACCACCAGCTCCTTAGTTTTCCTCGCGTTGATCTGGAGGAAGTTCCGATGGCACCAGTCCACGAAGTCCTGGATAAGTCCTCTGTACTCAGCTTCATCTTCATTGGAGATGAGGCCGACGATCGCAGAGTCGTCAGAGAACTTCTGTAGATGGCAGTGTGTTGTGTTGTGTGAGAAGTCCGCAGTATAAAGGGTGAACAGGAAGGGAGCCAAAACCGTTCCCTGGGGGGCCCCCGTGCTGCCGATGATTGTGTCGGACACACAATCCCGGGTTCTCACAAACTGTGGCCAGTTAGTGAGGTAGTCCAGGATCCATGATGACAGGTGCTGGTCCACCCCTGCGCACAGCAGCTTGTCCTTCAGGATCATCGGTTGGATGGTGTTGAAAGCACTGGAGAAGTCAAAGAACATGATCCTCACCGCGTTCCCGGGCTTCTCCAGGTGGTACAGGGAATGGTGAAGGAGGAAGATCACTGCATCCTCCACCCCAATGCCATGCTGGTATATGAACTAGAGTGGATCCATCGCTGGTCCCACCAGGGGGCAGAGGTGAGCAAGGAGCAGTCTCTCCAGGGTCTTCATCATGTGAGACGTCAGGGCCACTGGTCTGTAGCTGTTCAGGTCTTTGGGGTGGGAAGTCTTTGGTACAGGCACCACACAAGATGTTTTCCACAACTGTGGTACCCTCCCCAGCTTCAGGCTCAGGTTGAAGATGTGTTCTACAATCCCACACAGTTGGTCTGCGCAGGACTTGAGGAGCTTCGCGTTGATGCCGTCCGGTCCTGAGGCCTTCCTCGCCTTGATCTTTCTCAGCTCCGTCCTCACCTGGGTCTTAGTGAGGGTCAGGTTGGGGGGGCTGTGTGCTAGGAGTGGGGGGGTGTTGGTGGAGTGGGGTGTGGACAGCAGGTCTTGATGACTTTAGAGGCAGCAGTGGTTGGTGTGCAGTCGGGGGGGAGGGCGGTTGGTCAAACCTATTAAGAAACAGGTTCAGATTGTTCGCCCACTCCCTGCCACCCGTGGCCTGGGAGGAGGTATTCTGGAGCCCAGAGATGGTTTTAAGGTTTCTCCAGACCCCGTCGACGTCGCTCCATCGCAGCTTGTCCTCCATCTTCTTCCTGAAGCTGTCCTTGCCTTCTCTGATCTTCCTCCTCAGCTCCCTCTGTACGGAGGGAGCAATTATACCTGTCAATAAAGCCAGATGATTGTAATCAATTAGTCAAGTTAGAAGCCTGTCTTAAGGGAATCAAATCTTTGATGACTTGTATTTTCCTGCTATTGAATTCAGATAAGACTGAAGTAATTCTTGTTGGTCCAGAAAACCTTAGCAATACCTTTCCAAATCAAACTTTTAGTTTGGATGCAGTTACTCTTTCTCTTAATAGCTCTGTGAAGAACCTTGGAGTTATTTTTGATCAAGATCTGTTTTTCAATTCACATATTAAATTCGTCTCTAAGACTGCCTTCTATCATTTGCGTAATATTGCCAAGATTAGGAGCATCTTGTCTCAGAGTGATGCTGAGAAACTGATCAACAATTTTGTTAGCTCTAGATTAGATTATTGTAACTCTTTTTATCAGGTTGTCCTAAAACATCTCTAAAAAGTCTTCAGTTGATCCAAAATGCTGCTGCAAGAGTTTTAACAGGTACTAGAAAGAGAGATCATATCTCTCCGGTTCTGGCCTCCCTTCACTGACTTCCCATAGAGTTTAAAATTAAGTTTAAAATCCTTCTTCTCACTTTCAAAGCTCTAAACAATCAGGCCCCTTTTTATTTAAAAGATCTGAGATTACCCTATTATCCTAACAGAGCACTACACTCCCAAAATGCTGGATTACTTGTAATACCTAGAATCTCCAAATGTACAATGGGAGACAGAGCCTTTAGTTATCAAGCTCCTCTCTTGTGGAACCAGTTGCCAATCAGGATTCGGGAGTCAGACTCGATCTCAGTTTTTAAGAATAGGGTTAAAACCTTCCTTTTTGATATAGCCTACAATTAGGGAGGGATCATGTGTTTCTGAACCCTCCCTTAGTTATGCTGCCATTAGGTTTAGACAGCCGGGGGACCTCCAGTAATGCACTGGGCTTCACTCCTTTCTTCACTCTCAATGAAATATTTTTTTTGCTGGTCATTAACATCTGTTTGTTCTCTCCCATAGATTGAGTCCCCATCGTGCTGTTTGCTCGCTACATGTCTGTTCTTTTCATCTTCTCTATCCTCTCACCCCCCGGCAGTTGCAGCAGATGACTGCCCCTCCCTGAACCTGGTTCTGCTGGAGGTTTCTTCCTGTTAAAAGGGAGTTTTTCCTCTCCACCGTCGCCAAGCACTTGCTCATAGGGGATTGCCTGATTGCTGGGGTCTTTCCGCAATTGTGGGGGTTTCCCCTACAGTTGATAGTGCTATGAGATGACTGTTGTTGTGAAATGGCGCTATATAAGTAAAGTTGAATTGAATTGAATTGTTAATAATGTGATTTTCTTTATATTGCAGCAGAGTTTATTGGGTAGTCTTAATCAATAGTTTTCACATTTCATCCTGGTGAAGGCTCTTGAAATAACTTTTTAATTAAATAACTTTTTTTTTTTAACTCAAGAGAATAACTTTAGCTTCCCATTTAAAAACTTAGCAGTTGCCAGTAGGTCTACTATAAATTTGGACATTTTTTTCTCAGCATAATTTTTTAAAAAATCTCTCTGTCCCTGTAGGTCTGTGATACCATTCTAGGACACACCAGGGAATGCTTTGCATTTTCAGACCACCTGGTCAGTGCCATGTTGTTTCAGGGGGAGTGATTTGAAGAATATCACAAGGCATTCCCTGCAGTTACACTGAGCTGCACCTTGAAGGCATATCCAGTGCTCAATGGAAGCAAGCTGAAGACAGAACTTAGCCTCCTCTACAGCAAGGATGAACTCAAATCCTGTTGTGGTGCCATGGATCTTCTTCAGTTTTTCATGGACAATAACCTGTCAGAGGTATTCTCATAGACAGTTCATCATCATCATCATCATCGCGGTCTGTCGGGGGTGACAGTGACTATCTGCCAAGAATGTGCCGCTAGTCCAGCAAAAGCTAGCGGTACTCAAATACTTTGCAAGCAGAGACAGTTACACTCCTGAAAATTATCATTACAACCTATGACCACTGCGGAGGCTCAAAGGTGTTTTTGGACATTGAAAAGGATTGAAACATTCCTCAGGAACACCATGACTCAGGAGAGACTGAATGCCTTAGCCATTCTCTCCATGGAAAAAAAAAGCTTGTGACTGGCATGACTGGCTTTAACCAGAAGGTCAGAAAAATTTGCTAGCTTGAAAGACAGGAGAGCTAAATTTCTGTACATATAGTGGGCACTACTACTGATGTTCATGCAAGAACCATTAGTACAAACAGATTTGTTCATAAATGTAGCATTTGATCGATTTGGTGAATCCAAATTTAGGAGTGGTCCAGACTAGTTGTAAGAGTTTTATGTAAATAGTTTGCTGTTATTCTAACCAAGTTTTCACTAAATGGCTTGGTATTTTGTCTGAATCAAGTACCTTATACCCTATCTGTCATATCCGGCTCTAGGGAGCCGGGCAATCAGAGCCAGGGACAAGCCAGTGAGTCGAGATGTTTTATTCTGGGTAAGGGATAAGGGATGAGGAGAGCACAGACACTCATACAGATGTACATTCTCAGGCTGCACAGCGCAGGGGTAGGTAGCTCGTACCGGACATGGGGGTAACAAGACGTGCATACTCACAGCGGGATACAAACACCGGAATGCTGCAAGGGGAGTTGAGGCTGACATCAGAAAAATTTGCTAGCTTGAAAGACAGGAGAGCTAAATTTCTGTACATATAGTGGGCACTACTACTGATGTTCATGCAAGAACCATTAGTACAAACAGATTTGTTCATAAATGTAGCATTTGATCGATTTGGTGAATCCAAATTTAGGAGTGGTCCAGACTAGTTGTAAGAGTTTTATGTAAATAGTTTGCTGTTATTCTAACCAAGTTTTCACTAAATGGCTTGGTATTTTGTCTGAATCAAGTACCTTATACCCTATCTGTCATATCCGGCTCTAGGGAGCCGGGCAATCAGAGCCAGGGACAAGCCAGTGAGTCGAGATGTTTTATTCTGGGTAAGGGATAAGGAGAGCACAGACACTCATACAGATGTACATTCTCAGGCTGCACAGCGCAGGGGTAGGTAGCTCGTACCGGACATGGGGGTAACAAGACGTGCATACTCACAGCGGGATACAAACACCGGAATGCTGCAAGGGGAGTTGAGGCTGACACCAGACGAAGGGGCTTCAGCCTAGCAGTGCTTATGTCGCAGCCCCGAATGATCGAAGCTGCTCCTCTTTATACTCATTAACAGCGCCCCAGCTGATGAGGATTAATTGGCCCCAGCCGTCCCGTGACACTGACAGCTGGGAACCAGCTGAGGCACTGCCCAATGAGAGGCAGGGATAAAAGGAGCATGGGCTGAGCGCCGAGCCGGCGTCTCACCCCATGGTGACAGAGCCTCCCCCTCACGGTCGGGCTCCCGAACGACCAGGAACATCCCAGCCCCCCTCCCCCCCCTCCCCACCTAGGGTGGGCGGAAGGGAGGCAGGACCGGAGGGGAAGATGCAAAGGGAAGGACAAAAAAAAAAACAATAGACCAATGTAGGGCAGCAGGGCAGAGAAAAAAAAACCCAAATACAATACCCTACAACACAGGGAAAAGGATTAACCCAGAGCACAGTTAGGGAGAAAACTGAGTTAGGACACAGGTAGGGAAAATACCAAATACGACTACAGACAGCATACAAATAACGTATAGATCGGGGCAAAAAAAAGAAAACCAAAAACCCACCAAAAAGGTGGCAGGAATGAATAAAGCAATCACAGAGTATAGTTAAGGGGAACAAAACACACTACTCCATAATGCACCAACAAGACAAAGGTCAGGACAAAAAATGATGAAAAACGCTGTGCATGGATACTAAAGAAAACAAAACACACAGCACCGAATATATAAAAGATCACCTAAAGAAACAGAGGTGACAAGGACAAATGGGTAATAATGAAGTACGGTTAAGTGGGGATGAAACACATTACTTCAAACAATAACAAACACAGTCAATGTTAAAGCCAGGGCAGGCCCCCCACGAGGATAATAAGACAGAATGGGGTGATCACAGAGTATGGTTGAACAGGAAACCACACGCATACTCCATGATGCACCGACGAGGCCAAGGCTAAGGTAAGGATGAATGAAAACGCTGAGTAAAGATAAGAAAATGCAATACACAGCGCGATACATAAGGTGAGTCACCAAGAGGAAAAAAAAGGTGACAGGGTAACAGGATAACAATACGATAAAAATGCTGAGTATGGTTAAAAAAAACAACACACAGCACAAAAACATATATTCCCCTAATGGACAAAGAAACTACACCCGAGTGACCTCAATAATAATAAAAGAAGTAAAGGACACCCGAGGAGACGGCAGGCAGAGTCCAAAACGGCCGGAATTGTTCTGGTAATCTCCCCGCCCATTGTCCAGTTGGCAACCCGGGGAAGAGAAATGTTCGGACGGCGAACTCTGGGCCCAGATCCCAGGAATCCAGTCCAACGGCTGCCGAACCAGGCCGCCCAAAGGCAAACACAGACCAGTGGGGGGAAACCAGATCGCCGAACCGAAAGTTTTGCGGGTCGGGTCGTCGACCCGCATCACTCAACCACCAGGACCGTTGAGACGGACGAAGGGTCAGAGCGGATCCCGGTGGAAGAGGCTCAGGGGAGAGCCGATGACGAGGGCGGCGGGCCTCAGGGAAACGGCCACCTCCTCACCGGACCTGGACAACACTGGGGCAGCACCCACGTCGGACCCCGATCGGGCCTCAGGCGAACCCACGTTGGACCCCGATTGGGTCTCGGGCGAACCCACGTTGGACCCTGCACCAGAACCGACCTCCAACGTTGAACCCGGACCCTCCAGCACCACGAGGAACAGCAACTCCTCGCCGGTGACCCTGGAAGAAGGCTCAGAAGAGAAAACAGAACCGGGATCAGGATCACCGGCAGCGCCAGAACCCGGCGAGACGAGCTCAGACGCAGCGGGCGGCTGCACCCTGCTCGTCTCCCCTGGAGATAGGCTGAAGTGCTCAAAGATAAAAAGAAAGAAAAGAAAGGAGAGCACTCGCCTGATCTCGGGTTCTGACGCCGTCCAGGACTGCGAAGATCCAGGATCCGTCGTCAGGAGGTCGTTGTCAGGCTCCCATCTAGCCGCGTCAGGCCCCGCAGCCAGCACGATGGTCAGCGCAGCTTGAGATCCCTCCAGCGCAGGTAACCCCGCCGACGACCCACTCGGCGTGAAGCCAGAAGAATCTCGTCCCGCTGGACCGAACCGCTCCTCCGTGGAGACCCAGGGACGCTCAGTCGTCAGCGTAGACTCCACGCAGCAGTCAGTCCCCCTCCTCCGTCCGCAATGTAGCTGCGGAACCACAGGCCCTCTCCATATCCCACCACGTTGACCCGGAGCCGGGGACTGCTCGGCGGAGAGAGACACAGAGGATGCGGGATTAGGCATACAGGTTACAGCAGGTGGGGAGAGTTCAGGGAGCTGCAAACCCTGAACTTCTCCTCCAGGGATGTGACAGAGCAAATCATTAAGCAGGTGTGAAAAAACAATGACTTGCCTGCCCCCTGGAGGTTGAGTATCGCCTGCTGTAGTGGAATCTGCTTCTTCCTCTCCCCGCCCGGAGATAACGGAGGACCCCCCGGGAATTCGTCTGAGGATCGCTCGCGTTGTCTCCAGCAGAGAGCTCACCAGGCCGGGATTCCAGGCACACACAGCGGTCAGGAAGCGCGTCGAGGAGGAGGGGGAAACAGCCGGGGTGAGCCAGCCCGAATGTCCAGGAATGACAGCGGGGAAACGAGGCTCAGGGGACGAGGCTGTAGAATCTCCACACTGACGAGGCGAAGGGATGACAGCTGCGTGGGAGGAACGGTCCTGACGATGACCCAGAACTGGATCCGGACGAGGTTCGTGCAGAGGTGACTCGGCGATGTGATGACGACTACTCCCAGGGGACGAAGCGAGGGGGAAACCCAGGATTCGCCGCTCCAGATCGGAGATCGAGACGAGGAAGGCGTCGAGCACGGGAAGGCTTCGTAGCCCTGAAGTCCTCACCATCAATCTCACTGCCGCCGCCACATGCCTGAAGGTGGTGACAGGAAACACAGTAGAGCTCGCGACAGCCACTCGACCCCGGACATAACTGCTGTCAGCTGCGGCTCCTCGAAGGGAATCCCGAGTGACGTGGCGCAGGTCGGGGGAAGTCCTCTGGTTGGCGCGAACTCCCGGACTGGAATAGCGGCAGGAACGGGACTCCGAAGCGGGGAAAGACGTCGCCCACTTCGACTCCCTGCCGGGATTTCCATCCACCCCGTGGAGCTTCTCTCGCTGTGTACCTGCAGCGTCTATCCTGGCACTGTCCTCCAGATGGTACAGAGAGTGAGGGTGACAGTCCAGGAGTTCCTCAGCACGGCCCGGATGCCAGCGTCTCGCGTTGGAGGCGTCGTGCAGGGTGAAGAACGTCCCGTCGACTGCCTCCGAGATGGACCTCAGCCCGTCGCCCTGGCGCCGGAAGTGACTCCTGGGAAACGGCATGCTAGCAGCGCTGACACCCGGACAGAAAGGTACATTTCCACGGCGACTCACGGCCGCCGGCAACTCTTCTGGCTGCGACATACTGTCATATCCGGCTCTAGGGAGCCGGGCAATCAGAGCCAGGGACAAGCCAGTGAGTCGAGATGTTTTATTCTGGGTAAGGGATAAGGGATGAGGAGAGCACAGACACTCATACAGACGTACATTCTCAGGCTGCACAGCGCAGGGGTAGGTAGCTCGTACCGGACATGGGGGTAACAAGACGTGCATACTCACAGCGGGATACAAACACCGGAATGCTGCAAGGGGAGTTGAGGCTGACACCAGACGAAGGGGCTTCAGCCTAGCAGTGCTTATGTCGCAGCCCCGAATGATCGAAGCTGCTCCTCTTTATACTCATTAACAGCGCCCCAGCTGATGAGGATTAATTGGCCCCAGCCGTCCCGTGACACTGACAGCTGGGAACCAGCTGAGGCACTGCCCAATGAGAGGCAGGGATAAAAGGAGCATGGGCTGAGCGCCGAGCCGGCGTCTCACCCCATGGTGACACTATCCACCTTATTCTTGAGGGTGCTGCTGTAGAAACGATTATGGGGGCAACTTCTGGTTTTGGCTGAAGTGGTGTTAAATCAGTCAGCAAGAATGGAGTAGGGAGGCATTTAAAATAGCATTTTTAAAATAGTTTCAAGTTCGTTTTAATGTATAGTCCAGATACCTGTTTTGCAGTCAGGTGACAGATAATTTCAGCACTTGTAGTTTTTGTATTTTTGAATGTTTTTGTGTAGTTCTGGTACTTGCTGCTGTTCCTGGTGTGAGACTCCTAAACCTCAGCTACATTTATGATAGCTTCAACAGCAATGCATAGATCATGCACTGAAAACTAAAAAGGACTGTTGGTGTAATCAGTGGTACAGACACAGGACAGACACAACAGCACCAGATATGTTTTCACTTGTATGAATGATGTGATTCATGTGATGTGATCTAACGTTTATATTTGTGACCCATGCTGGCAAAATGAGTCACTCTGAAGAAATTATCAAAACTGAGGTACCGTCCATCCATCTTCTTCCACTTAATCCTTTTTGGGTCGCGGTGGGGCTGGAGCCTATCCCAGCATCTTTGGACGAGAGGCAGGGTACACCCTGGACAGATTGCCAGTCCATCGCAGGGCCAACACAGAGAGACAGATAACCATTCACTCTCACAGTCAAACCTAAGGACAATTTAGAATCCCCAGTTTGATGCCAATTAACCTAACTTGCATGTTTTTGGCATGTGGGAGGAAACTGGAGAAATCCCGGAGTAAGCCCACGCAGACACGGGGAGAACATGCAAACTCCACACAGGTCACTGTTGGTCAGGGGGCTGGGATTGAACCCAGGATCCCCCGGCCAAGAGTGAGTTGCTGTGCTGCCGCAGTGCTAACCACTCCGCCACCGAGGTACCGTTTTTTCCATATTCTGTATTGAAAGATCTTCAAAATAATATTTAATTTGTAGGAAGTGTGTATAAATGGACCTGGAAAAAGCCGATTTGTTTATATTTTGGTTAGGTTTAAAACTCGCGTTCGATCGGTTGGGAGTTACGTCTTCCACCAAAACATATGTATTTTTAGAAAGTACGATTTCTAGGCTTTACAATGATACCAGACACTCACGGTGGTTTTCACGGGACTTGCTGCTAGTGATTTATGACTTCTCGTGCCTGTAGTTTGTAATGATGCGGTGCGCATTCCGACTCATTTTGCCAGCACGGGTCACATATGTCACCAGATGCAAGGCTGCATGAAGTAAAATAATAAATAAAAAAATAGTAACAGTTTGCTTCCTAAGGCTTAATGATTTAAGAAAGATATCAGATAGATGGTTTTTTTTGTTGTTGTTTTTGCATTCGTTGCACTGCATCGGAACGATATGGACTTGATATTAGCAGCTTCAACATGCATTAATTTTTAAGTTATCACAAAATATAGGTCAATAAAATTTTGAACAATTGTCAGAAAAGGTCTGTACATGTTAAGTTAAATAAGAAGCATTCACAGCATGAGCATTTGGGGTAAAACAGACAGCTGCAGCATTAAAAGACCCAAGCACAGTGTTGTGGTTCTTTGTGGCTCTGACTAGATTCTACATCTGCTCTAAGGTAAATTTGATTATGTCCAACATATTTTAACAAAATGCAATTGACCTTATTGTGGTGGAAACATTGATATATCTCAGCGCTTTTATTTGTTTACAGCGTTAGCATCTTAGCAGTGGAGCTAACTAAAGGAGCTATTGTCTGCCAGGCCACTTTTTAAGGTCATCTTCTCATCCCTCGATAGTAGTGGGAAGTAGTATGATTAAATTACTCTTTTTGAGGTGCAAAAGGCTGTGTTCCCACATTTTTGATGCTGAAGTCATTGTTTTTTAATGAGGAAAAGTGCCTTGTTTCTGTGACAACCCCACTTTCTAAACTATTACCGGAAGTTGAGCCCATAATTCACATAAGGCATCATGGGGGCTAGGAATAAGGTGGATAAACCCTATAAACTTAATTAGTTGACAAAATTTAATACTTTGATTCAAGTAATAATTAAAAGTAAAAACCACCCCCACCCCCTGGTCTCCCGCCTGGGGGGTGGGGGCGCTGGCCTCCTGGTGCCTGGGTTCCGGGGGCAGGCGTTGGCCCTGCTGGGGGGGGGGGGGGGCGGTTGGCGGGGGCGTAGGCCCGCCGCGCCAGCCACCTGGCAGCCCGGCATCCCTCGGCTGTCCCTCCTGGGGCGGATGCCTGGCTTTCCTGGGGCTTGTTGACCTTGGGTATTTGTGCCCTGTGGGTGTTGGTGGCGCTGCCTTACCTGCTCGGTTTTTTGGGGGGGAGGGAGGGGCAGTTGCTGCAATCGTCCGCCCTCTTCGTATGTTCCATGACAAACCACTTACATGCACACACTTATTTTATGCACGCTTTCATATACATGCACACGGACCTACACGCACAAATGTCTCCCCTTTAACTTACAGTACCTGACCACATCAGCTGCAGAAGTATAGGCAGTACAGCTACCTCCTCTGAATACCTTGCTGCTTGTTTGTGATGATAATCTGTTTTCATGAAGTTGAGGGGAAAAAAGTTGAACAAAAGCAAAAACATCAGGTAGCCTGAAAGCAGAAGTGACACAGCTTGTACACTTGTAAGAGCTGTTCCATTCCTTGCCATTCTCCGACATCAAGGAAGGACTCTTGTGCGCTCTATCAAGGATTTGACTTGGAAGGATATGTACTACCAAGGAAGGATCCTTGACTTTGAGAAATACCATTGGATGTGATGGGTGAAATCATCTAGGGACCCTCACAGACCAGAGCAAAACACACAAATATAAAATCAAAAGGCTTAGAACAGTTTAAATTCAGAAAACAGAACACTTTAATGATGAAAGCTAAAGTACTTTGCTGTCAGATGTGTTAAAGTAGTTGAAAAATTTAACAAGAACAATTCCATATCATCAGATACATTGGGCCTCATGCAAAAACATGTTAGTATGTGAAAATCCCACATACTTTTGTTAGTATGCCACGCTAGTACGAACAAACCACTTCAGATTCAACAAACACTCTTACCTCCTACAAAAGTGTGTAAACAGTCCAGGTAAATATGGTGAATCACACCCCTGTATGAGTGAGTGTGCGTATTGAAGACTTGCATAATTGAGGCCTTAAAACTATCATATAAGGCCCTACTTCCGGCCCTATGTCCTACGTCTGGCCAGAAGTTTCATTCACAAAAATGTTTGCAAAGTGTAAGAGGGAAACTGAAGTTCTCCTGTCTGAGATCTAAAAGGTAAAAAAATATAATTTTTTTCCCCTTTGTCCTGTCAGGCAGCTACAGTATGTGAGCAGAACATAAATCTGCTACCCTTACTGTGCCAAAACAGATTTACTTTGCCAAAAGGAGCTTTATGCAGTACCTATCTATGTACTGCATATTGTTGTAAACTCCTCCTGTAATAACTTTTAATACTTTATTTAAATTATTTTACCCATGAAGGGCCCGGCAGGATGGGGAATGGGGAAAGAAAGTGTGGGGAGTGGGAAAGAAAAGAGAGAGGAACAGACAAAAAAGACAAACAAACCAACAACTGGGCTGCACGGTGGCACAGTGGTTTAGCACTGTAGCAGCACAGTTTTACCCTCGGCCGGGGGACCGCGGGGATCATGAGATCGTGGGTTCGATCCCAGCCCCCGACCAACAGTGAGCTGTGTGGAGTTTGCATGTTCTCCCCGTGTTGCGCGGGTTTACTCCAGGATTTCTCCGGTTTCCTCCCGCACACCAAAAACATGTAGGTTTAGGGCGCTCGCGCACGCAGCGACCAGCAGCCGGTGGCTTGTCACCAGACTGCAAACCAAGTCTACCTACGGGTACAAATAAGTAACAAAAAAAAACAAAACAAAAAAACAAAACAAACAGAAGACAGACTGCTTCTTCCAACGAAGAGGTCTCAACACGAGTCTGTTATTGGCACCTGTTAAATATATCGTATAAATGGCTAACTACCTCATTACTTATTAATTAGCGTACTGGAGGGCTGTTAAATATTACTACAGCAGCTGGATGTTGCTCTAAACAACTATGAAACACTGTAGGTCTTTGTGAAAATCTTATAGCCTCCAGTGCCGTGTGCTTTTTAAGATTTCTAACAATTGCCATTGTTGTTAGAAAAAATATTCTGATATTAGCAGATCTGTAAGCTATATTCAATATACGGTGATATTACCACATCACATATTACACAACTGGCAAGGTATAAATTATAGTAGATGAAATGATAAAAGCACAAACAATAAATTGTTACAGCATGAACTTTGTTTAAAAAGTGTGGAAAAAACTCTTAGCCATCTCCCCATGTTGAATTACTGCTGCGTTTCACTTAAAAGGATTTCAAATTCCTTCTTCTTCTTCTTTTAGATTTGATTGGCGCTTGGCAACCAGCTTACAGGTGCATTACTGCCACTGACTTGATTATCATCACTCTAGGTCAGGAGTTCCTGGCAGCGGAAGGCGAAGGACAGAGCTGCGTGGAGGAATCTTAGCATAATTTCCCAGAGAATATATTTAAAATGGAGCAAACAATTAATAGAGTTAGAAGAGTTAAATTGGGTAGTTAAATCTATTATTTTTAAAAAAAATTAGCACATTTTTACATTTAAATCTGAATAAAACAAAATTGCACACATTATTTATACTAAATGTTTTGGCTTACTTATGAGATTTATAACTGTAGTGTAAGCAGATTTTTCTCCCCACTTACTTGAGGCAGAACCAAAAAAAGGAAAACAGACTTTAGGAAAACATTTTAAATGGTGTTTCATTTAAAATAATTTAAAATAATAATTTAATTTAATAATAATTATTAAATAATAATTTAATAATTTTATAGTCTTTAACAACCATCACAACTACCCAGTACCCAAACTCAGTGTAAATGGTGTAGAGATTGAAAGGGTATCCGAAACTAAATTCCTTGGAGTAATAATTGATAACAAACTGTGTTGGAAGCCACATATTAATTATATAAAAGGTAAAGTATCCAAATCAATTGCAATATTACACAGAGTGAAAAATTTGCTGAATCAACCCACACTATACACCTTGTATCATTCATTAATACTCCCATACATGACATATTGTAATGAAGTATGGGGAAATACATATAAAACAAACATACTGTATATCCACTCTTTATGCATCAAAAGAGAGCTATTAGAATAATCAACAAAGCAGCTTACAGGGAACCAACAAACCCACTTTTTCTTAAACAAAAAACTCTCAAGTTGAAAGATCTGATTGACTTTAAAACCGCAATAATAATGTTCAAAGTGAAGAATCTATCACTGCCCGCAAATATCCAAAAGTTGTTCCAAACAAGGGAGAAACGATATCACTTCAGAGGAACATGTATATTTCAAAAGCCTACAGTGAGAACAACCACCAAGCAACACTGTATTTCAGTGCAAGGGGTCAGATTATGGAACGATTTTGGACCTGAATTAAAATCATGTACAAAGCTTGGACAATTTAAACAAAAACTAAAGGAAGAAATACTCCAAACATATTTACAAGACGACATGTAAACTCACATAAGGATTGACATTTCCAGCCTGTGTTGTGTTGTAGCTTAGTTTTTTTCTTTTTTTCTTTGTGACACTATGTCTTAGATTTGTTTTTGAATAGTAACCGCTTAACTTAGACTAGCTCAGTTTTCTTTTTCTCTCAGTCACATTTTGTCTTAGCCTTGTTTTAAATTGCAATCGCTCTTGTCTTGTTTTCTCTTTTTTCTCCTTTGAATTCTTGGATTGAATATGGGTGGGCAATATAAGCTGCGGCTTCAGCCATCACCCATTTCGGATAACTCACGTGGAATTGTATAGTAGAAGGAGTCTTTGTCTAATTTGACCTTGTTGTTATATTATACAGTTTCTTTTAACCTGTAATGTACTATCCGAAATAAATAAATTCATTCATTCATTCATTCATTCATTCAAAATAATTATTTGGAGGTAATTATATGATGTAATTCTGTACAAGATGATGGTCCATCTCAACTTGTTCTGTGCTTTGTTGTGCTGGTCCATGATTACTGCTGACTGAATCCTGTGGTACCAGTTCTGCAGAGGAACTTCAGAGGAGACAACACACATTCTGACTCCTGGCTGAGTCGTGCTGACATTAACCAGCTGCTGGTATCTGTGATGAGGAACTGGCACCAAAAACTTCCTTCTACAGCCTCACCATCATTGGACAGTTTACACAAACACTACTCGTTCACACATACTAGTTCAAAGACATGTACATTTGTTCTTTAATTAAATACATTTTAAATATACATTTTTATTTTTCTTAGTAACTGTTATGTCCATAACTGAGTCAAAGCAAGCACATGGTTGCCGCAGTTTTATGGAGCTTTATTACATGCAGAGTTAAGTATATACACAGGCTTACGGCACACGCCCCGCTGACCAGGTGGCTCCATGACGAAAGAGGCAGAGCCTCTTCCACCCACACCTTAATACCATGGGCGGCATCACCATCGGAAACCGGCAGTAGCCACCCCGGTCTAGCCCACGACCAACCTGGCTGGCATCATACTAATACAGCCTATTTACATACACAACATCCTCCCCCCCTTCAAAAAAATGCCAAGCACACAGATAGGTCCCCCCAAATTTGCCTCGCGACTCACGCACTAAAGCAAAACAATTACAAAGACAAATAAACAACCTATCCATGCACACAAGCAACTGGGGGGCCAGGTAGACTACCAGCACCCCCACACGGCTGGGCGGATTATTCTGCCGCCGAACACAGAACAAAGCCGTGTAACTAAGAAAATAAAATTAAAATAATCCCAGAACAGCTCCACACAAAACACATAAATACAAGACAAATAACAGCTACTGCCCCCACCCCCAACACTCACCCCCACACTGGGCACATTCCAAAACATTAGGTATGTAAATCATCAAATCCAAACAATTTAACATGGGCTAAACACACCCCCACCACCCCAAAAATCACATAATTTATACATATAACCCCTCAGGTCAAAATCAAATCAACATAAACCATAATCACAATAGAAAATTCCCTTTAAATTAAGACTCACACTCGTCTCTTTTCTTTTGAATTAAACAGGGTACCAAACCAGCAGCAGGCAAACATAAACAAGAAAATAAAACACAACCAGACTGAGAAGAGAACACAGACAAAAATTAAAATAATTCTCTCAGTCCTCAGGCTCAGGGTCTTTTTCCCGACGCTTCCGTCTCTTGACCACAGAGCTCCCACCGCACCGTTTTGTCTCCTCTACTCTGCGCAGCTCGTTCGGATGCCTCCAGGTGTGGTCACACAAGCGTAGAAACCCGTCGCTCCGAACGGCCTCCACTCAAAGCCGCCTCCTCTCATCACGTTGCTCACGCGAGCCATGTTCGTCTCTCATCCGGGCCTCAACCCTGAGCCGCACCAAGTCACTGACCTGCAGGGAAGCCCGTGGCCTCCTCCTCCGATGATGTTGGGTCTGACTGGTCTCCATCAACGGTCTGGACGACTCCTGGTCCCAGTCCCCATGGCTGACCGTCTTCCCGAACAATGAAACAACTCGCTCTCTGGTCCCACTCTTTCTGGATCCGCCTCATCCCTACAGGCTGCCTGTGAGGTCCCATCGTGCCATTCCGTGCCCCCAGTTTGGGCTTCAAACAGACCGGCATCGGGTCCAACCTGCGGCATCCTCGTGTAGTGCCGAACGTGCTCTCCTTCTTGACACATGTCCAACCAGTCCGATTCCCTCATCTCCACACCATCCATCAGTGGAGTCGGCCAGCTCCACAGTCCGCAGCCCAACCACTCCTCACCCAACACGTTGGTGTTGGTGATCGAAAAACCCAGGCTATAAAATAAGTTACACCTCATGATGTTATCCCGCGTAGCGGTGACATGGATGCGGGCTTGGGGCACCATGACCGACCCGTAATGGTTTCTACCTCCATAAAGCCCATCACAGCCAGCCTATTCAGTCCATAGCCATAATAGTCTCTCTCAGGTTGTTTAATCTCTTGATGGGGAAACAAACTGTTCACGGTCGCCATGTTCAACACTGAGATAACAGCACCTGTGTCAACCAACAGCGGAACCACGACAAAGTCGAGCATGACACCACAGCCGATCCTCCCTGTAGTTGCTGTGGAGACCGTATGCATGATGGTTGGAGACTTCTGCGCAGCACCTGGGTCTCTCCTACGGCTCCTGCGTATGAAGTTGTCGCATGTCCTGGTGAAGTGGTCCCGCAGACCGCACTTGCCACATTGCTTTCCTTTCACTGGGCACACACTGGCTTTATAGCGGTGAACAGGGAACCCACACCCATAACAACGAGGTGTATCAGGGACAGACCGTATCTTCACCACTGTGGCATACGTGTCACCTCTGGCGTCACTGTCATTAGCGTCCCAACACAGTGCCTTCGCGCGAGCATCATCTTCGCTCCGAAAAGCCTCTTCAGGCAGGCCCCTCGCGATGATCTCCGCTGCCTCAAACCGTTGGGCGAGCTCAACATCTGTGGTCAACGTGAACTCTCCTGGAAACCCCAATAACCTGGACCAGACCGCTTCACTACGAACGTGTTCCGCCAGTTGGTCCTGATTCATCTCCTCTTCCAGGCGTCCAAACTCACACCCCCTCACCAGCCTACGGAGCTCAGCAACGAACGTTGTCACTGGCTCCCCTAACCGCTGGCGGCGCTGTCGAAAATGGATGCGCCGGACCGTGATGCTCTCATCAGCACAAAAATGGTGCGCCATCAATTCCACCATGCCGTCAAAACTGTTGGCCCCACCCAGACTGTCCAACACTCTCTGCCCCTCAGCGCCCAACTTATGGATTAACACTGACCTCGCGCGGAGCTTCTCATGCTCACCAAGGTCGAAGACCACGAGGTCGTTTGTAAAAGCCGAGAACCAACGAGGCCATGGCACGGGCGGTGTGCCCAGCATCTCCAAAAACAGCCGAAATTCAGCAACAAAATTATCCATTCCCGCTTTTACCTCGTCGCCAAATGTTATGTCCATAACTGAGTCAAAGCAAGCATACGGTTGCTGCAGTTTTACGGAGCTTTATTACATGCCGAGTTAAGTATATACACAGGCTTACAGCACACGTCCCGCTGACCAGGTGGCTCCACGACGAAAGAGGCAGAGCCTGTTCTGCCCACACCTTTATACCATGGGCGGCGTCACCACCGGAAACCAGCAGTAGGCACCTCGGTCTAGCCCACGACCAACCCGGCTGGCATCTTACTAATACAGCCTATTTACATACACAGCAGTAACCTTTTATGCACATTTGTAGCTTAAGTGTTTAACAAATTTACCAGGTACGTATATTGTCATATATTTAAATCTTCAGTTTCAAACCAGTTCATTGTGTTAATGTTTTAAATTTGGAAATATCTCTTAATCACCTGTATGTTTCTATGATTTTTATAAAAAGTTTGAATCATCATCGTCTGTTGTTTGTCTTGCTTCTTTTCCATGTCAGTCCACATGTCATGGTCTGAGCGCTGATTCTGTTAGCGCTCGGGCTGTTCAGTATTTTCCCCATGTCATCTCATTTCGGGCCGTGTTTATGGCCTCTAGGTCTTTTATTGTGACAGCATCACGGCGGGACTTCCAGCTGTCAGAGCCAGCTGTGCCGTGACAGCTGATTCACATTCCATTGATTATTTTCTCATTTCCTGATTATGGTTGTACCTTATTTAAGGGAGCAGCTGAGGTTACTCCTGGCTGCGACCTCGCATAACGTTGGTTCCCCACAACGTTCGGCTGGAGTCCCTAACCCTGGCTCCAGTCACCCTTTGATTCTCCGTGTTCCAGTAAGTGTATTTCATAGCCTGTGTATATCGTTATTGTGTCTTCGTCTTATTCATAGTTCGTGTTTTTGCCCCACGTGGATGATTATTTTGTCATTTGTAGTTTTGTTAATAAATATGCAAACTCATCGGCTGCCTATAGCGTCTTATTAATGGCCCACGAGGGTCATCCATGACAGTAGGTCGCAGCCCAAACGAGACGCCGGTCACTGTGAGTTTGTGTTGGGCTTGAACTTTTTCCTTTTTCCGTGTACCAGCGTGTTAGGAGATGACGTCACCAGGAAAAGGCTATTCCGGGAGCTTGGGCTACAAGCTGATTGTGTTTCTTATAGAGCTAGATGGCCTGCTCTCCAACGCTCATCACGGCGTCACTCCCGACGCCTCATGCTGGTACTTGGACCTCGCAGAGGTGGCAATTAACCGCAATCCTTGCCATGCCGACCACGCCGAGATCAGGATGAGGATGGCGGAAATCACGGCACTCCGGGAGAAGAACCGTGGACCGGAGGGGAATTCGGGGAGGAAGCTGAAGGCGAGGCATCCCCGTTCCTCGCCTCAGGATCCAGTTCCTGTCACCCATCCAGCCCAGGAGTCCACGTCACCCAGGTGCCGTTCCCGTCCACAGCGGAGGAAGAGATCAGCCAGGATTCCCCCAGAAGAGACGCAGTGGACAGCTGAGCTCATCCGGGGCTGTGTGGCTGAGGCTCGCTCCACCGTCCATCCCACTCAGATTATGAAGCATGTGGTGGCGGCAGTCAGACTGGTAGAGGTCAGTCCTGAACTCCATGATTACCCCGAGTACGCTGATCTGCTAGCCTCTGTCTCCGCGCAGGAGCAGCGTTTCCCAGACCAAACCTTTGCCTCGCCCTCTGACGGTAAACATCGTCACCCTGCTTGTAATAAGCCTCAGCAAGATCCCCGTCCGGATCCAGTTCCAGGTAGCCGTAAGAACTTTGCCTCCCAGCCAGCTGTTGCCCCTGCATCACGACGAAAGGGAAAGACAGCAGCCTCCGGCTCCGGGTCTTCTGTCAGCTCCTCATCCCCGGACTGCCTCGGCTGCTCCTCCCTCCTCCTCGACGCTCTCTCCAGCTGCTCTGAGCTCCACGAGTCCTGCTTCGGCTGTGCCCGTCATCAATCCGGTGTGAGCGGCTCCTCTTCGTCTTCCCGAGGGGCCCTCCATCACCATCCATAGGGGAAAGGGAAGAACCAAGCCCGTTACAGCAGGCACCATTGGATCTGGAGAAAAGGCAAGTGCTATTTCATTCTCTTCCTTCATAATATGAATTGCCTTGTCTGACTCCTGGGGGTGGAGTTCGGGGTTCACAGTCCCCCGAGCTTCCTCCTGCTGTAACCATTAATTGTGAACCTGCATCCTCTGTGTCTCCTTCCCCTGAGCGTCCCCCAGTGCCAGGAATACACCGCCGGATGAGGAAGGAGCCTGCAGCCCTGGAGAGCCTGGTACCAGCCCCACAGCCACGTCACGGGCAGAGGAGGAGGCCGGACTGCCGGTTGGAGCCTGCGCCGATGATTAAGCGTCCCCGGGTCTTCATGGAGGAGCAGTTTGACCCAGCAGGCCCCGGATCCCCTGCCACCACCCCGTGTGGGCCTTTGGCGTGGACTTCAGCGCCAGGGAATCCCCAGACTGTGAAGACCATCATGCCGGCTGCGGAGCCCGCCGCAGTCGAGTGGGAACCAGGAATGGACATCCAGCTAACTGAGCCTAGATTGACAGAGTCCTGGACAGCGGTGGAGCACGAGATCAGGCAAGTGCTCTATTTTGTCTTCCTCTTCTCTATTCTGGAGCATTATTGCCTGTCTCTTGGGGAAACGAGCTGGGTGCAACCGATTGCTGCATCCGAGCTTGTCTCACCGGGCTCTGCTGCTGCCGGTGAGCCTGATCCCGGTTCTTTCTCTTCCTCTGAGCCTTCTCCCAGGGTCACCGGTGACGAGCCTGTTCCGGTCGTCTTCTTGGAGGTTCCAGGTTCGTGCTCGGAGGTCATCCTTGGTGCTACGCCGGCCCAGTCGGGGACGGTCGTGGGTGCAGCGCTGGCCCGATTGGGGTCCAGCAAGGACGCAGCGCTGGCTCAGTTCAAGTTCGGAGAAGGAGCTGCAGATCCTCCACCGTCTGACAGACAAAAGAAGTTGTAATGTCCTCTTCACAGGAATGTGAGCAACCAAAATTTCTAGCAGGATTATATGTTAAGACAGTATATGTATGAAGCAGAGTAGAATAACAAGCTTTTATTGTTGTGTTGTGCAAAGCAATACAACAAATCATGCACCATTAAGTATTATAGTTTTTCTCAGTCACTTTGGTGCATTTCTCACAACAGAATTGAAATTCTCAAAACTATTAGCTCAACCTCCACATCGCCTAGTCATTTGTGCTCATCATAAAAACAGTTGATCATCATTTTGTGGGACTAATAAAGGCTTATCTTATTTTGAACAAACAGCAAATACTTTTGTACATTATGCAGCTTGTGTACAGTTGTCTGCTATTTTTTACATTATCATTTGCTATTATCATGTTGGTCAAAATATATTAAACAGGTTTCCTGTTGAATAGTCCTTCACCCCAAAACATTTAGACATTCACTCATTGCTTGAGTCATTAGATGCAAAAGTGTTGAACTAGTTATCATTATGACAAAGCAGATTTTAAACATTTCTTTTACAGTTTTTTGTAAATATGTATTTAATTGATTAACTGTTTTTCGTGAATCTTTCCTTTCACTTATGAGGGAAAATGTGCTAAGAATTAGGTCAACCAGTGACCTTCCAGCTCTCTAGAACAGCTCAGAGGTGAATCTTATGAACGCTCAGTTGGCAGCAGATATAAAGCCTTCACTGAGCAGTTACCGTTTCTGACACAAAAATGGAAGGGCATCAAGAGAATAAGCAGGGTCAACAGCCCGGAAGAAGAGGCGTAAAGATGCGAGGAGGAAGAATAATGAGAAGCGAAAGACAGGCCATGTACATAGGCCTGTTCCTGTTGAAATTAGGGCCACAGTTGTTGACCATGTTTTAAATCATGGACTTAACAATGGCTGCCAAACTGGATAATTCAGTAAAACAGTAACGTGAAAACTTTGAATCATATCCAGTGTTTTCCAATCGATTCTCCTTACACAGTAATATGTGACTTTATAGTTTTAAAATTGCTCTGCAGCACAGAGAGAAGTGGTGCCTTTTCATTTGCAGTCATTGTTACTAAACGCCATGATAAAGCTGACATAATACCTCTATCTGCCAAGAATGTGCCGCTAGTCCAGCAAAAGCTTGCGGTACTCAAATACTTTGCAAGAAGTTTCATGAAATGGTCAGTCAGAAAGCAACTCATACCGGCACGGACATTGCCCGATTTCACAAGGTCAGGAGTTCCTGGCAGCGGAAGGTGAAGGACAGAGCTACGTGGAGGAATCTGATCAGACCTAAATGAAACAGTCATTGTCGCCCCCGACAGACTGCTATGATGTGATGTGAATAAGGACTCTTCATTCTGATGGTCATGACAGTTTCATTGACGTAAATATTTACTTTTGACACAATTGGAATACATCTTATAGAGGTTGTTGTTATATATAAGTAAAGGGCCCTTTATTATGAAGTGCGATGTGGTGATGTGGACATCCTGTCACGTCACCGCACTGCCCATATTGTATATAAGGCAGGGGTGCCACCTTGCGGTCTCTGATGCCCGATGCCCACACTACGTGCCATGTTGTATGCTGCTGCCCTTCATCTTTAATAAAGCTGTGTTTGCTAACTCATCTTGCCTCATCCTTGGCCAAGGTATTTTCCATACATAACATTTGGCGATCGAGGAATAACTCATGGAGGTGTGCTTTACACTGATGAAGCCCTTTCTGGAGCTTCCCAGCGAGCCACAGGTGCCATGGCCTGACTGGTTGGGGGCCTTCAAAACCTACATCACGGCTCTGGATCCGGGAAAGTTGTATGGAGTGAAGGAGAGAGTACTGCTTGTTCACTTTCTAGGCTCAGAAGGTCAAAGAGTTTTTCAAATGCTTGCCCCAATGGACTGTTATTAAGAGGCTATTAAGTTGCTAAATAGCTACTTTGCTAAGCCCGAAAATGTGGGACGGCATGCCAAAACCCGCCGCCATCCACAAAAAGCTAAGCTAGCTAACCCCACACCCTACAGAGACGACATAAACATTGTGAGACCCGAAGGCTGGTCAGGACTGCAATGTGTTGTGAAGCTAGACGGCGTGAGTGTGTCCATGATGATAGCCACCGCTGCCATGCAGTCCATAGTGAGTGAGGCCATGGTTTGGAGGCTCACCCCCCAGCGCCCTGATGCGGTGGAATTACCGGACGACGGGAGCTCCAGTGCTGGCAGGAATGTCACATTTGCAGTGCAGTATGGCAAAAAACTGATTCCAGCGTTCCGGTTCCAGGTGACACGCTGGGGTGGAAATGTTATGGGGTGGGATTTATTCAGTGAGCTAGGGTTTACTTTCACAATCGGTGGGCAATCAGTCAGTGGCCCGCTCAGGCTTCGTGGACGTGGGTGCGGCCAAAGAGCACAGTGTGGACAGTGAATGTAATGCAGAGAGTGGATACGGCATGGGCGGTGAAGGCGACATGGCGGTAGAACAGAGACCGGGATTGCCTCCGCCCCTTGTGCAGCCAGAGCCGGAGCTAGAGGAGAGAGAGCCTGAGTTAGGCGAGACCAACACTGACGAGGTTTTTATGGACATCGCTGACACCGGAGCGTCCGTTCCGCGCTACCAGGGGGAGAGCTGCCAGGAGGGTGGACGGGGGGATGCAGGGGGCAACAACGCACAACGATAGCAGATGAACTCAGACGCAGCTCACGGTGCAGCTCAGCAGAGCACTTCGGATGGATCAGTGGAAGCACTGGATGCCTTCAGTGCTCAGGTTGAGTTTCAGCCAGCAACAGCTGAGGGGTCCACTGTGACAACGGTGACTGCTGAACTGCAACAGTGTGTTGCGAAGGCGCCAGACCGAAGGAAAACGCAGAGCTGGCAAGCACACTGCGGCACATTGAACCAGGTAAAGTGCCGTTACAAGTCATGGACTGGGTTTGGGTTGGTGCCAGTGGGAGGCCAGAAAGGCAACTCATCGGACCGCAGCCAGTAAAACAGCGGGCGCTGCTGAGGAGTGGGGAGAAGCTGGGAACAATGTGTGCTCTGCTGATGGACATTTCACTGTGGCATGTGAACAAGCTGTGGTGCGTCTGGGCGGCGGCTCCAGATGGAGGGGCTCCTCAGAGTTCGGCTGCCGCAGTGTGGGACCCAGGCCCCGGCGTCAGGAAGATTAGCCCTGGGGGTCCGAGAGCTCCTGGGAGGAGGCCCCCAAGAGCTTGTTTCAAAACTCCGGGTGGGAGGGGGGGGGGCTGATTCAAAGCCCCTGGGAGGAGGCCACCAAGAGCCCATTTCAAAGTTCCGGGGGGGGGGGGGGCCTTGGGCCTGCTTCAGGGGTCCTGTGAGGAGGCTGCCACGGGGCCGCCTCAAACCCCTCCAACTGAACTGTTTTTCCCTGCCTGTCCCACTTTGTCCCCAAGTGACTGTGCTGTGACAGTTTAATATGTTTATAGCTCTGATATTTTGCATGCATGTTATGTTATGGGGTTATTTTGTGTTTTTCTTTTAGTTCAGGAGCACAGTGTGTGATTTTAGTTTAATAAAAGGGACTTTTAGTTCAATTGGGTGGCAGAATAATCCACCCCGCTGTGTGGGCTGTACGGTAGTCCACCCGTCAGCCCTATTATAGGTTATTTTGTGTGAATGTTTTAGGCCAGTTTAGTGCATTGTTTTTCATTATTTTAGTGCTTGATTTGGGAGATCGGGGAGGTTTCAATTGTGTGTGTGGTTTTGGACTTTTCTAAAGGGGGGAGGAAATGTTATATATACTGTAAGTAAACGGTCCTTTATTGTGAAGTGCGGTGTGGTGACGTGGCCGTCCTGTCACGTCACCGCACTACCCATATATAAGGCAGGGATGCCACCTTACGGTCTCTGATACCCGATGCCCACACTACGTGTCATGCTGTATGCTGCTGCCCTTCATCTTTAATAAAGCTGTGTTTGCTAACTCATCTTGCCTCATCCTTGGCTAAAGTATTTTCCATACATAACAGTCGTTTGCACATTGGCGACATAAAATTTTAATCTTTTGGCTGCTCAGTTTTGGAGTCACCACAACTTATCATCATCTGATATTGTGATGGCCCACATATTTGATTTGGCAAGGATTTTATATGGTCTTTGGCATGACCCAGTCTTGAACCCACAACCTTCTGGCTGTGTGGCGGATGCTCTACCACTAATCATAATTTAGTAGTAGAGTTTCTCACCTTGAATAACAGAGTAGTTGCAGTCTCATAGATCCAATCTAAGTAGATAAAGATTGTAATTATTATTTAATTACTGAATAATGGAGTGGTGGCCTAGTGGTAGAGAATCTGCTACCCAGCCAGAAGGTCATTGGTTCACAACTAGGTCAATAGGGGTGTCTAGGGTAAAATCCTTGCCAAATCAAATATGCAGATCATCCCGATTTCAGATGATGATGCACTTTGTTGGGAGTAGCTAGAACAAGATTAGCATTTAACTTTAGAGTGGCTATAGCTTTGATACGTCATTTAAACATCAGCTGATGGTCGTGTCTAACCAAATGCTGACGTCTGGGCGATGTCTTGCCAATGTGCAAATGACATCTATAAGATGTATTCCCAATGTAAACTTGCTGACGTTGACCTGATACACAGTATAGCCTTTTTCCACTAGTACTCACTCAGCCCTACTCGCCTCGACTCTACCCGGTTTGTAGGGTTTTCCATTAGTACCTGGCACCTGGTACCAGGTACTTTTTTCATACCTCCACTGGGGTTCTAACCGTGCTGAGTTGGGCTGAAAATGTGACGTCAACAGACTGCAGGCCACTAATTGGTCAGGGCGTTAACGTCATGAGAGCGCCCTCTTCTGCAGAATCTAGAACCGCAATTTGCAAAAAATTGTTCAGCGAGTAAACATGGTCAGTGAGTAAACACGATATTAATAGAGATGGCGTCGCAGGTTTCGCGGAAATCTACACCGTGGTCCAACGAAGAGGTGCAGACTTTTCTGTGCTTGGTGGCTGACGATAGTATCCAGAGCGAGATGGAGTGACCCGAAACAAAACAGATGGCAGCCCACGGATACAACCGGACATTAAAACAATGTAGGGAGAAGCTGAAGGTGAAGGTGAGAGAACCATGGATGGTGAGTGTTTTGTGATATTGTGCATCTTTTCGCTTATTTATCCTATTAATGGCAAGCTCACTTTTTCTGAGCAATAACAACGCCGTTCTCTCCTGGCTAATGAGTGTTAGTGAGGAGTGCTAGCTAGCTAGTTAGCTAGTAGCCAACTCTGCTGATTCTTGCTTTGTCTGAAGTATTTGCTTGTGACAGCAAAACAATGAAATATGCTAATCCTGGTTAAAATCCTGGCTTGTGTACGTGTTGCACTTTGTTGCTGTGCATAAAGATGTGTGTATTTTCTTTCTAGAATCTGTTTCCATATGCCTGGGGTCCACCTCCCTCAGCATGTTGTGTTTACGGACACAGGTCAAGTGGACCCCAGGATCCAAAAACTCAACATATACAAGTGCATTTTCAAACCAGTGATTTGTAAAGTGATTCATATAATTTCCTAAAGCCTCATAATAGACCCACATACCATTTCTGTGGATTTTCCAAAAAACAGTGTTGGAACAGTGTTGTCATGCTGTTTCTTTTCCACCATAAATCCCTGGATTGAAAATGTACTTGTACATGTACAGAGTGGCTCCTGGGGTGCTTACTTGACAGGGGTCCACAACCTGGTCCCCTTTTTAGCTGTGGTAGAGGAAGTACTGATATAATTCTTGTTTCTGAAAAACTGATGTAGCACATGAACTCACTTTCGAATGTACTTGCAGTCAATGTGCTTCATTGAAATGATTCAAGTCAGCTGACTGTATTAACTCATTCAGATTTCTGAGGCCACAAAAAACCCCCAAATTATTTTAAACATAATCTGGTGCCTGCAAAATCTGCTCTACTGAGGCACAGCAACAAGACAATTGTGCTTAAATATAACAACGAAGCATTTTTGTCACATCCCACCGCTGACTTTCACAAGTGTATTTCCCTAATATATGTTTTGAACTTGCTTTAACTAACCACCATCCATTTCTGTCTTTCGTCTAGGCAAGAGGAAAAGGAGCCACCCTACAACGGACCTTGCCACTGTGTTCGGTAGCTTGAACAGCACCATGAAGCACTTGCCCAGCACATGCAGGCCATCAACCGACTTGCGGCTTGCCGATGACACACGTGAAGCAAGGGAGCAAGAAGTCGCCTTCCGAAGGGAGGAGATGACGTGGCCGGCTCCCCATCCCCAGTGTTTTTTTTAACTTGTGTATATACAAAACAAAACGGTCTGTAACTGTGCTGATACTTGTAATAAACCAGTGACTGTGTTTGCATCATGACTGTGTTTTGTCTGTTATGACACTGGTGGGAAAAGAGTCAATAATTACATACACATCCTCTCTTCTGACCAAATTCAGCTGTAAATCAGGTTATGTGTCTGGAGTACATTACCAACTTTCTCCAAAGTTTTAGAAAAAAAGGGTTGCTAGACAATTTTATTGGAGCATATTATGGTCCAATAAGTCTAATTACTTAAACATCCTATAAAAGTCTATAGATCAAGGTCAGGTTGTAGGTTGTGGGAGCAGTTTTGGACCAACAAAATCTTGTGATGCAGCGAATCATGACATTGTAGTTAAAAAATATTTAGACACATTTTGGTAATCCAGCCGTGCTATGTTTCCATGCTATCTATGTGTAATGGTAAATAATGAAAGATTTTTCTTAACCAAAATTCTACTTTTCCACCCTGGAAAATTGGCAGTTAAGAAAAAGTAATAAAAAAAAATTTGTGTTTGCATCATGATTTTCTATTTTGTCTGTTAAGACACCGGTGTGAAAACAGTCAACAGTACAAACCATTTATCAGTGATGTTGAAAATAATGACTCATTTTTAAGAAAAAGTAGCAAAAAACAATTATTTTATTTACCGAAGACTGTATTGCTGGATGTGCCAGTGCAGAAGACACTGCGCACTTCAGTGATAGTGCCAGTGTATGGATGAATTCTGGGCCATATTAGCATCTGTATTTTCTAATAATTGGCTAGGGCAGGGGTGTCCAATCAAGTGCCATGGAGGGCCAAGACCCTGCAGGCTTTACCTCTAACCAGTGTCTTCAACAGCAGATTCCACCGAATTTCTTCCACTGACTGCTGATCAGTGAAAACACCTGCTGAAGAGACTGGGTAGAAGAGAGAACCTGCAAAGTCTTGGCCCTCCATGGCACAAGATTGGACACCCCTGGGTTAGGGTTTAATGGGATTTAACATTTTAACACAAACTATTTTATGGTTCATAATTCTGTTGACAGACTTACACCAAATCAAAAGTGATTTCTCAAACTTCTGAATTGTTCTTAGACAGCTTTTCCAATCTTTTAGTATTTAATTTATGTCACTTGGTGGTAACCTTCACACATAAAACAAAAGTGGAGACACTTCTGCAAAAAGTACAAATGTTTATTGTCAAAATTCCCAGTGCAATACTAAATGAATACAATGAATACATACTAAATGAATACAACTCCATTGGTGATGGAGAGAATATATATTTATACAGTATCTACATGTATCTATCCGGTAAATCAAGTGTCTTCCATGTAATTTAGTGACTGCATTATTTTAATTGCTTTTAATCCTGGATCAAATTTGTTTTGGCCTAAAATGCATCATAATTGTTAAATATATCTTATTATACCTAACTCAGTAATGTTTACCTGTTGAAATATATATTTTATGGATAATATAACCCCATAACTACAGTATGGCACCTGGCGATCAAGTTTTGGCAGCTGATCACTTTTTGTCATGACACCACCACAGACTGGAGTGCTGCTGGAGCAGGTGCATCCCATGATGTCTGAACAATCTCTCCATGATTTTCACACAGATCACAGCAATTTGTTGCACAGGAAGCTACACGTTTCTACAGACATTCTTAAGTTCTGTAACCACTAAGTGCATATTTTAGTACCTAATAGTGACAGCTTGCAGACATTACAACGTAGTATGGTGGACTTAAAGCAAACTAGCATTAGCAATCATTAGCTTACCTTTATTTGTGATCTACTTCGTATCCTCATGTCTTCGGCTCTATGGCTTCCTAAACGCTCCAGTACTTTTCCAGAGTGTTTCGTCTCACTGCCTGTACCCTTGTCTGGCTGTCCTTTTTTGCCTTTACTCTGACAAAAAGCCAGACACCGAGCAGTCGCCTTGTAAGCCGCCATGTTGTGTTTTGTTTGTGTCGCGTGTTTTACGTCACAGGAGTGTGGTGCCGCCTTGTTGTAAAAAAAATCCCACCCACCCCAAGCGGTACTCAGCTGTAACGGAAACAAAAGCAAGCTGAGTTGAGTAAAGCTGTGTTGAGGCGAATTGGGCTATATAGGTACTAGTGAAAAAGGGGCATATGTGTGGTATTGGGGTGTATAAGGTATATCAGTTCTGATGCAGTGACTTGCAGGCCCAACATTGCTTTCCTTGTTTTAAAGTTGTAGCGCAACTTTAACATTTGTGATAAAGCAATTTCACATTGAGGAGAGTTAATAGTGAGCAGAAAGGAGTCTGATGCAAACATTTATGCTCAAGACAATGTTTACATATAAAAACCATGATTTCTGTGAGCATATTTTCATGAGAGATTATGATAGAGTTGCATTTTTTAGGTTTAATCAATGTCATTAGAGGAATATTAAAAAAAAAAACTTTCAACCAGTGACATCGCTTAAGATTCAACAGCATGACCATCCACAGCACTACAAATGGAGCAAAAGTTATCCAGTCATAACTGGTCAGGGGATCGGCTGTAAATTATAAACTATAAGAATACCAAGTCTGTTGTAAATCTATCATTCTGTTTTTGGGGACACTTTAATACGTCCTCATTTCAGCTTCTGATTCTTCCATACTTTCTGCCTTATCTGAGTGAAATATTTGGTTGAAAAACAAGGAGAATGTTTAGGGAACACAACTTAAAAGAGGAAATCAAATATTGATTCCACTCCACATGAGAGTGTGATTCTTGTGAGGATAGATCACAGGCATCGGATCTTAATCAAGTGTTGGGAGAGATGCAGAGATGCCATCTGGTGGTCCAATTTCAGCCAAGCTGGTAGGATAAATGTGTTCTCACGGCAAGAGGCACAGACCCTGCGAGCGCTGTGAGCCTCTCATCACAGCTCCATAGGCTGCGCTCCCTTAGTAAATGCTGGCAGGCGGCTTTGGTGCTCAGCTAAAGTCCTACCAGTTTCAAAAGTTTTACAGTTTGTTTGCCATGCACAAAACTGTGGTGGCTTTGCCCCATGGGAGAAAAAAACAGACAGTACTTGCCTTAATATTAGGACATTTCTTTTTCATGAGTGATCAACCACTTTTTTTGCTTTTTTTGCTTTTAAGCCATCTACAATATAGTCAGAGACTTCATAGACCTGCCAAAAAGTGGCACTTCCTCTTGCTGCTGACTTTGCACTTTTGAAATGTCATGAGTAAACCAACATTGTTACACAAATGGAATACAAAACAACAAAGGGTGGTTTCATCACATTCATTCAGGGCACATAAGCATAGCCATTAACACTTTTCCAAGAAAAAAGAACAAAGAGAAAAATAGAGATATTTCCAGAAAAGGAATTGATATATTTTAAATGGACATTTAAAGGCAATTCTTACTGTGTGTTTTATTAGAAATGTTACAGCGAGGAAAATAAGTAATGAACATGTCAACATTTTTCTTATTAAACATATTTCTGATGGAATCATTGACCTGAGATTTTCACCAGATATCAGTAACTGTCATGGGCAGTGAGAGTGCGCCCCTCCCGTCCTGCCTCACATTCGTCAACTCATCACTGCACCTGAAGCAGAAGACACACCTGCGCCCGCTCATCAGCCAGTGTACTTAAGGAGGTTCTCTCCACACATTCAACGCTGGTTCGTCTGAGTATACTGCCTGCTTAAATTGACAAGCAAGTATAAGTTGACAAGTTTAGACACGCTGTCTTACCTTGTTTCTCCTCTTTCCTCAGGTTGCTGCCACCGTGCAGGTGTGTGTCTCCAGGACTGCGTGCGCTCTCCTGCCACATCTCATTATTCCTCAGCTTCCTACCTCCACCCGGTCAGGCACCATCAGCTCATCTCCCCCACACCCTACTGGTTTGTCTATTCTCCGCTGGGTCCCTGCTGGTTCTCCCTGGATTCCCAAGTAAGTGGCATTTTGACTCACCCATTTCCCCTTACTCCATTCCTCCGCTCACAGCTTTTGTCTTCTCTCCACAGGTGGTTCCTCTGGCAAGTGACTGTTTCCTCAGCTGTGCGCTTGTGTTGTTACTTCCTGTTTCCTCAGCTGTGCGCTGTGCGCTTTGTGTGGTTACTTCCTGTGATGTTGCATCGTGCACATGAGCTGTCAAGCTTAATTAACCATGACAGAATGAGCCAGCCAGGACGGTAGCTCAGCCGGTGCCTCACCACAGGCGCTGTCTGCTTTGGATTGCTTGCCAGCGACCGAACACCAACTCGCTGTGCTGGCACAGCAGGTTTTGAATATGATGAGGCTTTGGACTAATACGCCTCCTCAGGCTCCTCCTCCTCTGTCTGCTCCCCACAATAGGGTGCGCCATACTACCTCCATTCCCACGCCTACCCCGTACGCGGGGGAGGTGGGGAAATGCAAAGGCTTCCTTATTCAGGTTCGCATGTATTTGGAGTAGGTCAGGGAGGAGTACCCTGAGGATATGGCCAAAATTCAGTTCTTTACACTGTTGCTCAAGGACCGAGCCCTTGAGTGGGCACGGTACACGATAGATAACCCTGAGGGGCGTCAGTACACATTTGACCAATTTGTGGACTCTTTTTCTTGGGCGTTTGGCTGTACCGAGAGTCAGGGCAATGTCATGAGCTGCCTGATGATGCTCCGCCAGGGCACTCGGTCAGCAGCTGAGTACTTGGTGGAGTTCCGGGTTGTAGCGGCTGATTCGGGGTGGAATGAGATTGCTTTGTGCAGTGCATTCCTCCACGGGTTAAATGCTCAACTCCGTGATGATCTGGCAGTTCATCCTGTCCCAGAGACTCTCGACGGTCTCATAGATCAGGAAGTTGGATTGAACAACCGGTACCATGAGTGTGCGAAGGAGCGCGAGTCCTCTTCTCGTCCATGCGCCGAGTGTGTGCCCACTGTGGTTGCTGACACTGGTGGCGCCGGCTCTTTGCCCGAGCTGACGGAGCTCTCTCGGCATTTGACCAACGATGAACGCCGGTGAAGGTGAAGGGCTGGTGCATGTGCGTATTGTGATTTACTGAACCACAGTCTGGACAAATGCCGCCAGCAGCCAAAAGATGCAGCCCGTCAGTAACCGGGGGGTGGGGGTGGGGAGTCTGCCGGGCGGGAGTAGATCTACTCCCCCCGGTAATTTTTCAATTCCTTGTGCAATTGCTGGGCGTTGAGGGGAGGACTATGGCGCTGATTGACTCGGGGTCAGAAGGTACAGTGATCCCTCACTTATCGCGGTTAATGGGTTCCAGAACCGACCGCGAAAAGTGAAAAACCGCGAAGTAGAGTCACCCCTAATGACGTCACCCATAAATAATACGTACGTTCATTCTCTCACTCTCTCTCTCATATGATACATGTGTGTGTGTGTGTGTAAGTGTACATACATACGTAGATGTAAATAAAGTGTACATAAATATGTTTTTAGAACTCTTTTATTCTTATAACAAGATACGTAACTCAAGATGAAGATGATTTACTGCAAAGGTTAATGAAAGCTTTACTGCTCCTCAGGTGACGCCTCATCGTCAGGTGCTAGAGGCGCAGGATCGTCGAGGGCAGCTTCCGATAGAGCTGGAGAAGCTGCAGGAGGCGGCGTAGTGGCTCGACAGGAAGATTATTTCGCACAAAAAGGCACAAGAGAACAGTGAAAAGTTCCACGCGGCGAGACTAAGCAACACGAGCGATAAAGAACAATGAATGCGGTCTTCCTTCGCTGGGTATGGGCGCTCGGCAGGGAGAGAAGCTGGGTAAAACGTCTCGGCCAATCAGCTTGCGAGATTCCCGAGCCGAGCCAACACGAGAACAGCGAACAGAGAGGTGGATTTTGAGTTGTGCGGGCTCTCCATGTTGATACCTGATGTTCTAATGTAGTCTCCCTGCCTTCTGCTAGCGCCCGCCCATTTTTTCTCAATTTTGAATTTTTGATGAATATTTTTGAAAAATCCGCGATGCACTGAGGGCGCGAAAGGTGAGGCGCGAAGTAGCGAGGGATCACTGTAATTTTGTGTCTGCCAAGTTCGTTAGGCAGGTGGGTATTCCCACATGCAAACTGCCCCGTGATCAGAGGATCACTACCATATCTGGCCAGGAAGTTGTGATAGTCACCCAAAGCACGGTGCCGACTTCCATCCTCCTTTTCGGGAAACACCGGGAGGAACTCTCGTTCCTGGTTTTCCCTGTTTCATCTTGCCTGGTGGTTCGTGGTTACCCTTGGCTCCGGAGGCATAACCCAATAATCAGTTGGGATCAAAACACCATCTCCTCCTGGAGTCCTTTCTGTATGGCTGCCAACGTTGCATGCCAGCAAGGCACAGAGAAGCTGAGACAGAATAGGACACACTAAACCACACCCATTCGAAGCAGTAAATCTGGAAATCTCACACAGTAAGGCAAGAAGCAAGAAATCTCTGTCAGTGTGTCCATCTGTCACCCGATTAAGAATAGGACACACTACTTTAAACCACACCCATTCCAACCAGTACCCATGAAGAATGGCAGTCTACACTACAAATGTGTAAAATGCCAAGCAAAGCACTGATTTTCTCCAGGTGTGCCGGTTTCTGGGTTGACGGGCATGCACGGGTCTTCCTGAACAGGGTCAAAAGCCACTTTTTGCTCAGATCTATTTGCATGATCCTGTCCATGAACTGGAATTACAACGCACTTATCCCTCAACCAGTGGTCTGAACGAAGAAGAAGAAGACCCACCAGATGGACAGCAATAGAGTGAGAAGAACTGCTGCACATCAGAAAAGATGCCGTGAAGATGAAACACCTCAGGTTCGAGCAGGACACCACAGGCATGACTGTGAACAACACAGTCATCTTGGACAGGAGGAGACCCTTCAGCAACGGGCATGCAGAAATACTTGCTTATACTTGGTTTCTATGGGCATGGACGGGTATGCACGGGTATGTACTAGTTGAAATAAAACACAATTAACTCTCCCCCCCCCACACACACACACACAAAGAAACTTCCATTAGTGTAAAACTTATGGCTTATGGCTCGCCACCGAGGATCCAAGTGTACAAGTGCCATCACTAGGGAGCCATCATCAGCAAGGAAAGTGCCAAGTCCGTGGCTACAAGAACATCACCTCTGAGATTGCTCAAGTCCAATCCGAGGGGTTGACACTGCAGGTGTGGTGCCGCAGTGCATGATCCCCTCAGCCAAGTAGACCAGGGCAATCACAAGCCACCACCCTGCAGCTAGAAAACAGACACAATTCCCTATGAGAGGGCTCCCAATGAGGAAATGCCGGAGCTTGGACAGGATAAAACAAAAAAAAATAAAACAGTCACTGATAAATAAGATAATTTGCTGATAAAAAAGACTAGGTAGTCAAGATGACTACAAGAATAAAACAACACTTAAATACGGTCAAACAGACTTACAATTTACTCAAAAATATTAACATTTCGCAGTAAGATAATTGTGACATAGAATAGGTTTAAAATCATAAATTAAGACAATTAAAATAGGAAAAAGCCAAAGCAAGGTTAAAATAGCAGGTCTTGAGCCTGCTTTTAAAAACATGAACATTCTCGGCAGCCCTGATGTTCTCCAGCAGGCTGTTCCACAGATGTGGGCTGTAGTAACTAAAAGCAGCCTCACCATGGGTGTGTGTTCTGACAGTAGGGATAATTATGCCTTGGTGAAATGGAGAGGCATACGGTAATCACTCAATGCATCTGTGTGTGTATATTGTTGGTTGGTTGTATCTGTCTGCCTGTCTGTTTCAGCTCACCTGGTCAAAATTAAGTGGAACTAAACTCTTTTATCATTGTACGGCCATATTTTTTTGACTTTTAATTTAGAATTTTGAGATAAGGCTTTGTTTTCAAAATAAACACAAATTTAACTCACCTTTACCACCAATGAAGCCAGGAAAAATGGTATTGTAATAACTATGCCGGGAAACTAGAGGCGGCAGTGTGACTTTTTTGCAGCACATGGATGACTTCCTGTCACAATCGATCTCTAGCTGAGAGATAAATAGCGGTTACTGAAAAAAACCACATATTCAACAACTACACCATTTATTGATCACATTGATTGTTTTCACACTGGTTCTATTTAGTTTTGCAGAGGAAGGACGAGGTAAAACTCGTTAAAAACTAATTAAAAATTACAAGTCCCAATATTCCTCACCTGCAAATAGTCGTAGCGAACTGCACATGTGCCCAGAAACTCCCACTAGAGGAAAGTCCTCAGCAATCCACCAATACTGGATAAACAAATGTCCGTCTTTTTGCCCATCTGTTTTCTTCTTCTTCCATTAAATAGCAAAAGCTCCTGTTCATCTTGATTGTCACTGTATTCATGTACCTCAATTGCTTCCACCATTTAAAACGTCTCTGACCTTGCTCTTCTTTTGTGTTTGGATTGCAGCTGTTCAAATCAGTCTGGTGCAGGTACTCCAAAACTACTGGATGGATTTGGATGAAATTTTTTTTTTACCAGAGGCGGTCCTTGGGCAGAGAGGAACACATAACATTTTGGTGATGATCTAAGAACACATACCTCCGCCAAGGCTCTGGAACCAAGGCATCAGCACCTTGGTGCTTTCATTAAAAGGCCAGTGCTGGAGGACCTCAGGGACCTTGAAATCAATCCTGAAGGGCATGGGGAGCCAGTGCACTGACTTTAAAACCGGTGTGATGTCCACAAGTGTTTTGTGGACTTGGAGAAGCATTCAACCGCATCCCTCCTGGTCTCTTGTGGGGGGTGCTGCGGGAGTATGGGGCATCAGGTTTGTTGTTATGAGCTATCCGGTCCCTATACAACCGTTGCAAGAATTTGTTTCGTATTGCTAATATCCAATTGGACTCGTTTCCAGTGAGAGTTGGACTTCACCAGGGCTGCCCTTTGTCACCGATCCTGTTCATAATTTTTATGGAGAGGATTTCTAACCGCAGCCAAGGAACGGAGGGTGTCATGTTTGGGGACCACAGGATCTCATCTTTGCTGTTTCCAGATGATGTTGTCCTGTTGGCTTTATCCAGCAATAACCTACAGGTCTTACTGGGACGGTTTGTTGTTGAGAATGAAGCAGCTGGGATGAGAGTCAGCACCTCCAGGTCAGAGTCCATGGTCCTCAGTCGGAAAAAGGTGGATTGCCCTCTCCGGGTTGGGGACAAGCTCCTGCCCCAATTGGAGGAGTATAAGTATCTTGGGGTCTTATTCACGAGTGAGGGGAGAATAGAGCAGGACGTTGACAGATGGATTGGAGCAGCATCTGCAGTGATGTGAATATTGTACCAGTCTGTCTTGGTGAAGAGGGGGCTGAGCTCTAACACAAAGCTGTCGATTTACCAGTCAATCTATGTTCCTACCCTCACCTATAGTCACGAGCTTTGGGTCATGACTGAAAGAATAAGATTGCGGATACAAGCGGCTGGAATGAGCTTTCTCTGTAGGATTGCTGGACTCACCCTTAGAGATAGGGTGAGGAGCTCCGTCATCCGGGAGAGGCTCAGAGTAGAACCACTGCTCCTCCACATTGAAAGGAGCCAGCTGAGGTGGTTTGGACATCTGATCAGGATGCCTCCTGAACGCCTCCCACTTGAGGTGTTTTGGGCACGTCCCACTGGGAGGAGAGCCTGGGGCAGACCCAGGACACGCTGGAGAGACTATGTCTCCCAGCTGGTCTGAGAATGTCTTGCTATTCTCTCTGAAGAGCTGGAGCGGGTGGCTGGGGAGAGGGAAGTCTGGGCTTCTCTGCTTGAGCTGCTGCCTCCATGACCCAGACCTCCATAAAAGCAGTAGAAAATGGATGGATGGATGGGTGTTCAATACTTATTTTCCCCACTGTAACTATTATAAGAAATATACTGTGTAAAGATAATAGAGGTTTAATCTCTGTGGGAAGTCATATTTTTGGATCATTTGTTCAGTCAACTCATTAGAATTATATTTTCACATTCTGTACATTACATGACAACATATTTTTCAGTTATTTAGTCAAATCCTTAATATACTTACATCAAAATACACAGACTCAAAAGAAATTCCGACATGCTGTAAGTATTTTGATGCTTTATTCTGAATGGTCAAAAAATACACACACGACAGCTCAAATTTACAGTTTATTACTGTACAGTTGAAGGTACAGTTGTATTTAATACACCATGCTTGGTCAAATTATAATGTTGCATTAGTACTGACAGTTAGCCCTCAACTGACAACATCTCCTCCCAAGGGCAGATCCGGTCCCCCCCCACCACCACACCTCCCCCTGGGATGCTCAAGTTGATGAATAGAATTATGCTCCACAGATTCTTCACAGATTGCATATTCCTGAATTGTAATTTTCTTGACCTGAACACACCAGGCTGCTGTCCTGGGTTGGCAGACTGCTGTTTTGCTGATGAGTTACTTTACAGTGTTCACACTGAGCAATTGCCCTCAATTTACCTCTGTGCTGGGAGCTCTTTGTTGAGCTCTCACATACCGAGCATCTGTGAATGAGAGGCTCAGGCTCGTATCTAAGGAAACACTGTGTTGCAGAAGGAGATGCAACCCCTACACCAAACTTTATGTATTATGTCATAAATTTGAGTGGAACATTTTTTTGCCCATTAAAAATTTATTGCATACTGTTTTTGAATCCCCCCTCCCCTATTACCCACATACAGTTTTGCATTTTCATCATTTTTATTGAGTATTTCAAAGTGTATTATTTGTTTATTATTATTTATTCAGACTTGGTGAAACTATTTATTTACTTGACACGAGTATGCAGGGAATCATAAGCACAACATTTTCCAGACATAGCCAATCTGAATTAGGTTAACTGAGTGTGTCATAAGTAACCAGCAGATTTTAGTTATTGATCAGTCTTTAAAATAGAATAGAATAGGCTTTATTGTCATTGGACAGTTGTACAGCACAACAAAATTGTGGGTGCTCCACCATGCTACTGTGCAATAAAGTATGAGAGGAGAATTAGATAAAACACCCTTACAGAACACACAATTAAAACACGACTGAAATAGCCCAGGATTATTGAAATATACACAGGTATGGTAGTGGCTTCATGGATGAAACAATGTACATAAAAATGCGGAGTGCAGAACACACAATTGGATGCACAATTGAATGAAATGGCCCAAGGATTATAGAAAAAACAATATATACATAGGTATGGTAGTGGTTTCACCAGAGTGGTGGCCTAGTTGGTAGAGAATCCGCCCTGCAACCGGGAGGTCGTGGGTTCAAATCTTGGCCGGGTCATACCAAAGATCATATAGGAAAAAAAGGTACTTAATGCCTTCTAGCTTGGTGCTCAACATAATAGAATGGGGAAAGGAAAGTTGATGTACAGAGGACTGACCCCCCCACTGTAGTTTTCAATACTTACAGTAGCTGTGTGGCCTAGGGTCAGTGAAACAGAGATAGGTGCTGCCCCATACATCACATGGTGTCCCACATGCTGTGGAAGGGATTAACTTATGGTAGTGGTTTCACGGATGGATCAATGTACATGACAGTGCAAAGACAGGTGTGATTATTATGATAACTGAAAAGGTCCTCAGTTCTGTGCATGTGAGCGTTCAGAGGGAGGGGGTGGGGCCTCTGACTGCTTGCAGTCAGGATGGCCCAGGGGAAGAAACTGTTAGTCAGTCAGGAGGTGTGAGACCTGACTGATCTGAACCGTCGTCCAGAGGGAAGCAGGTCAAACAGATGGTGGGCGGGATGTGAGCAGTCTCCTGTGATGGCTTTGGTCTTTCTGAGGCAAGAGGATCTGGAGATGTCCTCCAGGGAGGGCAAAGGGCCACAGATGACGTTTTTGGGCGGTGTTAATGACCCTCTGCACAGCCTTCCTGTTCTCAGCCGTGGAGCCGACGTACCACACACCCAGGAAGTAGGTGAGCATGCTCTCCACTGAGCAGCAGTAGAAGGCCAGAAGCAGCTACTGTTTCAGGTTGTTCTTCCTTAGGACACGGAGGAAGTGCAGCCGCTGCTGGGCTTTCTTCACCAGGGCCTTGGTGTTGACAGTCCAGGAGAGGTCAGAGATGTTGTTGCCCAGAAACCTGAAGGTGAGGACGATTTCCATGCAGTCGCCGCTTATGAGGAGGGGTGTGTGGTCCTGTCTGTTCTTTCTGAAGTCCAGTATGAGTTCTTTGGCTTTTTGGACATTCAGTTTTGGGTTGTTTGCTTGGCACCACAGTAGCAGATTCTCTACCTCCGCCAAGGTAGAGAATACCAAGATGATATTGTCTGTGCACTTCACAATGATGGTGGTTGGGTGGGTTGGAATACAGTCAAAGGTGTACAGGGAGTATAGTAGCGGGCTTAGCACGCAGCCCTGGGGGGGGGTGCTGAGAGACAGTGTGGAGAAGTGGTGGGGGCCAAGTCTGACTTTCTGTGGGCAGTTGGTGGGAAAGTTTTTTTTATCCAGGAGCAGGTGAGGGAGGGGATCTGGAGGAGGTGCAGTTTATTGATCAGGATGTCCAGGATGCTGTTAAATGGCTTTCACTTATATAGCGCTTTTTCTCATCTCTGGATGACTAAAGCGCTTTACAGATCCTGCTATTCACCTATTCAAACACACATTCACACACTGATGGTATACACACAAAGGCGCTAACCTGGCCACCAGGAGCAACTGGAGGTTCAGTGTCTTGCTCAGGGACACTTCGACATTCAGACTGCAGACAGAGCGGGAATTGAACCCATGACCCTCCGATCAGTAGTCGGTCACACTACACCTGCGCCACAGTCGCAGCTTGTTGTTGAAAGTTGAGCTGTAGTCCACAAAGAGCATCCTCATGTAGCTCCTTGGGTTCTCCAGGTGGATCAGCGCTTTGTGGAGTGTGGTGGCAATGGTGTCTTCCGTAGACTGGTTCTCCCTGTAGGCGAACTGGTGGGGGTCGAAGTAGGGGGGAAGACAGTCCCTGATGTGCTGGCACACCAGTCGCTCAAAACACTTCATGACTACAGATGTGAGTGCTATGGGTCTGTAGTCATTCAGAGTGGGAATTGTGGACTTTTTGGGGATGGGGATGATGGTGGAAGCCTTGAGGCAGGAGGGGATGGTGGCGTGCACCAGGAAGAGGTTGAACAGCTTGGTGACGATCACTGCCAGCTGGTCAGCACACCCTTTGACCACCGCTCCTGGGATGCCATCAGGACCACCAGCTCTGTGGGGATTCACTGCTAGTTTCCTCCTCACCTTGTGCACCTGTAGCAAGAGAGAGGAGGGTGGGAGTGAGAGGGGAGAGGGGGGGCAAGCTGGGGGGAGGTGTGGTCAAACCGGGCAAAGAAGCTTTTAAGCTCCTCTGCCAGAGTGAGACTGCTGTCCGATGTTGGTGGGGGGCACTGGCCCCTGTAGTTGGTGAGGGCCTGGATGCCTTTCCACATCTGTCGGGGGTTGCTGTCTGTGAGGAAGCCTTTCACCTTCCTCCTGTAGGCGTTCTTAGCATGTTTTATGTCTCTTCTCAGGTTGGCACTGGCAGTGCTGTACAGAGAGCTGTCCCTCTGCCTGGAGGCTGAGTTGCAGGCTCTGATCAGAGCCTGGACCTCACTGGTCATCCAGGGTTTTTGGTTTTGAAAGACCCGGATGTGTTTGGTGACTGTCATATTTTCTACACAGCATTTAATGTAGAAAAAGGGAGACTTGGTGTAGGAGTCCAGGGGCCTCATGTATAAATGATTGCGCAGCTTTCATACTGAAAGATGGCGTACTCACGGAATCTGAAAAGTACATTCACACAAAAATTTTCACATTTATAAAACTGTGCACACGCCCAATTCTCCGCTCCTTTTCTTTATACATCCAACCTCATGTGAAAACTAGCACAGGTGCACAACCTCTTTACTCTGCCTCAGTTCCTCCCACTAATGACTATGTACTGTAAATGAAGAAAAACACCCCTTCTGTCACTCTTCTGTCAAACTATTATCGTCAATCCTGCGGGAAAGCACAACAAAAAAAAACAATAACTTCACGGAGCATGACGCTGAGGTGTTGATAATGGAGGCGGAGGTCAGAAAAAATATTTTATTATGTTCTGACCCTCCGGAATCAACAATAAACCTAAGTTTACCGAGTGGACTGTGTTACAATGGCAGTTAATGCAGCTGGCTCTGACTGAAATAAAATAAAATAAAATGGTCTGCCATTAAAGTTAAAGTCAATAGACAGATCACTACTCAATAACAGTGTATGTTTACACATACACAAATAAACCAGTTATGATTGGAAACATGACCATGTTTATATGTACACAAATACACATGTACACATGTTTACATGTACAAAAATAAATCAGTTATGACTGGATTTCTGGAATTATCTGATTATTCAAGTGGCCATGTAAACAGAATAATCCGATAAAGGGCATATAACTGCTGTCATTAACTCAAATGGTTTATCCTCCAGTAATCAGTTTATTCAGTGCAGAAAACTGATTATTGCCAGCATCAGTTTATTCTCAGTAATCGGTTTATTGTGACCATGTAACCGGGGTCAGTGTTGCTGGGGTGACGTGGGCGGGGGGAAGAGGGGGTGGAGGCTCAGGCAGTGCTGACACATAAAAAAAATGCTGTGAAAGAAAGCCCTCAGTAATCCACATAGAGAGACATAATGTTACTGAGTAAAATAAACAAATAGATAAATAAATACATTAAGTAAATAAACACCATTGAATACCACTCCAATCTTACAGCTGAAATTAAACAAGTTACAAACCAAATCTGTGTCAGAATCCAAATTATGCACGACAGCCAGGAGCAGCACACGGAGCTGCACAATATAAAAGACTTTTATTTCCAAATTATAACCTCCAAGGTACATTACGTATTGCGCTGGGGATCCTTCTGTTGTCTTTGAGTCAAAATAACTCGAAGACAACAGGTGTTATAACAGTTTCTCCTGACCCACTTCCCGAGGTCTGATTAGGCTGAAATGTCAGAGGGGGAATCCATTAAGGGTCCCAAGAAATCTGGGTAAATTGTAGCCCGGAACTCCCCATGGTCCTCCTTTTATTCAGCGTTAACCCAGAGGATCGCTCCTTTTTCCTTCGGGTCAAAATGACACATTTATAGAAACAGGATCCAGTTAACAGTGGCGCTGGCTGATCCATGAGTGAGGCAGGTCAATTCATTGGGGTTTCACTGTGCTCAGTGAGCCGAGTTATGAAGTTAAATCACAATAATAATCATGTTTTTCACAGACTAATTCACAGACAAAGCAGTTTAACTGAAGTGGAAATGTTATTTTAACATATTCTGTGAGTTTCAGCTGTTTTGTAGCTTAACAGACCCACCTGATAGAGCCAAACAGAATTTTGCGGACAGCCGCAACTTCCCACGCAAGGTTGAAACTTTGCAGCTCAGCCCGCAGATTCTCTCATCACGTTTGTTTTTATACATTCCACTGCGTGCGTGAAAATCAGCGTACACTGTGTTTTTGTGCATGTGCACTGTTTATGCACGAGACCCCCGGTCCTGCTGTTCAAAGATGTTCCAATCTGTGCAGCTAAAGCAGTCTTCTTGCTAGAGGAGAGCATTTTCAGGCCAGATTTAATTGTTTGTTTGGTTGGGGGGGGGACTCTTCCTGAGGGAGGTGTAAGCAGGTATTAGAAGCAGGGAAAGATGGTCTGATTGTCCAAGGTGAGGGAGGGGAGTGGCTCTGTAGGCATGCTTAATGTTGTTGTAAACATGATCCAGTGTTCTTTCCCCTCTTGTAGGACACTTCAGAATAGCGAAACTTGTATAATTGTGCATGGTGGCTATACATAGACTTTAAAAAAAATCTCACCTTCTGTGAGTGTGAGAGAGGCCTCCAGTGCACCATGGATGTCCCGGGACACTCTAACTTGGCTTTGGTGCCCCCAGGTGCGATTTCAGGTCAGCCATTAATTGTGGTTCAGGCCGGTGGTCTTCCTGCAAGTGTGGGGCTTACTTCTGTGGTCATGAAGCATTGCTCAAACTCTCCCAAAACCAAAGACAGGCAACCACACACCAGCTAGCCGAAGGAAGGCCAAAACCAGCCAGCCCACCAGGTTCAACTCCCAAGCAATACCACCAAATAGAGTTGGAATGTTCATGAACAATTCGTTTGAGTGTACTAGTTCTTTTGGGTGAACAAACTGTACTGTATCACTTACCATAACTGAACAAATCACTTAGGAAATAGCGACCATTTTATCCCCCACTTCTGAATCACATACATGTCATTGATTGGTAGCTCTCCTAGCTTTCTACAGCATATTACAGTCTCGCAAACCTGGAGCTCCGGAAGGAGCTGCTTTTATTGGACGAGTCATTCACGAAAGGCTCCTCCTTATTATTTACTTATTATTTACTCCTATTTACTCCTTATTATTTACTCCTCCTCGTTATTTTATTTGCCTCGAGAGTTTCCCCAACTTTTCATCACAGTTGTGTATATTCATCCGAGGGCAGACGCTGACTCCGCCTCCAGCACCATCTCTGATGTGGTGCAGCGGCTGCAGTCAATTTCTCCAGAGGCGCCAAACTTCATTCTTGGGGATTTTAACCATGTTTCTTTAAAGAAGACACTTAAAAACTTTCATCAGTATGTCTCCTGCCCAACCAGGCGAAAAAAGACATTGGACCTGTGCTATGGATCCATAGAGAGGGCCTATAAATCACTCCCCCTTCCTCCTTTAGGATCCTCAGATCACAACTGTGTACATTTGCTGCCCACATATAAAACTGCTCTCTGAAGAGGCAAGGTGGAGACGAGAGACATTGATGTGTGGACAGAAGATTCAGAGCACAGCCTCCAGGAATGCTTTGACTGTACAGACTGGAAGATGTTCATAATGGCCTGCGGGGATGACTTGGACTCTCTGGCTGAGCTCACATGCTCATACATGGCTTACTGTCAAAATAAGATTGTTCCACGTAAACGTGTCAAAATATACCCCAACAACAAACCATGGGTTACTAAATCAGTTAAATCCTGCTTACAGAAGAAAGCTCTTGCCTTTAAACAGGGGTCTGTTTCTGCGCTACAGGTTGCCACTAAGGAGCTGAAGGCCGAAATTTTAAGAGCAAAACAGAATTATAAATCAGAGTTGGAAAGCAAGATGGCAGCGAATAAACTTGGTTCGGCCTGGGCCAGTATGAAAACTATTGCAGGCCTTCAGAGCACAGAGCGCAGTAATCGTGTGTTTTTAGATGGTTTTAGTTCAGACACAGAGCTGGCTAATGCTCTTAATTGTTTTTATGGTCGTTTTGACTCCTTTGATTTTAGCACAGAAATCCAAGATTTGAAACAGAAACTCAAAGACAATCAGCACTTTAATATTGAGATGCAGGATGTTAAAAGGGAGTTCCGCGCTGTAAAAGTGAACAAAAGTCAGGGCCCTGATAATATATGTGGGCGCCTGGTAAAGTCCTGTGCACATGAACTGAGTCCTATATTTCATTACATTTTCAATAAGTCCTTACAAACACAACATGTGCCTAAGATCTGGAAAGATGCCGTGGTTGTTCCCGTTCCAAAATCCAGCTGTCCTAAAACGGTAAATGACTTTAGACCAGTTGCTTTGACTTCAATTTTAATGAAAATTTTTGAAAAACTGGTCAGATGTGAGGTCCTAAGGCAGACTGAACATGCATTGGATCTTCTGCAGCTTGCCTATAGGCCTCACAGAGGAGTGGAGGATGCCCTTGTCACTCTGTTTGACATGCTTTTCAAACATCTGGATTTTAATGGGACACACGCCAGGCTTTTATTTGTGGACTTTTCTTCTGCCTTTAATACAATCCAACCTCATATTTTAGTTGAAAGGCTCCTGCAACAATTTGATTTAAGCAATAATCTGGTGGGTTGGATTCTGGATTTCTTAACCAACAGGACGCAGAGAGTAAGGGTCAATGGCACATTGTCTGACCTAAAGTGCTCTTCTACTGGCTCTCCTCAGGGGTGTGTGTTGTCACCACTACTCTTCATCCTGTACACAAACATGTGTCGGAGCAGACATGACAACAGACACATTATAAAGTATGCTGATGACTCAGTCATTGTCAGTCTCCTCCAGGATGGTGAGAGTGGCCACGGCCCAGTAGTTGATGACTTTGTTCACTGGTGTGAGGATTCCTACCTGCAGCTAAATACAACAAAAACGAAAGATATGATTATTGACTTTAGGAGGAAAACTCCCAGGCACAAAGTCACCATACTAAAAGGCCAGACCACTGAATGTGTACAACCGTACAAATATCTTGGGACGATTATTGATAGTGGATTGAACTTTGGGTAGGACTCTGAAAGGGTGTGCAAAAAGGGTCAGCAAAATTTGCATTGTTTGAGGAAACTTGCACGCTTCCAAATTGACCGAACCATAATGACTATGTTTTATCGGGCTTTTATTGAATCTGTTTTATCCTTTTCTTTAATGTCATGGTTTGGTCAGATAAAACTGAAACAGAGGAAATCCTTGGATCAGGTAGTCAGATGGTCCAGTCGTTTGCTTGGTGAGTCACAGCTGAGCCTGACATTCCTGTACACCAGACAAGTACAGAGGATGGCCGACTCGATTTTAAATGATGACTCCCACCCTTTGCACTGCAACTTTCAGCTTCTTCCCTCCAGACGGAGGTTTGCTGTCCCAAAAAGTAGAACCCAGCGCTACAAAAACAGCTTTGTCCCTGCTGCTGTCAAAGAGTTGAACAAGCTATAAAAATTATATTGTACATATTTTATATTTACCTATTTTGTAAGATATGTGCCTGTGTTTGTGTCTATGTTGAATGTAATTAGTGGCTTGTAAATATGGATGTCACCAACTGCAAAACAAATCTACCTACGGGTACAAATAAAGTAACCTGAACCTGAACCTGAACCTCCTGTCTGGCCGACAAAAACCAGGAAGGAAACAATGGATGGATTCAACACAATGAAATGAAACAGCGAAAGTGATCTTGAAGTGAGAAATATATCATTTAGTTGCTGAATATGTTTTTATATGACACACACATCTGCTTGTTTGCACCTCAGTAGGCAATAGTATTTAAACAAGGTTTATTACCAATCACTATCAGGCTATATACAGGAGTGGAGTTAAGTTTACAATTGCTTTTTTTTAATGTTATCCTTTAAAAAAAACAACAACACTAAAACACCACAACAAAACATACAATAATAATACCATATTACAAATCAACTGGTAAAAAACAAAACAAAAAGAAAACAGCAATCTCAATTAAAACTAATAAAATGCATAAATCAAATCAAATCAAATCAAATCAACCTTTATTGTCATATTGCTGTGCATACAACAGTAGTGCAGGCAAGATGAAATTGCGTTTCTCTCGGCATCCATATAAGTTAAAGAACATGATTTAAGACACACTCACACATATCTTCACCCCCCACCCCACCACATCCATTTACGTATCCCTGAGACATACTTGAAAAAACTAACTAACTATAATATACAATAATGTACATAATGTCCGTAGGTGCAGTAATGTATACGAGAGATTCCGGATCAACTGTTCAGCATCCTAACAGCTTGTGGAAGGAAGCTGTTAATCAGTCTGGTGGTTCTGCCTCTGATGCTCCGGAATCGTTTGCCAGATGGCAGAAGTTCAAAGTGCTTATGCAGAGGGTGAGAACGGTCCTTAACAATGTTCAGTGCCCTGCTCCTACAATGGTTCTGAAAAAGTTCTTGGACAGAGGGGAGGGAGACTCCAATTACCCTCTCAGCTCCCTTAACTATCCTCTGCAGGGCTTTTTTGTCTGACATACTGCAGCTGGAGTACCATGTAGCAATGCAGTATGTCAGAACACTCTCCACCACACCTCTGTAGAAGGTCCTGAGGATGCAGATGGGGAGAGAGGCCTGTTTGAGTTTCCTCAAGAAGTGCAGTCTCTGCTGGGCCCGCTTCCTGATCCCCAAGGAATTCTTGCTCCAGGTCAGGTCCTGCGAGATCTGCACTCCGAGGAACTTGATGTTCTCCACTCTCTCCACTAAACAGCCGCCAATGCTGAGGGGGACGTGTTCAGGCTGTGACCGCCGGAAGTCGATAATCATCTCCTTCGTTTTGTCTACGTTGAGCACCAGATTGTTCTCCCTGCACCAGCCCTCCAGGTCTCTCACTTCTTCCCTGTACAATGATTCCTCATCCCTCTGAATAAGTCCCACCACTGTGGTGTCGTCTGCAAACTTAATAATGTGGTTCCCCTTGTGTCTGGATACACAGTCGTGTTAGAAGTGTAAACAACAGTGGACTGAGTACGCAGCCTTGAGGGACTCCGGTGCTCAGCGTGACAGAGTTGGAGATGCTGTTTCCAACCTGGACAGACTGAGGTCTCTCAGTCAGGAAATCCAGGATCCAGAGACATGTGGCGGTGTTCAGACCAAGAAGGAGTAATTTCTCCATCAGTCTCTGGGGAATAATGGTGTTGAATGCTGAACTGAAATCAATGTACAGGAGTCTGGCGTAGGTGTCTTTCTGATCCAAGTGGGTGATGACAGAGTGCAGGGTGGTGACTATAGCATCCTCCGTGGAGCGGTTTGAACGATATGCAAACTGGAGCGGGTCATGTGATGCAGGGAGGCAGGCTGTAATGTGTGGTTTGACAAGCTGTTCAAAACACTTCATCACAATTGGTGTCAGTGCAACAGGACGATAGTCATTCAGACAAGACACAACTGGTTTCTTTGCCACCGGTACAATGATAGAGGTCTTGAAGCATCTGGGAATGATGGCCTGACTCAGGGAGATGTTCTAAATGTCAGTCAGTACATCCGCCAACTTGCTCGTGCAGTCTCGAAGCACACGTCCCGGGATGTTGTCCGGACCTGCAGCTTTGCGTGGGTTGACTCTGGTTAGGGTCCTCTGTGTGTCCACTGTGTTGATGGTAAAAGCTGGTCCGACCGATGGTGGGGATGGGCCAGCCCTCCCTCTGATTGTCGGGTTTGATGCTTCAAAACGTGCAAAGAAGTTGTTGAGCCTGTCTGGAAGCGAAGCGTCATCATCATCAACCCCCTGCTTAAACTTATAGCCCGTCAGTGTCCAAACTCCCTGCCACATCTGCTTGGTGTTCCTAGTGTCACAGAGGTGTCCCTGGATTTTCTCTGCATAGGCGCGCTTCGCTGTCTTAATTCCCTTTGAGAGCGCAGACCTGGCTGAGCGGAGGGCGATCCTGTCCTTCGCTCTGAAGGCTGCATCTCTGGCTGTAAGCAGCGAGCGCACCTCTGCAGTCATCCAGGGCTTATGGTTTCCCCGCATAGTGATGGTCTTCACTGTAGTGACATCCTCTGTGCACTTCACGATGTAGCTGGTGACCGTTTCAGCATACTCCTCCACATCCGTCTTGCCTTCCTGGGAGGCTGCTATTTTGAAGACCTCCCAGTCTGTGTGCAAAAAACAGTCTTTCAGTGCAGAGGTTGCACTCTCTGGCCAAATCCTGATTTGTTTCACTACTGGCCTGCTGCGCTTCAGTAAGGGTTTGTAGGCAGGCATCAGCATCACGGATATGTGGTCAGAAAGGCCGAGGTGGGGGTGGAGTGTTGCCTTATAAGCATCTGTGTTTGTGTACACCAAGTCCAACATATTCTCTCCTCTGGTCTTAAAGTCTACACATTGTTTAAACTTGGGGAGCACAGTCTTTAAGCTGGTGTGGTTAAAATCCCCCGCAACCACTACAAAACTGTCCGGATGTGAAGTTTGGATTTCGCTAATTGCATCGTGTAGTTCCCCGAGTGCCTTCTTAGCATTAGCATTAGAGTTAGCGCTCGGCGCTATGTAAACAGCCGCTACAAACACGTTGCTGAATTCCCTTGGCAGATAAAATGACCGACAATTTACAATAAGAAACTCCGCCAACGGAGAGCAGTGTTTAGATACTAGAGCAGTGTTTAGATACTAAAAACCCCCCAAGCACTAAAATAAAAGGGTTAAATATACTCTTAAAATAATTCAGCATAACAATAATAATAATCCGTTACATCTGTTTACCATGTTTAAATGCACAGCACAAATCCAAGCTGCCTTGCCTGCTGCTTCGTTCAGCAGCCTCCTGCACAGTTCTCAGTACATGACTGTGTACTGTGGAGCAGAGACCGGAAACACATTACTGATTTGTACAGCTGCCTCACACAGTTCTCAGTACATGAACGTGTACTAATGGGTACTGACTCAGGAGCAGAGCCCGACACACCGGCTGATTCGTACAGCCGCTGATCCATACAACAGTTGTCTGCTTCACGTTCTCATCAGTTCAGTCAGTGAGCGTACTGAAGAGCAGCGACTAGCACATCCGTGGCAGGAATCCATGGTTAAATATCTCTGACATCCTGATTCAGCTGAAGAACTCCAGATCCTTCTGTCTGCAAGTGAGTGTCAGTCTCATTTTTAAACTAGTTTACTCTCCAATGTTGATAACGTTACTCTGATGATGGCAGAATCTCACAGCTAGCGCTATCCCTGGGACATGAACATGCGATTTCGCCTGTGCTTGTCTCTTTCCATTGACTTTGTATGCATGGTGTAAATGCACCTATAGCGCTCCAGTGCAGCACTGAGTGATTTGGTGTACAGATCTTTAGAACGGATCTTTTTAGTGAATGAACCGAAGTGATTCAGTACATTTTAGTGAACTGTGGATCCCATCACTACCACCAAGAGTGGGTGGTAGCGGGTAGTAGGTGTGGGCCAAGAGCATGCTGACAGACAGGCAGTACAGGAAGAGAGAGAAAGTTCTGTAATTTTTCAAAATAAAACACCCAGCAGACTTCGTCAGTACATTTTTATTGTTTGTTTTCATACCAGACACTACCATGGAAGTTTAGAATTAAAGGTGACTGTTAACTTTTCTTTTTTTCTTTTAACAGATAAATGTTTTTTGTTGTTAAATTATGTACAATTTTCCCACTGACTTATGGTTTCATCAGCTGTACATAGATAGATAGATAGATAGATAGATAGACTTTATTGATCCCAAGCTGGGAAATTACAGATTGTGATACATATTGTGTACAATACATATCACAATACATATTGTGAGGATCTGTAATTAAAATACAGACTGTTTATTAATCAAAGATGACATTATGGTTTCAGTTTGTTTGAAGGCAAACCTTCTCTACAACACATAGTTTAAAAACACCCACATGGCTGTTTTCTATGTCCATGCTGCTTTCTAACCTTCCCAAGTATAATGACCCCTGCCATCACAGGTTGACACCAAATACACAGTTATGTCATTTATTCCACGGTTCCTCATCACATCATGTGATGTCCTCTGATATCCTCTCACCATGCTCTTCATATAAAAAGTATAAATGACATACAGTGTATTTGATATCTAATACTGAGAATGCCTATTTGTGTTTTAAACATAATTTTAAGCACTGCTGACTAAGATAAACATGCATTAATGCAGTGCAATAACTTAACATTAAAACACTAGGATTATTTTACTATTTTTTTTCCAATTATAACTTGATAGATCAAGGTTATAAGAATTTAACATATATGCACTGTAATACTAATGAGTGTCAATAGCATTTTACAGTATTACCATGGGTGATTTCTCCCACATGAATTCCTAGTGTTATAGCACATTCTGTGGTATTGTGTTAATTAAAAATTCCATCTGCTTAGGAGACTCTGTGTCTTTCCTGTGATGGATAACAGACTTTCTGTAATATCCTCTGTGCAATCACACAATGGAAAGTGAGTTCAATCAATTCAACTCATGAACTGCTTTCAGTGGTGTGATGAGCTGTAACTGCTTTATGCATGTTATTTCTCCAGTAACATTACCAAAGAGGTTTACATATGAGAAATCGATTAAAGATAAAACAAACAAACAAACAAACAAACAATCAAGTGTTCATTCATTCATCTTCTACCACTTAATGCTTTTCGGGTCACGGGGGGGGGGGGGGTGCTGGAACCCATCCCAGCATCTTTGGGTGAGAGGCAGGATACGCCCTGGACAGATTGCCAGTCCACCACAGTCCACACACTTCTCCATAAAGCTTGTCAGCAGAGGGAAGCATGAAGTGCTCTAAAATTTTCTGGTAGATGACTGCGCTGACTTTGATCTTGATAAAACACAGTGGACAAACACCAGCAGATGACCTCTGTTCAGATAAAAGTAAATTTTGCATTTAATTTTGAAATTAAAGTCCCAGAGTCTGGAGAAAGAGTGGAGAGGAACAGAATTTAAGTTGCTTGAGGTTTAATGTGAAGTTTCCACAGTCAGTGATGATTTGAGGAACCATGTCATCTGCTGGTGTTGGTCCACTGTGTTTTATCAAGACCAAAGTCAGCACAGTGGTCTATCAGGAAATTTTAGAGCACTTCATGCTCCCCTCTGCTAACAAGCTTTATGGAGAAGCTGATTTCCTTTTCCAGCAGGACTTGCCCCCCCCCCCCACACACACACACACTGCCAAAAGTATGAAAACCTGGTTTAATGACCATGGCATCACTGTGCTTGACTGGCCAGCAAACTCTCCTGACCTCAACCCCATAAAGAATCTATGGAGTACTGTTAAGAGGAAGATGAGAGACACCAGACCCAACAATGCAGATGAGCTGAAGGTCACTATCAAAGCAACCTGGACCTTCATAACACCTCAGCAGTGCTACAGGCTGATCACCTCCACGCAATGCCACATTGATACAGTAATTAATCCAAAAGGAGCCCTGAAAGTACTGAGTGTGTACATGGACATACTTTTCAGCTGGCCAACATTTCTATTAAAAAAACTATTTTTTAAATTAATTTTATGTAATATTCTAATTTTTTGAGAAACTGAATTTGGGGTTTTCATGGGCTGTAAGCCATAATCATCAAAATTAAGATAAGATAAGATAAGCCTTTATTAGTCCCACAATGGGGAAATTCCAGGATTGCAACAGCACAGGGATAGCAACACTCAGGGCAACAATCAGAAGGCAAGAAAAAAACAAGAACAGCTAGTATACATATGTACATATTACTATAAATATATATATATATATATATATATATATATATATATATATATATATATATATATATATATATATATATATATATACAGTATATACACACACAGTGCGGAGCATTGTGGTTGGTGAATGTGCAGCAGAAAGTCTAAGCTCTCTCTCCCTCCGCGGGTGCGGCGGGCAAGCTGGATGTCTTTGGCCATGATGGTGGTGACCCTCTTGGCGTGGATGGCGCACAGGTTGGTGTCCACGAAGAGACCCACCAGGTAGGCCTTGCTGGCCTCCTGCAGAGCCATGACGGCGGAGCTCTGGAAGCGCAGGTCGGCCTTGAAGTCCTGAGTGATCTCCTTCACCAGGCGCTGGAAGGGCAGCCTACGGATGAGCAGCTCCGTGGATTTCTGGTAGCGACTGATCTATCTCAGAGCCACAGTACCGGGCCTGTAACGGTGAGGCTTCTTCACTCCGCCGGTGGCCGGAGCACTTTTTTCGAGCAGCCTTGGTGGCTAGCTGCTTCCTGGGGGCTTTTTCCTCCAGTAGATTTACGGGCGGTCTGCTTGGTTCTTGCCATCACTCTTTATTATTCTGTCTTATATTTCTTGCATGGCACCTAAACTCCAGCCCGGCACCCGCGTCGTTTTCGTCACAGTTCCTCGGCATGTCAAGCTTCTCCGTTAGCACCGGGTGGCGGTTGGAGCTAGCTAGTCAGCTAGCTAGGTCTTCCCTGCTGTATCATCCCCCGCTGCAAACAGTGGCTCCGTCCGCGGAATCGGGAGACCCTTGGGACGATCTGTGTGTCCGTGATATATATATATAGAGTGAAAGGTGTAGAAAGAAGAAGGAAGATAAGAAAAAGGCAGTTGCAACAGGCAGCCAACTTGTGTGGCGCCGGCTGTCCAGCCAATTAAAGTTAAAGTCAATAAACACTTGAAATATATCACTCTGTGTGAAATGAATCTATATAATATATGGGTTTCACTTTCTGAAATGAGTGACCAAAAATATTGAACTTTTTCATGATATTCTAATTTTTTGAGATGTACCTGTAGTTACAATGGCTTTAGAAAGCACCTGTCATGACTCGCCACTCATCAGCGGCTTCAGCTGCGCGCACACCTGCGCCTCGTCAGCAGCGGGCTATTTAGCCCACTCGGCTCAGTGCTGCGGTCTGGAGCCGTCTGTTCTCGTCGGTACTTCCAAAGCTCGTGAATCAACCTCAGATCACCAGCAAGATTACTACAACACGTAAGCATCCCTTACCTTGTCTCCAAAGTTCTTCACCCCTGTGCACAGGTGGACTCCCCGGAGGCAGATTTCCCCCGTCATCGCCGACTCATCTCCACCATCCGCGCAGGCCCTGCAGCACGCTGTCTCCCGGGCTCATCACTTGCCAATGCCAGCCACCTGTCCCTGCAAGTAAGCAACACTCTGACTATTATCCCTGTCTCGGTGTGGTGCCCGTTACCCTTGTCCTCTGCTTTCTCTCCATAGGGTTGTTCGGCTGAACGGCGCGCTGCTCTGCTGCCTGCGCATCGGCGTTCACCCCAGCACATACACATACCGCATACATCCATTCAGACACACCTGCCTGTTGAATAAAGCTGTTAAATCTATCCTGAGCCTGCGTGCATGTTTTCTGGGCCAGACATTATGTCAGTATGGCTCCAGCAAAGCGGCCCAGCAGACAGCGGGCTCGCACTCCGCCTTTCCACCCTTGAGGCTCGGGTGGCTTTAATAGCCCATCAACAGCAGGTGATCCTAAACCAGTTGGCTAACATAACTCACCGGTTAGACCGCCTGGACCCCCAGCAGGCGTTCCCCTCGGCTCGCCAGGGTGGGCTAGCTCCTGCCGCTCCGGTGCCCGGTCAGTCTACCTCGGGAACGCCAACCCGACTTACACCGATCCCAACCCCTGCCCGCTTCAGCGGAAAGCTTGGCGGGACGCGGGGGTTTATTATGCAGTGTGAGTCGGTGTTTCTGCGCGTTCCTGGGGACTTTCCCTCAGACCATAGCCGAATTGGCTACATCGGTAATCTCTTGGAGGGGCGAGCGTTAACTTGGGCTTATGCCGTAATGGCGAAACCCAGTTACGCAAACCTCTCCTATAGCCCGTTCATGCAGAGCTTTCTCGAGGTCTTTGATCATTCCCGGCGCGATAGCATCCTAACTGACCGGCTCCTTGCTCTTCAGCAGGGGAGCCGGTCAGCGGCGGACTATGCTATCGACTTCCGTGTTGCAGCGGAGGAGGTTGGCTGGGATGAGGCTGCACTCTGTGGCATCTTCCTCCGCAGCCTCAGCTTGGGTCTGAGGGATGAACTGGCCGGTCAGGATCTTCCGGAGACACTGGCGGAGCTGATTTCCACCGCCATTAGCTTAGACAATAGGCTGCGTGAACGGTCCACTGAGCGGAAGTTTAGCAGCCGCTCGCGTGGAGACTCCGTCCGCATGCCTCAAGACCGCCCCCTGGCGTTACCTCCACCGGAGCCCTCCGAGGAGCCGGAGGCGATGGTGGTAGGCCGGTCGAAGCTCCCCCTAGCGGAGAAACAACGCCGCCGGAAGTTGGGTCTCTGCATGTATTGTGGAGGAGACCAACATTCCATGGAGCATTGCCCGGAGAAGCCAAACGGGGAGGTCGGCGAGTCACTGTAGGGGGCCTCGTGGACTCTAACCGGTCAAATCCCCTCACAAGTCTGTCCTTGCCCATCCGATTTTGTCACAACGCCACGGGGCATCTCACACACGCACTGGTGGACTCAGGAGCAGAGCAGAGCTTCATTTCAAAGAGCCTGGCAACCCAATTGGGCATTCCCTGCCATCCTCTGGCCGCTCCTCTCAGCCTGATCACCCTTTCCCGTGCGCCCCTCGGGCAGGTGACCCATCGCACGCAACCAGTCCCAGTTATTATTTCGGGTAACCACCGAGAGGAGCTCACCCTTTATGTCCTGTCTTCCTCTGTGATGCCTGTCATCCTTGGGTATCCCTGGTTGCGCTTGCACAACCCAGTGTTGGATTGGCGGACAGGAAAGATCGCCGCCTGGAGTTCATTCTGCATGGGCACCTGCTTACAGTCCGCAGCCTGCGCCCCGTCTTCTCCTCCCCCGGTGAAGGACGCCGCGCCTCCGGATCTCACCCTTGTGCCCTCGGAATTCCATGATCTGGGCCTCGTTTTCAGCAAGTCCAGGGCGATGTCTCTTCCACCTCATCGGCCCTACGACTGTGCCATCAACCTCCGCCCAGGGGCGCCTCTGCCGTCGGGCCGTCTTTACAGCCTGTCAGCGCCGGAGCGGGAAGCGATGGACAGCTACATCAAGGAGTCACTCAGCGCAGGTATCATCCGCCCCTCTTCGTCTCGCTCGGCGCGGGGTTCTTCTTCGTGTCGAAGAAAGATGGATCCCTCCGCCCGTGTATCGACTTCCGGGCCTTGAATGACATCATGGAGAAGGACCGTTATACCCTGCCGCTGATGGACACTGCCTTCCACTCCCTGCAGGGGGCGACCTGGTTCACCAAATTGGATCTCCGCAGTGCATACCATCTCGTCCGGATCAGGGAGGGGGATGAGTGGAAGACAGCATTCAGAACGCCAAGTGGGCATTTTGAGTACCTGGTAATGCCCTTTGGTCTGACCAACGCTCCTGCCGTTTTTCAGCGCCTTATCAGTGACGTCCTGCGTGATTTCCTGGGCCTCTTCGTGTTCGTGTACCTGGATGACATCCTCATCTTCTCCAGGTCACGAGAGGAACATCAGGTGCATGTGAGGCGGGTCTTGCAGCGGCTGCTGGAAAACAGGTTGTATGTGAAAGCTGAAAAGTGTGAGTTCTACGCCAAGACCACCTCCTTCCTAGGTTTTGTTATCTCACACAAGCAGGTCCTACCTGACCCCGCTAAGGTTAAAGCGGTGGTGGAATGGCCCACGCCGACCTCCAGGAAACAGGTCCAGCAATTCCTTGGGTTCGCCAATTTCTACCGCCGTTTTGTACCCAACTTCGGTGCCATCGCTGCCCCGCTGCCCTGTCTCACTTCCCCTAAGAACACCTTCCGCTGGACTGAAGAAGTCGCTACGGCATTCCAGGCGCTGAAGATGGAGTTCTCCTCCTCCCGGGTCCTGACCCAGGTCGACCCCGTGCTGCAGTGTCTGGTGGAGGCCGACGCATCTGACACGGGGGGGGGGGGGGGGGGCGGTGCTGTCCCAGCGATCACCCACCGATGGGACCAAGCGACCCTGTGCCTTCTTCTCACGGCGCCTGTCCCCAGCCGAGCGGAATTACGACGTCGGGGACAGGGAGCTTCTCGCCATCAAGCTTGCCCTGCAGGAGTGGCGCCACTGGCTGGAGGGGGCAGCTTTACCATCCGTGGTGCTGACGGACCATAAGAACTTGGAATATCTTTGATCTGCTAGACGTCTGAATGCCCGCCAGGCGCGCTGGTCCCTGTTCTTTGCCCGGTTCCATTTCACCATAACCTATCACCCCGGCTCTAAGAACGTCCTACCTGATGCCCTCTCCAGGCAGTTCGCTCCTGAGTCGTCGGAGGAGCCGGGCCACCCCATCCTGCCCAGTTCATGTGTGGTAGGAGCGATGTCCTGGTCCATTAGGGACAAGATCCGGAGGGCACAGGAGACTGAACCAGACCCTGGCGGCAGACCGGAGGGGAGGTTGTTCGTCCCATCTTCTGTCCGGGGGGAGGACAGAAGGGGAGTTGTGGGTCCACACCTCCAAGCTCGCCTGTCACCCTGGTGTATCTCGGCTTGTGGCTCTCCTCCAGTGCTCCTTCTGGTGGCCGGGTCTGCAGAAGGATGCCGCCAACTACGTCCGGGCGTGCCCTGTGTGTGCCACCGCCAAGTCGGGTAATTCTCCTCCCGCGGGGTTGCTCCAGCCTCTGCCGACCCCTGGCAGGCCCTGGTCCCATATAGCCCTCGACTTTGTCACTGGTCTCCTCACTTCGAACTCCTATAACACCGTGCTGACCATTGTGGACCGATTCTCCAAGGCCGCCCACTTCGTGCCACTTCGGGGTCTTCCAACGGCGCAGGAGACAGCGGACCTCCTTGTTCAGCACGTGGTCAGGCTACACGGGATACCGACGGACGTCATCTCGGATCGGGGTCCCCAGTTTGTCTCTGAGGTTTGGAGGTGTTTTTGCAACGCCCTGGGAGCCACAGTTAGCCTCTCCTCCGGTCACCACCCGCAGTCCAACGGGCAGTGTGAGCGGGCCAACCAGGAGCTGGAAGCTGCCCTACGCTGGTCACTTCTTCTAACCCGTCCTCCTGGAGCACGCACCTGTCTTGGGTAGAGTACGCCCACAACACCGCTCGGTCTTCTGCTATAGGGATGTCTCCCTTCAAGGCGTCCCTGGGCTATGATCCACCCTTGTTCCCGGAGCAGGAGGCGGAGCTGGGGGTCCCTTTCATCCAGGTGCACCTGAGACGTTGTCGGGCTCTGTGGTCCAGGACACGCGACGCGCTCTTACGCACGGCAGCGCGCAACAGCACCACGGCTAACCGTCGCAGGAGACCGGCCCCTGCCTACCAGGTGGGTCAACAGGTCTGGTTGGCCACTCAGGATATCCACCTCAAGGGAGAGAAGAGGAAGTTGGCCCCACGCTTTGTTCGTCCCCACACCATTTCTAAAATTGTTAACCCGGTGGCTGTGCGTCTGGCCCTCCCCCCTCCCTCCGCATTTGCCCTACCTTCCATGTTTCTAAAATCAAGCCCTATGTCTCCGACCCCCTTTGCCCCCCACCCGCAGCGCCGCCCGCGCCTATGATGATCGACGGCCACCCGGCCTGGAGAGTCGCCTCCTTCCTGGACTCCCGGCGCTGAGGTCGCGGGCTGCAGTACTTGGTGGACTGGGAGGGATTCGGTCCGGAACGGAGGTCCTGGGTGCCCTCTTCTTGGGTGTTAGACAAAAGTCTCATCACGGAGTTCCATCGGGCACATCCGGACAAACCAGCGCCAGGAGGCGCTGCTGGGGGGGGGGGGGGGGGGAGTACTGTCACGACTCGCCGCTCATCAGCGGCTTCAGTTGCGCGCACACCTGCGCCTCGTCAGCAGCGGGCTATTTAGCCCACTCGGCCCAGTGCTGCGGTCTGGAGCCGTCTGTTCTCATCGGTACTTCCAAAGCTCGTGAATCAACCTCAGATCACCAGCAAGATTACTACGACACGTAAGCATCCCTTACCTTGTCTCCAAAGTTCTTCACCCCTGTGCACAGGTGGACTCCCCGGCGGCGGATTTCCCCCGTCATCGCCGACTCATCTCCACCATCCGCGCAGGCCCTGCAGCACGCTGTCTCCCGGGCTCATCACTTGCCAACGCCAGCCACCTGTCCCTGCAAGTAAGCAACACTCTGACTATTATCCCTGTCTCGGTGTGGTGCCCGTTACCCTTTTCCTCTGCTTTCTCTCCATAGGGTTGTCCGGCTGAACGGCGCGCTGCTCTGCTGCCTGCGCATCGGCATTCACCCCAGCACATACATATACCACATACATCCATTCAGACACACCTGCCTGTTGAATAAAGCTGTTAAATCTATCCTGAGCCTGCGTGTGTGTTTCCTGGGCCAGACATTATGTCAGCACCTCAACACAGTACATAGGCAGTGCCATGATGAACAGACTGATACCACCAGAGAAGTGGCTACACAGAGATTTTGAGGTAGAATTTTCAAGTAATCAGCCGTCAACTTCTACATCAGTGTTGCATATTAACCCTGCCGTTGCACAGAAGTCACGATAAAATGTGTGAATCAATCATTGCACACTTGCAAGCTTCCGGTCTTTCTGAAAACATGGTCCAAATGATAGTTTCTTCAATGGAGGAAGTCACTGATGTTCAAAGTTAAGTGCGAGAAGTAGTTCTCCAAACCTTATCTCCTGAAGTTAAACAGTCAGACATTTATAAGAAAATGGAGCATAATTTAAATCAGTTACACAATCCTCTTTCAACATTTAACACACAGACAAAAAGACAAAAATATTACGATGAAAAATGGGAAACATTTGAGCCTAAAGAATTTGTCCTTGGTGAGATTGGATACACGTAGAGATAAAACCACAAGTATTTATGGTCAAGTTCCTGTAACAGACAAGTACATGTACGTACCAATTTTATGTACACTGAAATCAATTTTCAAAAATGATGAGATAGAGTGCTTTTTGCAAGAAAAACACAGTAAAAGGGGGACATATAAGGACATAAATGATGGTTTATATTTTCAAAATCATCCCTTGTTCTCACAGCAGAGGCATTCTCTACAGATTTTGCTATATTACGGTGATTTTGAGACCACTAACCCATTAGGTTCTTAGAAGGGGGTGCACAAACTTGGATGTATTTATTTTACTTTAAAAAACCTCCCTCCAAAAGTAAACTGTGCTGATGAATGTACATCTTGCAGCACTTTTCTACACAGAAGATTTAAAGACCTATGGTTTTGATGAAATATTAAAACCTCTAATTGATGATTTGAAATTTTTAGAAATGCAAGGAATCCAACTTCCATTTATAGAAGAACCACTGTTAATCACAGGAGATAATCTTGCTTTACATAGCCTGTTAGGTTTTGTTGAATCTTTTAGTGCAACCTACTCATGTACATTCTGTTATGTCTGTAATTGAGGGTGAATGATGAGACTCAAGGTGGAACTGAACAAGACTTTATTATAGACTCATGGTTTATACAGAAGTGCTCCCGCTAGGCTGAGAGGCAGAGCCCCCTGCCAGAGTCGCCGGAGAGCAGCTGACTTCGCCGGAGGCTGCGGAGGATCGGGATCCAGCGCCAGGTGGCGTTAGGAGCACCACCTCCCTCGCTGGGGAGGTCACCGTGGGAGCAATGAGGACCCCGATGGGGATCATCGCTGATGCAACGGTGCTCCAAGAATAGGGGATTTTAATGTACATGTAGATGTTGATAGTGACTGTCTTAATATGGCATTTAATTCAATATTCGATTCGATGGGGTTTTCTCAGAAAGTAGGAAATTCTACCCATTATTTCCACCATACGTTGGACCTTGCTCTGACATATGGCATAGAAATAGAAAATCTGGTAGTGTCTCTTCATAACCCTGTACTGTCAGACCGTTGTCTGTTAACCTTTGATTTTACTATTTCTGACTATTTGGCTCCTAAAGAAAAATATTACTACAGTAGATGCCTCTCAGATGATGTTGTTACTAAATTTATGCGATTGTCTCCTCTATGTCATGTGTCAACACAACGGAAATAAGCTACAGACAGCTTGCTCCTTCTTTCTTTCTTTCTTTTATTTAATATGGACATAACAAATTACATTAGTACAATCACAAGGAGAGACCAGATGTTTTGCATAGGTGTATATAGCACAAGTGCTAATTCTCAACACCAGTCCATAGGTGGCTTATATAGGTCATAAATTAGGCTGTACAAACAAAATTTACAAGTTAATTAAAATTACAAATAAATTACAAATTATAAATAAAGCAAGAGATCCATGATCACAACAAACACAATTCAGACTAGACATGCACACATTGCTGGTGGGATTTTAGCCATTCTTTAGCGTCTCTGTTGAAGAGGTTGGCATTTGTCTCCAATTTTAAGTGAGTTGGCATAGAGTTCCATAAGTTTGCCCCTTTTATGGAGAAAGCAGACTGACCAAATGAAGTTCTAGACATGGTGACAATGCAGTCACCGTTAATGGAAGCTCGTGTGCTTGCTCTGCTAGAGCTCAAGCGTCTAGCCACCAAACCAGAGAAAGGAGGTGAAACAAGATTGTATAGACATTTAAAAACCAGTCTGATATTACAGAAGATAATAAAATTTTCTGATAGCATGATATCATAATAGCATAATTGATAGCATGGTAGATAGTGTTACAGCTTCTCTGCATTAAACTCTAGACATGGTGGCCCCTTTAAAGAAAAAGTCTAATCAGAGATTTCTAACTCCTTGGTTCAACACAGAAACTCGTAGCTTAAAACAGAAGACTCGTCAATTAGAAAGAAAATGGCGCTCCACTAATTTAGATGAAATCTATTTAGCTTGGATAAATCATCTTTTAATTTATAAAAAATCTCTTAGAAAAGCTAGAACAAGTTATTATTCTGCATTAATAGAAGAGAACAAGAATAACCCCAGGTTTCTTTTCAGCACTGTAGCCAGGCTGACAAAGAGTCAGGACTCTGTCAATCCTAGCATTCCCTTAGAGTTTACTAGTCAGGACTTTATGAACTTTTTCAATCATAAAATTTCATCTGTTAGAGATAAAATCAGTCAGATTCTTCCCACCGTTAACTTAAATACAGTAACTACTACAACTCCTTCAAATGATATCTGTTTGGATGAGTTTACTCCAATTGACCTTTTAGAGTTAGATAAAATAGTTTCCTCATCCAAGCCTTCAACTTGTCTTTTAGACCCTATTCCTACCAGGTTATTTAAAAAAGTCTTCCCATTTATTGGTAGCTTTATTCTTCAAATAATCAATTCTTCATTAACATTAGGCCATGTACTGCAGGCTTTTAAAACTGCTGTAATTAAACCCTTACTCAAAAAGCCAATGCTGGATCCAGGAGTTTTAGCTATCGACCAATCTCTAATCTCCCTTTCATTTCAAAAATCTTAGAAAGAGGTGTTGCTACGCAATTATTTGAGCACTTGCAGGGAAGTGGTTTATTTGAAGAGTTTCAGTCTGGGTTTAGAATTCATCGTAGTACTGAAACAGCCTTAGTGAAGGTCACTAATGACCTCCTTATCGCATCTGATAATGGACTTGTTTCTGTACTTGTCCTTTTAGACCTTAGTGCAGTTTTCGATACTATCAATCATAATATTCTACTTGATAGATTAGAATACTATGTTGGACTTAATAGAACTTCATTGCAGTGGTTTAGAGCTTATTTATCTGATAGGTTCCAGTTTATTCATGTCAATAATGAGTTTTCTTTCAACTCAAAGCTCAGTCATGGAGTTCCACAGGGATCTGTGCTAGGCCCTACTCTTTTTAGTTTATATATTCTTCCGTTAGGCAACATTATTAGAAAGCACCGTATACATTTTCATTGTTATGCAGATGACACACAATTATACCTGTCAATGAAGCCAGATGATAGTAATCAATTAGCCAAGTTAGAAGCCTGTCTTAAGGAAATCAAAGCTTGGATGGCTTGTAATTTCCTGCTATTAAATTCAGATAAGACTGAAGTCATTCTTGTTGGTCCAAAAAACCTTAGAAATACCTTTCCAAATCAAACTTTTAGTTTGGATGCGGTTACTCTTTCTCTTAATAGCTCTGTGAGGAACCTTGGAGTTATTTTTGATCAAGATCTGATTTTCAATTCACATATTAAATTTGTTTCTAAGACTGCCTTCTATCATTTGCGTAATATTGCCAAGATTAGGAGCATCTTGTCTCATAGTGATGCTGAGAAACTGATCCACACTTTTGTTAGCTCTAGATTAGATTATTGTAACTCTTTATTATCAGGTTGTCCCAAAACTTTAAAAAGTCTTCAGTTGATCCAAAATGCTGCTGCAAGAGTTTTAACAGGTACTAGAAAGAGAGCTCATATCTCTCCGGTTCTGGCCTCCCTTCATTGGCTTCCCATAGTTTAGAATTAAGTTTAAAATCCTTCTTCTCACTTTCAAAGCTCTAAACAATCAGGCCCCTTTTTATTTAAAAGATCTGATACTACCCTATTATCCTAACAGAGCTCTACACTCCCAAAATGCTGGATTACTTGTAATACCTAGAATCTCCAAAAGTACAATGGGAGGCAGAGCCTTCAGTTATCAAGCTCCTCTTCTGTGGAACCAGCTGCCAATCTGGATCCGGGAGTTGGACTCGATCTCTGTTTTTAAGAATAGGGTTAAAACCTTCCTTTTTGTTATAGCCTACAATTAGGGAGGGTTCATGTGTCTCTGAACCCTCCCTTAGTTATGCTGCTAATATATATATACTGTATATATATATATATATATATATATATACACTGTGTATATATATATATATATATATATATATATATATATATATATATATATATATATATATATATGTGTGTGTTTTTTGCTGGTCATTAACATTTGTTTGTTCTCTCCCATAGATTGAGTCCCCATCGTGCTGTTTGCTCTCTACATGTCTGTTCTTTTCATCTTCTCTATCCTCTCACCCCCCCAGCTAGTCGCAGCAGATGACTGCCCCTACCTGAGCCTGGTTCTGCTAGAGGTTTCTTTCTGTTAAAAGGGAGTTTTTCCTCTCCACCATTTCCAAGCGCTTGCTCACAGGGGATCGCTTGATTGCTGGGGTCTTTCTGCAATTGTGGGGGTTTCCCCTACAGTTGAAAGTGCTATGAGATGACTCTTGTGAAATGGCGCTATATCAATAAAGTTGAATTGAACTGAATTGAATTGAATTGAAATAAATCAACTTTTTGATGACATTCTAATTTATTGCGATGTACCTGTATATGGAAGATAACAACTAAGCTGATCCGGAGAAGGTTTTGGTACTTTCAAAAGACTTTTCCTCTCCACCGCTGCTGCTCGTCACGGCTGGCTGCCACCAGATGAAAATCCACAGAATAGGTATGTGGGACTAGAATGTTCTGAATGAGGCTTTAAAAAGCTCTGAATCAGTTTGTAAATCACTGGATTGAAAATATAACTAACTAACTAACTAACTAACCCACACTTATATAGCGCTTTTCTAGTCACAAAGACCACTCAAAGCGCTTTCACTAGTACTAACCCTCTATTCTAAGGGCCTATAGGAAACAGATACTGTATCTAGGGACAATATACTTGAATATGTACAGACTGGACCCTGGGGTCCATTTGGGGTGTTCACATGGGGTGCTCACTTGGTCAGGGGTCCACTTGACCTGTTCCCGTTTCATGCTCTCTTGCCTCACTGAGAAGCAACTGGATGTGCTGCTGGCCCTGGTTCAGCAGATCTCCAGCCTACGGTGGGACTCTAAAATGAAAATACACACGCAACTTAAGTACATGCACAGCACGAAAGTGCAACATGTAAAAAACTACTTTTAACCAGGATTAACACTAGCTTATTTCGTCAGATGTTGTCAGCACAAGCGCAAAATACAAGCAAAGCATGGAGTTAACATTGATGGCTAACTAGTTAGGTCATTGTCTGCATACAGGAGACAATGGTGGTGTTTGTTCAAAGTGAGTTTTCCACCACTGGGATAAATAATGGCAAAGATGCATAATATCACATCACTTACCATCCTCTATCACTGTTTTCAACAATGATGATGCCGTAGTTGGGTCGACGCCACTCTGCCTCCCGTCTGCCTCCCGTCTGCCTCCGCCGTGGCCATAAATTCATTTCAGGTCACTCCATCCATCTCCCTCTGGATTTCTTTAATCAGCAACTAAGCACAGAAAAGTCTGCACCTCGTCGTTGGACTACAGTGTTGATTTGTGTGTAGCCATTTATCTCGTTGATTATACTCACGCTTGCTGTTGGTGATTTGACTGTTCGTTGCCATCCAAAATGGCGCAGTAAACAAAAGACACGTGACCCGTGCGACGTCGGTGCAACCCCTCTATAATGGTGCTCAGTGGACCCAAAACTCAAACACCTGGGCGATCCCAGGGCAGACCTTATCTTCACAGCCGTAGCGCATTCCTCCTTCTCCTGCTCACTATCGTCGCTGTCTGGGTGCACAGCCTGCGCTGTTGATTGTGATTCAGAGCAGTGCAGCGTAGCTCTCTCACCGAGGTCATGTGATAGACTGTCTGCTGCTTCACACTGCTGAGCTATCTCGATGGACTTGGATAACGTCAGCTCGCCCGAGTATGTAAGGAGCTTCGACCTCGTAGCTGGGCAAATAGCATGATCCGCCAACTGCTCGCAGACCATCTCTTCCTCCAACACTCCTAAATGACAGTCTCTGGCCAGCTGGCGTAGGTCTGTTACAAACCGCTGCACCGACTCGTGAGTCCGCTGGTGGTGCTGTCAAAACTGGATCCTCAGGACAATGACATTTTCCGGGGCGCAAAAATGTCGCGCCATTAGCTCAAGAACGTCTTCAAAGCTATCGTTAGCACCCAAGGTAGCAAGGAGACATTGTCCTTTCATACCCAAACTAGGAACCAATATTGCCCGAGCCCATATCTTCTTCAGTTCACCAAGGTTCAGAGCCATCAAGTAATTTTGGAATGCGACGAACCATCTCGCTCAGGTGGCTCGCCGGGAAGCTCCAGAAATGGCCAAATGATAGTGACTCCTGTGTCCATGTTTTTTCTTTTACCCTCGTCGCCAAATGTTATGTCTGTAACTGAGGGTGAATGACGAGACTCAAGGTGGAACTGAACAAGACTTTGTTATAGGCTCATGGGTTATACAGAAGCGCTCCCACTATGCTGAGAGGTGGTCAAAGAGACCGCCCCCTTCCTCACAGCCCTCTTATACCCCGGGTGGTGGCTTCACTTTCCGGTTCCGCCGCCATCCGTGTCACACAATAATAAGTCCTAAGAACAACACTACAGGTTCTGTCTGACAAATAAAGAAGAAATTCAATCTGTATTTAAGTGAAGATCCTGCTCTACCAGCTGTTTATGGTGTTAAAAAAAATCTTGTGTGTTCAATTCATTAGAATATTTTCATAGCAGTGACAATTATGCTGTTGATATACAGTGGGGAAAAAAAGTATTTAGTCAGCCACCAATTGTGCAAGTTCTCCCACTTAAAAGATGAGAGAGGTCTCCAATTTTCATCATAGGTATACCTCAACTATGAGAGACAAAATGAGAAAAAAAAAATCCAGAAAATCACATTGAAGGATTTTTAATGAATTAATTGGTAAATTCCTCGGTAAAATAAGTATTTGGTCAATAACAAAAGTTCATCTCAATACTTTGTTATATACCCTTTGTTGGCAATGACAGAGGTCAAACGTTTTCTGTAAGTTTTCACAAGGTTTTCACACACTGTTGCTGGTATTTTGGCCCATTCCTCCATGCAGATCTCCTCTAGAGCAGTGATGTTTTGGGGCTGTCGCTGGGCAACACGGACTTTCAACTCCCTTCAACGATTTTCTATGGTGTTGAGATCTGGAGAGTGGCTAGGCCACTCCAGGACCTTGAAATGCTTCTTACGAAGCCACTCCTTCGTTGCCCGGGCAGTGTGTTTGGGATCATTGTCATGCTGAAAGACCCAGCCACGTTTCATCGTCAATGCCCTTGCTGATGGAAGGAGGTTTTCACTCAAAATCTCACGATACATGGCCCCATTCATTCTTTCCTTTACACGGATCAGTCGTCCTGGTCCCTTTGCAGAAAAACAGCCCCAAAGTGTAATGTTTTCACCCCCACGCTTCACAGTAGGTATGGTGTTCTTTCTCCTCCAAACACGACAAGTTGAGTTTTTACCAAAAAGTTCTATTTTGGTTTCATCTGACCATATGACATTCTCCCAATCCTCTTCTGGATCACCCAAATGCTCTCTAGCAAACTTCAGACGGGCGTGGACATGTACTGGCTTAAGCAGTGGGACATGTCTGGCACTGCAGGATTTGAGTCCCTGGCGGCATAGTGTGTTACTGATGGTAGCCTTTGCTACTTTGGTGCCAGCTCTCTGCAGGTCATTCACTAGGTCCCCCCGTGTGGTTCTGGGATTTTTGCTCACCGTTTTCGTGATCATTTTGACCTCACGGGGTGAGATCTTGCGTGGAGCCCCAGATCGAGGGAGATTATCAGTGGTTTTGTATGTCTTCCATTTTCTAATAATTGCTCCCACAGTTGATTTCTTCACACCAAGCTGCTTACCTATTGCAGATTCAGTCTTCCCAGCCTGGTGCAAGTCTACAATTTTGTTTCTGGTGTCCTTTGACAGCTCTTTGGTCTTGGCCATAGTGGAGTTTGGAGTCTGACTGTTTGAGGTTGTGGACAGGTGTCTTTTATACTGATGAGTTCAAACAGGTGCCTTTAATACAGGTAACGAGTAGAGGACAGAGGAGCCTCTTAAAGAAGTTACAGGTCTGTGAGAGCCAGAAATCTTGCTTGTTTGTAGGTGACCAAATACTTATTTTACCAAGGAATTTACCAATTAATTCATTAAAAATCCTTCAATGTGATTTTCTGGATTTTTTTTTTCTCATTTTGTCTCTCATAGTTGAGGTATACCTATGATGAAAATTGGAGACCTCTCGCATCTTTTAAGTGGGAGAACCTGCACAATTGGTGGCTGACTAAATACTTTTTTGCCCCACTGTAATGCATGATTTGTTAGAGGGTGTCGTACAGTATGAGCTTAAGCTGTTTTTCCAGTATCTGATCAAAAGTGGTTACATTTCTCACAAACATGCTGTCAAACAGGATACAGAGTTTTAATTATGGCTACATGGAACGTAAAAACAAACCAAGTGGCTTAAAAATTGATGACAGCAGCAAGCACTTAGGTTTAAATGCCATTCAATCATTATGTGTTCTCCGCAGTACCGCACATATCTTTGGGGATCTGGTTGAAAGGGACAGTAATCACTGGAACTTTGTTCTCCTTTTGTTGCAGATTGTTAATATAATCCTCTCCCCTATCCTTACTGATGGTATGACTTGTTACCTAAAACATTTGTTCTATGACCATCACAACATGTTTATAATATTGTTCTCTGAAAAGAAATTGATCCCCAAACACCACTTAATGATTCACTATCCCAGATGTATTTAAAAAAAATAGTGTTCTTATCCATATTTGCTGTATGAGATTTGAAGCAAAACTAAGTTTTTTAAAAAGTCTTTGAAAAATTTCAAAAACATTACAAAATCTCTGGTAAAGCAACACCAGCGTCAGTTGGCTTTTTATTATGAAAATTATAGTTTTAAAAGGTTTGAGATTGGTCCTTTAAAAATAACAACAACCACCACTTTGGAAGGTGGAGAATTACTGTGTCAGACATTCCATTTAGATCCATGTTCTAAAGTTTCAACTACACGTTGGGTCAGAAACTCTGGCACTGAGTACCAGATTGATCTCTTTATATGTACTGTAACTTCCCATGATCTACCTATGTTCAACAAAATCTGCAATATTGTAATACATGAACAGCAGGCTTTTATAATTTGTCGTACTGTTAACACACTGGACTTTGACAAACATTTTCATGCATACTGTACCGAAGAGAAAAATGATCAACATTCTGTAATTTGCATTGATCAGCTCACTTACTTCAGACCCTTTGATAAGCAATACTCAAATGAGTGTGAGAGAACATACATTGCACCATATTGTTACATGTTTTAAAATGTGTTTTAAAGTACTTGTGGTGCATATTTCAATAAATGTTTCAACTAAACATTGTCATGAGGCTGAACGCGATGTTTCCACCATGCTCATGCTCTCAGTTTTCTTCTGATTATTTCCTGTATTTTCTCAGTTTTGTATGATTATTTTTCTGTGTGCTGATTCTAGATTTACACTGTGTTTTTAGTTCACCTGTTGTCTCTGTATTTCTTGTTCTAATCATTATTGTGTCAATTCTTTAGGCGTCTTTGTTTTTCTAGTCCTTAGTTATAATATTAGGTTTGACATGAGCTCCTCACCTCTTCTGCCAGTCTGCTTTGTTTTGTTTCATCCTGTGTTTTTAGTCAGGCACCTTTTGTCTTTTCCTGTTGTGCTTTTGCATTCCTTGTCATTGGTTCATGTTCACAGGTCATTGCAGCTGACACCTGTCAAATAATTAGGTCACTTCTCCATTCATATGATCCACACCTGCAATCATTTGTGTTCATTGATTTCATGCTCTCTTTAAAGACCATTGTTTCTTTCACTTGTTGCTGGAGTCTAATCAACCAATTCCTATCAGAACTCTTTCCCCATTCTGATGCCCATCCTGCTTATTCCTCGTATCGTCTCATTTGTAAGTTTTCATTTTGTGCACTGTTTGAACTTGTGTTTCTTTATTACATACCACAAACAGCAGTTCAGCGCTTGGGTCTCCTCCTCCCTATTTATGACAAACATCGCCTCATTATTTTAGTAGACCCCAAGTAATTTTTAGTCATTCAGAAGAGCAACATTTTTTACAGTGTTGGGTAATGCTAGAGTTAATAAGCAATTCTTTGAGTGAGTTACTGTCTAACACTACATACAAGTGTTAATTTTTATTAACACCAGTTAGTGTTAACCCCTTGCACTCTGGTCAATTTCCCTAAAAACGCCAAAAAATAATGTACCCAAAGTAAATCGAAAGCTGTTCTTCAACCCTTTGCAGCATCTTCATGGGGTTGGTCTCATTTAAAAGAAAACACTTTGAATGTTTTGGCAAAACAGTCATAATCTCTCTAAGTGCTCCTGCAACTGAGTAACAGTCATCTAAACATACTGAACTTGAAGAAAATAAATTTCGCATGGGTGTTTTTTTGGATACAAATGCTTGCAAATAACACACTGCTTCAGATCCGGGCTGGAAAATGCAACAGAAATGTAGAACCAAGTGTTATCCAGCTGAGGTCAAAATTTTGTAACAATACCACAAAAAATGAATATATTACACAGCTTTTTTCTTAGGTTGTTCCCAGGCGTTTTTGAACTGTGCCAAATTGTGCCAAATGGCACAGTTTGGAAAAACGTCTGTAACTTTTGAATGATTCAATATAGAAGCTTCATCTTGGGCTCTAATGAAAGGTGACACTCAGGGCTGTGTGTGTGTGGGGGGGGTGTTTATTCATTCATTCATGAATGAATGAACAAACAAGCCCCCACACACAAAGAAGCATGCCACGTAAAAAATGTGTGGCTTTTTTTTTACAAGAAAAAAACCTACAGTGCACTAAAAATTATACTAGAATATCTGTAATGTAGAAGATAACAACTCCCACCACCCCCCGCTACAGAGGACGGACATCGGCCATCGCTACATGACGGAAAGTGGTGACGGTGCGCCGCGGTCTACTACGCACAGTTGGACTAAAATATCTGCAATATATCTGCAATCCGCTACAGAAGAGCAGCGGGGGGGGGGGGCGTTCACAACATGACGGGGGGGGGCCGTTCGCAACATGTAATTTACCAATCGGTCAAAAGTCATTTGGATTACAATTTTCAGGGATAAAGAATAATTTAGCTTATAACACTTACCTGTCCACAACAGCAGCATAGCTGGCGAACTTCTCTTCCTCATTGTCAGACGAACATGACGCTGGTCCGCTTGTTACGGACTTGTGGTTCTGGTCATGCGACCCAGTCAAACCATAATTCCATTATTGCGGTTTTGCGCTTCCATGATTGCGGTTTTGGCGAACGATTTTTCAAAACAAATAAAAACAGTAGTAAGAAAAAAAGACTGGCGAACGCCTGTGTGTCACCCAGCCTTACACAAAACAGCTTTCGAACTTCTGTGCTTCAATTGGCTGGCTGTATTCGCAGCCGTTGGTAGGCGGGTCCTTCTTGCTAGGTTTTCAGTCATTGGTTCTTCAAGGTTTCAGAAACCCAATTCAAGGCTCTTATTAGTCGAATGAGAGGTCAATCACATCTAAACCAATCAAAGCACTCCTTTGGCTTTCTGTTCGCGGCTGTGTCTGTAGTGGAAGAACGGAAATGCAGCTTTTTTTTTCAGTGCGCTCTAGGACGCAGCGCCCTCGCGTGCCCTCATGCGCTCTAGGACGCAGAGACGTGCCCGCCCGCGGTACACCGGAGTGCCAGAGGTTATTAATAAGTATTAACTTTTTACCTCCAAATGAGTTAATAATTAGCACTAAATTGGTATTTAGCCACCAACACTCAAAAAAGAAAAAAATTAGCACTTTGTGGTGTTGACCCATACAGACACTTTTGAAGGGCTGAAATTAACTCCTACAGTGTTAATTTGGGCATTCTGATTTTGCTGTGTACGAATATAGACCAAATACAGTAGATAGAAATGAACCAGGAGATAAACAAACAGGAAAAGACTAAACTCAAAGCTGGAAACTGAGCCCAGCCTCCACCCATGCTCAGGATCATGATAGTGCCCCCCCCCCCAAGGGGTGGGTCCCCAGACACCCCAGGGAAACATCAAAAGGAAAAGAATCCCCCACACACACACACACACACAAAGAAGACCCCTCTGCCAGAAAAAAAAACAACCCACCTCGGGGAGAAGAAGGGGGAACCCAGGCACGGAGGGATAGAGACAAAACAAACAAACAAAAAACCCCCCAAAAGAAACATTCATGACCCACAACTTGAACAATTATGGTAGCCCAGGCTCAAAGACCCCTGGAAAGAACCTATGGCAGTTTGGGCGGCCTGCCAGAGTCTCGGGACCACCAGAGCATACGATAAAACATGACTGGTTGCCTACCAAAGTTCGTGAGCCACCTGCACGGTTGGCGTAGCCCGTCAGGTGGCCTCCCAGAGTACATGACCCACCGGACCGCTGAGCACAACGCGTCCCCTCCTGGAGGCGGCAGCTGGACCACACGCCCACAGAGGACCGCAGAATCTCCAGCATGGAAGAGGCGGAGCTGGTGCTTTGGAAGGTTGACTTCCAACAATGACTGCTGGCCAACAGTTGAGCCCGACGTTGATGGCAGTTGACCAGCGAGGGGACCAGATGAGGGGAGGGGGTGCTCAGCAGGGACCTCTGGTGAGGACGGGGAATCCACAAGGACTGCAGATGAAGGTGTGGCACCCTTGGAGGCCTTGGGCTGAAGTGCAACACCCACGGAGGCCTTGGGCTGAGGCGCAGCACCCATGGAGGCCCTGGACTGGGGCGTACCACCCACAGTGGCCCCAAATTGGGTGTAGCACCCATGGCGGCTTTGGACTGGGGCGTAGCACCCACGGTGGCCATGGATTGTGGCATAGCACTCACGGCGTCCCCGGCCTGGAGCGTAGCACCTACGGTGGCCTTGGAGTGGGGCATTACACCTATGGCGGCCCCGGACTGAGGCGTAGGACCCATGGAGACCTTTGGCGAAGAGGAGGGACCCACGGAATCCTCTGGCAAAGAGGAGGGACCCACACAGACCTCTAGCAAAGGTGGAGGACCCGCAGCAGCCTTAGGAGAAGGCTCAGACACATGGGACACAGACACCAGGTCAGAGTCACCGGCAGCAGTGGAGCCCGGTGAGGAGAGCTCAGGTGCAGCGAATGGTTGGACCTTGTCCTCCCCACCAAGAGCCAGGCAAGATCTCTCTAAGATAGATAAAGTGAGAACAAAAAAGAGAACTTGCCTGAGCTCAAGCTCCATTGCCGTCCAGGACTCCAGCGATCCAGGCTGGGACGTCTCGGCTCTCTCAGTCTGGGTGTCCACTCCCAAGACAATCACCTCAGGAGAAGGAGAGGGAAAAACACCGGAGAAAAAAATCACCGGCAGCAGTGGAGCCCGGTGAGGAGAGCTCAGGAGCAGAGGACATCTGCAACTGATTCTCCTCACCCTAAGCCAGACAAGAATTCTCCAGATCTGTAGGTGTTAAAACAGAACTGAGTACTTGCCTGGACTTGAGCTCCACCACCATCCAGGACTCCGCTGACTCCGCTGCGGCAGCCCCCGCAGCAGACATGGTGGTGGGTGCAGCCCATAGACCTCAGGGCACGGCGACTGACACCGGTGGGCTTCCCGGCATAGTGTCAATAGCTGAAGGTTGCCCCATCATAGGCGCTGAGTTCCAGGCAGCAGGAACCAGGGGACACTCCTTTGTCGGCTCAGGCTCCAGGGATCCGGGACCGCCCCTCTCCTGTTCATTACGCGGCTGCGGGGCTAGCATAGAGTCCACCAGGACCACAGGCTCCTCCATCATCAGGCGGCTCCGACCTAGGACCGGCTGGCACTTGAGGAAGGCGGGAGGAGACACGGGGAGATGGGTAAGAGACTGGTGACAGCAGCAGGCAGTGAGGACTCAGCCGAAGGGGGCTGCTGATGCTGAGCCTCACCACAGGGAATAAAAAAAGGAGTTTCATTATAATGTGCGAGACAATGAAAAAAACTCTTGCCTTATTTCCTGGGGCGTGATGGTGACCGTGGCTGCTGCCCCAGGCCCGTCGGGGATCATCAGGTGAGGAGGCAGGGACCGACGATGCACCGGAGTCCGGGAACGCTGGCGCAATGGCACCTTCTCCGCCTTTCGCAACAAACCTCCCTCCCATTGTGGCATAAGCTCCAGATGGAGCCATGGCTTATATTCCAGGAGAAGCTCAGTCTCCGCTGCCAAAACTCGCTGGCACTCCTCCAGCTCCTCTGCACTACGACTGTCTGAAGGCCCAAAGGCTGCATGCCCAATCCAGCAGGCTGCGGGACACTGCTCGGTGGGGAGAGACGAGATCACAGCTGGATGATGGCTCCGGGCTCAAGGCTTCTGTCCCAGGAATTGCCTCCTCCACAGCACAGGCTCTGGTGGCGAGGAAGCTTCCCTCAGCCCGCGGAGCCGGCGATGAACGTGATGAAAGGAGGTGAGGAGATCTACCAGTATTCCACACCTGCAGCTCCTCCTTGGGAGTGCGGGTTCAGTAAACATCCGACACTATGTCCTCCAAAAGTCCAGCCGCCCAACACTCATCCTCATTTATCCCAACACTCCCGTAGTCCGTGCGGCCAGACATGCCGAAACAACCGGACGAAAAATATGGGAGGTCAGCAAAGAGAGGGGGGAAAAAAACAGCAAAAATGCACAGTGACTGGTGTCCCCACCTAGGTCATGTCCTTCTGTCATAAGCTGCCCTTTTTAAGGGCTACAGAAGGACACCAAATGCTCACTGTGGTTTCTGCACATTTATTAACATAAAGACGAGCACACAACATGTCATGAACTCCTCCGTGCACCCTATTTTACGCACGGTGGAGAGAAGGAAGGATGAGGATTTAAATGCAGGGATTCACCACACACACATTTATTGACAGAACAGTTACAGTGACAAGTGATATGATGGCTGCGCTCGGGGAAACGGAACACAGCGGGTTGCTCAACACACCTGCGGGGGACGTAAACTGGGCTAAGCTTAAGCGTAACGAAGGTGCTGCAGGGAGAAACACTGCCAGAAGCGAAATGGGATTGAACTGGGAAAAGGAACGCTTCTGGCGTAGCGTAAAGGCAACACAGAGAAAACTCTAGCAGTTTACTCACAGGGGAGCAGTCCCAAAAAGTCCAGCTATCCAAGTGAGTGCAAGCAGTCCTTCAATGACGTGATGGTTAGATGGTGAAGCACAGTCATCCAACATGTACAATGCTCCAGTGGCATCTGTGTAGCGAAGAGCTCCTTTAATACAAACGCCGCTGGCGTGACAAATAAGGAACACCTGGGCGAGGCACGGACGGATCATTACCAGGGACTGGAAACAGCTGATAAGCCAGAGGGAGAGCAAGGGGGCGTGGCTGGGCCGGCAGCCTGTCAGCAGCGTGACAGAAAGGAGATGACAAATGCTGACTAACAGCTGCCGGTCAGACAGTGGCTTTGGACATGGAAAAACGTACCAGAATACATCAAAATACACATCCCCAGCAAAGCCAACCCCACAAAGAGATTGAGGCCGAGCCGGGGAAAGCCTAGCCGGCTCGGCACGTGACACAACAAACACTACATATACCAATAATGAATTGCTGAAGGCGCCGGAGGAGAGCGGGGCTCAACGTCTGCAATTATTCTGCAATTATTTTAGCAGAATTCTCAGCCTTAATACCTGGTTGTGTTCAACATGTCTTACTTTTAACATTGGTTTTATAGACAATTTCAACCTGTTTTGGAACCACCCATCATTTATGAGGCCAGACGGCATCCATCCAAATAGACTTGATGCACATGTTCTAAGGGACAATCTGTTTTATTCCATTCAGCATCTTTTAGTACAGTGACTGAAAGCTGGAATGTTAACTCACCCCGAAGTACCTGGGTCTGTCAACCAGCCCTTTTTTTGCGTCCACTTCTCATATTAATCCTACTAATACAAATAATTCTCACTGCTTAGATCAGTCTTCAGTTCATAACCCCATAGAGATTGTATCTGTCTCCCATTACCCAAAGCATTATAACCCAAGACAAATAGGGGCAGCGCCTTGATCCGGTGGAGGAGATAGGAGAGAGAAGGATGGTGGCTAAACTGTCATCTCTGCTGGAGTCCGAATTCCACCCTATGCAGGACATACTGAATGCACTGAGGAGCTCATTTAGCGGCAGACTACATCATCCCAGGTGCACAACCGAGAGGTTTCGCAGGTCCTTCCTACCAACAGCTGTCAGACTGTACAACCTAAGCAGGGCTGCTCACAGAGATAGCAAAAAGGCGTAACAAACTAATAGTTTTTTTGAATGCAAAAGATGCAATAGACTTACACAATGGTCCCCTCCGGCATACAACTAGGAAAATACCGGTCACTATGGAGGGTGAGAATATGTATGGACACATAATCATACCATGTAGGATAACTAAGTAGACGGTTATGCTGTTTCATCCCATCTAGCAACAATGCTCTGCATTGTGTGTGTTTATATATTTACATATTTATTCCATCTAGCTACAATGCTCCGCACTGGGTGTGTTTATATTTATATATCTATATATTTATTCCATCTAGCTACAATGCTCCGCTCTGTGTGTTTATATATCTACATATTATTCCATTTAGCTACATTGCTCCGCACTGTGTGTGTTTATATATTTACATATTTATTCCACCTAGCTGCAATGCTCCGTACTGTGGGTGTTTATATATCTACATATTTATTCCATCTAGCTACAATGCTCCGCACTCTGTGTGTTTATATACTCATATATTTATTCCATCCAGCTACAATGCTCTGCACTGTGTGTCTGTGTGTGTGTGTGTGTGTATACACTACCGTTCAAAAGTTTGGGGTCACCCAGACAATTATTTTGTGTTTTCCATGAAAAGTCACACTTCTCTATCACCATGAGTTGTAAAATGAATAGAAAATATAGTCAAGACATTGACAATGTTAGAAATAATGATTTGTATTTGAAATAATAATTTTTTCCTTCAAACTTTGCTTTCGTCAAAGAATCCTCCATTTGCAGCAATTACAGCATTGCAGACCTAACATGATTGCACAAGGGTTTTCTAATCATCCATTAGCCTTCTGACGCAATGAGCAAACACATTGTACCATTAGAACACTGGAGTGATAGTTGCTGGAAATGGGCCTCTATACACCTATGTAGATATTGCACCAAAAAACAGACATTTGCAGCTAGAATAGTCATTTACCACATTAGCAATGTATAGAGTGTATTTCTGATTAGTTTAAAGTTATCTTCATTGAAAAAAAGTGCTTTTCTTTCAAAAATAAGGAAATTTCTAAGTGACCCCAAACTTTTGAACGGTAGTGTATATATATTTATAGTAATATGTACATATGTATATTAGCTGCTCTTGCTTGCTTGTTTTTTTTCTTGCCTTCTGATTGTTGCTCTGAGTGTTGCTATCCCTGTGCTGTTGCAATCCTGGAATTTCCCCGTTGTGGGACTAATAAAGGCTTATCTTATCTTATCTTAAATACATCATAACTTGACAAATACACGCCTCTCTGCAGCTCCTCTTCATCCGCCACCCCTCAACTTAGCCCCTGTCTTCCCCATCAGAGAATCATTGTCTGCTCCCTCCAAAGTTAATAAAAATATAAGGTATAAGCATCCCAAAATGATTACACAAAAAGTTGGTAAAACTCAAATTAAACACCAAGTCTCTAAATTTAATGATTTGGCATCCCTTCCTCCTCATAATTTAAAAATTAAATCCGGTGTGTTAAATATTAGGTCTCTAACTCCCAAGTCTCTGCTAGTCCATGATCTGTTAATTGATCATCAGATTGATTTAATATCCCTTACAGAGACTTGGTTAGGGCAAGAGGATTATGTTGGTTTAAATGAATCAACTCCCTCTGGTTATTTAAACTATCAAAATCCCAGAAGTTTTGGTCGTTGAGGAGGAGTAATGACATTTTACCATTCTAAATTACTCGTTAATGTAAAGCAAAAAACATGTTTTAATTCCTTTGAGGGCCTGGTCCTCAGTATTGAGCATGTTAGCAATTTTAGGTTAAACCCAATTTTCTTTGCCATAGTTTATCGTTCTCCCTCAGCCTACTTTTTTATCCGAATTTGCTGAATTCTTAGCTTATTTAGTGCTGAAATCAGATAGACTAGGGGATTTTAATATACATGTAGATGTTGATAGTGACTGTCTTAATATGGCATTTAATTCAATATTAGATTCGATGGGGTTTTCTCAGAAAGTAGAAAATTCTACCCATTATCTCCACCACACATTGGACCTTGTTCTGACATATGGCATAGAAATAGAAAATCTGGTATCAGAATCAGAATCAGAATCAGAATAGATTTATTGCCAAGTACATTAACAGATCACTGATAACATACGAGAGAATTTGACTTGACACAGAAAATGAACCTGCATTTCCAGTGACGCGGCAGCATCAGAGACGCGCCTGCCAACAGGATAGTGGGTACAATAGCATGAATAAGAATAATACGAGGAACAATAGGAAGGAGCAAAAAAATCACTGATTCAAAATACTGGTTACATAATTAATCAATATTAAGATTTCAAGGAAAAAAAAAGCTCGATGCACATTCGCTACACAGGATTCACGAGACACAAGAGAGCAGTGTATATCTTTATTCAGTTCATGGATCAATGTGTGTGCGGTGTTGAGCAGTGTTGATGATAATAAGAGAGACACCAAGGACTCTTGGCAGGAGGTGTTTTGTCTGGCTGGCGCCGAGTCCTTATCTGGCACTCTCCAGATGGCTGTCCAAGGCCTTGTGCTCGATGATTTTGAAAACACAGTCTGCAGACAGCCAGGAGGAATTTTCATGGGGAATTGAGCCAAATAGGACTGATCACAGAGAAGGCTTATATTTCTTCTGTAGATTCAGTACTTAATCCTTCATTACGGGGCTTTAAATCCGTCGTGGAGAGACCTAAGCGAGACCATGATGTAATCCACCTTACGAGACAGTTCTCCAGTAGTCGCTATCAGGGTCTTCTCCAGTTTTTCAATTTGATAGATGCACCTCGCCTGGCCAGCATTTTGATAGGTTGAATCCATCTTCAGCAATTTGCAGTAAACCAGGACAATTCCAGTCCCAATCAGAAAGATCCCGATCACCATTATTACGAAGATAAACAAATCTTCAATATCTTCGATAGAGAGATTAGTGAGACACAGCATTCTCCAATTACCTGTGTCACGTAAATAGCCCGCTGGAGCCGTTCCTGCGGGGCAGACAGCTTCCCCCGGAGCACTTTTCCTTGTTGAAAAAATAGTGTCAATTGTGTTCAAAGCCCAGCTTATTAACTCCATAATTTCTTTTCGACGGTCGCAGTTAGACGCAGACAGACAACAGCAAGCTGGGATCCAGTAGTTGGGAGGGGAGGAAAAAAGTCAGAGCAGGAGAGAAAGAAAAAGCGTCTACTCTCTTGGGAGGGCGGAAGTGAAGAGGTAGTGTCTCCTCATAGCCCTGTACTGTCAGACCATTGTCTGTTAACCTTTGATTTTACTATTTCTGACTATTTGATTCCTAAAGAAAAATATTACTACAGCAGATGTCTTTCAGATGATGTTCTTACCAAATTTACGCAGATTGTCTCCTCTATGCCATGTGTCAACACAACGGAAATAAGCTATGGAGAGCTTGCTCCTTCTGTAATTGATAGCATGGTAGATAGTGTTACAGCTTCTCTGCATCAGACTCTAGACATGGTGGCCCGTTTAAAAAAGAAAAAGTCTAATCAGAGATTTCTAACTCCTTGGTTCAACACAAAAACTCGTAGCTTAAAACAGAAGACTCGTCACTTAGAAAGGAAATGGTGTCCCACTAATTTAGATGAAATCTATTCAGCTTGGAGAAGTCATCTTTTAATTTATATAAAAAAAATCTCTTAGAAAAGCTAGAACAAGTTATTACTCTGCATTAATAGAAGAGAACAAGAATAATCCCAGGTTTTTTTCAGCACTGTAGCCAGGCTGACAAAGAGTCACGACTCTGTCAATCCTTGCATTCTCTTAGAATCAGAATCAGAATCAGAAAGCTTTATTGCCAAGCATGTTTACAGTGTAAACAAACGAGGAATTTGACTTGACATTGGGCGCGCGATAAGCACCTCCAATGACACGGCTGCCATGAGGGCGCCTGTCATCAGTGGAGGGTAAAGAGGGGGAATGGGGGAGGGAATGACACAATAGGCAGAGAGAAAAAACATAGTTAATCAAAATAAAGATTACATAGATAATCCAAATTGTGATTACATAGAAAAAAAAACCTCTAAGCACAATTAGCAGACTAATACAGATCACACAATACAAAGGAGCGAAGAGAGACCAGTGTGTGTGTAGTCAGCATGTAAATAATAATCAGTGTGAGTGCAGTGTTGAATGTATCAGTTGCTGATGTACAACAAAGGAGGCGCCTCCTGGCAATGGATAGTTGTTATGTTCATGTATACAAAACACAGATAAGCATGTCCCAGAGTCTCTCTCTCTTCGTGCATGCCAGATGGCAAAGTTCTGTATTAGACACATGATAGCGCTGTTCTTGAAGAGTCCGGTCTGCTGAACAACAGCAATTGATGTTAATTGTTTGGGTTAAGAAGAAGCCAAACTCTCTTCTGTTTTGTCTTCATCCAGGAGGAGAGGGCGCCGAATCAAGGTCAAAGGCACAGTTAACTCAGAGCATAGAATTTTCATCTCTCTTGCGATTCTGTGCTTCATAATTTCCATATACAGGCTTTAAAATCATTCCCTGGAGAGCACCAGCGACTCCAGATGTATACCACCTACTGAATCAGCCACCATTCAGTTCACCATTGCCGCTATCAGTGCACTCCCCAACTGGCCGAATTTGTTGTTGAAGGAGCTTTGCCAGGTCCTCATTTTGATCAGTTCTCCCAACTTCTTTAATTTCTGATACATCAGGAAGCTCCAGAGCCAAAATAGAAATCCTGTGATCAAAGCCAAACAAATAGAGATGTCTTCCGCATCTCAGTCGAATCACACAGACACATGAATTCCCAATTGTCCATGAGTCCACTTGGGCTCCCCCTAGCCCGATCTTCTTTTGAAGTGGTGTCAATCGCATATAAAGCCCACCAAATCCCACCAAATCCATAATTTTCCATTTGGAATAAGATTCATCCAGAAGAAGAGCAACACAGACACAGACAGAACACAGCAAGCTGGGATCAGTAAGGGAATGGGAGGTGGGAGAGGGAGAGAAAAGAGAAAAGCATCTGCTCTCTCTGAAGAGTTTACTAGTCAGGACTTTATGAACTTTTTTAATCATAAAATTTCATCTATTAGAGATAAAATCAGTCAGATTATTCCCACCGTTAACTTAAATACAGTAACTACTACAACTCCTTCAATTGATATCTGTTTGAATAAGTTTGCTTCAACTGGCCTTTTAGAGTTAGATAAAATAGTTTCCTCATCCAAGCCTTCAACTTGTCTTTTAGACCCTATTCCTACCAGGTTATTTAAAAAAGTCTTCCCACTCATTGGTAGCTTTATTCTTCAAATAATCAATTCTTCATTAACATTAGGCCATGTACTACAGGCTTTTAAAACTGCTGTAATTAAACCCTTACTCAAAAAGCCAACGCTGGATCCAGGAGTTTTAGCCAACTATCGACCAATCTCTAATCTGCCTTTCATTTCAAAAATCTTAGAAAGAGATGTTGCTCCACAGCTATTTGGCCACTTGCAGGGAAATGGTTTATTTGAAGAGTTTCAGTCTGGGTATAGAATCCATCGTAGTACTGAAACAGCCTTAGTGAAGGTCACTAATGACCTCCTTATTGCATCTGATAATGGACTTGTTTCTGTACTTGTCCTTTTAGACCTTAGTGCAGCTTTTAATACTATCGACCATAATATTCTACTTGATAGATTAGAACACTATGTTGGACTTAATGGAACTTCGTTGCAGTGGTTTAGATCTAATTTGTCTGATAGGCTCCAGTTTGTTCATGTCAGTAATGAGTTTTCTTCCAACTTAAAGCTTAGTCATGGAGTTCCACAGGGATCTGTGCTAGGCCCTACTCTTTTTAGTTTATATATGCTTCCGTTAGGCAACATTATTAGAAAGCACTGTGTACATTTTCATTGTTATGCAGATGGCACACAATTATACCTGTCAATGAAGCCAGATGATACTAATCAATTAGCCAAGTTAGAAGCCTGTCTTAACGAAATCAAAGCTTGGATGACTTGTAATTTCCTGCTATTAAATTCAGATAAGACGGAAGTCATTCTTGTTGGTCCAAAAAACCTTAGAAATACCTTTCCAAATCAAACTTTTAGTCTGGATGCGGTTACTCTTTCTCTTAATAGTTCTGGGAGGAACCTTGGAGTTATTTTTGATCAAGATCTGTTTTTCAATTCACATATTAAATTTGTTTCTAAGACTGCCTTCTATCATTTGTGTAATATTGCCAAGATTAGGAGCATCTTGTCTCAGTGATGCTGAGAAACTGATCCACACTTTTGTTAGCTCTAGATTAGATTATTGTAACTCTATTATCAGGTTGTCCTAATATATCATTAAAAAGTCTTCAGTTGATCCAAACTGGTGCTGCAAGAGTTTTAACAGGTACTAGAAAGAGAGATCATATCTCTCCGGCTCTGGCCTCCCTTCATTGGCTTCCCATAGAGTTCAGAGTTAAGTTTAGAATCCTTCTTCTCACTTACAAAGCTCTTAACAATCAGGCCCCTTTTTATTTAAAAGATCTGATACCACCCTATCATCCTAACAGAGCATTACGCTCCCAAACTGCTGGATTACTTGTAATACCTAGAATCTCCAAAAGTACAATGGGAGGCAGAGCCTTCAGTTATGAAGCTCCTTTCCTTTGGAACCAGTTACCAATCTGGATTCGGGAGTCAGACTCGAGCTCTGTTTTTAAGAATAGGGTTAAAACCTTACTGTTCTATATAGCCTACAATTAGTGAGGAATCATGTGTCTCTGAACCCTCCATTAGTTATACTGCTAATAGATTTAGACAGCCGGGGGACCTCTAATAATGTACTGGGCTTCACTCCTTTAATGTTTGCTCTCTACATGTCTGTTCTTTTCATCTTCTCTATCCCCTCACCCCCCAGCCAGTCGCAGCAGATGACTGCCCCTCCCTGAGCCTGGTTCTACTAGAGGTTTCTTCCTGTTGAAAGGGAGTTTTTCTTCTCCACCGTCGCCAAGCGCTTGCTCACAGGGGATTGCCTGATTGCTGGGGTCTTTCTGCAATTGTTTCCCCTACATTTGAAAGTGCTATGAGATGACTGTTGTTGTGAAATGGCACTATATAAATAAAGTTGAATTGAATTGAATTGAACGTCCACAGGTAGACAAAAGCCAGGAAATGCTGGGCAAAAGGAAATGAACCAGTCAGAGCACACCAGGTGCTAATCAGCGGCCTTTAAAAGCCTGTGTCACTGACGGCTCGGCATGGAGTCGTCTGTCTACTCTGCCTGGTAATGAGCCAAGACCATGACCTTTCGCCAAGCCAAGAACATCACGTCAGGATCGCTCATGTAAGAGATCTCTGCATTCATCATCTCCTAGCCTTTTCCCCTGTGCACAGGTGGACCTCCCTGGCGGCGGACCAGCCTCCCCAGCTAACGGGGCATTGCCTCCTCCCTCACGGAGTTCCTCCTCACCCCCGCAACTACGGGCACCATCACCACCATGTCGCATGGGCACTCGGAGCCAGCAGAACACAACCTGTGGCACATTCAAGTAAGCTTCACCATCTGCAATTACTCGCTACCGCTGAACAGCTGTAATTGTTTCTGCTTGTGTGTTCCAGGGTTGCCAGGTCGCCATCAGAACTGCTCAGCTCCAGTGACTAGACATCTATACTTGCACTCACACACGCACTACACTCACTCACTATTCAATAAAGAATAATTGTCCATATCTGCTCGTGTCAGCGTCTGTCTCCTGGGTCCTGAAACATGTCAGTACGACTCCGTCAAGTTGACCCAGCGGACAGTGCGCTGTCGCGCAGACTAAACACTCTTAGCGCTCAGGTAGATATGATTTCACACCAACAGACAGTTATTCTGAACCAAATGACTCAAATTAATAGCCGGCTGGATCGTCTGGAAGGACACCAGACGTTTCCCCCGGCCGCTAGAGCCTTAACCCCTGCAGGCTTATCGCCTGGTCAAGTCAACATACTACCTACACCTCGCCTCCCCCCTGTGCCAACTCCTGCCCGGTTTAGTGGAAAACTTGGGGAAGCATGCGGATTTATTCTGCAATGTGAATCTGTTTTCCTCCGCGTTCCGGGGGACTTCGCCATTGATGCAAGTAAGATTGGATATATCATCAACTTGTTGGGGGGTAGAACCTTAGACTGGGCATATACAGTTATGGCTAAACCAAGTTATCCAGTGTTAACTTACCAGCGGTTTTTGGCGGAGTTTCTGGAGGTGTTCGATCATTCAGATAGGGGGGCGGTGTTGACAGAACAGCTGTTGAGCCTGCAGCAGGGCAATAGATCCGCCGCTGACTATGCCATTGATTTCCGGGTTCTGGCCGCTGAGATTGGGTGGGGGGAGCCATCGCTTTGTGGTATTTTCCTTCGCAGTCTCAACGCCGATTTGAAGGATGAGCTAGCGACACGGGACAAACCGGATAATTTGGGAGAGTTAATTGCCCTCGCTATTAGCCTAGATAGCAGGTTAAGGGAGCGAGCGGCCGAACGGCGGTCTACTTCCCGTTCGATTAAGCCCCGCCCTGGCTCCACTAGCTCTCCTCTGCTCGCGCTACCTGCGTCAGAGGAGCTTCCGGATCAAGAGGCTATGGTAATAGGGCAATCTAAAGTGTCAGCGGCTGAGAGACAGCGCTGCAGGGATCTGGGCCTTTGCTTCTATTGTGGGAAGGGGTCTCATGGGGTGTTTGAATGTCCTAGTCGGTTAAAAGGGGAGGTCCGTGGATCGCAGTAGGGGGATTCACGGACAAGAACTTAGAAGAACCCCTCACTAGTTTCCGCATACCCATCAGACTAATTCACAAACATACAGAACATTCCACGCTGGCTTTAGTTGACTCAGGAGCTGAGCAAAACGTTGTTTCCAGAGACCTGGCAACCCAGATGGGCCTCAGCTGTCAGCCTCTGGATCCCCCTGTCAGTCTCATCACCCTGTCCAAGGCATCACTGACCACCGGTTCCCATCAGACGGCCCCTGTATCCGTGATCGTCTCGGGCAATCACAGGGAGGAGATTAGGTTTCTGATCCTGCCTGTCTCATCCTCGCCCGTCATCCTGGGGTACCCCTGGCTTCGGCTTCACAACCCCACCATTGACTGGCAAGCTGGGAGCATTACAGCGTGGAGTACTTTCTGCCTGAGTGCCTGTCTCCAATCTGCGGCGTGTGCCCCATCAGTCAAAGTGCCTCCACCCTCGACGTCACCCCTGGATCTGTCCAAGATACCGGAGGTTTACCATGACCTGGGGTTAGTATTCAGCAAGTCACGGGCGTTGTCTCTACCCCCCCATCGACCGTATGACTGTGCTATAAATCTGAAGGCTGGGGCCCCTCTTCCTGCCAGCCGCCTGTACAGCCTATCAGCCCCGGAGCGCAAGGCCATGGACACTTACATCAAGGAATCCCTGGCCTCTGGTATCATCCGCCCGTCGTCCTTGGCCATGGGTGCCGGTTTCTTCTTCGTTGGGAAGAAGGATGGCTCATTACGCCCCTGCATCGACTTCCGGGGTCTGAACGAGATCACGATCAAGGACAAGTATACTCTGCCTTTGATGAACACCGCCTTTGACTCCCTCCAGGGGGCATCCTGGTTTACCAAGCTGGATCTCAGGAATGCCTATCACCTGGTGCGCATCAGAGAAGGAGACGAGTGGAAGACGGCTTTCCGGACCCCAAGCGGACATTTCGAAGACTTGGTGATGCCGTTTGGGTTAACCAATGCTCCGGCCGTCTTCCAGCGGCTAATAAATGATGTTCTTCGGGACTTCCTTAACTCGTTTGTGTTCGTGTATCTAGACGATATATTGATCTTCTCTCGCACATTGGAAGAGCACCAGGTGCACGTTCGAAGAGTGTTGCAGCGCCTCCTGGAGAATCAACTGTTCGTCAAGGCAGAAAAATGTGAGGTTCACACTGACCAGACCTCCTTCCTTGGGTTCATCATTGCTCGGAATCAGGTGCTCCCCGACCCGGCCAAGGTCAAGGCGGTAGTGGACTGTCCCACACCGACCTCCAGGAAGCAGCTACAGGGGTTCCTGGGCTTCGCTAACTTCTATCGTCGGTTTGTGCCCAATTTCGGGAATATTGCTCGCCCTTTGACTGCACTCACCTCCCCAAAGACCCCTTTTTGCTGGAGTGAGGAGGCGGCCAGGGCGTTTGGAAGACTCAAGGAGGAGTTTGCTTCGGCCCGTGTACTAACCCAGGTGGACCCAAATCTACAGTGCTTGGTGGAGGTGGACGCTTCGGATTCGGGGGTGGGGGCGGTGCTCTCTCAACGTTCCCCAGAGGACGGCAAGATCCGGCCATGCACCTACTTCTCTCATCGCCTGTCACCGGCGGAGAGGAATTACAGCATAGGAGACAGGGAGCTGTTGGCGGTGAAGCTCGCCTTGGAGGAATGGAGACACTGGCTGGAGGGGGCTGCTCAGCCGTTTGTCGTATGGACTGACCACCGCAACCTGGAGTACCTCAGGACGGCGAAGCGTCTGAACGCACGCCAGGCTCGTTGGTCTCTCTTCTTCGGCCGATTCAATTTTACCATCACCTATCGGCCGGGGAGCAAGAACGGTAAGCTGGACGCCCTCTCGCGGCAGTTCGATGCACCATCCACCGAAGATCAGGAAGCACCCATCCTACCGCCCTCCTGTGTAGTGGGCGCTCTGTCCTGGGGTATTTGTAAGAAAGTCCGAAGAGCGCTGAAGACGGAGCCAGATCCGGGGGGGGGGGGTCCCCCGGGTCGCTTGTTTGTCCCACGCTCCATTCGGGGTCAAGTGATTGAGTGGGGTCACGCTTCCAAGCTGGCGTGCCATCCGGGAGTGGGTCGGACTGTGGACCTTCTCCAGAGGACCTTCTGGTGGCCAGGGCTGCGGAAGGACGTTGTAAGTTATATCCGGGCTTGCGCTCAATGCGCCACTGGGAAAACGACATCATCCCCCCCGGCGGCCTGTTACATCCTCTGCCCGTTCCTTCTCGCCCCTGGTCCCATGTTGCCATGGACTTTGTGACTGGCTTGCCCCCCTCAGATAACTTTACTATGGTTTTGACTATTGTGGACCGTTTTTCTAAGGCGGCCCATTTTGTGCCCCTTCGGGGGTTGCCTTCGGCTCAGGAAACGGCGGACCTCCTTGTCCAGCATGTGGTCCGTCTTCACGGCATCCCTGCTGACATAGTGTCAGACCGGGGACCACAGTTCATCTCCCAAGTCTGGAAGGCGTTCTGCGCAGCGCTGGGAGCCACAGCCAGCCTCTCCTCTGGGTATCATCCACAGAGCAACGGCCAGTGTGAACGGGCTAACCAGGAGCTTGAGGCTGCGCTGCGTTGTGTCATCTCCTCCTGTTCTTCTTCTTGGAGCAAGCATCTACCTTGGATAGAGTACGCCCATAACACCACGGTCTCTACGGCCACGGGTTTCTCTCCTTTCAAGGCGTCATTTGGGTTTGATCCACCACTGTTCCCGGAGGAGGAGAGGGAGGTAGCGGTCCCGTCTGTACAGGCCCATATCAGGCGCTGTCGGCGGGTCTGGTCCATCGCTCGCAGGGCCCTTCTGAAGACCACTGAGCGCAACATCCAGGTGGCCAACCGTCATAGGAGACCCACCTCGGACTATAAGGTGGGTCAGAAGGTTTGGTTGTCTACCCGGAACATCGGTGTGCCGGCTGAGAAGCGCAAGCTCACTAAGCGCTTCATCGGTCCTTACACCATCTCTCGAATTGTCAATCCTGTGTCTGTGCGTTTGTCTCTCCCCCCTTCCATGCGCATCTGCCCCACCTTTCATGTCTCCCAGGTCAAGCCTTACATCGCCGACCCTCTGTGCCCGCCCCCCGCAGCTCCTGCCCCCCCGAGGATGATCGATGGCCATCCAGCTTGGGGGGTGAATGCCATTCTGGACGTTCGCCGGCGGGGTCGAGGTCTTCAGTATTTGGTGGACTGGGAGGGTTTTGGACCGGAGGATCGTTCTTGGATTCGCCCAGCGTTGATCCTGGATAAGCAGTTGATCCGCGACTTCCATCGGGCGAATCCAGGTAGAATTGGGCAGGTGCCTGGAGGCACTGCTAGAGGGGGGAGTACTGTCATGGCGGCCGCTGGGCCGTCATCTGCCTCATCATCTCCAGCTGTGCACACACCGGCAGGTGCTAATCAGCGGCCTTTAAAAGCCAGTGTCACTGGCGGCTCGGCATGGAGTCGTCTGTCTACTCTGCCTGGTAATGAGCCAAGACCACGACCTTTCGCCAAGCCAAGAACATCACGTCAGGATCGCTCATGTAAGAGATCTCTGCATTCATCATCTCCTCGCCTTTTCCCCTGTGCACAGGTGGACCTCCCTGGCGGCGGACCAGCCTCCCCAGCTAACGGGGCATCGCCTCCTCCCTCACGGAGTTCCTCCTCACCCCCGCAACTACGGGCACCATCACCACCACGTCGCATGGGCACTCGGAGCCAGCAGAACACAACCTGTGGCACATTCAAGTAAGCTTCACCATCTGCAATTACTCGCTACCGCTGAACAGCTGTAATTGTTTCTGCTTGTGTGTTCCAGGGTTGCCAGGTCGCCATCAGAACTGCTCAGCTCCAGTGACCAGACATCTATACTTGCACTCACACACGCACTACACTCACTCACTATTCAATAAAGAATAATTGTCCATATCTGCACGTGTCAGCGTCTGTCTCCTGGGTCCTGAAACATGTCATACACATTCCATTACACACACATATCAGTCCAGGCAGGGTTAAACCGATGACTTTCATCATCAATTTTACGCTTCAGAGTTGACAATGACAAGTTTTAAGATGCCTTCACACCAAACGCGAACAGGTGAATTTTTTGCGTGGTGCGATTACATTATAACTCAGTGTAAACATGCAAATAGACATGAATTCATCGAGGGTGTTGCAGACAGGCAAAGTTGTCTTTATAACTTCTGCAGCTGTGTTCAACCTGCTGTTGAAATCCCCAAAATAACGTCATGCTTAGGTTTACATTATCTGATAGGGGGCTCACCTGAAAAAGTTGTCCCTACCTCCAAAACTTCACAAGATGATAGGCGTTTATGTTGCTAACCTCCAAGCCTTGTTAGCACGTCCGTGCAGGAGTCCATGGGTAAATAACAACAGCATCCCGATTCAGCTGAAGAGGTCCCAGTCCTTCTTTCTCCAGGTGAGCGTCAGTCTCATTTTCAAACTAGTTTACTCTCCAACTCTGATACTTTTACTCCGATGATGGCAGAATCTCAAAGCTAGCGCTATCCCTCGGACGCAAATGCGTGAGCTTGCATGTGCTGACCTCTTTCCATTTACTTTGCATTCACACCGCCTGTTCACGTTTGGTGTAGGCTTGGTATCTTGCCACTAGCACTGTTAGCCACAGTCATAGAGCCCACACTTCAAAACAAATGCACTGCACTGTGGGCTGATGGTTGCTAGGCTACACAGAGTGTTGTGTTTATGGTCTGTAGTAATTAATTGATTTCTGCAATTCTGTGAAACATGTTGGCCTATGCTTCTCTGGCTGGACCACAGACTGAGCCTGGGCCACTCAGAGGTTGTTTCCTGGGCTGCATGTGGCCTGTGTGCCGCTAATGGAATAGTCCTGTCATAGATTCTTTACAATTATTCTACCTGTAGATGATGCAGGCTTGAACAGTCTCACAGAGACCAGAGGTGTGGTGCTAAACTGGACAGCAGTCAGCTTATTATTCACAAGGGTAATTTTATTTGTTTACATAACAAATCAATTTGTAGTCACAAAATGATATTGGTGTAGTAGTGCTTCCTACCTGGGGTGGACATAGGCTAGCTAACAGATGTGTCAGTGGACAATCATCTTTTTTTGTTTGTTTTTGCAGAGGTTCAGGCTTGGAGTCTGTTAGGAGTTTTTTTTTCTCTATCCATATTTGTTTGTTGCTATCTGGTGAATAAAATGGTGATGCCTCTCCCTCTTCTCTCTTGTTCTCTCTCCCAGCTCAGGATATACAATGTAATATTAGGAGGAAAAAACAACAAAATGAAAAGAAAAGTGCAGACCACAAAAACATGCCTGGAAATTGAAACACTCCTTGTATGGACATAATTGCTTATATGGTTACAGACATGACCAGCTGTGGTCTGAATAACAGCAGGTTGCAGTCCAAGGAATAAATGCTCTGAAATCATATGCGTTTTATTTCGGTACATTCCAGACTTCAGAAAATATAAAACACATATTTAGGAAAAGTTGTGGAATGGGAGACATGTAGATTTTGTTCAAACAAAGTTATTCACATAATAAAAGTCTAAACTGTCTATCAGACTGTCCAGCGGTTCTTTGCTAGTGTTCACTACTTGGCAAACCACAAAGAACTGTAGCGATATTTATTACAGCCATTTGCAAACACAACTATTTTGCAAATATTTGCAACTGTTTTCAGAAACATGTTCAAACTTCTTTCAGCAGCAAGACAAACTGTTTGGCAACCTTTTAAAATCCCCGATGAACACTGATGAAATTCCAAAGCTGCCATGTTCGCCAGTATTCACCACTCCGTGAGATAGGGGTAAGAATTCTAAGGACAACTATAGATACAGTGGTGTGAAAAAGTGTTTGCCCAGTTTCTGATTTCTCATTTTTTGTATGTTTGTCACACTTAAATATTTCAGATCATCATACCTAATTAAATATTAGACAAAGATAACACAAGTAAACACAAAATGCACTTTTTAAATGAAGGTGTTTATTATTAAGTTCCATCCATCCATCCATCCATCTTCTACCGCTTTTCCGGAGGTCCGGGTCGCGGAGGCAGCAGTTCAAGCAGAGAAGCCCAGACTTCCCTCTCCCCAGCCACCTGCTCCAGCTCTTCAGAGGGGATACCAAGGCATTCCCAGACCAGCTGGGAGACATAGTCTCTCCACCGAGTCCTGGGTCTGCCCCGGGGTCTCCTCCCAGTGGGACGTGCCTGAAACACCTCAAGTGGGAGGCGTCCAGGAGGCATCCTAATCAGATGCCCATACCACCTCAACTGACTCCTTTCAATGTGGAGGAACAGCGGTTCTACTCTGAGCCTCTCCCGGATGACTGAGCTCCTCACCCTATCTCTGAGGGTGAGTCCAGCAATCCTACGGAGAAAGCTCATTTCAGCCGCTTGTATCCGCGATCTCGTTCTTTCGGTCATTACCCAAAGCTCGTGACCATAGGTGAGAGTAGGAACGTAGATTGACTGGTAAATCGACAGCTTTGCCTTAGAACTAAGCTCCCTCTTCACCACAACAGACCGGTACAACGTCCGCATCACTGCAGATGCTGCTCCAATCCGTCTGTCGATCTCTCGCTCCATTTTCCCCTCACTCGTGAACAAGACCCCAAGATACTTAAACTCCTCCACTTGGGGCAGGAGCCTGTCCCCAACCCGGAGAGGACAATCCACCTTTTTCCAGCTGAGGACCATGGACTCGGACTTGGGAGGTGCTGATTCTCATCCCAGCCGCTTCACACTCAGTGGCAAACCATCCCAGCAAGAGCTGTAGGTCATTGCTGGATGAAGCCAACAGGACAACATCATCTGCAAACAACAGAGATGAGATCCTGTGGTCACCAAGCATGACACCCTCCATTCCCTGGCTGCGCCTAGAAATCCTGTCCATAAAAATTATGAACAGGATCGGTGACAAAGGGCAGCCCTGGCGGAGTCCAACTCTCACTGGGAATGACTCCGACCGAGTGTTGGCAATACGAACTAAACTCTCACAACGGTCGTACAGAGACCGAATAGCTCGTAACAACAAGCCCGATACCCCATACTCCCGAAGCACCCCCCCACAAAAATCCACGAGGGACGCGGTCAAATGCCTTCTCCAAGTCCACAAAACACATGTAAACTGGTTGGGCAAACTCCCACGAACCCTCAAGAATTCTCGAGAGGGTAAAGAGCTGGTCCGATGTGCCACGGCCAGGACGAAAACCACACTGCTCCTCCTGAATCCGAGGTTTGACCAACGACCGGACTCTCCTCCCCAGTACCTTGGCATAGACCTTCCCAGGGAGGCTGAGGAGTGTGATCCCTCTAAAGTTGGAGCATACCCTCCGGTCCCCTTTTTTGAAGAGAGGAACCACCACCCCGGTTTGCCATGCCAAAGGCACTGCCCCCGACCTCCACGCAATGTTGCAGAGGCGTGTCAACCATGACAACCCAACAACATCCAGGGCCTTGAGGTACTCGGGGTGAATCTCGTCCACCCCCGGGGCCCGGCCATCCCCCAGGCCCCCTCATGGATCGTCACCTTATCGTGGTGGGGGGGTTTGCGTGCCCCAGTGATCCCAGGAGCTATGTTGTCCGGGGCAATTTGCCTCTGATAGGGTCTCCCAAGACAAACTGGTCCTGGGTGAAGGGCCAGACTAAGAACAATCCAACAGACTCTCATGATAAATTGTATATCAAGGATTCAGTGTACCCCGCCCGGTATGGGGTTACCGGGGCCCCACCCTGGAGCCAGGCCTGGGGGAGGGGCTCGAAGGCTAGCGTCTGGTGGCCGAGTTTCCACCCATGGGACCCGGCCGGGCTCAGCCCGAAGGAGTTACATGGGTCCGCCCTCCAGTGGGTTCACCACCTGCAGGAGGGATCATGGGGGTCCGGTGCTATGTGGATTAGGTGGCGGTCAAAGGCGGAGACCTTGGCGGACTGATCCCAAGCTTTCTAAACTGGCTTTTGGTATTATTAAGTTGAAAAAAAAAATCCAACCTACATGGCCCTGTGTGAAAAAGTGATTGCCCCTAAACCTAATAACTGGTTGGGCCACCCTTAGCAGCAACAACTGCAATCAAGCATTTGCGATAACTGGCAATGAGTCTTTCACAGCGCTGTGGAGGAATTTTGGCCCATTCACCTTTGCAAAATTGTTGTAATTCAGCCACATTGGAGGGTTTTCGAGCATGAACCACCTTTTTAAGGCCATGCCACAGCATCTCAATCGGATTCAGGTCAGGACTTTAGGCCACTCCAAAGTCTTAATTTTGTTTTTCTTAAGCCATTCGGAGGTGGACTTGCTGGTGTGTTTTGGATCATTGTCCTGCTGCAGAACCCAAGTGTGCTTCAGCTTGAGGTCACAAACAAATGGCCGGACATTCTCTTTCAGGATTTGTTGGTAGACAGCAGAATTCATGGTTCCATTTACCAAAGCAAGTCTGCCAGGTTCTGAAGCAGCAAAACAACCCCAGACCATCACGCTGTCACCACTATATTTTACTGTTGGTATGAAGTTCCTTTTCTGAAATGCTGTCTTGTGTTTACGCCAGATGTAATGGGACACACACCTTCCAAAAAGTTTAACTTTTGTCTCATCAGTCCACGGAGTATTTTCCCAAAAGTCTTGGGGATCATCAAGATGTCTTCTGGCAAAACAGACAAGCCTTTATGTTCATTTTGCTCAGCAGTGGTTTTCGTCTTGAAACTCTGCCATGCAGGCCATTTTTGCCCAGTCTCTTTCTTATGGTGGAGTCATGAACACTGACCTTAACTGAGGCAAGTGAGGCCTGCAGTTTTTTGGATGTTGTTGTGGGGTCTTTTGTGACCTCTTGGATGACTTGTTGCTGGGCTCTTGGGGTAATTTTGGTCAGTCGGCCACTCCTGGGAAGGTTCACTATTGTTCCATGTTTTTGCCATTTGTGGATAATGGCTCTCACTGTGGTTTGCTGGAGTCACAAAGTTTTAGAAATGGCTTTATAACCTTTTCCAGACTGATAGATCTCAATTACTTTGTTTCTCCTTTGTTCCTGAATTTCTTTGGATCGCAGCATGATGTCTAGCTTTTGAGGATCTTTTGGTCTATTTCACTTTGTCGGGCATGTCCAGTTTAAGTGATTTCTTGATTGAGAACAGGCATGACAGTAATCAGGCCTGTGTATGATTTGATTTTGATTTTGTGTACTTTATTGATCCCCAGAGGGGAAATTCAGGGCATCCACCTGGATGGATGAAGCAGCCATCGTATGGCACTATCCCTTCACCATTCACACACACATTCACACCTAGGGCCACTTTAGAGTTAACCTAACCTGTTAACCTAACCTGCATATTTTTGGCCTTTGGGAGGAAACCAGAGAAATCCCAGAGTAAACTCACATAGCAGATAGCATGCAAACCCCACACAGATCACTGTTGGTCAGGGACTGGGATCAAACCCGGGATCCCATGGCCAAGGGTGAGTTGCTGTGCTGCCACAGTGCTAACTACTGTGCAAAGATGTGATAAACCACAGCTAATTTATGTTTTAACGGGAAAGGGGGGGGGGCAATCACTTTTTCACACAGGGCCATGCAGGTTTGGATTTTTTTTACCCTTAATAATAAACACCTTCATTTAAAAACTGCATTTTGTGTTTACTTGTGTTATCTTTGTCTAATATTTAAATTTGTTTGATGATCTGAAACATTTAAGTGTGACAAACATACAAAAAAAAAGAGAAATCAGGAAGGGGACAAACACTCTTTCACACACACCACTGTATGTTTAAAAATACTTCAACTCAAGTAGATGGCAGAGTCCATACTATAACAATAACAAAAGTAGAAAATGAAAATATCATTGGGATCACTGTCTGAGAAATTTGATGAATGATAGAACACCCAATACAAAACATCCAGCTGGACTTAATGACATTGTGCATGAAGTTAACATTCATCAGAGTTGTGCTTTTGGCCCCTTGACAGGTAGTGCATTAAACCAGTTTTACAACGATTCAGGGGCCACAAAAGTCACTGATAGAAAACAGCTGGTTGAAATAATATTAAAAATAAAACTGGCTGCTTTTGGGGAAATCGTCATCCTACTGTATTATTCTGTTACAAAATTGATTCAAAGATGTCAAAAATGAAAAAAAAAATGAAAAAAGAATATCTGTGTGCAACTGACAATATATATCATTAAATTATTATAAGATTTAAAACTACGGTTGAACGAATGGACACTGAGACAAGGACGGAGGATGAGAGGAAGACCAAAGAAATGATGGAGAGATGACATAGAAGAAGTCACTGGGAAGTCCTGGATGAGAACTGCACAAGATCGTGTTGCATGGCAGGAGTTGTGGGGGCCATCTACCAGTAGTGGCATGAACAGGCTCTAGATAATGATGATGATGATGAAAACTACAGTTATACACTGATACATAAATTTAACCAATGAATTGCACATTTTTCTATAATAAATTGTGATTAATTGATAAACTTTTGAGAAAGAATCAGTGATAAAGAAGTATATTTTAGGAAGTTTTAATTGCATTTTATTCAGTGAATATACCTGTGACCCTCATATTAAGCAAAAATACTTGGATCCCCAGTTAGTTTTCAAACTACTTTAACTACCCTAACTACTTTTAATTTTGTTGTCACATTTCCTCATTTATTATGAAATGGTCAGAGAGAAAATCACTGCTTCAACTTAATCAGGGGTCAGTTTCCCTAAAAACGCCTAACAATAACACACCCAAAGTAAATCAAAAAGCTGTTCTTCAACCCTTTGGAGTACCTTCATGGGGTTGGTCTCATTTAAAAGAAAACACTGGGGTTTTTTTTGGCAAAACAGTCAGAATCCCTCTAAGTGCTTCTGCCACTGAGTAACAATGTTTTAAACATACTGAATTTGAAGAAAATAAAGTCCGCCTGGGTGTGTTGTTTTTTTTTTTTAGATACAAATGCTTGCAAATAACATACAGCTGTTAGATACTGGCTGGAAAACACAATAGGAATGTAGAACCAAGTGTTATCAAGTTCAGGTCAAAATTTTATAACAATACCACAAAAAATGAATATATTACACAGCTTTTTTCTTGGGGTGTAACCAGGCGTTTTTGAACTGTGCCATTTGGCACAGTTAATCTTTCACCTTGGAAAAATGTCTATAACTTTAGAATGCTTCAACAGAGGTCAAGTGGACCCCTGACCAAGTGAGCACCCCAAGTGGACCCCGGAATCCAATCTGTACATGTACAAGTACATTCTCCATCCTTTGATTTATACATGCGAAGAAGGAGAACAACAAGAATTTGTGTAAAGTTGCTGGACAGACTTTACCCAGTCACTAAGAAGTGTAAAAAAATCAAAAACAAATTAAAACACACACACACACACACACACACACACACACACACACACACACACACACACAAATATATATATATATACTATATATATATATATACACTACCGTTCAAAAGTTTGTGGTCACCCAGACAATTATTTTGTGTTTTCCATGAAAAGTCACACTTATTTACCACCATGAGTTGTAAAATGAATAGAAAATATAGTCAAGACATTGACAAGGTTAAAAATAATGATTTGTATTTGAAATAATAATTTTTTCCAGATACTCAACCTGCTCAAAGGAAGGTCAGTTTTATAGCTTCTCTAACCAGCTAAACTGTTTTCAGCTGTGCTAACATGATTGCACAAGGGTTTTCTAACCATCCATTAGCCTTCTGACGCAATGAGCAAACACATTGTACCATTAGAACACTGGAGTGATAGTTGCTGGAAATGGGCCTCTATACACCTATCTAGATATTGCACCAAAAACCAGACATTTGCAGCTAGAATAGTCATTTACCACATTAGCAATGTATATTAGATATTAGAGTGTATTTATGATTAGTTTAAAGTTATCTTCATTTTAAAAAACACTGCTTTTCTTTCAAAAATAAGGAAATTTCTAAGTGACCCCAAACTTTTGAACGGTAGTGTGTGTATATATACTGTATATATCTATATATAAGATAACAATTAAGCTGATATTATTACATTTCACTGCAATATACACAGAAACAAACACCCTCATCCCCCCCGCTACACGCACATGCCACACACGCCACATGAAAAACGTGTGGCCATGCGGGACCTGCGAAAACCAATCGGTCAAAAGTTATTTTTATTTCAATTTTTTTTATTTTTATTTATAAAGAATAATTTACATTATAACACTTACCTGTCCACAACCACATCATGAACGTCGACGGACATCTCGGCTTATCTCTGCTCCGGTCCTCATTATCAGACGAGCTAGCGATTTCTAATTGTTCACCTGACCAGATGAAGCAATCTATGCTTTCGTGCTTGTTCTTTAGGTTTACTTTGTGAACCATTTTTCAAAACAAGTGAGTAAAATAGTGGCTAATGCTAGTTTTAAGCACAAGTTGGACTGTGCTCTTCACCCAAGTGGCTGCAGCCGGCGAAAAGGATTTACGCACGGGAACATATGGGTTTTGGGCAGCACGGTGGAGGAGTGATTAGCACTGCGGCAGCACAGCAACTCACCCTTGGCCGGGGGATCCTGGGTTCGATCCCAGCCCCTGACCAACAGTGATCTGTGTGGAGTTTGCATGTTCTCCCCGTGTCTGCATGGGTTTACTCCGGGATTTCTCCGATTTCCTCCTACATGCCAAAAACATGCAAGTTAGGTTAATTGGCATCAAACTGGGGATTCTAAATTATCCTTAGGTATGACTGTGAGAGTGAATGGTTGTCTGTCTCTCTGTATTGGCCCTGTGATGGACTGGCGATCTGTCCAGGGTGTACCCTGCCTCTTGCCCAAAGATGCTGGGATAAGCTCCAGCCCCCCGCGACCCGAAAAGGATTAAGCGGAAGAAGATGAATGAATGAATGAATGAATATATGGGTTTTATCAAGGAATGTAAAAAAGCCCCCCCCCCCCCCGATGTCCGGTACCACTGATTTCAGAAATCAACTGGATAAACAACACATCCATCATCATGATACTCAGCTACAACTGGCTCGTTGTATTTGTGGTAGTTAGTGGGCAGGTCCTTCTGGCTAGGTTTTCAGTCATTGGCTATTGAAGGCTGTAAAAACCCAAATCGAGGCTCTTATGGGTCGAATGATATGTCAATGAAATCTAAACCAATACGAAACTCCTTTGCCTTTCTGTTTACAGCTGTATCTGCACTGACCGTAAATACAGATTTTTTTCATTGCACATTTAAAATATGCCCGCCCCCAGTATTCCTGAGTTTAAGAGGTTTTATGGGAACTTTCCTAATAATCTTAACATGTGAAAGTACAAGTGGAGTAATCCTCCATTAGTTTCTAGAAAATGTGTAATCTTGACTTTAATGATAAGTAAAGCCCAATTCATTGTGGCAAAAACATGTTGGTACGTGAACAAGCGCAGTGGACGCATTCGTGTGCAAACCCTACGCAGAGGGTGGGGCTGACTGAGCGCTTGCAACCCTACAAAAGTGTAGGCATGTACAAGTACACAAATGGTCAGAGTGAACTGCACATGCGCCGAGAAACTCCCGCCAGAGGGAAGTGCTGAGCAATCCGCCAATATTGGGTGAACAAATGATTGTCTTTTGGCCCGTCTGTTTTCTTCCTCTGCCACTGAACAGCAAAAGCTCCTGTTTGTCTTGATTGCCATTGTATTCATGTACCTCCATCACTTTTGCCATTTTAAACGTCTGCTATTGTGCTCTTCTTTTGTGTTTGGATTGCAGTTGTTCAAATCAGTTTGATGGCTCTTGGCTGCCACCAACAGTATGGGCATGCGAACTGCAGATCATATTCACTGCACATGTGTGAAATGTGGCTTCTCTGAGCGGCAGCTGCAGTGGCTCAAAAACCACTCTGAATACTGCTGTGTACGCAAATGCACTCTATAGAACGCAAAGTTCTGAGTTCTGAGTTCTGAGGCCTGTTCAGAGTCCCTCAGAGGGACTCTGAACAGGCCTTTATATGCTTTTATACATTATTTGAAAAAGTTAGCATTATTTGTCTCAGCCACATTTTAAATCCAAACAGTTCCTTTTAAGTCTACTGTGTATTAGAGGTGTGGAAATTTCTAAGCTATTTGATGAACTGCCTTGCAGATATTCCATTAGTTCAGAATTTTTGTAGCTCTGAGGAAGAGGCTTTTTTGCTGGTTTCCTGTTGCAGAAGCACTGTTAGTCAGTGCACTTACCAAATGCTAAAGCTATGGTAGCAATATGTACTGTAAGTGGTTGCTATGTTTTATTAAATATCCAAAGTCAAAATGCCAAAGTCATAAATAAAACAAGGATATAACCTAATTTGATGATAACAGGGGTTCCCAGTTTCACAGTTAGATTGGATGCTCATATAAAGAGCAAAGTGCAACTCCTTCGGACCTTCTCTTTACTTCTCCATCAACACTCTTAAAGCAAGCATTGCATCTGTAGTACTCTTTCTTGGCATGAAACCATACCGCTTCTCACTGATCGTCACCTCTCTTCTTAACCTGGCTTCAGCAACTCTTTCCCACATCTTCATAGTGTGACTGATCAACTTTATGCCTCTGTGGTTATTACAGCTCTGAGCATCACCTTTGTTCTTGAAAACTGGTCCAAAAACACTTCTTCTCCACTCCTGATGCATCCTCTCACTCTATAAGATTGTGTTTAAACAATCTGGTTAAAAAGTCCACTGCCATGTTTCCTAAACATCTCCATCTCTCCAGATAATCTCTTGAGAAAACACAGAGACGCTAATGCATGCTTATATTTCCAGTCGTACTGGTTATTGCAATGCTCTCCTTTCTTGTCTTCCTAAAAAGACGATCAGTAACTTACAACTATTACAGAATTCAGCAGTCCGTGTGCTGACGAGGACCAGAAAAAGGGGGCATATTACACCAGTCACTGCAGAATCACTGCGTTGGCTCCCTGTGAGTTATAGAATAGATTTTAAAGTTCTTTTATTAGTTTATAAAACTCTTAATGGTCTTGGTCCTTCTTATTTATTTGCTCTGCCTTTACCATACTGTCCCTCGCATACCCTGAGGTCCTCTGGTAATGGCCTTTTAATGATACGTAAAGTTAGGACAAAAACCCACGGTGAGGCATTGTTCAAGTTTTTCAGCCCACATCTGTGGAACGGCCTGCCAGAGGACCTCAGGGCTGCAGCAATTGTTTATATTTTTAAAAGGAGACTCAAGACCCATCTTTTTAGTTTAGCTTTTAACTAATTTTATCATTTATGTTTATATACTCATTTAGCTATTTTATTTATTTATTTATATATCTTTATATTTTTTAATTCAGTTTTGCATTACTATATATACACTACCGTTCAAAAGTTTGGGGTCACTTAGAAATTTCCTTATTTTTGAAAGAAAAGCACTGTTTTTTTCAATGAAGATAACTTTAAACTAATCAGAAATACACTCTAATATCTAATATACATTGTTAATGTGGTAAATGACTATTCTAGCTGCAAATGTCTGGTTTTTGTTGCAATATCTACATAGGTGTATAGAGGCCCACTTCCAGCAACTATCACTCCAGTGTTCTAATGGTACAATGAGTTTGCTCATTGTGTCAGAAGGCTAATGGATGATTAGAAAACCCTTGTGCAATCAGCTGAAAACAGTTTAGCTGGTTAGAGAAGCTATAAAACTGACCTTCCTTTGAGCAGGTTGAGTATCTGGAAAAAATTATTATTTCAAATACAAATCATTATTTCTAACCTTGTCAATGTCTTGACTATATTTTCTATTCATTTTACAACTCATGGTGGTAAATAAGTGTGACTTTTCATGGAAAAAACAAAATAATTGTCTGGGTGACCCCAAACTTTTGAACGGTAGTGTATATATACTGCTCAAAAAAATTAAAGGAACACTTTTTAATCTGAGTAAGCTGGACTAGCCTGCCACAATTTCTTCACTTTAAGTTTTGGAGTGTTTTCATTTCCATCAAAAGACATGGCATCTTTTCATTCTTAACATATTATCCAGTCCATATCAGTGTAGATATCCAGCTTATTTTTGCCTATTAAAATCTGATGTGCTTTCAAAGTGTTCCTTTAATTTTTTTGAGCAGTATATATATATATAGGTATATTTATTATTCCTTTAACCATTTTATTCTCTTTTTATGTATTTTTATTCATGATCTTACACTGCTTCTTACTGTTTTCTATTGGATTTTATTTTATCTTATGTTATTTTTAGCTCTAGTGTTTCCTCACTGGGGGTCTTGGAACTGGGAGCTGTAATTGGCACTGGTGGTGGAGATGCTGCTGTGGTGGTGGCCCTGGCTTGGTGGGATGGAGGAGTTCAGTCACAGCATGTCTGTTGCAGTGTGGACTCCTTTGTCTGTCTGGGCCGGGGTTGCCCCTGTGGCAGTGTCTCTGCGGCTGTGGGCTGAGACCGGCTCCTGGAGCTGACGGTCCCCCTATGATGACATTTCCTCACTCTGGTCCTCAGTGCTCAGCCATGTTTTAACTATACCTATTATTACTTGTGGGTGGGGTGGAACAGGATGGGAGGAGGTGGGCTCTGGGGTGGGTTGGGGGTCAGGTGTATGGATGTCTTGGACGAGAGTGGGAATAGGGGGAGGGCTCTCTTTGTCTTTTTATTGATTTGTTTGTGTTTTATCTGGAACTGTTTTTAACTGTAAAGCACTTTGAGGTGCACTTTGCTGTATCACAGGTGCTATATAAATAAAAAAAGTTTAAATTTAAGCTTATTCCTCCACAGGCATGTCATCTGAACCAACTGCCTTTCCATTCTTCATCCTCTTCAAAGCTACCCTCATCTCCATCTTGCTAATCCTGTGAGCTTCCTGGTTCACTATCTTTCCTTCATTCATCTGGCTCTCTCTCATTTTCTTTTATTAGCTTTTCATTTTTCATCAGCTCCTCAAAGTACTCCTTCCACCTTCTCAACACACTCATCATCTGTTAGTACCTTACGATTGCCGTCCTTAATCAACCTAACTTGCTGCATATCCTTTCCAGCTCAATCACTCTGTCTAGCCAATCAATATAAGTCCTTTTCTCCTTCCTGAGTGTCAGCCTCTTATACAACTCACTATATGTTTTTTTCCTTTGCCACCTCTCTCTTTGCCATGCACCCAGACTCCAAGTACTCCTGTCTACTTTCTTCATTTCCCTGACAATCCCAGTTTTTCACTGCCAACCTCATCTTTTGAATATTTTCCTGTACCTCCTCATTCCACCATCAAGTCTCCTTGTCTTCCTTCCTTTGTCCAGAGGATACAGCACATACTGTACCTTTCTACCCATTTCTCTCAATACTTTTGCTGTACTTTCCTAGTCATTTGGTAATTCTTCCCTACCACCTAGAGCCTGTATCAACTACTTCCTGAACTTTGTGCAACCTTCTTCCTTCTGTAACTTCCCCCACTTAATCTTTGGCTCTGCCTTCACTGCTTTCCTCTTCATGCGTTCCAAAGTCTTCCTACAGACTACGATCTGATGCTGTCTAGCTACATTCTCCCCTGCCACCACCTTGCAGTCTCCTATCTCTTTTAGATTTTTCCTTCTGCATACGATGTAGTCCACCTGTGTACACCTTCCTCCACTCCTGTAAGTCATCCTATGTTCCTCTTTCTTCTTGAAAACTGTGTTCACCACAGCCATTTCCATCCTTTTTGCAAAATCCACAACCATCTGTCCTTCCACATTTCTCTCCTTAGCCCTTTAACTTTCTGGCTGTCATAAAACATGTGCGTCACCTGCTGCCTATGTCGCAGGTCTGCGCCTGTCACGGAATGTGTCCCAAAAGCACAGAAAACCCAGTTGTAACAAGCATTTCACATCACAAGATGTCAGACACGTATAGCTTACGGCTCTTCACTGGAGGACTGGAGGACTTCACCCAATCAAGCTGCCTCAAAACATCATTTCCAGAAATGCAAAGAAGGGAATGTAAACAACGGCTCCATCCCAACATATGAAGAGTTTGCAAAAACCGATAAATGCCACTTCCATGAAAATTTCACTCTTTACATCAAACAACTGTTAACATTACCTGCTCATAGAAGTTCAAATCATTTTGTCTCAAAAGCCGATATGTCCTATGTTATAGACACTACAAACTCATGTTTTTTTCAAAAAATGGTAAACGCCGGAAGCGTTTTTTTTTTTTTTTTTTTTCAGAAGCAGATAACTCCACAGGGCAAATCAGTGCTTGGTATCTGGATCATGTAACTCATCTTGGCTGCCTTCCTGGTCTGCTCGCTCTGACTGATTTCCCTGGCTGTGTTCGGAATGTTCACTCACTCACTCACTCACTCCCTACTCGCTATATAGTGAATTTAGATATAGTGGACTATACAGTAAACTCAATATAACAATAGAATTAACCGCTTTCGGACACTATTGGGCTTGTTTTCGCGGCACGGTTAATGACGTCATCACGTGAGAGTAAAATGTAGCAGACTAACGGTGGTAAAAAAATGAATACCTGCATGTAATTTGTAGTAAATATGTATTAAATCAAATTGTTTTTGCTGAATTATTAAATTTAAATACCTTAAGGTAGTTTATGATATGATGTGAAGCTCTTCTCTCACTGCTCTGTTGGCTGCACATTCACTATATAGTACATTATATGGGGAAGGAGTTTCTTTTTTCCCAGCCTTATTCATTTTCTTTTTATACTGTGCACACCAATGAAGAGAGAGAGAAACGTCATTTCAATTCTCCTGTATGCCCTGTACATATAGTAGTATTGACAATAAAATCTTTGCATCTTGAATCTTGAATTATAGCTTTATTATAGCTATATTATACCATTTTACTGAGTGGATATGCCTAAATCAGTGTGACAATCATACTACATTGATGCTTATAGACATTCAAGTATGTTCCAGACAAAATAGCATGGCTTTCGGGACTTGTCTGTTTTTGCAAAAAAAAACGTACTAATAAATTGCCAAAAAGTAGCAATGAGTTGATGTTTGATTTTTTGCTTTATTATGTCTGAGATACTCATATTTCAAGTGACAATGTCTTGGAAGCTGATTTGGAAATACTAACACCTATAAACCTACAGATGAAAAAGTGTTTTTTCTCATTTTGAACTCAGCTGGACTTATTTGTTTTTGCAAAAGAACTCTTCATATATTTCCACACGGAGGAAGCGTTTGCTCCAAATTTTGCCAACTATGATTCTAAAAAAGAGATTATTTAGCTTCTGAAGGGAAATATTTACCTTTTGTGACAGCAGAAGACGATTTGGAGTGTGTACACATTCATCTGCCATCGACGAAGCTGCACGTGATGACAGAGAACAATAGCGCCAGTTTGGCACCTTAATGTAACCAAAATTTAGGTGCAATAAATCATAAGATAAATGTGAGAGTTTCTCAATATGGGAGAGAAAGCGAAAATGACTGGCAGAAGGTGAAATAAGGACCGTAGATGATGAAAATGGATGAATGAAGACACAACAAGCGGTTGGTCTGATTGTTTTTTATCAGTTTGTGTAAATTCTACTGATTTTCTGGTTCATATACTTTGAGAATAAGGTAACAAAAAACAGAAACAAAAACGATGACAAAAAAACCCCCAAACCATCCTTTGTGTAAATATGTCCAAAGTCCACTTTTGACCGAAAGTTATGTAATTCGATATGGCTGCCCTTGCATTATGTAAATTAGATGCATAAATTTACTCCTATCTCAAACTTTGGATCATATTCTACATCTTTCTAATTGACAGTAAGCCATTATCTCTTACCACATTCAAGTTAGAGCCTTTGGAAATTGTCATATCTAAAATGAACATCTTGAAAAAAAAAACTTGACCGCCAGAGGGAGGTGAGCTGACGGGAGCACTGATGCGTCATAGACAGATAACAGGTTAAGACCATACCTACCCAAGACCTCCTCATCACCTCTTTTCCCCTCACCAACCTGCCCATTAAAGTCTGCTCCGATCACCATTCTCTCCTCCCTGGGAACACTCTCTACCACTTCATCCAACTTACTCCAGAATTCCTCTTTCTCTTCTACCTGACGTCCAACTTATGGGGCATACGCACTGAAAACATTCAACATCACACCTTTGACTTCTATCTTCAAACTCATGATTCTGTCTGATTCCCTTTTTACCTCCTGGACACTTTTCACATACTCTTCCTTCATTACCCCTACTCCATTTCTTTTCCCATCTACAGTATGGTAGAACAGTTTAAATCCACCTCTAATGCTCCTAGCCTTGTTCACCTTCCATCTGGTTTCATGAACACACAGTCATTACGAGTCATAGTCCCTATATTTAAAGTCCCTACTCTCACCTCCACACTTCTACTTTTCCTTTTCTCTCCCTCCAAACATACCTTCCCCATCTCTTTCTCTGCGATCTTCAACCAACAGTAGTCCAATTTCCACCAGCACCCTGTCGGTTAACTGCACCAGAAGCAATCATTGTTAACCTGGGCCTCGACTGATCTGGTACGAAAGTTTCATTTGTCATGATCCACATGTTTGATTTGGCAAAGGCTTTATGCTGGATACCCTTCCTGACACAACCGTCCCCATTTACCTAGGCTTGGTACTAGCACTAGGAGTACACTGGCTTGTGTACCCCCTGTAACTGGGTTATTTGATGAAAAAGTACTCATATGCTGCATTTAAAAATGAGACATAATAATTTTCCTTTTGAATCATTAAAGTGAAATGTGAATCAATTCATAAATTTACATGTATGTAGGTAAAAAAGCAAAATGATACATACAATTTGTAAGCACCATATTGGTTGGATAAGTCAGATCAGTACAAAGACGATGATGATGATGATGATGATCTCCTTTTATGAATGTAAGTTTCCCCTGTGTGGAATGGTTTAGTTTGAAAATTGTCTTTAAATATTATTATTTAAATAAAATATTTTTCTTAAAAAAACATGCACAAGGTGGGCTACAAGATACTGCAGGTAGGCTGGATGATGCTTATATTCCAGATTCTCTGCGACTGTTTCCACATGAAGGCCAATGCACAATGTGCTTTTGGCCCTCTTGAGGAAAGTGCGAGGTCAAGTATGGATGATAAATAGTGAGTAAGCTGGAGGACTGAGAGCAGCAGTACAGAGAAATGTTCTATATTGACCCTGTAGAAGTGGGAATGTGCCATGAAATGAGTTTCTGAGCTTGCTGATGTTTAATTTAATGCAAAGTAAGCAGGATGCCAAAGCTTATTTCCAGGATTTTTCATAAACGACACTGAAATTGACTCTTTCAATGAGGGTGAGAATACTAAGCAACTTGATCTGTGTATGTACTGTAAATGACAGAAGCTTAATTGTCTCCTGCCCCTTAGAATAATATTATTATTATCATCTATCAAATTGCTCTCTTGATAACACAGAAATAGTGTATATAGATGGACCAGTAAATGATTCTGTTTTTTTCCCAGTCCAGCAAGATTACAAAAGATATCACATGTGTAACATCACTTGTGTATTCCTGGAGTAACCCTTCTTTCCTTGGAGATGTAGGATTATAAAGGTTAAATAACTGCATACAGCTAACATGCAAGGATGACAGCAGTAGACGTCAGGTATGACTTCTCATACTTTAGTTACTTATTTGTGATCAATTTTTCTGTGCATTCCAAAATGTAAGAATTGGTCACAACATGTTTTCAGTGGCCTTCAGTTCTTTGTCTGTCTGATTCCAAGATTACCGAAAAACTACTAACAGAGCTTGGACCACAGAATAACTCATTATTTTCCTTGCACTTGGTTCACTCAATAAAACTGAATGTGGCAAAGGCATACTCCGTGTGCATGTTACTGAAGCAACTCTTATTTGCCCCTTTGAAGCAGGGCACATCACCATCGCACACCCTCTTGGGTCCCTGTGCTGCCAAACAAACCTCTGTTAGTTTGGCTCCCACTAAACTAACCTGGCTGCTTGCGACAAACTACATAAAAGCTCGTCAAGTGGCGTTAACCTCAGACTACCTACAAAGCAGTGGCTTGTTGGAGAGGGCTGTAGAGGGCTACAACATCAGTGGCTGCCTGGATCCCTTACCTATGTATGTGGCTGTTACAGATACAGGTGAATGCTCCTTGTGCAGTGAACTAAGTCAGTCAACCCTCAAGAGGCAGGTGTTGTTTGTTGAGAGAAGCTTGGTGACTGCCAAGACCATTTACAAGGAGGCACGTTGTCTGTTCAAGGAGCCAGGCCTGTCTCCTCTGACGATGAAGATGTTCTGATCAACATCCCCATGGAAATCTGGGCTGATCATACCGAGAACCTGGAGCTATAGTTTTAGGACATACCATCAGCTACAGCACTTTCTCCTAGGCTGCCAATAATCTCCTCAAATGATGTGCTAGTGTGCTGCCCATGGGCTTGTGGCCTGTAAGCAAAACAGGAGAAACTAATGCCTACTTATGGGGAACACATAATGATAATGGATTGCATTTATATAGCATCTTTCATGTCACCCAAAGATGCTATACAATGATTCCATTATTCATTCACTCCACAGACAATGCCAGTAGTAAGCCACTTCTGTAGCCACAGCTGCCCTAGGGCAGACTGACAGTAACATGGCTGCCAATCCATGCCAATGGCCTCTCTGACTACTACCGAGCATTTATTCATACACCAGTGTCATGAACACACTGGAGGGAAGGTGTATAAATTGCCCAAGGACAAAACGGCTGGGTAGGGAGGGTGGGATTCAAACTGCCAATCCTCCAGTTGTTGGACAACCTGCTCTACCTCCTGAGCCACTACCGCCCCAAAGGTTTTTCTCCCTAGTTAACCATGCCACTATGAAGCCACAGGTCAGCCACAGCTAGTGGATTACTATTCTGACTTCAATGGTGTTTTGTTTCCCAAGCTCCCACTGAACCATGGGTGGTTAAGCACTTCAACATTTGTGTAGTGTTGACCTTGCGTTCTAATCTATAAAATCATTCCTTGCTGAAGAAAAATTGTTTCAACTCAAAAGTCTGGCCATGACTTGCTTCTCTCACCCAAGGACCAGAGCTGTAACGCTACCCACTGGCCATAAAGTGGAAGTTAATCTGTTCTCCAGGAAGGAATGCCCCAAATGGATTTATGGTTGATATAATCCAGGCTTGGGAGTCAAGATTCTCCAGTAAACAACCAGACAGTTTCACAGTGCCATCTGGTAGACAAATCAGGAATATTTATTTTTTTTCTTTGCAGGGGAATTTATGCATTATGGACAAATGAATTAATTCATATTCTTTCTCTCAAGACAGTATCCGCTACTAAAGACATGGTTGAACTCTTGGGATGGACAATTGTGGTGAAATGTTTTTATTGATATGATTTAATATGTGTTGCTTTATTTTCAGGAAGAAAATTTTTTCATGCTTACCATCACAAATTAATCACAGTTACAATGTAGACACATTGTTTGTTCCCTTATTATTGAGGAGAATATCTTAGTCACTAAAGTTTAAGAAATTTATGCTTTCATGGCCAACTTATGTGTTTTAGGAGGATCTCACATTTCATGTCAAATGTCTCTCCCCCTCCTCTCTCTCTGCTCTTTGGGAGACCATAGCTGGACTTTAACTGACCAGTAGAGCTCCAGGCTTCACTGCATCTCCTTTTAAGGTTGAGTTTATGACTTCTGTTGAACAGGAAGCTCAAATGTAATTGGTTCAGCTCAGTTTCATGAAATTCAGTGAGATTCTGCCACACCCAAAAAAACTTTCCTTTGTTCAGTTTTTTGGGCATTGGTCAAGCTGTAAGGAGCCTTTTCTGCTCTTCCTTTTTTTTCTATCTTCCAAGTAAGGCCCAGAGCCTGTCATGCTCTGTGAAAATTCTTTTTCTTTTCTTTAAAGTTCACTTTTTCTTTATTTTAATCCTTTTCTTTAAATTACCGAGCAGGAAGATTTATATAGATTTTTTTTAAGCTTAAACCAACTCATTCCAGCCACAATACATCAGAAGAAACGGATCTGTGGCATGCTTTTGTCCTAATTTGACTCTCTGATTGGACCTTGTACAATAAACAAATTCCTTCTTTAGTGCATAAGAAGACCGCAGCCAGCCTGCTGAAGAACCAGCCCCTTTGTGATCTCAGGAATAGGCCATAACCATAGTAACGAGCCTGTCTGCCAGTCTTCCAACAGAACCCACGCCGGTCCAGTTGAAACAGAATCCAATCGACTGCCTGCTTACCCACTGGGACACAATGATTCTGCTTGGCTGATGGTCTGCCATTTAATTTAAACTTAATTCTTCAGAATATTCCTGGTATAAATTCTTTAAACTTAATCTCATGCAAACTCTCATCAGAATTTCAAAATGCATTTTGTCCTTTCATTAATTTACGTTGTTTTTCAGAGTAACACCAATGTTCCATTTTATAAACAGTTTAATCATCATTTTCTTCATAAAATTGTATCCACTTTTCTTAACCAATGCTATTTTATGGTTTTCCAATTTCCAGTATGCTGACAAGTTAAACTATGGTTTATTCGGTTCCACAAATGTTTGATCCACAGGTTACACTCAGTAACTCAATAACAGTTTATGATGCTCATAATACATGTTGAGTTCCCTGTCTCAAGTTATCCGAATGTGTTAGCTGTAGATTTACTGTATGACCCAGGTTCCCCCTGTTCTCTTTAGATTTCACCACTAGAATAGCTTTACTCTCTTGGACGTAGAGTGTCCCAGCTGGTTGCCTGTTTCCAGTTGTCTACATGGTGGCCCATTTCTCGTCACAATGTGTTCTTGCACCCAGTTTCACACTCTGAACGCAAGTGCTTTCAACATGCAGATGTTGCAGTAAACACGGTACAAGAGGGGGCTGAAAAGTTCATAGGCTGACCAAGAAGAAGTTATGTCTTTGAGGATCAAGAAGAGAGTGTCTATACCGCAGGGATCCAAGTGGTGCAACACTGATGTTGAAATGTTAAAAAATATGTTGAAAAATAAACCCCATTTGGTCAAATTTGACCACTGCATCATAGTCAGCCTATGAACTTTTCAGCCCCCCCTTCCCTCGTACAATGTTCAAATAAAGCTTTGTGCCACAACAGCATCCTGCCCCAGGAGCACATCCTTGACTGAGTACAGCAAAAGAGTTATGTGTCATGTGTCTCTGGTCACTCACACAAACTATCTTCACTGTCGCAGCAGGTCGCAACAGGTCCCCTCTTGCACACAATTTCCCCACATTTGCCTGGCCAGAGTGTATTAAATGTGCAAAACTTTCAGCTTCCTCATCCTCTTGGATCAGGGCTTACCATAGGCGTAATTTATAGGGGGAATGGGGGGTTCCAACCCCCCCCCCCCAAAAAAAAAAATCAAATCCATCCAATATAACCCCCCCAATAATCACATAATTATAATTAATAAAAAAAAATCTACAAGTGAGTGAAGAAGCTGTCTTTTCATTTGCAAGCAACGAAAAGTAACATTTCTAATAATCAACCAATGCACCCCCCATCCCCCCTGCAGACTTGGTACTTCCCAATCGGTGGTCCATACCTTCTCTGGTCAATACTAAGTCATTTGTAGCGGCAACAGGTGAGGTCACTCGTCAACGCAGCAGGAGCAGCTCACAAGTGAGACAGAATGAAAAGAGTTCCACAAGGGCAACAAACCATTTTAAACTGTTGGTTGTCAAATAAAAGGACAAAGCCCACTGTCCAAAAGGAGATAAATATATTGTTGTGTTAGCAGGTGAATTGTTGTCTGAAGTTAGCTGGTTGCTAGTTTGCTAATATGAGTTAAAGCTATGGGAGTACGGCACAGAATAAATGTGCTGTCTGGTGGGATTTAATTGTTCTGAGAAACAATTAGCTCTTCTCATGCAAATTTGGGCTTTACATTGTATTAATCATTTATGAAATGGGATCAGAATGGATTTGTTCGTCAGCTGTTAGAGTGAAATTTACATGTTTTGGTGCTCATTTAAATGTTAGTAGCTCCAAACATTTATCAAGGAAAAACAAACTCTATACCACTGGTCCTTAACCCCTTGCACTCCGGTCAATTTCCCTAAAAACGCCAAAAAATAACGTGCCCAAAGTAAATCGAAAGCTGTTCTTCAATCCTTTGCAGCATCTTCATGGGGTTGGTCTCATTTAAAAGAAAACACTTTGAATTTTTTGGCAAAACTGTCATAATCTCTCTAAGTGCTCCTGCCACTGAGTTACAGTCATCTAAACATACTGAACTTGAAGAAAATAAATTTCGCATGGGTGTTTTTTTGGATACAAATGCTTGCAAATAACACACAGCTTCAGATCCGGGCTGGAAAATGCAACAGAAATGTAGAACCAAGTGTTATCCAGCTGAGGTCAAAATTTTGTAACAATACCACAAAAAATGAATATATTACACAGCTTTTTCCTCAGGTAGTTCCCAGGCTTTTTTGAACTGTGCCAAATTGTGCCAAATGGCACAGTTTGGAAAAACGTCTGTAACTTTTGAATGATTCAATATAGAAGCTTCATCTTGGGCTCTAATGAAAGGTGACACTCAGGGCTGTGTGTGTGTGTGTGGGGGGTTGTCCCCCCCCTCGCTACAGAGGACGGACATCGGCCATCGCTACATGACGGAATAGTCATGTGGCGACCACGGCGTAGTCACCGCGGCTCCCCCCCCCTCGCTACAGAAGAGTAGCGAACTTCTCTTCCTCATTGTCAGACGAAAGCGACGCTGGTCCCTTGTTACGGACTCGTGGTTCTGGTCTCGGCGACCCGGTCAAAACATAATTCCATTATTGCGGTTTTGCGCTTCCATGATTGCGGTTTTGGCGAGTGATTTACGACCTTTGTCGTCAGCCTCCGTCGGTCTATGATGACCATGGAAGAGAATCCTAAACGTCTATTCTGCTGGAATAAAAAAAAAAAGCACCGCCTGTGACTGAAGAGGCCGATGCGCGAATGGCAGTCCCTGTCACACAGGTAGCACTTGTTGGTTCTTCCTTCGGGTCCTTTTTTCATCTGCAGCAGTCAGTCTCTCGTCACCCAGCCTTACAAAAAACAGCTTGCGAACTTCTGTGCTTCAATTGGCTCGCTGCATTCACAGTGTTGGTAGGCGGGTCCTTCTTGCTAGGTTTTCAGTCATTGGTTCTTCAAGGTTTCAGAATCCCAATTTAAGGCTCTTATTAGTCGAATGAGAGGTCAATCAGATGAACTAATCTGTTCGCGGCTGTGTCTGTAGTGGAAGAACGGAAATGCAGCTTTTATTTTCAGTGCGCGCTTGGACGCAGTGCCCTCGTGCGTCCTAGAGTGCACGAGGGCGCTCTCGTGCGCCCTCATGCGCTCTGGGACGCAGAGACGTGCCCGTCCGTGGTACACCGGAGTGCAAGAAGTTAAATATAAGTGCCTTTAAATATTGCTTATCATCCCCACAAAATTCAAGTTAACCTTAAACTGTTTGTTCTGTATTTTTAAATGTCATGATTTTGATAATTATAAAACTCAATTAGAAAGCAAGTTTTACCACTTTCAATTGTAGACTAAGTCACTCTGAAGGCTATCCTTAAATATCCACATAAAAAAAAAATGATTATTTTCCCTGCAGGTCATTTTCAGATCTTCTGTCTTCTGTTAAAATACTACAACTGCACAAAAGAGCATCTAAATGAATATATAAGATATAAACACCAACTAGATGAATGAAAGAGTTGATGCATTTCATCGGCCTAAACTTTTTAAAAAATATCTCATTAAGGAAAATATAGCACTCTAAATTTTATCCATATGCATAATGTGTTAAAATGAGTTCAAAAGCACAGCAATGCAGCATCGCTGATTTATTTGGAATTTAATTATTGAGCTTAAAATCACATTTCTAGTTTTCTGTTCCCATTTTATTTAATCACGAGACAGCACTGGGCAGTGATCAAACACTGAGATATTGATGGAGTATTATCATCACTGTATAGTGATTTAGTCCCTAGTATAGCAAGATTCATCACCTTAACACCATAACTTTTGAGTTTGTTGGTGTTTACGGGTCCATCTGCAATAAAAGTAGTGCTAAAAAAATAAATAATTTGATAAATAAAAAGTTGCAATGCTTCTTCCAGCATTTTTTTTTTTCTTGCAGCATTTGTCATCTCCTCCAGCCTGTTGCTTTTCCTGTATGGTCACTTCAGTACTGAATATAAGTGTGTATGTTGTAGCATCAATCCATGTGACTCCAATCTAGAAAATCACTCTTCACCTTAAAGAAATTGTTTCACCCAAAAATCTGGTCAAGAATTGTTTCCTTCACCTAAGGACCACAGTTTGAAAACACATTCCATGGTAAAAGGGCCGATAAGGATTCCATCTCGTGCCAGGAACGGATTCTTTTAAGGTCATAAATCCCGAAGCTTAAAGTACTCTGTGAGATATCAAACACCCCTTGACTGCATTCCACAGGTCACTAGGAATTATCCACAGCTCAACATTGCTCCCTTCTGTCAACTCAGGGACATATTGGATTTAATCAATATTGGAATTTTGGGTTTTATCTGCTGAAATAATCCTTTCTCCTAAAGACTTTGTTTTTCCAGGAAATACTGCTCAGAACACTGTTGAAGATGACCGCTTCTGTGTTGGACAATGATGGGTTTGAGATGTTTCATTAATCATTGATTTTAAACGTGTTGCATGTTTGAAAATTCTTAAATGAACCTTATTCTAATGCATGTTTATTATAGAAAGACAAGTTTATAAAAGTGCATGCTCACTGAAGGTTAGTCATGAATCACTGAAGTTAACTTAGATTTTATATTAAGTTTATATTGAATTTCACAGTTAAAATGTGTATATGCCTTCTGAAACTTATGCAACTCATCTGACTGGTACCAGCCAATCACCAGGCCGTCTCTGTTGGATGACGCCCCTTTCATTCTATTGGTCGGTTATAGACAAAGGACTGCTTTCTTATTGGACCATAGCCCATTCGAATCTCCCGCGATAGCCGATAATTGGTTCTTCCTGCTGCCAGTTATATTTTATGATCCGAGGAGTGTGCTCAGTTAAATAGAGAGAACTGCCCTAGTAGTTCAGTTTGTTTTTGCTCAGTTCAGTTTTTGTCGAGTTTTCTGTGAGTTTCAGAGGTCTTGTGTTCTTAAAGTTGTCTTTTGTTAAGTCTTTTTTCTGTTTTCTGGTATTTGAGGAGAGATTATCTTTCTTGTTGAGCTCAACCCTTCTAAATGGAGTGAAACTCCAAAACGCCTTTGTCCCTCTCCTCAGATGCCATGTTTATTCCGCTGAACTTTTCCTACTGATTTTCTTTAACTCGCTGCTAAAGTGGACTGATGATGATTTTTGGACTTTTTCCCTGTCTGATCCACATATCACAAAGTCAGAAGAACTAGGATTTCATGAGTAGAACTGTTTATATCCATTTTCTTTCAGCCTGTGGTTTTCTTATCGACTGGTGGACATCCTAAACTTGTGGGCCAGGACAGGATCTGTTGCCCAGAGGAGACATCACACCTGCCCAGGGGGCCAGCCATTCATTCTACCGCTGGCTCCACTCTCCGGACACCTGCTGCTAAGTCTGTGCTATCACCGCTGTAACTGAAAGGACTGCTGGCAGTCTTTCCTCCTTTTTGCCATCTGCTGGCGTTCAAGATCACTGCTGGACTCTAAAAACACAGCTGTTCATAAGCCAGACTTCACTTCCTATCTGCTGGGCTAAATGTGATGTCTAATTATAATTGAATATGACCAATTTTTCATGTTAACAGTTAGTCCATAAGCTTTGATAGGAGCTATCAAGCTGAAGAAAAAAATTAATATTCCTCTTTTCAATAATCTCCATTTTATTTTAGAGTAACTCAGAATTTTCTTTTTCATATAATCAGTTTCATTATTTTCTCCATAAAATTACATCCAATTTTAAGTAAATTTATGTTACAGTAATTTCACAGTCTCCCATTGCATTATAGTTACAAATTCAAAATCTGGTTTCTCTTGTTTCCACAAAGGTTTAACTATAGACTTTATGCTCAGGAATCCGTTACCAGTTAATACATTTGATACTTGTTGATCATTTCACCTGCTTACAAATCAATTGAATGTAATGTCATCTAACCTGAGTCTGAACTGTTAATGGTATAGAGAGTTTCTGCTTGATTTCTTTTGTGGTTGTGCTTTTGTGGGTCATGGCAGAAGAATTTGTGAATATTGAGACTGGTTAATGAAAGGTTCAAGGATTATTTATTAAAAAAATGTCCAAGTTGGACTGGTGCCCCTTTACGAGTGTTTCTCTCTTGTTTTGTGAGTGTTTGTGGTCACGAAGCAAACCTCCGTCCCCACACACAACTCTAAATATAAATTAAATAATCCTTGTACCTTATCACATAATCAATTGTTACTATGCGCTATAATGTATATATATATGGCCAAGTGTACAATTTTGGGGACCAACACAGACAGCTCCTAAAAATGTGGATCCTATTTCCTGACTGCCCCAAGAATAAGACAGCATTAATTTGGTTTGATTTGGTGTTTACTGGGACATTTGTGTCAGGCAAAAGCAATATTTCTCCTGAACAAAGATCACTTTTCCCTAATAAGACAATTTCATCCCCCCCAAAAACAACAGTAGTGGACTCTTCTAAAAAAAAACAACAAACAAACAGAGGAAACACTACTTAATATACTTTCACAATAAATACATTACATTTTTTTTTAACAGCAAACTTGTACTCACTCAAAAGTGGTGGACAGCCTGTCCAGCCCAAACCATTCAGAAAGACCCTGGACTGTGCTATCTCCCCTCTGCACAAACCAAACGATCCACAAAATTGGTAAATAAATTAAAAAAAACAATAATTGGTACATTTGTAAAACTTCAGACAAATTGTTTTTGAACACTAACACCGTCATGTAGTCTCCTATTCCAACTACGTGGATAACTTGGCAGAACACATTACACAGGATCAGCAATCAATCTTCATTTCTACAAAATTCAACAACCAATAATCTTAATACATCAGGCCACTTAAAGTGTTGTCTTAGAATATGTAAGATTATTTGTGTGATTTATAAACATCTTATACATATTTTCACTGATACATACTGTTAGTCAACAGTCTCTGATCAAGGGCATTCAGCTGTCGCACGGTGATGACGTTACACGTGCGACTAAATACTCTCCCAAGTGAAGACTGGATTATTTCAAAATATGACAGTGACACCTACTGGACACTATTGAAATAATAACTGTGTGAGAAAAGGTGAGATTTATAGATTTCATTTAGAAAGGGTAATTTTATTACTTGACCCGGCTACATTCTCCCCTGCCTGAAGTCAACATCTTGGTGACTTCCTAAACATCACCCCTAGCATTAAATTTTGATGTGTAAAGGACCATTCCCATTAACACCTGAGACATCTGGCGTGAACGAGACAGCATTATTACACGCACTGACAGCCAAGTTAAACAGGTTGCTGTGTTTGCAAGCGTTTTTCCTAATACTTCTGTGTGGGGCTGGCGTAGACGTGGTTGTATTTGACTGTTCCGCCCTCCACCGCGGTGCAGATACTAGTGTCTCCTCCAGTTCTTCAGACAAACCAGGGCTTGATGCAACTGGTAGTGAGTGAGGAGAGGATTCTTCACTGGGCCTGTCACTCACTTCAACATCAGGCAGCCGTTCACATTCTGTTTCACTTATGCTCTTATCATCAAAATGACTTTCTAGTTCCTCCAACCTTGGACCAACAGGTTCATGAACTTGTTCCACCAACAGGAACTCAGGCTCTGACTCAGTGGATTCAACTTCTGAGTCTAGATCAGTTTCAGGCTCATTGACAGGAGGGACTACTTGGCAGTTTGGCCTTGGAGGCGGTATAGGCCCTACACAAAGGCGCAGATTGGACCTATGCACTCCCTTTAACGGTCCTCTGTTCACTGGCACAACTGTGTGAGTCGTTCCTTGGATATCCCTGTCTTTATACACTTTGGATGATCATGCATCTTGAATCTTATTTCTGCCAATTGGACAATGGCAAAGGTACACGCACTGACCTAATTTCAAGTGGACAGTGGACTTTTGCATTCTGGCGAGCCATTCTTTTTGCTGCTTTCCTTTCAGCAAATTGTCTTGCTCTCTCATGTGCATCCAGGAGTCGTTCCCTGTGTGCTGTGAGCCAGTCTGTGCCTTCCTCTTTTGTTTCCTCTTGTCCTTACAGAGCATCAACTGGCAGATGGGTGTGTACTCCAAACAGCATGTAGTAGGGGGAGTAACCCGTCGAGGAGTGGGCAGTGACATTGTAAGTGTAAACAAGTTCACTCAGGTGTTCAGGCCAGTGGTGTTTTTTTCTCAGGAGGACATGTTCTGAGGAGGTCATGCAACGTTCTGTTAAACCTCTCACACTGGGGGTTTCCTTGAGGGTGGTGAGGTGTAGTACGAGTCTTCTTCACCCCATACAATCTGCACAGTTCAGCAATTAAAGTGCTCTCAAAATTTCTGCCTTGATCTGAGTGCAAGCGCTCTGGCACACCGTATTTCATGAACCACTCTTTCAGTATAACTTTTGCAGTTGTGTCCGCTTTCTGATTTCTCATGGGGAAGGCTTGACTGAATTTAATAAAAACATCGGTGACTACAAGAACATTTTCACAACCATCACTTGCACGCTTGAGTGTTGTGTAGTCTACTGCTACAACTTCAAGAGGACAGGTAGCAAGAAATGGGGTTTGGGGCACCATGGACTTTGGGTTGGGGCAAATTAGTTAATACACACCTTTGACAGTTTTTCACCCACTGCTCTACATCTTTGTGCATACCTCCCCAAAAACATCTCTGCTTTAAGAGACCAAGTGTCCGTTCTATGCCTTGGTGGCCCATGTGATTATGCACAGTGGTCAGGACTTTTTCTCTGAGACATAGAGGTAACAACAATTGCTGACTTTTGCCAAGATTTACGTCTTTAATTTCACAATACAAGAGTCCATCTTTTTCTCTGAGTCAGGGCCACTGTTTTAAAAGGGATCGGACTGGTATAGGCAGGGCTCATCTCTCTTGGAGGGAGGGCTTTTCTTTTCTGTACCAGAACTCTTTTAAAACTTTAAGTGTTTGGTCAGAGGCTTGGAACATCTGTAACTCAGCTTTGGAATAATTAGGAAGTGTGGGAGTGTTATTCTGGACTACATCACTTGCTTTCCCGTGGTCAGGGCCTGAGGCATTTAACTGCCTCACCTGGTAGTATTCAACCCCTGCAGCTGCTAACTCTGGGGATAAAGCTGTGCCTGCCCTGAGACTGTCACAAATAGCAACACAACCATCAAACTCTGCATCTTCTGAAAGGGGTTGTGACTCTGTTAAAGTTGGCTGTCTGGAAAGGGCATCAGCCGCGGAGTTACAACGACTGGGCCGGTACTTAACATCAAAATCGAATAAGGCTAATTGTGCAACCCAGCGCTGTTGGATAGCCCCTAACTTGACAGTGGAAACATGGCATAGCGGGATGTTGTCTCTCAGCACTGTAAACTTAGAACCAAGGAGATAACTTCTAAACTTTTCTGTTACCGCCCATTTTAATACAAGAAGTTCTAGCTTCATGCGACTGTAGTTTTTGTTGTTTTTTTCGGCCCCTCTCAACCTCCGACTTGCATAGGCGATGACCTTTTTCTTCCCACCCTGAACCTGATACAGCACGGCACCTAATCCAAGGTTACTAGCGTCTGTCTCCAGAATAAAATGAATCTTAAAGTCTGCATAACCTAGCATGGGAGCTCTGGTTAACTTGTCTATGAGCAATTCAAATGCTTCGGAGCATGCTGGTGTCCAGGCAGACTGAAACAACTGATTGGCCTTAACTGAGCTACCTTCCTTAATGCAGGCATTTACAACATCATGGAGAGGTCCTGCGACCTGAGAAAACCCCTCAATAAACCTCCTGTAGTAGCTATAGAAACCCAGAAAAGACCTGAGCTCTTTAACAGAGCTTGGAGTGGGCCACGACCTAACAGCGCTTATTTTATCAGGATCAGTACCTACTCCCTGAGCTGAAACCTGATGACCTAAGAATGTGACTTCTGACTGAAGGACACAACACTTTTCAACTTTCACTTTTAGGCCCGTTTCCTTTAGCCTCTGAAGGACAGTTTCAAGTCTCTCAAGGTGTTCCTCAAAGGTCTTGGAAAACACAAGCAGGTCATTCAGGTAGACGAGAACAATCTGGAATACAAGGCCACTCATTGTTGCTTGCATTAAACACTGAAAGGTTGCAGGTGCATTGCATAATCTGACAGGCATCCTTAGGTATTCATATAGGCCAAAAGGAGTTGTGAAGGCCATTTTGTGCCTGTCTTTTTCATGGACTGCAACTTGGTGGTAACCACTTGCAAGGTCAATGCTTGAGAAGCACTCTGCACTGATTAGAGAGTCCAGACTTTCATCAATATGTGACAGTGGAAATGCATCACGCCTTGTCTTTGAGTTCAGCTTTCTGTCATCTACACATAGCCTTAGACTACCATCGGGCTTTCGGACTAGTACAATTGGTGAAGCATATGAGCTTGAACTCTCCTTGATGACACCTTTCTTTAACAGTTCTGAAATGTGATCTCTAACCTCTTTGTACTGATTTGGTGGGATCCGTCGGTAAGGTTGGGAAACTGGGGTTTCATCCAGTACAGGGATTTCATGTTGGACGTGGTTGGTGTAGCCCAGGTCTTCATCCTGTACTGCAAAAACATCTGTATACTTAAGCAGCAGTGCCTTTAACTTTATTTGTTGCTCGGGTGTGCCATATAGGTGTAGCCGATCAAACGGGGCCTACATGTCTTTGTCTAGTTTGTCTTTGCCCTTCTGACTGACAGTGACTCCCTCATGTGTTGCAGATTTGCTCTGAAACCTTACTTCACAAGGGTCACCTTCACTGCACTCACAGTGGGTCAAAGCACCTAGTCTAGCTTTAGCTGGGAGCCATACATCATCTTGTGAGAAGCTGATTACTTGAACTGGAAAAACATGAGTGTTTGCTGATATTACTGTGGGCACGACAATAACGGCACCAGGCAGTAGGGTGTCACCTGGTTCTTGAACAAGTGTGGAGTTGTCACTAGTCTGTCTCTTAGGGCCTTTCACATATACGGTGGAGACTGATAGTGCAGGCAGGTAACATTTGTCTTTTCATGCTATACGTGCCATAGATGTCCTTCCCACTAGTTCTGCCTCCTGTACACGCTGAAAGGCCCCTCTCCATTCAGTATCCAGTTCTCCTCCAAGTGCTGCATCAAACTCTGTTAATATCAACTCCCTGCATTGTTTAGCAATGTTCATTCCTATTATGCCAGGTGGGGACAGATCAAGTTCATTAGTGTTTGGTTTATCATCATCTCTTATTATTAAAAATCCGCATTCTGGAAGAGTGACTCTCATTACTTGGATATCTAACTCAACATAGCCTAAGTAGGGCAGTGGCAACTTGTTGGCAGCAGTGATTTCTAACCATTTAGCTGTGCTGTGCATGTCTTCATCCTCCCCGTGGAGGTGGTTTCTGAAAAAGCTCTCTGTTGATGTGCCAACATTACTTTCCGAGTCAATGAGACACTTCAGGGGAACGCCACCTATTTGAATGTCGACAATAGGGAATTTACGAACTGCATTTTTCAAAACGCATTCTTTGGTCAAAGTCTCTGGTGAGTCCTCGGATCTACCTCGCATTGCCCGGCTCATAGCAACCGAGGAATGTCATTTCCCTGTGTGGCTGAGGTGGGTGTTGCACTGGTCTGCATTTGGGCTCTATGTGCAGGGCATTGCCCAGCTATGTGTCCTACTCCTTCACATCTCAGGCAGATAGGCTGGCCATCTTCAATATATCTGGGGGTTACTTTTGGCTGATTAGTTATGTTAGCACCATGTGGTTTAGCTTTTTGAGTGTTGAGTTCACGCACAGCATTTGTTAGCTCTCCAATGGCCTTACCTTGTTGAGCAATTATCTTTACAACTTCCTGCAGTGTCACGGCCAAGTCACTTTCTGAGTTACTGGGAGATTTACCATTTACTGAATGCCCATCAAGACTCTCTCCCACAGAGTTTCTGCTCCTTGCCACATTTGAACTTTGGGATCAGTCTTCAAGGCTTCACATTATGGCCTCCTCTCTAACATCAAACAAATTGGACTGCGGTTTCTCGCCGATGAGCCTTCGGAGCTTGTGGTGGAGGGTGGAGTCGTGCACCCCTTCGATAAATTGGTCCCGTATTGCTAGTTTTTTTTTTTTTTTTTTTTTTTTTTTTTTTTTGTTACTTATTTGTACCCGTAGGTAGACTTGGTTTGCAGTCTGGTGACAAAGCCACCGGCTGCTGGTCGCTGCGTGCGCGAGCGCCCTAAACCTACATGTTTTTGGTATGCGGGAGGAAACCGGAGAAATCCCGGAGTAAACCCGCGCAACACGGGGAGAACATGCAAACTCCACACAGCTCACTGTTGGTCGGGGGCTGGGATCGAACCCACGATCTCATGATCCCTGCGGTCCCCCGGCCGAGGGTAAAACTGTGCTGCCACAGTGCTAAACCACTGCGCCACCGTGCAGCCACCGTGCAGTTGCGGGTCAGTAACAACATTAGGAGAAGTTAACAGAGCGGAGTTAAGCAACTGAGAGAGTGTATGTGAGTAGTCTTTCAGGTCTTCTCCATCCAACTGTCTGCGAGCATAAAATGCATGTAACAACTGTGGTGTAGTACATTTTTCTCTAAATGCTTCACGCAAGTATAAAAACAAATCACTTGGTTTTGCTTGTTCATGTGTATGTAGCTTAACTTCATCTATTGCATATCCCCTTAAATGTGACAAAATTAAGTCTACTTGATCACCCTCCCTTAGACCCCTTAGACTCATAGCCTGCTCAACCTCTTCAATAAAATCATCAACAGAATGAGCATCTTTACCCAGGTCTCCATTAAAGGGTGCAATCTGTTTCTCTCTTGGAACATACACAATAGACCTTGGTTGTACATCACCCAAAGAAGCAATACTTGACATAACAGCATCATGCTTTCGACTCAGTTCAGTTATTACCTCCGCCAGGAGGTTATGTTTTTGCCGGAGTTTGTCTGTTTGTCTGTCTGTTTGTCTGTTGGTTAGCAAGATAACTCAAAAAGTTTTGGACGGATTTCGATGAAACTTTCAGGCGTTATTGGAAATGGTACAAGGAAGAACTGTTTAAATTTTGGGGATGATCCAGATCACCGTCCACAAGAAAACCGCCATTATGTAAAATGCCATTTTCGTGAATAACTACTGAACCACTAATCATATCATTGTCAATCCAATTGCTAGTCATATGTTTTCGTGGTCAAGGAATCTGAAAACGTACACACAAACACTGTATGGGGGGAACTGTGGTGCTTGGCGGAGGTCTGCGCTCTCCAAGTGCTTTTCTAGTTGTAAAAATTTAAATGTCTAGATAATGAATCCAGAGTAAGTTTTTAATACCACCGTCTCCAGTGTATTTCATCTCCACAATGCAAAAGCTGCCAGAGAACTAAACATCCACCTGAGCGGACTCAAGCTTAAGCATGCCCCAAATCCAACTTATCTTGGAGTGACCCTTGATAGGACCTTATCCTTCAAGGAACATCTAAAGGGGACGGCTGCTAAGGTGAAAGTACGAAACAACCTGCTCTGCAAGCTCGCTGGTGCAAAATGGGGGGCGGCAGTCTCCACCCTGCGCACCTCAGCACTGGCCCTTTCATACTCTGTAGCAGAATATTGTGCCCCTGTCTGGTCCAGGTCATCTTACACACACCATGTAGACACCCAGCTCAACTCAACCATGAGAACTATAACTGGAACAATCCGCTCAACACCACTCCCCTGGCTCTCTGTACTGTCAAACATAGCCCCTCCACACATCCGGCGAGCAGCATTAACTCAAAGGATGCTCCAAAAAGTTAAAGATTTTCCTCACTTACCAATCCATGCAGATATCTACACCCCACCCACTGCCCGACTTTCATCCAGACGGCCGATTTGGAAAAACCCTCCCCCAGCTGACTTTACCATCCAGACAGCTTGGCAAGAGGAATGGGAAACCAAGGAGGTCCCAAACAAACAGCTGGTGATAAACCCCAACCAACAGGTCCCGGGCACCAACCTCCCAAGGAGACAGTGGTCTACACTCAATCGCTTCAGGACTGGACATGGCCCCTGCTTGGCCAGCCTTCACAGATGGGGCAGTAGCCCTAGCCCACTGTGCGCATGTGGAGAGGAGCAAACTATGGAACACATCATAGAGGCTTGCCCGCTCCAAAGACTGGAAGGAGGATTACACACCCTCCATACAGCAAACCAGGAGGCAACTGCTTGGCTTAAGGACTTTGCATTCGCTAAATAAATAAATAAATACCAGAATGATTTAGTCACAAATCTACTCACAGATTTTCTATTATTTCATGAATAAAACAGCACACCTAAGGTGTGGTGTGCTGTGCTCATAATGTCTTTGCAGGCAGGATAACTGTTACTTTTGTCATAGTCTAGTTGACTAAATCACAGTAGTGTCCTTAGTTCATCTGCTTGGTAGGAAATGGCCACATGGTGGCAAGTGGTGACATCATAAATTAATGAAAAAACATTAGTCCTGTCAGAATAAATGTGTTAATCACCACAACTGATTAATAACAAAATAAAATGAGTTAAGAATAATGGTGATTAAGCCTCATTCAGAAGCTAGATTAACCTCAGTTAATACTGATTGCACTGTCAAGATGCTATTAAGAGGGAAGAAGGGCAAAAATCTAGCATGAATTACATCCTCCAAAATTGTCCATGAAGTACCTCTTTTAAACCATTTGAACATTAACTGAGCTTTTTTTTTTTTTTATATATCAGGATCAAGAATGTGGCAGCAGCAGGGTGAACCTAGAAAAGCACTCGGAGAGCGCAGACCTCCGCCAAGCGCCACAGTTCCCCCCATACAGTGTTTGTGTGTACGTTGTGAGATTCCTTGACCATGAAAACATCTGAGTAGCAATTGGATTCACAATGATAGGATTAGTGGTTCAGTAGTAAAAGCATTACCTCCTTGGCAGAGGTAATAAACTGAAGTGTTGGTGTTGTGTCCATGTCCTGCATCTGCAAACTCCCAGGCTGGGGGCGTTGCAATTGAATGAATGAATGAATTAATCTTTATTTCGAATAGATTAAGAGTAAAGGTTAAAAGAAAGTGAATAATATAACAAAGGGGGTAATAAAATCCAACAAGGTGAAATTAGACAATAGCTCCTCTGATTATACAATTAAACATAAGTTATCCGAAATATGTGATGGCTGAATCCGCAGCTTATATTGCCCACCCATGTTCCATGCAAGAATTCAAAAGAAAAAACAAATGAAGTCATGACACAACTGCGTACAACCCACAGGCCAATGGGTTATGCGAGCGTTTTAGATCACTGAAAGCAGCACTGAGGGCTTCACTGACGGATGCCAATTAGGTAGACGGGTTGGCGTGGGTTTTATTCAAAATTCAAACGTTTATTTCAAAGTCAGGGTTCATATTAAATGCAGAACTAAAAGGAGTAGAAAATAAATAAATAAATAAATAAAAGTATATACAGATCAGCAGACAGTCGGCGGTCTTGTAACAACAATAACATACAATATTGGACTCAGTATAAAATGGAACGCCACCACTTGCAAATGCTGGAGTGAAGTGTGAGTGACGAGTTGACAATTGCTGATATAAGATGATTGTTACATGGCAGCAACCTTCTCATCAAACTGTAAACATTGTTACGTATCAACTCGCCAAAAGACGGAATGTTCACAGACACAAACATCTTGCTTGCACTCGACCTTCGTGGTACATCTAATCTTTATCTTTATTGGGGTTGCGCTCCGCGGCCAAAGATGATTTGGAAACTTCCCCGGCAGAGAGCTTCTTTTTGCGGAGCTACTATGGCTGACCGGGGAATTTCTGCCAAATAATCCAGCGGCGGACAGCTGGCCGTCTGAGCTTTTGCAGCGTTGCGCAAACACAGGCACACAGCACGCTGCCGAGCAGCTCGTTTTTGCGCAGCGCCTATGGCTGACCGGGGAATTTCTGCCAAATAATCCGGCGGCGGACAGCTGCCCGTCTCAGCTTTTGCAGTGTCACGCAAACACAGTCACGGTGGCGGGCCCAGCCCACCAGTGTTTTCCGCGTGCTTTTGTGGCTAAAACGTTGAAGAACGCGGAGTTTATGTTGGTCAGACACGATGACCAGCGCCCTCCATTGCGCCTGCGCACATGTTGAAAATAGCCGTATGTCACAGTGTTAAAGAATGCTTTAAAAAATTCCTGTATCCAGACGGTGATCCGGATCATCCCCAAAATTTAATCAGTTCTTCCTTGTACCATTTCCAACAACGCCTGAAAGTTTCATGGAAATCCGTCCAAGACTTTTTGAGTTATCTTGCTAACCAACAGACAGACAGACAGACAGACAGACAGACAGACAGACAAACACACAGACAAACCCCGGCAAAAACATTACCTCCTCCTGGCCTTTTCGGCCTGGCGGAGGTAACAAGAAGGAGAGGCGGTAAAGGTAACCAGAGAGGCACAGGAGGCACACATAACCAGGTAACAATAGTCAAAACTTGATTTCTGCCAGTGCTGAAATACTTAACACATAATGGGTATTCAGTAGGCCTGCTGCTTCATAGTGGCATAGACTGTTACAAGGCTGAACATAGATTTTGTAAATTATGGAAATAATTTTTAGGCAGCACGGTGGCGCAGTGGTTAGCACAGTGGCAGCACAGCAAGAAGGTCATGGATCGATTCCACCCTTGACCATCGTGGGTTCGATCCCACCCCCAGACCATCGGTGACCCTTCTGTGTGGAGTTTGCATGTTCTCCCCGTGTCTGCGTGGGTGTACTCCGGTTTCCTCCCACATGCCAAAGACATGCAGGTTAGGTTAATTGGCATCAACTGGGGATTCTAAATGGTCCTTAGGTGTGGATGTGAGAGTGAATGGTTGTCTGTCTCTCTGTGTTGGCCCTGCGATGGACTGGCGATCCGTCCAGGGTGTACCCTGCCTGTCGCCCAAAGATGCTGGGATAGGCTCCAGCCCCCCGGCGACCCGAAAGGATTAAGCGGTAGAAGATGGATGGATGGATGGAAATAATTTTTACAACTGCTACTAATATGGGAATGCCTAAATAAAGAGGTAAATTAGCCTTGTCCTTTTAGCAAAGTTAATGATTTTGAGCTCTTCCTCCACACTAGGATACATTCTGTATACTGTCATTTTTTGCTTAAAAAATCATTTTCCTTTAAAAATGAAAACGAGGGGGGGGGGCGCTCGTGCGCAGTAATGGAGTAGACGTGTTTCCACGAGGCTCCGTCACAGACTTCTAAATTTTGTTTATCTTTGCTACACCTACTTACCAACTTTTTGCCTACTTATCGTCAGAGCTGTTTCTAACTAACCTCCAATCATGCCACCCAAGAGAGACGAGGTAAAACCACCAAATTCAACCTCGGCTAGCGCTAGCAACGAAGCTATATTAGCTGCAGTTAACAAATATGGCGCTGAGCTAGCTAAAGTTTCAGCGCAGATGGAAGAGTTGAAAAAGTCCGTGGAGGGTCGCTTAAGCACAGTGGAGACGCATTTGGGCACATTACAGAATGAACATAATCAGACTGAACAACGCTTGGATAGTATGGATGTGGCACTCTCCGACGCAGATGTTCGCATCACGGCACTGGAAGCTAGCTACCGTGAGTTGCAGGTGGAAAATGGTCGGCTCAAGGCTAAGCTAAATGACTTGGAGGGGCGCTCGCGGAGGTTAAACATCAGGATCGTGGGGATCAAAGAAGGAGAAGAGAAGGGCAATCCCACGGAGTTTGTGACACGACTGCTACCGGAGCTGCTTGGCCCAAACAACCTGACCAAGCCCGTTAAAATTGACCGTGCCCACCGCAGCCTCAAACCTAAGCCTCCGGACAACGAGCGCCCACGGATGATCATTGCCAAAGTCCACAATGACCGCGACTTGGCCAATATTTTTAAACTCAGCAGACAACAGGGTCCACTCCGTTATCAAGGCAACAAAGTGTACATCTTCCCGGACTACACGGCGGAGGTTGCATCACTGCGTCAAGCCTTTAACAACGTCAAGAAGAAGCTGACTGATGCCGGCGCCAAGTGTTCTCTACGGTTTCCAGCCAAACTTCAGGTCATCCACAACAGAGCAGTTAAAGTGTTTAACACTCCGGCGGATGCAGAGAGGTTTGCCAACTCCCTGACTGACAGTGTATAACTGGCGAAGTGCACATTGTTTAAATTATACAGCTGTTGACGCCACTCTAATACTGCACTTTATTCTGCCTCGTCCTTTTTTGATGGCATATTTCAAGTTAATTATATTGTCTTTGTGTGTAGCTTTTTTTTTCAGTTAATTGATTTACATTAGAAGACTGCGCGGCTCCATTGGTGGTTTGCTGAAACGCAAAACTGTGTCCGTTACCCAGCAGTCTCCCAAGTATTAGTGGGTTTTGCCGCTTTGTTCCTGTTTTTTGCGGCGTTAAGGGAATGGGTTTTTATAATATTTTTTTTCTTTTTTAATTTGTTCTTTGTTTGGTTTGTTTTGCCTGCCAGTGTAGCCATTTACTGCCTAAGCCCATATATTTTTTAAATTTAATTTTTGAATGCAAGCTGGTTCTTCTGGATCAGGTGTGAGTCATCTCACGTTCACATCATGGAACTGTAGGGGTTTGGGGAAAGCTCTCAAAAGAGTAAAAGTATTTTCACATCTGAAATCATTGTCCTCTGATATAATCTTCTTACAGGAAACCCATATTCCCCCCACAGAACAGAGACGGTTGAGAGCCTTATGGATATCCCAGGTCTATCAATCTACCTTTTCCTCAAAGGCCAGAGGAGTGGCCATCTTAGTGCGCAGAACTATACCTTTTGTATTCAAGTCTATGGTGACCGATCCAGGTGGGAGATTTGTGCTTGTAACAGGTACCATAAACTCTATGCCATTGGCCCTTTTAAATGTATATGCTCCAAATTATGACAGTCCGGATTTCTTCTGTAAAATCTTTCGTCTTGTTGCGGAACAGAATAACTGTAACATCATTATAGGAGGTGATTTTAATTGTTTCCTAGACCCTCATCTTGATAGATCTTCCACTACAACTGCTCCCATGTTAAAATCTGTGCCAGTCCTAAATAATCTTATTAAATCGCTAAATTTAGTGGATATTTGGAGGCATCAACATCCCTTGGACAGACAGTACTCCTTTTTCTCCCAGGTACATGGCAGTTTTACTAGGATTGATTATTTTCTCGTTGATTCCAATTTAATTACCAACGTTGTCAGTTCAGATTATAACAATATTTTAATTTCTGATCATGCCCCTGTGTCTGTTAAAATAAACTTCAACATGCTTGTGCACTCATATAATTGGAAATACAATCCGGCATTAAATTCAGATAAAGCTTTTTGTGAAAGCATCTCAAACAAAATTACAGATTTCTTACACTTTAATGATAATGGTGAGGTATCTGATTCCACACTGTGGGAAACATTTAAATCCGTTATTAGGGGTGATATTATCTCGTACCAGTCTTATAATAAAAAGGTTAAACAGAAGCGTATGTCTGAAATACAGGCCCAACTCCCTTTGTTGGAGGAATCATTTCGTATCTCAAAATCAGATGAAATACTAAAGAATATTGTATCTGCAAGACTTGAATACAACCGCATTCTTGGTGAGCATGTTTGTAATTATATACGAAAGCTTAAACAAAAGCAATTTGAGCTTGGTGATAAAGCACACAGCGTACTCGCTAGGCAGTTGAGAGGCGTTCAAGCTGAACGGGCAATTTATAAAATTGTATCTAATGGAGAACTAATAACTGACCCTTTACAGATAAATAACACCTTTTATGAATATTATAAAAACTTATATACCTCTAAATCATCGTCATCAAAGGAAGACATATGGGGGTTCTTAAATAGATTGGATATGCCCACATTGAGTGAAAATGCCAAACAACAGTTGGATGCTGACTTCACACTAGAGGAAATCAAAGCTGCCATCCGTTCATTTCCAAATGGTAAGGCTTGTGGCCCTGACGGATTTGGCATTGAATTTTATAAAATTCACATTGATAAACTTGCTCCATTGTTTCTTCGTATGATAAACTCTTCCGTGAAGGAAGGATCATTCCCAGAGACATTATACGATGCGAACATTTGTCTACTGTTGAAGAAGGGTAAAGATGAAACAAATCTAGCTTCTTATCGCCCTCTCAGCCTTTTAAATAGTGACCAGAAAATTGTTGCAAAAGTTTTGGCAAACCGCTTGAACGAACACATTGGTTCCTTAATTCATAGTGACCAAACCGGGTTTATCCCCGAAAGGTTTGCATTTTCGAATACTCGTAGACTTCTGAACGTCATGTATTCTAACAACCCACCATATTCTGCTGTTGTCTCCTTGGATGCACAGCAGGCCTTCGATCAAATTGAGTGGGAGTATATGTTTATTACTCTTAAAAGATTTGGCTTTGGTGACAGATTTATAGCTATCGCAAAAATGCTTTATGCACGTCCTAGATCATATGTACTTACTAACAACAATAAATCTGCCCCATTTTTATTACATCGCGGGACCAGGCAGGGCTGTTGCCTATCGCCAATGTTTTTTGCTCTGGCGCTTGAACCACTTGCTGTTGCCATCAGGATGGAGCCTGAAATAGTTGGGTTTAGATATAGCGCATCTGAATGCACTATTGGCTTGTACGCTGATGATGTCATTTTGACACTGTCTGACATTAGACAGTCTCTTCCACCTCTTCTCGAGATCATTAGGGAATTTGGTCAGTTCTCTGGTTTTACCATTAACTGGGAGAAAAGTGTTCTCATGCCTCTTTCAGATGGTCTAGATAAAACATTTCTCAACACATTACCTTTTAAAATATCAAATGAGCACTTTGAATATTTAGGAATCACCATCCCTAGGAATCCCAAACTTATTTTCAAATTGAATTTTACAGAACTATTAAATAAGATTAGGGGCATGATTGAGAAATGGAAATTACTACCAATTTCTCTAATTGGACGAGTAAATATTGTCAAAATGATTGTACTTCCTAAATTTATATATTTATTTCAGAATCTGCCAATTTTTCTTACAGCATCTTTTTTTAAATTAGTTGATTCCATTATCATCTCCTTTATTTGGGCTGGCAAAAACCCCCGTGTCTCTAAATTACATCTCCAAAAATCCTCGGTCGAGGGTGGTCTTGGGTTGCCTATTATGAGACATTATTATTGGGCCTGCAACGCTAGGGCCTTGGTCTTCTGGTCCCAAGATAATCATAATGTGGATCAAATACCGTGTTGGCCTGCACTTGAATCTCATAACTGTCAATCCCTCATTGGTACATCTTTATCTGCTTTATTATTTAGCAAGGTCGACGTCCCTCTGAATGTGTTCAGACATGACTTTGTGCTGCACAATTCCTTCAGAATTCTGAAACAAATTAAGAAGATATTGCATCTTCCTGACCTTTCTATATATGCACCTATATGCCAAAACCCTGCCTTCAAACCAGCTTTATCAGATCCTGTGTTCAGGCAATGGTCAAATAAAGGTATTCTTTTAATAAAGGACCTGTATATCAACAAGGGCTTTGCATCTTTTACACAATTACAAATGAAGTTCAATCTCCCACCTGATCATTTTTTCAAGTACCTGCAGATTAGACATTTTGTACAACAGTCTTTAACCCATTTTGTCAAACTTCCTGTACAACATGATTTCTATGAGGTTTTGAGAAAACACCCAACCTCCAAGCATTTAGTTTCAGAATTCGTTAATCTTTTCTCTAGGCCAACGTCTTCGACCCATGTCAAGGAGGCATGGACGAGGGATGCAGGTATAGAGATCTCAAATGATCTATGGGAAAGAGCCTTAGTTGGTATTCATTCATGTTCAGTAAATGCCAGACTTCAGCTAATACAATTTAAAGTAATACATCGATTACATTACTCTAAGACTCGCCTTAATAGACTTTTTCCGACCATTTCACCACTATGTGACAAGTGTAAAATAAGTGATGGTACTTTATGTCATTTATTTTTCTCCTGCCCCTCGCTTAAAAATTTTTGGTCTCAGATTTTTAATTTGTACAGTGTCATATATAAAAAAGTCATAATACCTGATGTCTTAACAGTAATACTTGGTTGTTCAGATCAAACTTTGCTCTGCTCACAGTCACTTCAGCATGCTATTAGGTTTGGCATGATTGTTGCGAAGAGGGTCATTCTGAAAGAATGGAAGGCCAATACGCCGCCCAGTTATATTAACTGGCTTAACGATTTGACATCCTGCTTGTACCTTGAAGAGATTCGATATCATTTGTCTAATACTCAAGATATGTTTACTAAAATTTGGGGACCACTTATGGATCACATTAAGAAAAAGAAGACTCAGCCTGTAACATGAAAGGATTGTATTATGAAACTTGCTTAGCATGGACTGCTTACACTTTTGCAGTTATATGGGCTTTGTGTAACAATCACTTATTTCTTTGTGTATTTTCTTGAGCACTGGCAGTGTTTATTGTTTATTGTTCTGTCTTATTTTCAAAAAAACTGAATAAAATATATATAAGTAGACGGTTATGCTGTTTCATTCCATCTAGCAACAATGCTCTGCACTGTGTGTGTTTATATATTTGCATATTTATTCCATCTAGCTACAATGCTCCGTACTGTGGGTGTTTATATATTTATATATCTACATATTATTCCATCTAGCTACATTGCTCCGCACTGTGTGTGTTTATATACTTGCATATTTATTCCACCTAGCTGCAATGCTCCGTACTGTGGGTGTTTATATATTTACATATTTATTCCATCTAGCTACAATGCTCTGCACTGTGTGTTCATATATTCATATATTTATTCCATCCAGCTACAATGCTCTGCACTGTGTGTCTGTGTGTGTGTGTATATATATATATTTTATAGTAATACGTACATATGTTTATTAGCTGCTCTTGCTTGCTTGTTTTTTTTTTTTTTTTTTTTTTTTTTTTCTTGCCTTCTGATTGTTGCTCTGAGTGTTGCTATCCCTGTGCTGTTGCAATCCTGGAATTTCCCCGTTGTGGGACTAATAAAGGCTTATCTTATCTTATCTTATCTTATCTTATATTAAAAAAAGGGCAGAAATGGTGTGTCAATTCTACTGTATGTCCTGTACATATAGAAGTATTGACAAATAAAAATCTCTGAATCTTTGAAAAAAGGCTAAAACATTTAATACAGATAATTGAGACAAATACAGGTGTTTTTGCTTTTTACTGCAAATAATCAACTAATAAAATGCCATCTGACTGTAAATAAATGCTTACTTTACAAAAAAAAAAAAAAAAAATTAAAACGAGGGCATTGGCGACAACTGCCTGTACTGATGACCTGACGGTCCTATAATAAAAAGATTTTTAAAAAAAATCCTTATATGGGCAGAGATCTCAACCCCCCCGAACGTTTGAAACAAAGTTATGCCCTTTGGGCTCACCAATAGAGAGGGTCACATTTCGCAAAGTGGTATCTACAGACGCCTCATCTCATGGGATAAGGAGCTTTAGTAATGTGTCCTTAGCTTACTCAAAGCTGTACTTCAGCTCCTTAGAACTCTTCACAGTTTTATTTGAAACATTTCCACTCTGTTCTGACAGGCCATCACATCCTGAGTAAAACCTACAACACAATGGGGGTCTTGTAGAAACAAGCAAACGGGGACAAAATAGCTTTCTTTCTGGCCTGCTTCAGTGAAACAGCCAGTACCTTCTTGCGTTCAGAGTTACCGATGTTCCCTGCAAGTAGAACCTAGATCTACTCTCCAGGGCCAGCATACTCATGAGAGCGTAGAGGTGTAGCATGAACAGCTGGACTCCAAATTACAAAATTATTTTTTGCTGAGGAGAAATTGTTTCACCCAAAAGTCTGGTCATAAACCTCTTCTCTTCCCCCAAGATCAGAGCTGTGGAACCCTATGCCATTGGCCATAAAGTGGATAAGTTAATCCCTGTTCAAGACCTGGAGTCTTGCCCCCTCAAATCCATTTGCCAAAGGAATGCCAAAAATGACAGGTTTATGGCCTGATGTTCCACAGACTCGACTGCTAAGATTCCTCATTGAAACTCAAAAGACCAACATTGCCCTCCAAACGTTAACACAGGAATATTTGTCTTCATGAGAAGCAGTTTCTGCCTTCCTTTTTTTTTTTTTTTTTTTTCTTCTAAGCAGGCCCGGAGCCTATGCTCTGTGTAAACCTTTTCTTTAAAATTCAAGTTTTCCTATTTTACTCCTTTTTCTTAACCCTTTAGCTGTCCCAGTTGCTGTATGGCAACTGTGTCGGTTAAAGGGTGGTCAAGGCCCATCGTGGTCAAGAGTGGTAAATATTTTTTGTCAATAAAATAGTTCAGATTTCCAAGGCTATAACTTGAAAGTTGCAAGAAATAATGGCTTACTGTCAATTAGAAAAATGTAGAATATGATCCAAAGTTTCAGACAGGAATAAATTTACGCATCTAATTTGCATAATGTCACGGTAGCTATATAAATTACATAACTCAGTCAAAAGTGGACTTTGAACACATTTACACAAAGAATGGCTCATTTTTTGACACCATTTTGTCTACAGGGGTATGTTTTTTTATCTAATCTTCAAAGTATATATTATATAAAGTATATAAAGTAGTTTTTTGTCACATTTTGTCTTAGCTATGTTCTGAATTGTAATCGCTCTTGTTTTGTTTTTCTTTTGAATTCTTGGATGGAATATGGGTGGGCAATATAAGCTGCGGCTTCAGCCATCACCCATTTCGGATAACTTATGTTGAACTGTATAATCAGAGGAGTTACTGTCTAATTTGACCTTGTTGGATTTTCTTTCCCCCTTTGTTATATTATTCTGTTTCTTTTTAATCTGTACTTTTAATCTATCCGAAATAAATAAAGATTCATTCAAAGATTCATTCATTCATTCATATGAACCAGAAAATCAATAAAATGTAAAAAAAAAAAAAAAAGCATAAATTTGTGACTTACTGGTGGCGGGGGGGGGGGGTGCTTGCTCGCTTGCATGGTCGGTCCGTTTTTGCCCATCGTGGTCATTGTTTTGCATTTGGCCGGTCATTTATGCTCTCTATACACATCTGCAAACTGTTATGATTATCCCACATGAATTTCGTTTGTATTACCCGGATATTTTTTCTGTAAAATGCAGTTTTCTGTGATGATCCAGACGATCATGGTGGTGACCATCTTGGTGTTGTGAGCTCATGGCAGAAAAAGGAAGAATAATAATGAGAATTTCTTCTTCTTTGCTGTATTCCATGTCAGCCACGATTCCTCTGATGCGTGTCTGCCCCCTTCTGAACTGTCAGACCAGTACAGCTCAGTACAAATCTTCAGGAGAGCCGGGATGTCAAAGGACAGAGAGAGAGTTGACCGGCGCAGTTGCTGCGTTATGCCACTGGGGGCACGCAACCCGTCCATGAAATATGGATAGTTAAAAGGTTAAATTACCGTGCTTAGAAGATTTTGTTTGATTTTTACCAAGCTTAAATCAACTTTGTTCTGACCACAACACATTGGAAGAAATTGATTTTTTGTTTTTTTTGTTTTTTTTTATTCATCAGATTTGATTTTGTGATTGGTGAACAGAAAATGGATAAACAAATATTTTCGGGGATTTGAAAACCTGGTCAAATTCCTTTTTCTGTGCATAACCAGACATCAGCCAGGGTAATAAGCATCCAGCTTCTACGGTTGTGATCCCAGGAGTAGGCCAGAGCCGTGGGGGAGAACCTGCCTGCCATTTTCTCTCAACAGAATCCACGCCCATCCAGCTGCACCAAGATCCAACCGGACCGCCTGCTACCACCACGGGGCACAATCTGACTCTGCTGTACTGAAGGTCTGTTTTCCAAGTTAAACTTAATTCTTCAGAATATTCCCAGTATAAGTTCTATAAACCTAACATCTTCGAACTATCTCCGTTCCTTTTCACAGTAACACAAATTTTCCTTTTTGTAAAATAGTTTAATCATCATTTTCTTCATAAAATTGCATCCATTTTTTCTTAACCAATGCTATTTTATGGTTTCTCATTTTCCATTGCATTGCCAGTTTAAGCTATGTTTTTCCTTGGTTCCACAAATGTTTGATAATACACTTTATGCTCAGTAATCCATCACCACTCTAATGTGCTAATAATACAAGTTGAATTCACTGTCTTAAAGTAATGTGAATGTGTTCATCTATTCTGAAATTTCTTATTAAACTATTAAAAAGACACAAGGGAGTTATTGTTTGATTTCATGTCCATCTTCTTGATTAAAAGCAGACAAGAACTCACAGATTTTTTTTTTTTTTGAGACTGATTCATTATTGGTACAAATACAGAATTATTAATAACATTGTCCATTCTTTTGAACCTGTGCCCCATGAGCTTATGCATGTTGGTAATGAAAAGAAATCTTCATTCCTACTCACATGCATATTTACATTAATACTTGTACCAACAATAAACTACAATTATAAAACCCTAAAGAGGCTACACCAAGAGGTGATGGATGAGATTTGGGACAGGTCAGGTTCAGCACTCCACTGGTGGACCGCTTCACCTCCATAGTGAATGCCACCACGTCTTCTTGAACAAGGACTGCAACCATCCTTTGGGGATTGATGCCCTCGTTCAGCTGTGGCCCAGTGTTCTCCTGTATGCATTTCCTCCATCCAGACTGATTTCCTTGGTGCTAGAGATGGTGCGCCATTGCCACCATACCCTTTCCTTATGGTATTCGTAACCATCCCCTCCCCCCAACATCATCCTCACCCAGGAGGTATGCTCTGTTGAGCAGCTCTTTATGGACTTCACTCACCTTTATATTCAAGTACGTTCATTTTGTCTTCTTTTCCAATAATTAATTTACTGTTTCTTTCAAGACAAAAAGGTAGATGTTTGTTTTTTATATCAAGATGTTTCGACTGGCATCTGCAGTCATCTTCAGAAGCATCAGCTGATCGCTGCGATGTGTCGTTTATCAATAATTTTCCTTAGGTGTCGCCTGGCGTCATCAGGTGGTCTCTGGAGGATAGAGTCCGAGGTGTGAGAAAGCATGAATGCTCCCTCATCCCAGTTCATGGTGTCCTTTGCACATTTTTTGATTTCTGTGGCTTCCTTGATCCAGCGTTTGTGTTTATTATCCTTCGATCCAGTGATTCTTGTATTATCCCAGTCCATGATGCAATTGTTCCTTTTGCAGTGATCCGATATTGCTGATTTCAGGGTTTCATGTTCAGCACTCCATGGACTGGGACAACACAAGAATCATTGAATCAAAGAATAATAAACACAAACACTGGATCAAGGAAGCCACAGAAATCAGAAAACATGGCTGCACGGTGGCGCAGTGGTTTAGCACTGTGGCAGCACAGTTTTACCCTCGGCCGGGGGACCGCGGGGATCATGAGATCGTGGGTTCGATCCCGGCCCCCGACCAACAGTGAGCTGTGTGGAGTTTGCATGTTCTCCCCGTGTTGCGCGGGTTTACTCCGGGATTTCTCCGGTTTCCTCCTGCACACCAAAAACATGTAGGTTTAGGGCGCTCGCGCACGCAGTGACCAGCAGCCGGTGGCTTGTCACCAAACTGCAAACCAAGTCTACCTACGGGTACAAATAAGTAACAAAAAAAAACAAACAAAAAAAAAAAAGCGACAAAGAGGAAAGACAGGAAAAAGGAACGGTAGAAATGTGGAGGTGAGAGTAGGGACGTTAAATGTAGGGCCTATGACTGGTAAAGACAAAGAGTTGGCTGATATGATGAAGAGAAGAATGGTAGATATACTGTGTGTTCAAGAAACCAGATGGAAGGGAAGCAAGGCTAGGAGCATTGGAGGTGGATTTAAACTGTTCTACCATGGCGTATATAGGAAGAGAAATAGAGTAGTAGTAATCTTGAAGGAAGAGTATGTGAAGAGTGTTCAGAAGATAAAGAGAGAGTCAGACAGGATCATGAGTTTGAAGCTAGAAGTCAAAGGTGTGATGTTGAACATTGTCAGTGCGTATGACCCACAAGTTGGATGTCAGGTAGAAGAGAAAAAGGAATTCTGGAGAAAGTTGGATGAAGTGGTGGAGAGTGTTCCCAGGGTGAAAAAAGTGGTGATTGGAGTGGACTTTAATGGGCATGTCGGTGAAGGAAACAGAGGTGATGAGATGGTTCTGGGTAGGTATGGTTTTAAGGAGAAAAATACTTACATACACATACTTTAAGAAGAGAGAGGAACATAGGGTAACTTACAAGAGTGGAGGAAGGTGCACACAGGTGGACTACATCTTATGCCTACAAAATTGTGGTATTAGAGGGGTAGCACTGTCCTGGTTATGTAGTTGTAGATGAAAAAGATCACTCACTCACTGCTCTCTTTGTGTCCTTGTGTACATTCTTGTCTGCTAACTGTGCATTTAGGGCTTTTTTTCTTGTAATCATAATATTGATCATATATGACCGGTATTCTGACAATCAATGGTTTTTTGCTCTTTCCTGTTGTGTTATCCTTTTCCTCCCTATGCATCCTGTACCCATCTGATGACAGGCGCGTTTTTCAGATGCTGCCGCGTCACCGGAAATGCAGGTCGTTTTCTGTGTCAAGTCAAATCCCTCGTATGTTATCAGTTGTTTACTGTTAATGTACTTGGCAATAAATCTTTTCTGAGTTCTGAGTTCTGAGTTCTGAGCACTGTCCTGGTTATGTAGTTACTTAAAGAATAGATATCAGTATTGTAACGTCGGGGCCATTTTAAGGGGGGCAGGGATTTCCCAGCATGCTTTGCCAGTTGAAAACGTTACTGTGTGTGTTTAATGTGTTATTTCTGAGTTATACTGCTGTGTCATTATAACTGCATTATAATGACCCAGCAGTGTTTAGCAGGATTAGGGCAAGATGTATCATGTGTGTGTAACCATGATTGAAACGGAGGTCTGGGAGAATGACCTCCCCTCCTCTGTGTGCTCAGAAGTAGGTTGGGGGTCGGGGTGTGTAAAATAAATCCCGTTGATCACAACTATCTGCTCCATTTTCTTTGTGTGAACCCTGCTTACGTCACAGTATGTATGTGTTGGTAACAAAAACTCACAGTTACTGAAGGTTACTTGTGGAGTCCCACAGGGTTCAGTTTTGGGGCCATTGTTATTCAATATGTATATAAATGATATACCGTAAAATGGGGTAATAAGGGACGATTTGGGAACATCAGCGTTTAATTTCACCATATGTTTTACCGATGGAAAAGTGAAACATATGTCATTTTGTGACTATGAGTTTGGCCAAATGTTTACTGCTTATGTTTATCCTCTGTGACAGCTCAGTTTTTTTATTTATTTTTTTTTTATCGCTGTCCCTTGTAACCCCATAGATGGGGCTTCAAGGGACACTTGACTCCTTTAAGTTTATGTCTCTTATACACCCATAATAGAGGCTATTAGGGACTTTTAAAGTGTTTTAAAAATAGCTTTATTTACCTTAAGAAACAAAAGTACAAGGTAATTAGCTTTTCAGCCAACCTTTTCCATGACCAGGGCAAATCTATCACACCCGTCACATTATTGTCAAAATACGAATAAAAAAATTAAATGTAGAATTTCTTAGGCTCCAGCATGACAAAATCAACCACTATAGCTTTGCAAATAGAAAGCTATATTCATTCATTAAGAACAAAGTATTTAACAACAGTTTAAGCAAGTTAACATCTGTGAACTGTTTGTTCAGTAGTGGGTCTTCCACCCTATTAGGGTCGACCTAAGCAACTTTTTGTTTCAGTTCCTTGACTTCCAAGACACCTCTGTTTAGTTAATGTCGTCTTTGCTGTGCTTCCACCTAGATTTTACGCCTGGTTTCGGTTTGTACTTGCGCACCATTATGTCCCTTATTGCCCCACTTTTCTCTCAGAATTCACCTGGAAAAGACAAGAAAAGTGTTTATTGCACTGGACAATGATACCAAAGCTATAATACTTATACACACTTACAGGATACCGTTGTCCATCCAGGAAAATGGTTTTTCATCCCATCCGTACCACGGTCTGACCGTAAATGAGGAAGATAGGATGCCGTTATATTTAAGGAAAATTCGACAAATTTCTTAAAACTAATATCTATCTACAGGAAAGCAAAAAGAAATATGCAACATACCATGATTTGTTTAAGGATTCATGGATATTTGACAATAACGACACAACTCAGCGTCCTGCTCAAAATAAAAAAAAGCAGAATTACATTTAAAACATTTCCCAGAAAAGTGTCCCTTATTACCCAGCCGTCCCTTATAGCCCCGTTTTACGGTATGTAAAGTTTCAGAAAAAATGGACTTAATATTGTTTGCCGATGACACTAATCTATTATGCAGTGGAAACAATTTGGAACAACTTTTGGATACACTCGGAAAGGAATTAGGAAAGCTTAAACTGTAGTTTGATTCAAACAAATTAACACTCAATTTAAGTAAGACAAAATTTATAGTCTTTAACAACCATCACAACAACTTAGTATCTAAACTCAGTGTAAATGGTGTAGAGATTGAAAGGGTATCCGAAACTAAATTTCTTGGAGTAATAATTGATAATAAACTGTGTTGGAAGTCACATATTAATTATATTAAAGGTAAAATATCCAAATCAATTGCAATACTACACAGAGTAAAATATTTGCTGAATCAACCCACACTATATACCTTGTATCATTCATTAATACTCCCATACATGACATATTGTACTGAAGTATGGGGAAATACATATAAAACAAACATATATCCAGTCTTTATGCTTCAGAAGAGAGCTATTAGAATAATAAACAAAACTGCTTACAGGGAAACAACAAACCCACTTTTTCTTAAATTAAAAGCTCTCAAGTTGAAAGATCTGGTTGACTTTAAAACTGCAGTAATAATGTTTAAAGTGAAGAATCTATCACTGCCCGCAAATATCCAAAAGTTGTTCCAAATAAGGGAGAAACAATATCATTTCAGAGGAACATGTATATATCAAAAACCTTCAGTGAGAATTACCACCAAGCAACACTGTGTTTCAGTGCAAGGAGTCAGATTATGGAACGATTTTGGACCTGAATTAAAATCATGTACAACGCGAAAGATGGCGGAGAGACATAACGCTTAAACAGAGAGCTCTCCCTAGCCGGATTAAAAATCATCGGTAAATGGCCAACTCGACATAAGCGGATCAATAAACTAAGGGATGAAAACACGAAGGAGCCGGGCACAAGGACAAAAGCAGGGTAAAATTAAAGAATTCCTCTTCAACAACGCAGGAGAAATCGCTGAACACGAGGCCCAAAAAAACGAGGTGACTGCAGCAGAGAAAATGGAGGACGCCAGGCTCGATAACATGAACACTGGCTTCGCCAGTTTGGGTAAAGAGTTGAAAGACTTCAAGCGGCAGCTACAACAGGATTTAGCGGCTCTTAAGGAGGAGCTGAAAAAAGAGATTAAGGAGGAAATTATGGGCCTCTGAAGAGAAATGGAGCGCAAGCTAGCAGAAAACATGGAGGAGCTGCGCTCTCAGCGGGCGTGTATGACAGAAGCACAGGCCCGAATATCGGAGCTGGAAGATTGGAAGAGCGAGGCAAGCGAGTGGCTGCAGACCCTGACGGCACAAACGCAGAGGATGCAGGAACAAATAACCGACCTGGAGAGCAGGTCCAGACGAAGCAATATACGCATTTTCGGGATCCCGGAGGGCATTGAAGGCAACTCGATGACGAAATTCATGGATGAGTTCTTAAAAAAAGAGCTGGAGCTGCCCGGTGAAGCGGACCTGCAGATCCAACGAGCGCACAGAGCCTCGGCACAGAACCCGAATCCACACTCTACACCCAGGCCAGTTGTGGTAAACTTTCTGAAATATGATGTAAAGGAAAGAATCCTGACACAAGCGTGGAAAAAAAAGATACGAATCGGCGGCAAGCAGATATTCTTTGATCATGACTACCCGACAGAAATTGTGCAGCAGCGAAAGAAATATGCCAACATTAAAAAAAACGCTGAAAGAGAAAAAAATTAGATTCCAAACGCCGCTAACGAAGATGAGGATTCATTGGGAGGACGGCGTGAAGACATACAACACAGCCAGAGAGGCAGCGCAGGACATGATGGAGCGGGGCTTTGTGGTGAGCGTGCCGGAGGAAGCGGCTGGAGCAGCGGCGGCACTGAACGCATCACGACAGCCGGAGTGGAGGCGAGTGAACGGCAGAAGACGGGAGGAGACGTGGAGCAGCGGGCCCAGGAAAAACTGCAAGGCTTTCAACTGAAAGCCTAGATTGTAACAAAGATTAAGAAAGGCACAGAAGAAATGAAGGCCAAGAAGACAAGGTAAAAGAGAAACAGACGGCTAGGAGAGGTTTAAGTGATATTTGTTGGACATTTCTAGACTAATGACTATTACTTGGATAGTAACTAGAGGTCTAGGGAGGGCCCCTCACTCTGTGAGGACATTCCCTCCACCCACCAACAGGGACCAGTGGGCAGAAGAAAGGCCCAAAGTACGGAGGTCGAGATTTTTTAATGTGTTTTTATATAAATATGTGTTATTTTTGTTGTTAAAGGGGCTAGGAGCACAAGTTAAAAAAAATGGAAAAACATGAATATGGGTAAAAATCTTAAGATAATGACACTAAACGTGAATGGTCTGAACTCACCTGTTAAAAGGGAAAGAATAATAAGAAAATTCAAGAAGGAAAAAGCCGAAATTATATTTATGCAAGAGACACATTTGAGCAAGACAGAACATGTGAAACTAAAGAGATTTGGCTATAAGAACTCCTACTACAGTTCATTTAAGGGAGGAACTAAAAGGGGGGTTATGATACTAATTTCAAATAAAATACAATTTGAATATGAACAAGAAATCCAGGATAAAGAAGGCAGGTATGTAATAATAAAGGGAAGAATAGATGGTATGCAGATCACATTAGTGAACATCTATGCCCCACCAGAAAGTGACAAGGGTTTTTTTCAACATCTGTTTGATCTCATAGCAACACACAGTGAAGGAGTCCTAATTTGTGGAGGAGACTTAAATGCTGTCATGGATCATGAAGTTGATACAACAAGTGTTAAGAAGACAAAAAAACATGTAACAAAGTTCATAAGAACCTCACTGGCAGAAATGGGTATGGTAGACATATGGAGGGACCTGCACCCACTCGAAAAAGACTATACACATTATTCAGCAGTCCATAAAGTACACTCTAGAATAGATTACTTCCTTATGAATGAAGGTGACAGACACAGGGTGAGAAATTGTCGGATTGGAGGGGCAGAAATATCAGATCATAATCCTATATACATGGAAATATACAGTATTTAAACAATAGAAAACGACAAACAACATGGAAACTTAATGTAGGACTGTTAAATGATGAGAAAATGAAAGAAAGAATAAAAGTAAACATAAACGAGTTTATCCAAGAGAATGACAATGAAGAAGTGGACCCAACAATACTATGGGATGCACTAAAAGCCGTGTTAAGAGGTAAATTAATTGTTGAAACAGGAAAAGCAAATAAGTCTAAACTGGAAACATATGAACAAAGATGTGAGAGACTGAGGGAATTAGAACGTAAACATCAAAGCACAAATGACCCAAAAATATATCAAGAAATTAAAGAAGAAAAAATAAAGATAAAAGAAACACAAATAGATGAAATTGAAAGGAAAAATAGATATCTAAAGCAAAAATATTATGAAACGGGACCAAAAGCCACAAAACTGCTGGCAAAACGGTTAAGAAAACAACAAACAATGAATAATGTATATAAGATTAAAGACCCCATCACAAATAAAACCACAGTTAACCCAGAAAACATCGAAGAAATATTCCATAATTTCTATCAAGAATTATACTCGCAACCTGAAGAAACAAATATTAAAGATATTAAAAAATTTCTATGCACATTGGACTTGCCATCAATAGGAAATCAACAAAATGAAAAGCTAACAGCAGAAATAACAACACAAGAGATTAGATATGTGATTAAGTCACTTAAAAACGGTAAATCACCAGGTAGTGATGGATACCCGTCTGAGTTTTATAAACTGTCTATAGAAGAACTCACGCCACAGCTCCTAAAGTCATTTGATTGGACGTTGAACAACAACAAAATACCTCCATCATGGAACGAAGCCATTATTTCAGTTATTTTAAAGCCAGGGAAAGATAGAGAACAATGCGGAAACTATAGACCAATCTCTTTATTAAATGTGGATTATAAAATATATACAACAATTATATGTAAACGAATAAAGACATTCTTGACGGAATTGATAGAAGATGATCAAACTGGTTTCATAGAGGGACGCCAAACACATGACAATATCAGGAGAACAATACATATAATTAATCAAATACATAAAGAAAAGAAAAGCGCAGTAATAATGAGTTTAGACGCAGAAAAAGCATTTGACAGGGTTAACTGGAAATTCCTATATAGTGTGCTGGAACGCTTTGGATTTAACAAAAAATCAGTACAATGCATAAGGACGCTGTATCAAGAACCTGTGGCAAGAATCAAGATAAACGGTAGCTTAACAGACAAAGTAAATACAGTGATCCCTCACTTATCGCGGTTAATGGGTTCCAGAACCGACCGCGAAAAGTGAAAAACCGCGAAGTAGCGTCACCCCTAATGACGTCATCCATAAATAATACGTACGTTCATTCTCTCACTCTCTCTCTCTCTCATATGATACGTGTGTGTGTGTGTGTACGTGTACATACATACGTAGATGTAAATAAAGTGTACATAAATATGTTTTTAGAACTCTTTTATTCTTAACAAGATACGTAACTCAAGATGAAAATGATTTACTGCACAGGTTAATGAGAGCTTTACTGCTCCTCAGGTGACGCCTCATCGTCAGGTGCTAGAAGCGCAGGATCATCGAGGGCAGCTTCCGATAGAGCTGGAGAAGCTGCAGGAGGCGGCGTAGTGGCTCGACGGGAAGACTATTTTGCACAAAATGGCACAAGAGAACAGCAAAAAGTTCCACGCGGCGAGACTAAAAGTAACACGAGCGATAAAGAGCAATGAATGCGGTCTTCCTTCCCTTCATGGCCGCTCGGCAGGGAGAGGAGGTGGGTGAAACGTCTCGGCCAATCAGCTTGCGGGGTGAAACGTCTCGGCCAATCAGCTTGCGAGATTTCTGAGCCGAGCCAACACGAGAACAGCGAACAGAGAGGTGGATTTTTTGAGTTGTGCGGCTCTCCGTGTTGATACCTGATGGTCTAATGTAGTCTCCCTGCCTTCTGCTAGCGCCCGCCCATTATTTCTCAATTTTGAATTTTTGATGAATATTTTTGAAAAATCCGCGATGCACTGAGGGCGCGAAAGGTGAAGTGCGAAGTAGCGAGGGATCACTGTATACAAAGATCAACTAGGCAGGGATGCTGCTTATCGCCCACCTTGTTTGCTCTGTTCATAGAGCCACTGGCTCAAGCGGTACGACAAAATAAGAAGGTGTAACAATAAAGGGAGCGGAACACAAGATTGGGCTATTTGCAGACGATATTATAGTTTACCTTGAACAACCAGATGAATCAATAATGGAAATGATGAACTTGATAGAAAATTTTGGAAAATTATCAGGATACAAGATAAACATAACAAAAACACAAATACTGACATTCCACTATAACCCTCTAAACCAGATAACTGATAAGATCAAACTAAACTGGAAACAAAAAGAAATAAAATACCTTGGAGTGAACATACCTAAAGATCTAAGCAAAATCTATAAAGCAAACTATGATAGGTTGGAACAAGAAATAAAAAAAGATATTGATAGATGGTCAATCTTAAATATGGATCTGAATTCAAAAATTGAGACAGTCAAAATCAGCATACAACCTAGATTACTTTACCTCTTCCAGGCTCTACCAACAGAGATTCCAGATGCCCAGTTCTCAAAGTGGGACAGGATGATATCGAGATTTGTTTGGGGAGGTAAAAAGCCAAGAGTGAAATATAAAACTCTCCAGTTACCAAAAGAGAAAGGAGGCATGGTCCTACCGAGTCTAAAGGAATATTACTACTCAGCACAAATAAGATATATCATATGTTGGTGCGACGAAGGATATGAGGCAAAATGGAAAGAAATGGAAAAGGAACTTGAGGGACTCCCAGTACAAAGCATAATAGGAGATAAAGATGCATATAAGCAAATCAAACAAATAGACCCAATCACTAAATTTACTTTGGAACTGTGGTATAAAATAGTGCAAAAGTATAATATAAAGGAAGACATAAAACTATTGAAATGGGTAGCATTTGACAGTCAGTTTGAACCGGCAAAACAAGATAGGGGATACAAAAATCTGGTGAACAAGGGAATCACAGCATGGGGCAATATCGGAAAAAAAGATCTCGGGAGCTTTGTAAACATCAGGAGAAAATTTAAACTAGAAAGATCGGAATTCTTCAGATATCTGCAGATGAGAGACTATTATATGAAGAAGATTAGGCATAACCTCCAAACAGATGTGAGTGAGATTATACAATTCATTTTAAGCTCATATACAGAAAATAAAATAAGAATTATTTCAAAGCTATATCAGAAACTTATGGCAAACAATCATTCAAGTAACTATATAAAGGAGAAATGGGAGAAAGAGCTAAATTTAAACATAACAGAAGAAAGCTGGCAGGAAATATGGAAAACACAACACACATCAACAAATTCAAGGACATGGAGGGAATTTGGATGGAAAAACCTGATTCGCTTTTTCATTACACCACAGATTCAAGGAAAATATACAAATACCCAATCTTTATGCTGGAGGGGATGTGGGGCTCAAAATGCAGACCACTCACATATGTTTTGGAAATGCTGCAAAATCTCATCATTCTGGAAATCTATACATGTGACAATACAGAGGATATTAGGATATAATATACCAATGAACTGTAACCTGATGTACTTATGTGATCTTAAAAGAGACAATGTAATACAGGCTGAGGACAGATATCTTGTTAAAATCTTGTTGATTGCATGTAAAAAAACAATCACAAAAAAATGGCGATCAGAAGTTCTTCCTGACCAAGAGCAATGGACTGACATTGTTGAGGACATACGTATGATGGAAAAACTAACATATCGACAAAGAATGCAAGAAGGACTATGGGGAAAAAAATGGCGGAAATGGACACACTACAAAGTGCAACAACGAGACAGAAATTGAAAGAATAACCAAAGACGCTGGAAAAACCAGAAGAATTAAGAGATGGAAACTAAAAACTTGATGCTCCAACATTTGTCCCCCCCCCTTTTTTTTTTCTTTCTTACTCTAGCCCCTTTGTTTTTAAATGTAGACTGTGATCTGAATGCAATATATATGATGAAAAATGAATAAAAATCTAAGTTACAAAAAAAAAAAAAAAAAATCATGTACAACGCTTGGACAATTTAAACAAAAACTAAAGGAAGAAATGCTCCAAACATATATACAAGACTAGAAAAGCACTCGGAGAGCGCAGACCTCCGCCAAGCGCCACAGTTCCCCCCCATACAGTGTTTGTGTGTATGTTTTCAGGTTCCTTGACCATGAAAACATATGACTAGCAATTGGATTCACAATGATAGGATTAGTGGTTCATTAGTAAAAGCATTACCTCCTTGGCGGAGGTAATAAACTGAAGTGTTGGTGTTGTGTCCATCTCCTGCATCTGCAAAGTCCCAGGCTGCGGGCGTTGCAATTGAATGAATGAATGAATTAATCTTTATTTCGAATAGATTAAGAGTACAGGTTAAAAGAAAGTGAATAATATAGCAAAGGGGGTTGCGCTACGCGGCAAAACAGGATTTCTCCCAAATAATCCGGCGGCGGACAGCTGCCCGTCTGAGCTTTTGCAGTGTAGCGCAAACACAGGGTAGACAGGTTGGTGTGGGTTTTATTGGGGTTGCGCTCCGCGGCAAAAGATGATTTGGAATCTTCCCCGGCAGAGAGCTTGTTTTTGCGCAGCTACTATGGCTGGCCGGGGAATTTCTGCCAAAAAATCCGGCGGCGGACAGCTGCCCGTCTGAGCTTTTGCAGCATAGCGCAAACACAGGCACACTGCCGAGCCCTGCCCAGCACTGTGTTCCGCGTGCTTTTGTGCCTAAAACTTTGAAGAAGGCGGAGTTTGTGTTTGTCAGACACGATGAGCAGCGCCCTCCATTGGGCCTGCACACATCTTGGATCTTCGATCCAAGATGGCGCCCACAGCGGTCGACATGGTGCTTCGCTGCGCTCTTTGTTTGTTTTTGTTTGTCAATTGTGTGTCTGCTTGCACTTATACCCGTGAAGAACTTCTAAATATCAGGACTTTGACCCCCACGGACCTCCTCCCAGTTTTTCTAGCCCCTGCCGCCGATCTGGTTTATTGTTTGGCTCGGAAAGTGAGACGGCGGAAGAGAGGAAGACGAGCGGGCGCTCTCGTACGACTTCGCAGGAGAGGCTCGCGAACGGCGCTGCCTGGCATATTTCTGTCCAATACCAACTCTCTCTCTAACAAGGTGGATGAACTGAGACTGCTGATGCGTTTTAAGGACCTCGCCTCCTCAGCTGTCCTCTGCTTTACTGAGACCTGGCTCCGGGAAAATATACCGGACAGCGCGCTGCGCCTCGACGGCTTTCAGCTCTTCCGTGCTGATCGTGACACAGAGCTTTCCGGCAAGACCACAGGAGGCGGTGTCTGCTTCTACATCAACTGCAGCTGGTGCTCTGATGTAACGGAAATTTCCAAACACTGTTCTCCTGCCTTGGAATTTCTTGTTATCAATTGCAAGCCCTTCTATTCCCCGCGGGAGTTTGCTTCTTTCATACTCATCGCTGTGTACGCCCCTCCCGACGCGGACACGCACGAAGCTCAGCGCGTGCTCGCGGATCACATTCAACACACAGAGCGGAGTTTTCCAGACTCGCTGATTATTGTGGCTGGCGACTTTAATCAGTGCAATCTGAGCCACGATCTCCCCCGCTACAAACAGTTTATTAAATGCCCCACCAGAGGATTAAACACACTGGATCACTGTTACACCACAGTGAAAGACGCATATCGCGCTGTTCCTCGCGCTGCGCTGGGATTATCTGATCACGTGATGGTTCACCTCATTCCCACATACAGACAGAGATTGAAGCTCACTAAACCTGTTGTGAGCACTACGAAGATACGGACCAGTGATGCTGAGGAGAAGCTGGAAACGTGCATGGAAATATCTGACTGGGGCATGCTTAAAGGAGCCACGCATGATCTGGATGAGTACACGGACACTGTGGACTCATATATCCACTTTTGTGAAGAGAACATTCTTCCATCACGCACCAGGGTGAGTTACTCTAATGACAAACCCTGGTTCACAGCTAAGCTCAGACAGATCAGGAAGGAGAAGGAAGCAGCGCTGAAAAGTGGAGACAGGGACTGCTACAGGGAGGTTAAATACCGGTTTAACAGAGAGCTGAAGAGGGCTAAATCTCTATACTCAGAGAGACTCCAGCAGCAGTTCACTGCTAATGATTCGGCTTCCGTGTGGAGAGGACTGAGGCAAATCACCAACTATCGACCTAAGGCTCCTAAAGGTCAGGATGACAAAGCCCTTTGTCAGAGACTGTCCCAACACTATGCCCGTTTTGACACCTCGTCATCTGTGTCCAACTCCCCCCCTCCCTCCAGCTCCACAGCCTCCACATTCCCTACTTCATTTAAGGCACCCCCCCCCTCCTCCCCCCTCCCCTTATCATCAGTGAGCAGGATGTGCTCAAACAGTTCTCCAGACTGAACCCGCACAAGGCCCCCGGCCCAGACGGCGTGTCTCCCTCCACCCTGAGACTCTGTGCGAAACAGCTGGCTCCTGTATTCACAGACATTTTTAACACCTCCCTTAAGTTATGCCACGTGCCGTCCTGCCTCAAATCCTCCACCATCATCCCTGTCCCCAAGAAGCCACGGATCACTGGACTTAATGACTACAGACCTGTAGCGCTCACCTCTGTAGTCATGAAGTCCTTTGAGCGCCTGGTCCTGTCCCACCTCAAGTCCATCACCACCCCTCTCCTGGACCCGCTGCAGTTTGCCTACCGAGCCAACAGGTCTGTAGACGATGCAGTCAACCTGGCCCTCCACTCCATCCTGCAGCACCTGGACTCCCCGGGAACCTACGCTAGGATCCTGTTTGTGGACTTCAGCTCCGCATTCAACACCATCCGCCCCGCTCTGCTCCGGGACAAGCTGTCCCTGCTCAACGTGCCTGACTCCCTCTGCAGGTGGATCATCGACTTCCTGACGGACCGGAGGCAGCATGTGCGGCTGGGAAAGACTGTCTCAGACTATACTAGCATCAGCACCGGATCACCCCAGGGCTGTGTACTTTCCCCCCTACTCTTCTCCCTTTACACCAACTCCTGCACCTCCAGCCACCAGTCTGTCAAGTTGATCAAGTTTGCGGACGACACCACCCTCATCGGGCTCATCTCCAACGGCGACGAGTCCGCCTACAGGAGAGAGGTGGCCCAGCTGGCGTCCTGGTGCGACAATAACAACCTGCAGCTGAACGCTCTGAAGACAGTGGAGATGATTGTAGACTTCAGGAAAGTCACAACCCCTCTGCCCCCCCTCACCCTCTCAGGCTCTCCCATCACCACTGCTGATTCCTTCCGCTTCCTAGGCACTACCATCACCAGGGACCTCAAATGGGAGCTGACCATCAGCTCACTCATCAAAAAAGCCCAGCAGAGGATGTTCTTCCTGCGGCAGCTGAGGAAGCTCAAGCTACCCACCAAGATGTTAGTGCAGTTCTACACAGCCATCATCGAGTCCATCCTCACCACCTCCATAACCGTGTGGTACGCAGGAGCCACTGCCAGGGACAGACTAAGGCTGCAGCGCGTTGTGCGCACTGCTGAGAAGGTGATCGGCTGCAAGCTCCCATCTCTCCAGGATCTGTACATCTCCAGGACCCGGAGGCGTGCTGGCCGGATCATAGCCGATCCCTCACACCCTGGTCACGTACTGTTTGCCCCCCTCCCCTCTGGTAGAAGACTTCGGTCCATCCAGACTAAAACCTCCCGTCACATGAACAGCTTCTTCCCCTCTGCCATTAGACTGCTGAACACTAAGTGACTCTCGTGCACCATGTACAGCAGCTCAACCAGACTCATGTTAATCATCACTGTTTTCTTCCTGCATTACCGACTGCACTATATAGTTCTCCACAGTATCTGCTGCTGGCTAATATATATTTTAACTGTTGACCAGTATCACTTAATCTTATCCTACACTTTATTACATGTATAGTTTATTTCTCTTATCTTATCATGTTTAATGTTGCAGCACTGTACCGAGACAAATTCCTAGTTTGTGTACTACATGAACAATGGCAATAAACCTGATTCTGATTCTGATTCTGATTCTGATGTTGAAAATGGCCGTATCTGACAATGTTAAAGAATCCTTTAAAAAATTCCTGTATCCAGACGGTGATCCGTATCATCCCCAAAATTTAATTAGTTCTTCCTTGTACCATTTCCAACAACGCCTGAAAGTTTCATCGAAATCCGTCCAAAACTTTTTGAGTTATCTTGCTAACCAACAGACAGACAGACAGACAAACAGACAGACAGACAGACAAACCCCGGCAAAAACGTAACCTCCTCCTGGCCTTCGGCCTGGCGGAGGTAATGACATGTAAAATCACATAAGGATTGTCATATCCAGCCTGCATTGTGTTGTAGCTTAGTTTTTTTGTCACATTTTGTCTTAGCTTTGTTCTGAATTGTAATCGCTCTTGTTTTGTTTTTCTTTTGAATTCTTGGATGGAATATGGGTGGGCAATATAAGCTGCGGCTTCAGCCATCACCCATTTCGGATAACTTATGTTGAACTATATAATCAGAGGAGGTATTGTCTAATTTGACCTTGTTGGATTTTCTTTCCCCCTTTGTTATATTATTCAGTTTCTTTTAACCTGTACTTTTAATCTATCCGAAATAAAGATTCATTCATTCATTCATTCATTCATTCATTCATTCATTCATTCATTCATTCATTCATTCATATTGTGAGTTGTATGAGAGGCTAAATACTAAGGAAGGAGAAAAGGACTTGTATCGATTGGCTAGACAGAGAGATCGACCTGGAAAGGATGTGCAGCAGTTTAAGCTGATTAAGGACAGAAATGGCAATGTACTAACAAATGACAAGAGTGTGTAGAGGAGGTAGAAGAATACTTTGAAGAGCTGATGAATAAAGAAAATGAGAGAGAGATCAAGATGGATGAAGGAAAGATGGTGAACAAGGATTAGCAAGGCAGAAGTGAGGGTAGCTTTGAAGAGGATGAAGAATGGAAAGGCGGTTGGTCCAGATGACATACCAGTGGAGGTATGGAGATGTTTAGGAGAGATGGCAGTAGACTTTTAACTAGATTGTTTAACACAATCTTGGAGAGTGAGAGGATGCCTGAGGAGGAGAGAAGAAGTGTTTTGGGACCCATTTTCAAGAACAAGGGTGATGCTCAGAGCTGTAGTAACTACAGAGTCATAAATGTTGATCAGTCACACTAAGAAGATGTGGGAAAGAGTTGTTGAAGCCAGGTTAAGAGGAGAGGTGACAATCAGTGAGCAGCAGTATGGTTTCATGCCAAGAAAGAGTACTACAAATGCAATGTTTGCTTTAAAGTGCTGATGACACGTTTTTGACCTTTTTTTAGCATGTTGTGTAAACCCAAAAGTCATTGTCAGTGATCAATGTAATATTTACAACTGTGCCTGCATAAACTAGTTATCATCAAAAAACAGCAGACGCTGACTGGACTGTGGAGCCGCCCACCGAATTAAGGGCGGCACCCCCATGACATAATCGACAGAACGGACTCCGGTGTTGTTGACTGGAATGACAGCAACTTTATGGCTCACAGTTTCTCTGGTTTCTTGTTTTAATTTTACGGCTATGCCTTCGCATTGTGTCACAGGCTTAGATAAAGCGTGTGATGTGTGAAAGACCACATCACACGCTTTAGCTCCAACTGTCTGAGCCTGCACTCCTCCTGCGCTTTTATGCAGGAGGAGCACGAGGAGGGGAAGGATTAATGGATTTACGCGCAGCTTTGACCTACTTTCTCTGATCGCACGCCGGTCTGGGCACGTCCCCTCTCTCATTATCAACAGCTGATTCCCCTCCAGCTGATCATGTTTCCCGGTCCCTCGCCCATGTCCTTGTCATCACACCATCACCAGCAGTGTGTTACTGGCAAACGGCCGCCAAAATGTACACGCACTGCTGGTCAATAGTATTGTCATCTGTGCTGTTAGTCTGCCAGTATTTTCAGCACTCTCATGACGTGTTAGCCACTCCACACAGCCGTGGTTCTCGTGTGTCCTTGAAGCGATGTCGGCTCTGGGGCGCGTCTGACTCGCTAGGCACAATGCCCGCTTGGCACGGCTCAAACCTATATGGTTTGATGCCCCCAAATTCTTCATTGTCATCCCATTCTTCAGAACTATAATCCTCTGAAGAATGGACAACACAAACCAATTCCAGACTACATGTGCTGGAGCCATGGTCGATGTTTTCAACTGCTTCCATCCTGTGTGTACAATGGGCAGCCAAGCGCTGTGTTCCGTCGATGATGTCACAACATGGCCGGGGGGTTTTCGAGCCACTGACGCAATGGGTGATGTTGCGCTCAGGAAAACATTGGATGTTCGCATGAAAAAAAGCCTGTTTGACTTAGAACTGCACAGACCAACCTATTTCGTAATATTGTATTTTGTGTTGAAAAATTAGAGGAAGTCAAGAACGTGTCATCAGCACTTCAAGAGTGTTGATGGAGAACTTTAGAGAAGGTCAGCACGAGTTGCACTGTGTCTTTGTGGATCTAGAGCAGGGGTCTCCAACCTTTTATATTCTGTGAGCTACTTTTACATCATGAAGTTGCTGGAGAGCTACTCCTTTTTTGTAACATTTATTTAGCTAATTTCCATACATAAACATATTGTGTATAATAACTTAAAATCACAAGCATAAGCATGTTGTATTCTTAAGTATTTATTTTAATATTTAAAAAGTGCCAGTATGATTTTTTAATTTTTTTTTTTTTTTACTGAGAAAATCAAAAGTATTTCAAAAATTATGAAATGACAATTCATTAACCTGGAGCACACACATTGATTACCTCTGTAGTAGACTACAACAGCAGCTGCATTTCTTGCATAGATTAAGAATACATGGCGCTGATAAAAGGATTATGCTAATATTTTACCAGGCTGTGTTGGAGAGCTGTAATAGATACAGCATTACAGCTTGGTTTGGCAACCTCTCTGTGAAACTAAAGAACAGAGTGTTGCGTTTAATTCATACAGCATGGAAAATTATTGGAGTTAAAGAGTATTTACCCATGCAGATCTTACACGACCAGGCAGCCTGTAGACAAGCTCAAAAAATAATTAGTGACATGAGCCATGTGCTAAACAATGAATATGTGCGGCTGCCCTCAGGGGGGAGATACAGAGTCCCCAAGTGCAGGTTCAATAGATACAAGAACTCATTTATCCCGACGTCAGTAAAACTTTTAAACTCAGATAAATAGGTCAGGGACACTTATAACTCCTGTTCTTAATGACTGCTGTTATATATTTATGTATGTATGTACTTGTATTATTTATTGGGTTTTATTTCATTTATTATGTACTTCATCCATTGTGTATGTGTGGATTGTGTGGTTGCAGCACGGGTGACAAGCCCAAGACAAATTTCCCCTTGAGGGACAATATCTTAAAGATAAGCTTGGACGAGAAGTTTTCTGTCAGAAAATCCTCACTGGGAACGGCAGAGTTGGCTCTTTTAAAGTAACGGCGGAATGCTCTGAGGTGGGGGACATGTACCAGCTAGAGCTCTGGCCAGAGGGCGCATTGGTGCGGCGATATTATGAGCCCCGGGGGGCTGGGAGGGCTGGAGCTAGTGGAGCGGCTGCTGTGGAGAAAATGCGGGCACCCACGCATGATGGTGATCTTTCTTAACTCTTCCTCCTTTTTTGATGGGTATTAAGGTCATGTCTTACAACTGTCGTGGCCTTAAATTGGGGCAAAGTGCTGGGGAGAAAGCTTGCCGGTTAGTTATTGACAATTTATTGAACAATTGTGATATTTTGTGCCTTCAGGAGACGTTTCTTTCAGAACAAGACTTGGAACGTTTGAACTGTCTTAACCCTGATTTCCATGGTGCTGGGGAGTCTACAACTGACCTCAGCAAAGGGATTATCAGGGGGAGGATACCTGGAGGAGTGGCGATCCTCTGGAGAAAGAAGCTGGACTCCTTGATAAAAGTGGTCCGACTTGGTGTAGATTGGTGTATTGGTGTGCAGTTTAATTGTAATGATAAGGAATTCCTTATTATTAATGTATATACGCCATTTGAGTGTCAACAGAATGAGGATGAATATTTAAATAAGCTTGCCTTTATTAATTCTTATATGTAAGACTATAATAATACTTGTATTTTTATTATGGGGGACTTGAATGCAGACATATCTGACACTGACTCCTTATTTGCAAAACATATGTATCATTTTTGTCATGAGAACAACTTAATCTTGTCAAGTAAGGTACTAATGCCTCCTGATAGTTATACCTATATAAGTGAGGCTTGGCACACTACGTCCTGGCTAGATCATTGCATCAGCACTGGTGATGGACATGCTTCTTTGGGTGGCATGAGTATTCATTATGGGTTAGCAATGTCTGATCATATACCGTTTGAGATGATAATTAATGTTGACTGTCTACCTGCACTTTGTCAAAATGTCAGTCAGGATGAGGTGGGAAAATTAGACTGGGTCACTCTTTCTGAGGAAGAAATTGTAGAATATTGTGTTCGTACAGATAAATCCTTGAGTAAAATATGTCTTCCTAGAGATGCTGTAATGTGCAGCAATGTGAACTGTAGCATTGTTGAGCATAAGAAAGACTTTTGTAGTTTGTACTAGGGATGGGCATTCGGTGAAATTTTCTTCACCGATCGTCGGGAGAATTAATGATTAATAATCGGTTAATCATTAACATTTTTAGGTACGTAACAAGGCAGGTAGACTACATTAGAACATCAGGTGCACGGAGAGCCGCACAACTCAAATCCACCTCTCTCTCTCAAATCTCTCTCTCTCTGTTCGCTGTTCTCGTGTTGGCTCGCTCGGGAATCTCGCAAGCTGATTGGCCGAGATGTTTCACCCCGCAAGCTGATTGGCCGAGACGTTTTACCCAGCTTCTGTGCCGCTCGCCACCCAACAAACGAAGACCGCATTCATTGCTCTATCGCTCGTGTTACTTAGTCTAGCCGCGCGGAACTTTTTGCTGTTCTCTTGTGCCATTTTGTGCGAAATAGTCTTCCCGTCGAGCCACTACGCCGCCTCCTGCTGCTTCTCTCGACGATTCTGCGCCTCTAGCACCTGAGGAGCAGTAAAGCTCTCATTAACCTGTGCAGTAAATCATTTTCATCTTGAGTTACGTATCTTGTTATAAGAATAAAAGAGTTCTAAAAACATATTTATGTACACTTTATTTACATCTACGTATGTACACTTACACACACACACACACACACACACGTGTGTGTGTGTCTTCTACCGAATCTTCATGACCTTCTCAATAAAGTTTCTGAAAAAAAAAAAAAGAATCTTCACGACCGCCATTACTCAGCGCGCAACCAGTTGGCGGTTTCTTCGCGTAATAAGGGTGTTCCATGAACCCTGTCGATGAGGTATATTTAGCCTGTTTTCCACTAGCCCAGCACACCTCGGTACGGCTCGATTCACTTCAGTACGGCTCGGAATGCTTCTGTCTCCATTAGCACAGTGTTGCGGGGCAGCAGCAGATTCTCTGCGAGGCGGGGCCACACTCCCGTGATGTTATGCACCGGACTGAGTCCTTATTTACACGAGACAAAAAATGGAGGATCCAAGGATTATTGCCTTGCTCGCTCTGTGGTTTTATCTCACAATTAATTTTATCTCATAATTAAGCTGCAACAACACAAGTCACTTTTGTTTTGAATTAACTGCCAATGACCTAGAAATAATGAGCTGAAACTTGTTTTTATTCGTATTAAATAATGAGACGGTGGCACACTGTCCAACACCACATCCTAAGGCATTTTGGATGTACTGAATTAAAAAAATTCATGTTTTTCACCTTCAGGTCAACGTTTGGAACAACAGTATTATTATTTTCCGTTTAGATGATGCTACACTCCTTCTAAAGTATTGTAAATCTCTGAATTTGGAATGCCGATAGAACATTCAATTTACATATACTTGTACCTTTGACTTGGTGCTAATTTTTTATGATATTTCAATAAAAAGAACAGAAAGCTTACAAAAAGATTTCTTTTTTGGTCTAGTTAAAAATTACATTACCTTTACAATGGTTGACCCTCAGCATCATTTTGATCAGACTAGGCAATGGAATTTCTATGTAATTATACTGTTTTATAATTCAGTGTTATAACAGACAAACCACACTTTCCAAAACAATTCCATTTTATTATATACAAAATATTAAAATAAAAAAAAACTTTGCAACACAACATGAAGGTTAATCGACATTTTATACACGCCGACCACTGAGTGCTGAGGCTCGGTAGAATTAATCCGTCTCTGCCAGCTGTAGGCTCGGTTGAATAATCCGTGCGGGCTGTCGCGGCGGACGCGTGGGATGATTCTATAAGGAAAATGCACACAATAAAATACAGCACGAAATATATACAGAAAAGACAATGGTTTTTAACAAGAATACATAAGCTTATTTCAGCGTATTGTTCACATGAATAATTACAATAAAAGCTTTAGTCCGCAGTGTGCTGCAATAAAGCAGCGATCCATCCACAAATGAACAGCTTTTTTATTGCATAAATAAACTGAGCGTCTTACCGAATATATTTGCGAAAAAACGCACAATAAAAAAAAATTAAAACTCACCATTAAAGGACTCCGATGTCGAGACCTCCCGGTATATTTTTTCATTCCGGGCGTCTCCATCTAACTCGCGCTGAATACGTTCGTCTGACAATGCAGTCAGCAGACACTGCAGCTCCTTACTGGTCCATGGAACACCCTTATCATGCGAAGCCATTTTTGATAGAGAATAAATGAAAATAGCACAGCAATACACTGAAAAGGAACCGCCAACAGTGGTTGCGTGCTGAGTAAAGGCGGTCGTGAAGATTTTTTTTTTTTTTTTCAAAAACTTTATTGAGAAGGTCGTGAAGATTTGGTAGATGAGGAGGAGGAGAGGGGCGGTTACAACCTGACCAATCAGCGCCGGTTACGACCTGACCAATCAGCGGCGACCAGTCTGTTAACGTCACAACACGGCACAGCTCAGCACTGCTGTACCCTGCCCTTCAGCGGGGCTGAGAATCGCGGCTGTTAAACCGTGTTGGGGCTTGTGGAAAAGCGTACAAAGCGTGCTGAGCCGTCCCGTGTCGCGCTAAAGCGTGCTAGTGGAAAAGGCCCTTTTGTATGCTGCATTGCAGTGATTGCAGTACACCTGGTCATTTTTTAAACTGAAATGGTCCCACACAACACTTCGCCGTAACCGCTTCATGATTTGGCGATTGTCCTACGGAAGCGCGCATGTATCAACTGAGGCATGCCAGGGTATGGCGATGGTGTAATGTTGCCCCCTGGTGCCCAAATTTTGCCATTGCATTGTTTGAGGACGGCCGTGCACTAGGCCTAATAACCTCGGATTGTTTAAAAAAAAAAAAACAGTTTGTCGACGAAAATGAACTTCCTCGGTGAAATTCTTAATGATCAATTATCGGTTAATCGGTAAATTATGCCCATCCCTAGTTTGTACAGTGCTATAGTTAACTCCCTGTATAAGGACAGTAAGCCTTATTTTAAGAAAATACGTAAAACACACAATGTTAGACCTGGCTGGAATGAGGCCGTAGCTGTGCCTTATTCTGAAGCTCGGGAAGCATATAAAGCATGGGTGGTGGCTGGGAGACCCAGACAAGGGCCAGAATTTGAGATGAAGAAATGTACAAATGCAAAGTTTAAGTATGCTATTCGTCATATTTCTAAAAAAGAGCAGCTAATGAGAAGTAATTCCTTGGCCAAGAAATTGTTAGATAAGAATGTCACAGATTTTTGGAAGGAGCTTAGATGGATTAGTAACAGTAAAACGTCTTTGCCCTGTACTTTGGAAGGCATTTCAGGTACAGAAAATATTGTGGATCTATGGCGGCAACACTTTTACTCATTATTTAATTCAACTAAGGATGAAACTTATAAGGTAGGGAAAGTAGAAAGGGACGAGTCACTCCTGATTGACACTCATGCAGTGACCAAAGCCATTAGAGAGCTATCAGATAACAAAGCGAGTGGATTAGACTGTATTTCTGCTGAGCATCTTAAATATGCTAGCTCAAGAATTGCTCCTCTTCTTGCAATCTGTTTCACCAGCTTCATGATTCATGGGATGTTACCAGAATCTTTATTGTCTGTTGTGTTGGTACCAATCATTAAAGATAAAGCTGGCAAGCTGTGTAGCCTGGATAATTACAGGCCCATAGCTATAGCCAATATAATATCTAAAGTACTGGAAAAAATCATGTTTGAAAAATTAAATGTATTCATCAAATCTACTGATCATCAATTTGGATTCAAACCCCATCATGGAACAGATCTGTGCATATATGCTTTAAAAGAAATTATAAATAAGTACAGACATCAAAACTCTTCAGTTTTTCTGTGTTTTATTGACGCCTCCAAGGCGTTTGATCGTGTTAATCACAGGATATTGTTTAGGAAAATGATTGACAGGGGGGTTCCCAAGTACTTAGTACGTATCCTGATTTACTGGTACGCACATCAGAAGATGCTGGTGAAATGGGGGAAGAGTCATTCATCCCCATTTGGTGTGAGCAGTGGTGTCAGACAGGGCAGTATACTGTCCCCTATTCTATTTAATCTTTACATGGATGAGTTGTCAAAGCAACTGAATGCCTGTAAAACTGGGTGTTTAATAGGGAATAAGTTAGTGAATCATTTTATGTATGCTGATGATCTAGTTATTCTCAGTCCAAGTAGTGCTGGTCTTCAGGAGTTATTAAGAGTGTGTACTGCTTATGGAGAGGAAAATGACATAAAATATAATACAAATAAGAGTTGTGTGCTGATTTGCCGCACTACAGAAGATTTGTTAATGAAATTCCCTGTCTTTGAATTGGCAGGCAGGGAATTAATTGTCAGGGATAAAATTAAATATCTGGGACATTTTATTAATGATAGAATGACTGATGATGATGATATTTTCAGACAACGCTGCAAAATCTACATGCAAGCAAATATTCTTGCACGCAGATTTGGTTTTTGCTCAGACGAGGTGAAACTGGTTCTTTTTAAAACCTATTGTACACCTTTATACACTGCTCATTTATGGATAAATTATAGGAAACAAAGTATGCAGAAATTACAGGTTGCCTACAATGATGCCTTAAGAATTTTACTTAAAAAGCCTCGATGGTGCAGTGCTTCCGAGTTATTTGTCTCATCACGTGTAAATACTCTGCATGCAGTAATTAGGAATCTTATGTATAAATTCATCTGTCGGCTTGATGTATCTAGAAATGAAATCATTCAAGTCATGTCTAGCATTAAGCTCAGTCCTATTCGCTGTCAGTCACAGTTTAGAAGGCACTGGTACAGTTGTCTTTTTAAGTCTTTTTAAAAGTCTGTACTGTCTTTGTACTTCTCTTAGCAGTTGTATCTTAGTGGGGTTTTTTTGTTTTTTTTTGTAACTTTTTGATTGTTTCAACTGTCTTGTTTTTTACTTTTCTACTTTTTTTGATGGACCTTGAGTCTGGAATAAAGTCTTTGATTGATTGATTGATTGATTGATTGAATAAAGTTTATCTTATCTTATCTTATCTTATCTTATCTTAAATGGAACAATACTGTAGCATCATCATCATCATCATAGCAGTCTGTCCTGGGCGACAATGACTGTTTCATTTAGGTCTGATCAGATTCCTCCACACAGCTCTGTCCTTAGCCTTCCGCTGCCAGGAACTCCTGTAAAAAAGCAGATAATGTACACCTGTAGGTGCATTTTCAAATTGTGAAACGGAACATTCTCGCTCACTCAAAAAAAGAAAAAAAAATGTTGTATTGTGGTGACCCACCACGATCTACATGGACATTCAATCTTCACACTCAGCTAGCCGGCAGGAAGCAGAGAACAATTTGCATATGGACAGAGAGCCCCTAGGAGACAATCAGAACAATGGAATATTGTTATACACTACCATTCAAAAGTTTGGGGTCACTTAGAAATTTCCTTATTTTTGAAAGAAAAGCACTTTTTTTCAATGAAGATAACTTTAAACTAATCAGAAATACACTCTATACATTGCTAATGTGGTAAATGACTATTCTAGCTGCAAATATCTGGTTTTTGGTGCAATATCTACATAGGTGTATAGAGGCCCATTTCCAGTAACTATCACTCCAGTGTTCTAATGGTACAATGTGTTTGCTCATTGCGTCAGAAAGCTAATGGATGATTAGAAAACCCTTGTGCAATCATGTTAGGTCTGCAATGCTGTAATTGCTGCAAATGGAGGATTCTTTGACGAAAGCAAAGTTTGAAGGAAAAAATTATTATTTCAAATACAAATCATTATTTCTAACCTTGTCAATGTCTTGACTATATTTTCTATTCATTTTACAACTCATGGTGGTAAATAAGTGTGAATTTTCATGGAAAACACAAAATAATTGTCTGGGTGACTCCAAACTTTTGAACGGTAGTGTACATCCCCAGATTAAGGAGAGGAAGTCCGGGCGCCGGTTGGTTACGCGATTGATATGTATTGACCGATATGTATATCAATATACAAATGTGCCATGCATTCTCTCTGTTGGTATAACATGTATAAAAGAGCTTGCTATACAGGCCTCAATAGCACACACAGCACAACACAGCGCACAGAGCTACAGTGTGTCTCATGATGTTGGAGGAAAATAAAACTCTGCAACCTCTCAGCTCGTCGTACCTTGCCTGAACTTATTTTCCTCCACGCTGGTGACCCTTGATGAAGAATGGAACATGAGGCGAACACCCCAGAGATGACCCCGACCGGGAAAGCCTCAGCACGTGTCATGGTGCGACCCTTGCCTGATCTCTTCCCTCCACACTGGTGACATGACAAGAGAGAATGACCGTCTGCTCCCTCTCACTGCGCTGTGGACACAGAGGACCAGAGAACGCTTGCAACCTCTTCATCCTCACCGGAGCACGCACTCCGGAGCGCAGCGCTGGGACCAAAACGCACCATGAACGACATGAGCGAACGAAGGAAGCAGCCTGAACGGGTACAATCATCAACGCCGACTGGGTTGATTTCCACCAAGCTCCCCAACTCTGACTAAACTCCGGACAGCAGACCTCCCACGTGCAGAAGCCCTGCACGCACACCGCAGGATTACGAGGACAGCACAACTGCCAGTTATGTGGTCATGGCACCAAGCGTGCACCACGCACAGAGACAAACCGGCTCCACAGACTGATACATCGTCCTCCGCCGCTGCACATGCCCGAGAAAAATGGCTGAACGCCACCCTCGGAACCTTCAGGGCTGCACACGCACCTGGAGCAGACGTGCAGCCCGCACAAAGGATTTTGTATGGATTTCTCAGCCACGGCGCACAAGGAGAATTTAGCCGATCTCTTTCCCCGATAACTTTAGGGCTGCTTCCCGCAACTAAAAGCCAAACCGCTTCACACCCGCACACAGCTGCAGTTGTTTCACAGCCGCTACGCATCCTCGGGGAATTTGGCCGCTCGCCTTCACCACAACCTCGCTGGATTGAGCCGTGGGAGGAGTCAGATAAAATGTATTTTACACAGCCACTGTGGATCTCCGCCAGGTTTACCGGGAAAGTCCCTCACCATCGCCGATCCACACGCAATTTTTGCACGGCCCAGACACCTTTGACGTCCCGGGCCGGCACTCACTTACTCCCACTCCCCTCCCCCTCCTCCTCCACAGCGCTTTTCCCGCTCCTCACTCCCTAAAGCTGGCTGATCGCCATCTTGTTCCATTATGCACAAAATGCACTGGCCTGTGCGCCCACGATCCATGGCCGTTCAACATGCTGGAATCTGGAGCTGGAGCCAAACGACGGCGGCGGCGGGGGGGGGGGGGGGGGTGTCACAACCCCTGCTGAGTGTTCTGGGGGGAGCCCTGTGGCGACCCACCACGATCTACATGGACATTCAATCTTCACACTCAGCTAGCCAGCAGGAAGCAGAGGACAATTTGCATACGGACAGAGAGCCCCTAGGAGACAATCAGAACAATGGACTATTGTTATACATCCCCGCATTAAGGAGAGGAAGTCTGGGCGCCAGTTGGTCACGTGATTGATATGTATTGACTGATATGTATATCAATATGCAAATGTGCCATGCATTTTCTCTCTTTGTATAACTTGTATAAAAGAGCTTGCTATACATGCTTCAATAGCACACACAGCACAACATAGCGCACAGCGCTACAGTGTGTCTCATGATGTTGGAGGAAAATAAAACTCTGCAACCTCTCAGCTCGTCGTACCTCGCCTGAACTTATTTTTCCTCCACAGTATTCTGAATATTTTTAAACATTTTCAACAATACAAACATTGTGAAAGGGCTTTTTGTGCTTGGCCAGGATGTGTGCCACTTTAAATGATGCCTCGGTTGAAGCGTTGGCCTTCTTAGTCTGTTTCGTGAACTGAGATTGTTGTTTTTGGAGCTTAGCTTTAAGCTCTGCAACAGATACTGGAGTCAGTTTGTCTTGGCCTGTCTTTGCCACTGATAATACCTCTATCTGCCAAGAATGTGCCGCTAGTCCAGCAAACGCTAGCAGTACTCAAATACTTTGCAATCAGTTTCATGAAATGGTCAGTCAGAAAGCAACTCATACCAGCTCGGATGTCGCCCGGGTTAACAAGGCCAGGAGTTCCTGGCAGCGGAGGGCGAAGGACAGAGCTGCGTGGAGGAATCTGATCAGACCTAAATGAAACAGTCATTGTCGCCCACGACAGACTGCTATGATGATGATGATGATGATGATGATGATGATGATTTAAGCTCTTTTACCTTCTCATTATGGAGGCTGCTTTCCACTGGAAAGTCTCAGGAGAAGTTGCTGTGAACTTTGGTGAAATGCCACTCCACGTTTCATCTTTTATCGACTGCCAGGCTCGCACCACAGATCAGACACATTTGCCTTTCACATTTGTGAAACAAAAGTCCGTTTCTCAGTCTTGGTGAAAATAATAAGTTTTGGGCCTCTTACTGGCATGACTGGACTCTCCTGCTGACATTATTGCTGGACTAACCTGCTACCTGCCTGGCACCTGCCTGGTCTGCCTGCCCCCCCCCCACCCTGCTCCAATGGCAGACAGCAAACCAGCACAAATGTTTGACAGCTAGTTGACAAACAACCATTTCATCTTGGGAGGGGGGCGGGACACTCGTAATTTTGATTGGATGGTAATTTAGACCTGATTTACCAAGTGATGAATAAAATTAATTTTGTTTTATTATTGACCCCTTGGTGAGTTACTGGGAAGGGCCTCGCGTGAGTGTTGGAGATGCCTGAACTAGAGAAAGCATATGATAGGGTGCTAAGACATGCAGTGTGGCCCTGTATGAGTAAATCAGAAGTGGCAGAGAAGTATGTGAGGATGGTGCAGGACATGTATGAGGACAGTGAGAGTGTGTTGTAGGAGTGACAGATGGGTTCAAGATGGGGGTGGGGTTACATCAGGGATCGGCTCTGAGCCCCTTCTTGTTTGCCATGATGATGGACGGGCTGACAGATGAGGTCAGGCAGGAGTCTCCGTGGACCATGATGTTAGCAGACGACATTGTGATCTATAGTGAGAGTAGGGAGCAGGTGGAAGGGAACCTGGAGAGGTGGAGGTATGCTCTGGAGAGAAGAGGAATGGAAGTCAGTAGAAGCAAGACAGAATACATGAGTGTGAATGAGAGGGAGGCAGGTGTAATGGTTAAGATGGAAAGAGTAGAGGTAGTGAAAGTAGATGAGTTTAAATACCTGCAGTCAACCTTCTAAAACAATGCAAAATGCACAAGAGAGGTGAAAAAGAGAGTGCAGGAAGGGTGGAATAGGTGGAGATGAGTGTCAGGGGTGATTTGTGACAGATGGGTAGCAGCAAGAGTGAAAGGGAAGATTTACAAGACAGTGGTGAGATTTGCTATAATGTATGGTTTGGAGACGGTGGTGGTGACAAAAAGACAGGAGATGGAGCTGGAGGTGGTAGAGTTGAAGATGCTAAGATTTTCATTGCGAATGACTAGGAGGGACAAGATTAAAAATGAATATATCAGAGGGACAGCTCACATTGAGCGGTTTGGAGACAGAGTAAGAGAGACAAGGCTGAGATGGTTTGGACATGTGCAGAGGAGAGATAGTGGATATATTGGACAAAGGATGTTGAAGATGGAGCTGCCAGGGAGGAGGAAAAGAGGAAAACAACAGAGAAGATTCATGGATATAGTGAAGGAGGACATGGACAGGGTTGATGTTACAGAGGAAGATGCAAGGGATAGGGTGAGATGGAGACAGATGATCTGCTGTGGCGAACCCTAAAGGGAGCAGCCAAAAGAAGAAGAAGATACAAAAGTTGATTTAAAAAGCTCATTTACAGTATATACAGTAGGTGAGGTGGGTAACTATGAGTGTGCAGAATATGGTGTAGATTCAAATAAAGATGCTCCGTAGCTCCTTTGCTCCATAGCTTTCTTTTGGTGTACTGAATATTGGAGTTTTCAAGTCATCATATATTTTTTGATCTTAAGTTCATTCTTCTTTTACTTACATTTTCTTAAATGCTTTCAGTGAAAACAAATGCATTGTCTCAACCCTATACTTTTCTGTATTGCTCTTGAACAGTTAACATTAGGCTTGTAGGTTTATTTAGGAAATTAAGAGTAGTGAGGTTCAGACAGAAATTCAGGATAGATTAGACAGTTTAGGTTTGGGTGTTAGCTCTTCCACTAACCTCTGCTGGTGAGGAGGCTTTTGGTTTTAATCATGTAAATCTATTCAGTCATGTGGAGATATGATGAAGAACAATGTCCCTGAATACAGCAAACAGGGTGCTTTCACACCTACAGGCTTTAGCTTCTTTCAGTTGAACTCGAGTTTGTTTTCTCCGTTAGTGCAGTTCATTTTGTCTGGTGAGAACACAGGAATCTCACTCAAGTGCACGCCAAATCAACCATTCTGAGACCACCTGAAAGAGATGGTCTCGATTCAAATCAAATGGTGAACTCTGGTGTGGTCCTGCAGGTGAGAAAGGGACCGCACTTAAACAGGACCAGCGGCAAACGGTAAAACATTTTATGCCACTGTACATACCTGATGGATCTTTGAAAATATCTGTGGCTGAGCATGTCACGGTTCTGGAAGATTAATGGACATTAACATGTTATTTTCCATCTGTCGCCGTACTTCATTTTCAAACTGTATGATTTTCCTAAAGTAGATAGATGTACTTTATTGATCCCAAGCTGGGGAATCACAGTGGTATATGCAATGTAATAAACGATAACCAGAGCGATGACCCCCCCTCCTGTGAATTATGCTACAACTTGTATTATTTTCTCCCCAGAAATGCATAAATGCACAGTAGTCATCCTGCTTCTTGTACTGATCTTTCCTGTTCTCATGTGAAAAAAAGTCTGACCAATAAAAACAGAGAACGTTCCGATGCGAGTCTCGTGGGATTTAACATGACATGGTTTGGTCTCCTTGAATTTTTGCCTGTGTGAAAGGGAACCAAGCCAAGGAGAAAATGATACAAAGTAGCACACTTGCCAAATGATTCGGACAGAAGTAAAGGAATTTAGGTGTGAAAGCAGTCAAAGGGTGCATCCCAATTCACCCCTCAGCCCTACCCTTCCATTTTGCGCATTCATCATAAATCACAAAATGGAGGGGTAGGGCTGAGAGTGAATTGGAATGTACCCTAAATGTGAGCAAGTCTATAATTTTTCTACATAAATGAGAATTGAATGACAATGTTGAGTGATAAATAAGAAAAAGCAATGGAAGCCATAAAGTGAACCATGGACGGAATGGATTTGTTCCAAAGAAACACAAATTGTTTTTTGTCCTTCTTTTGACAGCAAAGGCAACCAAAGTGCTGAATACTGAAAGTAGAGCTGAAGTGCAGAGGTTTGCTGTTAGTGATGCATAATTTAGTAAGAAGTCATTGTTGTTGTTGTTTTGTTTTGTTTTTTCAAAATCAAATGGGACAGACTTTAATGTTTGACTGCTAACAGAGAATTAGCCATATCTATTAAAGAATCAGTAATAGTGGCCAATTTATTCAGAAAGTACACACAAAAGATTTGAACGCATTATGATAGGGCATCTACATTTTCAAAATTTTGTAGAGAGTGGACATAACTGTTAATGTGGTCACTTTTTACTGAAGGAAGAAGTAGGTTGAAGCAACTTTTGATCATATACAGTCGTGTGAAAAAATTTGGACACCCCTTTAAATATTCAGTTCTTTATTAAGAAATGTTCATGTATCTACAGTATGTCTAACCTTGTTTTTGTTTTTATTTGCATTTTTTAAAATTTATCTTAGCCATTCTAAGTGGGAATGAATGTGGGGATGTCCTAAAAAAGATGGGGGGGGGGGGTCCTAATTTATTCCTCACTATTTGTTTAGAATTACATTTTGTAGAAAATTTGAAAAAAAGTCTTTAACTTATTTTTTATTGTTTAGCTGTATTACGTGAATCTCCCAGTATTTTTAACATTGATATTAAATATCCATATGTGCAAATATGTTATAAATTATTAATTAATACATTTTTTTAATTTGGAAAAATAGTACCATGTATTTTTTGTATTTTACCTATGGCCTTAAAGTATCCTCCTGTCAAACCCTTCATTTCTGGATATTCATTCTAAAGCATTTGAAACCCAGCCACAGCGTCAAGGTCTGGGCATGGTCTGGGGACCATTCTCACACTTTAAGTTTATTTTTGATATTTTCTGTGCTTTCCCTGCTTCAGCTCTGTTTGGCTGTTGTGTTTATTTTCATTATCATGTTCCTTATGTTCCGTAGGATTTGGCCCTGGCCTGTTCTTAGTTGTTTATTATCATCATTTGTCATTGTCATGCATTCCCTGGTCTTGTGTTCATGTCTCTTGTGTACCCTCCGTTCCTGTTTACTTTTTGTCTCAGTCCCTCATGTTTTCTGTACCTGTTGCCATGCCCTGCTGTCTCTGATTCCCCCTGACTGCTCCCACCTGCTCTGTGTTGTCTTGATTGCCCCCTCGTCTATATATATCTGTGCTCTGTCTCAGCTAGGTGTGGTGTCATTGACGTTTCTGTTGGTCCTGTTCAGCATTCTCCCATCAAAGCTATTATTTAGCTCCAGTTTTGTGTTTTGCCCATGAGTTTGAGTTTGTTAGTTTGGTTTTCAGCTTTTCGTGCTGTTATTTATTTGTGTTTTGTTAATAATTCATCGCTCTGCACTGCAATCTGCCTGCATGTGAGTCCTCTCCACCACCCAATCTTTGACAAACTGACACCACAAATAAGGGACTCAGCAGGCAGACGGCGCTCATTTAGCATGAGCATGGGGTGTGAACTTTGCTGTTTGGTGATTGAAATCAATCAGCTCATTTCTGGGGCTCGCTCATCTCTCACCCCATGGTCAACATTGTGGTACTTGGGGATCATCGAGGCAGCTGTTCGTCATCACCCGCGGCTTGCTGAGCATGCCGAGGGGATGGAGCTGATCACCTTGGTGATCTATCTGTGGGATTGTGGGGAGTTCATCAAAGAAGCCAAACCATGTGCCTAGGAAGAAGCGTCCCCTGGCTCCGGAGCCGGCCCGCTCCTCACCACTCACCAGCTCCAGCCCTATCACCACTTCCCAAGCAGCAGCCTGCTGCATCACGGGCACCTTGGTAGATATCTGCCCCCGAGAGGGAGCAGTTTCGGTGATGTTGGTTGGTGTTCAGTGGCCCTAGTTGGAAGGAAGGCTCCGGGAGATGCCACTCCTCTCAACGCTGTGCACCACCGCCAGCACCAGCTCCCTCCATGGTGCACACATCAGCTCACGCTCCACCTGTTTCGCCTGAGCTGTTCACCCCACCTGTGTTGCCTGAGCACTCCGCTCCACCTCATTCACCTGAGCTGTGCACTCCACTCGTTTCGTCTGAGCTGTTCACCCTGCCATGTTATCCCAAGCAGCCCATTCCATCTGCATTTCCTGAGGCCATCATTGCTGCAGTTCATCCTGAAGCAGTCACCCCAGCAGCAGAGGACCAGAAGCTAAGGCAAGCTCTTTTCACTTCTTTTATAACATCAATATTAGAAAAACTTGCCTGGCTCCTGCTGCTTTTGGTGTCACCTCACTCACTCCCTGCCTTTCTTCCCCATCCGAGGTGACTGCAGCGGGGGTGGCTCTCCAGGCGTCTGAGCCAGACGCTCTCGTACCTCAGTAGCTGTCACTGGTGGTAAGCCGCCATCTGCTGCCAAGGCTGGTGGGCCTCCATCAACTTTTCCTGGGGCCGGTACACCTCTGTCACCTGTTCCTGAGTTTGGTCCGCTTCAGTCATCAGCTCCCAAGGTCAGTACGCTCATACCATCAGCACCTGAATTCTGCAAGCTCCATCCATCAATTCCGGAGGCTGGTGTGCCTCAGCCATACATCCCAAAGGTTGGGGCACCTCCACCCATCATCCCAGAGGTTGGGAAACCTCCACCCATCGTTCCAGAGGTCGGGAGACCTCCACCCATTGTTTCAGAGGTCGGGGGACCTCCACCTGTGGTTCCAGAGGTTGGGGACCTCAACCCATTATTCCAGAGGTCGGGGGACTTCTATCCATCATCTCAGAGGTCGGAGGACCTCCACCCATCGTCCCAGAGATCGGTGGGCCTCCACCCGTTGTCCCAGAGGCCAGTGGGTCTCCACTCATTGTCCCAGATGCTGGTGGGCCTCCACCCATTGTCCAAGAGGCCAGGGGGCTCCACCTGTTGTTCCAGAGGCTGGTGGGCCTCCACCTACTGTTTCAGAGGCTGGGATCCGTGTGCAGCAGTCATCGGCCGCTGAGCATAGAGCTCCTTTGTGTATGTTTGGTGAGATCTGTTTCCTTGTGGCCACTGTTCCACCTTGTTCTCTGGTTTGGTGGCCTAAGGACAGTTAGAGGCCACTGGACCAGCCCTGCATTCTGGTCTGGGGGTCCGTGGACAGGAGTAGGCCCCTGACCCACCTTGTTTTCCAGTTCAGGGGTCCATGAAATTGGGTAGGCCCCCTGACCCCCCTGGGTCAGTGATTTGGTGGCCTAGAGACTTTGGCAGGCCACCTGATCTGCTCTGTGCTCCCGTCCAGTGTGCCATGGACTTGGACAGACCACCCCACCCACCATGTTCCTGTTTTGGGGCCTTGGACTGTGGTTGGCCCCATGTGACTATGTTTGGTTTTGGACTCTGGGGGGAGTGAGAGTTTGTTTCAACCCATCTGGCCTTATGCCCCCTGCCACCCACCCTGGGAGGATGATTTTGTGTGCGTGTGTGCTGGGGGGGGGGGGGGCTATGTCAGGGTCTGGGGTCACGTTTTAAGTTTATTTTTGTTATTTTCTATGCTTTCCCTGCTTCAGCTCTGTTTGGTTGTTGTGTCTATTTTCATTATCATGTCCCTTATGTTCCATAAGATTTGTCCCTGGCCGGTTCTTAGCTGTTTATTATTATCATTATTTGTCAAGGTGATGTATTCCCTTTCATGATCGGAGCACGGGGGCATCCCGCCGTGCTCTGTCTCTTTTGCCTTTTCTCTATATTTGTATGGTGTTGTGTTTTTGAGTTCTTATCCCTGTTATTTTATCTTTGGTTTATTTTCACACATCCTGTATCGTTTCTTAGTATAATTTATTTTCTTGTTTACGTTCATTGTAGTTTTATTATTTACATATTTGGATTTACTTGTCTTTATTTGCCATCATATTATATTTGTGTCCTGTTGTGTTTTCTCTCTCTCTCTCTCTCTCTCTCTCTCTCTCTCTCTCTCTCTCTCTCTCTCTCCCTCTTTGGACTGCAGCTGTCAGTGGCACGTCTGGATTTTTTGCTCTGTTGTGGGCAGTGCTCCTGTCAGCTGTCAGTCCTATCTTCTTCCTCTCACTACTCCCAGCTAATCTCTGTTATAATCATTGTCACCTCTTGCCCGCTCATGTGATCCACACATGCCATCGCTTGCTATCATTTGTTTTTGGCCTTATTTAAGGACTGTGATTTTCTTCTCACTTTGCCGGAATCTCTCCAACCGTCTCCACCAGAACCCTGCTCCTGTTCTGGTGAGCTCAGCTTGTAAGTTTGCTTTTGTGATCAGCTTGGTTTTTTCTGTTAGTGCACTGTTTGGACTTTGTGTTTTCGTTTTCAATAAATACTACAAACTGCAGTTCAGCACCTGGGTCTCTCTTCCCTGCCGCTCAGGCAATTCATAACAGAGGACTCCGGCCAGTTAGAGACCTAGCTGCTGCAGTTTGTGGTTCATTTTGTTTTTTTACCTGGGGTTCTGCCATGTCGGCCACCCTGGATTTTTCAGTTTTGGGACTCAGTAAGGAAGAGTGTGTAGCAGCTACGCTCATCGACAGTTTTCCCTTCTCCCTCAGGGACTGGAGCCTCCTGCTCTCCCGAGGAGGCTTGGAGGTTCGTGGACAGTGCGGCCCAGGTGATCGAGGCTCATCTCGGTCTTTGGAGCTACCCAGGCCTCACAGCTTTCCTTGCATCCGTGATTGACACAAAGCACAAACTCTGTGGCCAGGTGAGGGACCCCCCTGCACTTTCATTCAAACATAAATTATCTTGCCTAATTCCTGGCGGTGAGGCTCAGATTAGGCAGTCCTCTGAGTCCTCACCATCTGCTGCAGCTATAAACCATTCACCTGTTCTCTCCGTGTCTCCTCCTTTGCCCTCTGAGTGTCCACCGGATGTTGGAGGAGCCCGCGGCCATGGAGGACCTTTTACCAGTCCCACACCCATGGTCTGGACGGAGGGTGAGCACTGCCAATGATCCAGAGCCTGCACCATTCCCAGGCTCCAGCTGTGCAGAAGCCAGCACTAGCAGGAAGCCGATCTCCTGTTGCCACACTGGGCGAGCCACTTGTGTGGGTCACTTCACTGGGGGGTCTGCTGGGGGGACTGCATTGATTATCATGCCTTCTGCTGGGGCCACCACAGCAGCATCAGAGCTGGACCTCCAGAGGGCCGGGCCCGAGACGTCGCCTCTTGGATCGTCGGAGTCCTGGATGGTGGTGGAGCTTGAGCTCAGGCAAGTACTCTCCTTTGTCTTCGTTGTTTCTATGTTGGAGAGATCTTGTCTAGCTCTTGGTAGGGAGAGCCATGTGCAGTAGTCAGCTGCACCTGAGCTCACTTTGCCGGGCTCCACTGCCGCCGGTGACCCTGACCCTGCAACTTTGTCCCTCTTTTCTGAGCCTTGCCCCAGGGTCACTGAGGATAATCGAGCTTTGCCAGAGGTCTCCCTGGGTTCAGCATCACCACCTGAGATCACCATGGGTGCAGCTCCTCCTGCCGAGGTCGTTGCAGGTGCTGCGTCCCAGCCCGGGACCTCCATGGGTGCTGCTCCCCTGTCAGCTGAGGTCATCGCGGGTGCTCCATTCCAGCCCAGGACCTCTGTGGGTACTGCTCCACCTCCGGATGAGGTCTTCACGTGTGCTTCATCCCAGCCTGGGGCCTCCAGGGGTACTGTTTCCCGATCAGCTGAGGTCATTGCGGGTGTTCCGTCCCAGCCCAGGTGCCTGGTATCCACCCCTTGAGGGGGGCCTCTATCATGATCGGAGCACGGGGGGATCCCGCCGTGCTCTGTCTCTTTTGCCTTTTTTCTATACTTGTATGGTGTTTTGTTTTTGAATTCTTATCTCTGTTATTTTATCTTTGGTTTATTTTCACACATCCTGTATCATTTCTTAGTATGATTTATTTTCTTGTTTACGTTCATTGTAGTTTTGTTATTTACATATTTGGATTTACTTGTCTTTATTTGCCATCATATTATATTCATTTCCTCTTGTGTTCTCTCTCTCTCCCTCTACGGACTGCAGCTGTCAGTGGCATGTCTGGGTTTTTTGCTCTTGTGGGCGGTGATCCTGTCAGCTGTCAGTCCCGTCTTCTCCCTCTCACTACTCCCAGCTAACCTCTGTTACAATCATTGTCACCTCTTGCCCGCTCATGTGATCCACACCTGCCATCATTTGTTATCATTTGTTTTTGGCCTTATTTAAAGGCCAAATGTCACGTAATTTTTTTTTCTAAATGACAACGAATTTAGATAAAATACACATAGCTTAAACCAAATATTCATACCGGAGACCAAATCACCCACCTGTATTTACATAATTGCACAAAATACACCAGGTGAAGGCCCCACCTTGCTTGCTGGCTTGTGACAGCCAGTCCAGACCACGCTCATGTTTTTGACATCACCAGTTGTACCCTGGCTGCCCTGCCTATCCACATTCACACTTATCAACATTGGACAATCATGACAGAAAGTGACAGTGATTGTGAACAAATTAGTTTAGTTTTGTCTTTTTTTTTTTGTCAGTGGTTCAGACAGTGACAGAGGCATAGAACCTTACCAGTTCGAGCCGTCCGAGACGGAATCAGATGCTTTGTCTGATGACAACAGTTCCAACGATGACCAGAGAGCAGAACCAGTGGAAAATGTCATTGAACTGGACATTAATCGCCTCCAGAATTGCGAAGCCGAAGGGGGTCTGTCGAGGGCGCCCCATAAATATTGATTTTTCGGAAGCCATTATTATTACAGTGGAGGAGAGCCGCTGCTGTCAAGAAATTGACCAGATCAATATGAAAATGGAGGCGCATACCTGTCAAGGGAGACGTTTTCGCCGTATTTTGGTGGGCGGAGTGGTGGTGGACACTTTTCTGGGAAATGTTTTAAATGTAGTTCGTGTTGTTATTGTCAAATATTTTAAGGAAAATACGGGGAAAATGCAATTTTAGCAAAAACGGGCGTATTGCCATTTCTGTACGCCCAAAAGGAAAAATATACTGGAAAAAAAATTGAGTGTTTTGCGGAGCACTCGTGTGTGTGATCAGCCACAGCTGGTGCTGGAAGATCGCTCAGCGTCAGCTATTCGCACTACCATGAGAAGTGTGGAGTCACTCATTAGTTTAATTGTCTGGGCGGGCTGATCGCTCAGCGTGAGCTATTCGCACTACCATGAGAAGTGTGGAGTCACTCATTAGTTTAATTGTCTGGGCGGGCTGATCGCTCAGCTTGAGCTGTTCTCACTACAATGAGAAGTCATTAGGACAATGGTTTAACACGTTGAGCTGTGCAGCGGTTGCGGAACAGACAGAGATCCCAGAGAGGTGTGCCTTGTTGCTCTGCCGTTCCTTATAGCCGCTTTTTACGGTGTTGAAGTACGGCGAAAACGTCTCACTTGACAGGTATGAAAACATTTCCCAGAGAAGTGTCCCTTATTACCCAGCTGTCCCTGATAGTCCCGTTTTAAGGTATGGGTGAAATATCCAATTTTTTCTTTCTTGTTGCTCACTTCAACCTTCCAGTCTCCATATAAACAATCAATTGAAATACCCCAAGCATCAAACTAGGGTACAATCGATTTCGTCACTTCCGCCTTCTTCCCCAGGCGATTCCAGGGGCCGTGTCAGGCCAAGCGCGGCAGTTTTAAATTAACGAATATTCCGTTGTTACTGAAGCATATGCACCAAGACCCGAACGGATCGGTTCCCTTTTATATCTAGTTTCAAGATATTTAAAGTACCCTGTTACGTGACATTTGGCCTTTAAGGACTGTGATTTTCTTCTCACTTTGCCAGAGTCTCTCCAACCATCTCCACCAGAACCCTGCTCCTGTTCTGGTGAGATCAGCTTGTAAGTTTGTTTTTGTGATCAGTTTGGTTTTTCTGTTAGTGCACTGTTTGGACTTTGTGTTTTTGTTTTCAATAAATACTACAAACTGCAGTTCAGTGTCTGGGTCTCTCCTCCCTGCTGCTCAGGCAATTCATGACATTCCCTGGTCTTGTGTTCTTGTCTCTTGTTTACCCTCCGTTCCTGTTTACCTTGTGTCTCAGTCTCTCATATTTTCTGTACCTGTTGCCATGCCCTGCTGTCTCTGATTCCCCCTGATTGTTCCCACCTGTTCTGTGTTGTCTTGATTGCCCCCTCATCTATATATGTCTGTGCTCTGTCACAGCCGGGTGTGGTGTCATTGATGTTTCTGTCAGTCCTGTTCAGCATTCTCCTGTCAGAGTTATTGTTTAGCTCCAGTTCTGTGTCCTGTCCGTGAGTTTGAGTTTGTTAGTTTGGTTTTCAGTTTTTCGTGCTGTTATTTATTTGTGTTTTGTTAACAAATCATCATTCTGCACCGCAAACTGCCTATGCGTGAGTCCTCTCCACCACCCAATCTTTGACACACAAGGAGTGCACAAGCCAGTGTACTCCTAGAGGTGGTCCCAAGCCCAGGTAAATGGGGAGGGTTGTGTCAGGAAGGGCATCCATCGTAAAAACTTTGTCAAATCAAACATGTGGATCCTGACGAATGAGACTTCCATACCGGATTCGTCAAGGCCTGGGTGAACAACAACTGCCACTAATGCTGCTAACCTACAGTGTGCCAATGGAAAATGGGGTACTGTTGGTCAAAGATCGAGGAGAAAGAGAGGGCAGAAGGCATGTTTGGAGGTAGAGAGAGAAAAGGAGAGGCAGAACTGTGGAGGTGAGAGTAGGGACTTTAAATGTAGGGAGTATGACTGGCAAAGGTAGAGAGTTGGCTGATGATGGAGAGACAGAAAGTAGATATACTGTGTTCAAGAAACCAGATGGAAGGGAAGCGAGACTAGGAGCAGCGGAGGTGGATTTAAATTGTTCTACCATAGGGAGAGAAATAGAGTAGGGGCAATCTTGAAGGAAGAGCATGTGAAGAGTGTCCATGAGGTGGAGAGTCAGACAGGATCATGAGTTTGAAGCTAGAAATTGAAGGTGTGATGTTGAATATTGTTAGTGCATATGAATTTGGATGTAGATTTGAACAAGAATTTTGGAGTAAGTTGGATGAAGTGGTAGAGAGTGTTCCCAGGGGGAGAGAGTAGTGATTGGAGCAAAATTTAATGGGCATGTTGGTGAAAGGAACAGAGGTGATGAGGAGGTCCTGGGTAGGTATTTTTTTGCATTTTGTGTTTTGTATACTTTACTAATCCCAGAGGGAAATTCAGGGCATCCACCTGGATGGATGAGGCAGCCATGGTACAGCGCCAATCCTTTCACCATTCACACACACATTCACACCTAGGGCCACTTTAGAGTCTCAAATTAACCTAACTTGCATGTTTTTGACCTGTGGAAGGAAACCAGAACACCCGGAGTAAACCCATGCAGACATGGGGAGAACATGCAAACTCCACACAAAAGTGTCACTGATGGTCGGGGTGGGATCAAACCCACGATGGTCAGTGGTGGACTCAATCCTGTGACCTTCTTACTGTGCTGCCACAGTGCTAACCACTGTTCCACCGAGCTGCCCAAGAAGGAGTAGTCTTAAGGAGAGAAATGTGGAAGAGACAGACTGTTGTAGCTTTTGCAAAAAGGATGGAAATGGCTGTGGTGAACACATATTTCAAGAAGAGAGAGGAATCTCAGGTGACTTACAAGAGTGGAGCAAGGTGCACACAGGTGGACTACATCTTATCCGGAAGGAGGAATCTGAAAGAGATAGAAGAGTGTAAGGTGATGGCAGAGGAGAATGTAACTAGACAGCATCAGATGATAGTCTGTAGAGTGACTTTGAAAAGCAAGAAGAGGAAGAGAGCAGAAGAAGGCGGGAGATGATACAGGCTCTGGGTCAATACAGCAAAAGTACTGAGGGAAACAGGTAGAAAGAACATAATGGGCCCTTTTTTGACAGTCATCAGCGGACTTTTACACCAGACTTCCTGCAGTATGCCAGTGTTTGTTAGTTTCTGTAAGTGCATTCTCTGTTTTTGTTTTTTTTTTTTTTACGCTTTGCGTCATGCCATCTGGTTATCAGTGGACAGTAAGCCCACTTTGCGCTGAAAGGTGGAGGTTCATTTCAAAGAGGTGTGGTGGCGCACAATCTAATGCACATCACTGTTATGGTCCATGTCATGGCAATCTGCTTTTGATCAGGTAAAAGGAGGTCTATTGTCAGAAGAGCCTTGTTTAATGCCATTTGAGTGGTGTATTTTGAAACTGTGCATCTCTGGAGCTCATGAGGAAACAGCATGCACTGTTATTTTAATGGAGGGATTTGTGACAGTCATGATATACTCGCCTGTCATTTTAAATATATGATGATTACACACTATTTTTTAAATTCTATCCACATTCATTTTAATTGTGAACTTACCTACTGGAGTGTATAGATTAGGCATTAATGTATGATTTTTTTTTCTTTTAGGGGAATGAATGAATGAACAGGGAGCATGTGTGTATTCTATTGCCAATGGGGCATGGGGGGAGGCATGTAAGCCTGAAGATTTTTATTCTATCCATATTTTCATTTTCATCACAGACTTATTAGGCATTAATATGTTTATTTTTAGGGGAATAAACGAATGAATAAGGAGTGTGCATCGTTTTACTTTTCACTTTAATTTCCCAGAGAGACAGGAGATGCGTCCACAGCTGCCTTGGCCATGTGCCTGGGGTTTACAGCCGGGACAAGGTTGCCTGCACCGTGCCTATGGTTGCACGGTTCACCCCCAGCAAGCTCCCTGACTGCCACCCATCAGCCTGCAACAGAAGCCACCGAGAGCGGGCTGACTTTGTGGTGGGGGTTGGCGGCTGATGGGAAGCTGTTCCAGATGTCTTCTTTCCCTCCCACCCGGGAGGGACTGAAACAGAGAGCTGCAAATCTTGGCAGACCCCTGCACGAGACGGAGGAGATCCTCGGTCGGTGAAAGCAACAGGAGAGGGCGCATTCCATCTCCCCACAGGCCGGGTACATCTTCTGCACCATTGTTAATGAAAGTTTATGAAGGTATACAGAGGCATCATTCTCTTTTCCTGAAGCTTCAAACCCATTCATCTCTGTGTGTTGCATCTGTGTGCACTACATTAAACCATTCAGCTGATTTTTCAGCTCAGCATTCTTCTCCGTTTGTTCTGTCTGAAATAACTAACCTGGCATCAGCTGTGATTGATGTCTTCCTTATTACCAAGCAGCGTACTTATCGTGTGGATTTTGGCTCACATGCACAAGCCTTGGCCAGCGTAACTTAAACCGCCATGATCTGAATTCACTTTAGATAATGTGCCTCTTTGCATTAAAGGGATGGGCATGAGTGCTTTGGATAGGATTATCTAAAACACACCTCTGAATGATTAGAGCCGCCTCTTTGCACCATGCACCTGGGGGAAAGTTCATTTCTGCGCTGTTGAACTTGGAAATGCCCAAAGGTACGTTCTGCATCACTGACCACTGACCACATAATTGTAATATGGCCCAAACTTTTTAACTTAGTTCTAGAAAGTCTTTACTGCTTAGAGAAAATGGATAACTAAATTAATTAGCAACTGTAGAAGTGACTGCATTCCTTTAAATTTGGAATTAATGAAATAGAGAATGAAGTTGAGAGAAACGCAATTTCATCTTGCCTGCACTACAGTTGTATGTACAGCAATATGACAATAAAGTTTGATTTGATTTGATTTGATTTGAAGTTAATATTTCTCCTGTGATGCATGTCTATCTGGTTTTAAAAATTACACAGTGCTTTGTTTTATAAGAGTGTCGGGGTGATTTGTGACAGAAAAGTAACAGCAAGAGTGAAAGGGAAGATTTACAAGATGGTAGTGAGACCTGCTATGATGCATGGTTTGGAGGCAGTGGCGCTGATAAAAAGACAGGAAGTGGAGCTGGAGGTGGCAGAGCTGAAGATGCTAAGATTTTCTTTGGGAGTGACTAGGATGGACAAGATTAGAAATGAGTATATCAGAGAGACAATTCACCGTGAGCCATTTGGAGACAAAGTAAGAGAGGCAAGGCTGAGATCGTTTGGACATGTGCAGAGGAGGGATAGTGGGTATACTGGACAAAGGATGTTGAAGATGGAGCTGCCAGGCAGGAGGAACAAAGGAAGACCACAGAGAAGATTCAGTGAAGAAGGATGTGGACAGGGTTGGTGTTACGGAGGAAGAAGCAAGGGATAGGATGAGATGGAGACAGATGAGCCGCTGTGGCAACCCCTAAAGGGAACAGTCAAAAGAAGAAGACAGTGCTTTGCTTTGCTTTGCACAGGATTTGAGCAAAACATATTTGTACAGACGTGGACAAAATTGTTGGAACGCCTCTGTCAATGAAAAAAAAACCCCACAATGGTCACAGAAATAACTTGAATCTGACAAAAGTGGTAATAAATAAAAATTCGATGAAAATTAACCAAAATCAGACAATGCTTTTGAATTGTGGTTCAACAGAACTATTTTAAAAAACAAACTCATGAAACAGGCCTGGACAAAAATGATGGTACCCTTAACTTAATATTTTGTTGCACAACCTTTTGAGGCAATCACTGCAATCAAACGATTTCTGTAACTGTCAGTGAGGCTTCTGCACCTCTCAGCAGGTATTTTGGCCCACTCTTCATGAGCAAACTGCTCCAGTTGTCTCAGGTTTGAAGGGTGCCTTCTCCAGACGGCATGTTTCAGCTCCTTCCACAGATGTTCAATAGGATTTTGATCAGGGCTCATAGAAGGCCACTTTAGAATAGTCCAGTGTTTCGCTCTTAGCCATTCTTGGGTGTTTTTAGCTGTGTGTTTTGGGTCATTATCCTGTTGCAAGATAAGATAAGATAAGATAAGATAAGCCTTTATTAGTCCCACAATGGGGAAATTCCGGGATTGCAACTGCACAGGGATAATTAAGAAGATACGAAAAAATATAAATAAGAGCAGTGGATATACATACGTACACATAAATATATAAATATATATACAAAGTGCGGAGCATTGTAGCAAGATGGAATAAACAGCATAACTGTCTACTTAGTTATCCTACATAGTGTGAATATGTACCCATACATATTGTCACCCTCCGTAGCGACTGATATTGTCCTAGTTGTATACTGGAGAGGACCATTTGTGTAAGTCTGTTGCGTCTTTTGCATTCAATACTACTAGGTCGTCACGTTTTTTTGCTATCTCTGCGAACAGCCCTGCTTAGGTTATACAGTCTGACAGTCGTAGGTAGGAAGGACCTGCGAAACCTCTTGCTTGCGCACCTAGGATGATGTAGTCTACTGCTAAATGAGCTCCTCAGTGCATTCAATATGTCCTGCATAGGGTGGGACTCGGACTCCATCAGAGATGACAGTTTAGCCACCATCCTTCTCTCTCCTATCTCCTCCACTGGGTCAAGGCGTTTCCCCAGGACAGAGCTAGCTTTCTTGATCAGTTTGTTTAGTCTCTTCCTATCGGCTGCTGTAATGTCGTTGCCCCAGCAGACCACTCCAAAAGTGATGGATAATGCCACCACTGTGTCATAGAATGTCTTCAGCAACACCCCTTGTACACCAAAAGACCTGAGCCTCCTCAGTAGGAACGGCCTGCGCTGTCCCTTCTTGTAGAGTGCGTCGGTATTGTGTGACCAGTCTAGTTTATTGTTCAAATGAACACCCAGGTACTTGTAGGTTGTCACCATCTCAATGTCTGTTCCCTGTATGTTTACTGGTGCTGTGAGGGGTTGTTCTTGCCTGTGGCAGTCCACCACCAGCTCCTTAGTTTTCCTCGCGTTGATCTGGAGGCAGTTCCGATGGCACCAGTCCACGAAGTCCTGGATAAGTCCTCTGTACTCAGCTTCATCTCTGTTGGAGATGAGGCTGACGATTGCAGAGTCGTCAGAGAACTTCTGTAGATGGCAGTGTGTTGTGTTGTGTTGTGTGAGAAGTCCGCAGTCTAAAGGGTGAACAGGAAGGGAGCCAAAGCCGTTCCCTGAGGGGCCCCCGTGCTACCGATGATCGTGTCAGACACACAATCTCGGGTTCTCACAAACTGTGACCGGTTAGTGAGGTAGTCCAGGATCCATGATGACAGGTGCTGGTCCACCCCTGCGCACAGCAGCTTGTCCTTCAGGATCATTGGTTGAATGGTGTTGAAAGCACTGGAAAAGTCAAAGAACATGATCCTCACCGCATTCCCGGGCTTCTCCAGGTTGGACAGAGAACGGTGAAGGAGGAAGATCCCTGCATCCTCCACCCCAAAGCCACGCTGACAGGCGAACTGGAGTGGATCCATCGCTGGTCCCACCAGGGGGCAGAGGTGAGCAAGGAGCAGTCTCTCCAGGGTCTTCATCATGTGAGACGTCAGGGCCTCTGGTCTGTAGCTGTTCAGATCTTTGGGGTGGGAAGTCTTTGGTACAGGTACCACACAAGATGTTTTCCACAATTGTGGTACCCTCCCCAGCTTCAGGCTCAGATTGAAGATATGCTTCACAATCCCACACAGCTGGTCTGCACAGGACTTGAGGAGCTTCGCGTTTATGCCGTCCGGTCCCACGGCCTTCCTCGGCTTGATCTTCCTCAGCTCCGTCCTCACCTGGGTCTTAGTGAGGGTCAGGTTGGGGGGCTGTGTGCTGGGAGTGGGGTGTGGACAGCAGGTCTTGATGACTTTAGAGGCAGCAGTGGTTGTTGTGCAGTCGCGGGAGAGGGCGACTGGTCAAACCTATTAAAAAACAGGTTCAGATTGTTGGCCCACTCCCTGCCCCCCGTGGCCTGGGGGGAGGTATTCTGGAGCCCAGAGATGGTTTTAAGGTTTCTCCAGACCCCGCCGATGTCGCTCCGTTGCAGCTTGTCCTCCATCTTCTTCCTGAAGCTGTCCTTGCCTTCTCTGATCTTCCTCCTCAGCTCCCTCTGAACGGACTTCAGCATCTCCCTGTTCCCCGACCTGAAGATCCTCTTCTTCTCTCTCAGAAGTGTTTTTATCTCAGGGTTGATCCAGGGTTTGTTGTTCGAGCAACACCGTATGGTCTTGGTGGGTACGGTGTTGTCCACACAGAAGCCGATGTAGTCTGTGATGGTGTGAGTGAGGCCATCGATACCCTCATCATGTGGATCGCAGAGCTGCTCCCAGGCAGTGGTTTCAAAACAGTCCTTTAGCACGTCCATTGCCTCCTCAGACCATAACTTCACCGTGTGCATGACCGGAGGTTGTCTGTGTACTAAGGGTTTGTACACCGGCAGAAAATGAACCAAGTTGTGATCCGATCTCCCGAGTGGGGGGAATGGTGATGAGGTGTACGCCTCCTTAGTGTTTGCATAGAATAAGTGCAGTGTTTTATTGTCTCTAGTGTGGCATGTGACATACTGGGTGAACGTGGGTAGAATGGGAGACAGTGAAACATGGTTGAAATCACCTGAGATGAGGAGAAGAGCATCTGAGTGTTCTGTCAGCAGCCTGCCAGTTACTGAGTGGATGACGTCACGCGCTGTCCCAATGTTCGCTGTCGGATCCGTCGGATTTGCATAAATAACAATGCAGATCGCGTGTGAGTATTCCCTCGGGAGATATGTAGGCCGCATGCTAACAGCTAGCAACTCAATGTCTTTGCTACGGTGCTGTTCCTTAACCGTGATATGTCCCGGTCTGCACCAGTTGTTATTGACAACCCATGACCCATGACCTGCGACTGAGACCAAGCTATCTGACACTGGGCAGCACATTTCTCTCTAGAATACTCTGATAGTCTTGAGATTTCATTGCACCCTGCACAGATTCAAGACACCCTGTGCCAGATGCAGCAAAGCAGCCCCAGAACATAACAGAACCTCCTTCATGTTTCACAGTAGGAACAGTGTTCTGTTCTTGGTATGCTTCATTTTTGAGTCTGTGAATATAGAGCTGATGTGCCTTGCCAAAAAGTTGCAGTTTTGTCTCGTCTGTCCATAGGACAGTCTCCCAGAAGCTTTGTGGCTTGTCAACATGCAGTTTGGCAAATTCCAGTCTGGCTTTTTTATGATTTGTTTTCAACAGTTGTGTCCTCCTTGGTCGTCTCCCATGAAGTCCACTTTGGCTCAAACAACGACGGATGGTGCGATCTGACACTGATGTACCTTGACCTTGGAGTTCACCATGAATGTGTTTAGAGGTTGTTCTGGGCTCTTTTGTTACCATTCATATTATCTGTCTCTTCCATTTTTCATCAAGTTTCCTCCTGTGGCCCCGTCCAGGGAGGTTGGCTACAGTCCTGTGGATCTTACATTTCTGAATAATATGTGCAACTGTAGTCACAGGAACATCAAGCTGCTTGGAGATGGTCTTATAGCCTTTACCTTTAACATGCTTGTCTATAATTTTCTTTCTAATCTCCTGAGACAACTCTCTCCTTTGCTTACTCTGGTCCATGTTTAGTGTGGTACACACCATGTCACCAAACAGCACAGTGACTACTTGTCACCCTTTAAATAGGCCGACTGACTGATTACAAGTTTGTAGACACCTGTGATGTTAATTAGAGGACACATCTTGGTTGAACATGTCCATATGGTCACATTATTTTCAATCTTTTCTAGGGGTACCATCATTTTTGTCCAGGCCTGTTTCATGAGTTTGTTTTTTAAAATAATTCTGTTGAACCACAATTCAAAAGCATTGTCTGATTTTCATTGGTTAATTTTCATAGAATTTTTATTTATTACCACTTTTGTCAGATTCAAGTTATTTCTGTGACCATTATGGTTTTTTCTTTCATTAACAGAGGGGTACCAACAATTTTGTCCACGTCTGTATATCAATTCTTCACAGCAATTACTTGTGATCTTATGTGGAAAAGATGGTGTGTGTGTGTGTGTGGGGGGGGGGGGGTTGATGGTGGTGGTGGTGGGGCTCCCCTCTTACCTATGTATTATTCAAACAACAAATGTAAGTATGCAGACTGATTTGTCAGGCCAGTTTTCCATAGCATGCAAGCTGAAAGTTCAGCTGGGTATCATTCTGACACCACTGTGCATTTTTCCTGATGCAACCATTAACATAAATGTTTGCTGTCCCAATCTGATGGGATAGAAACATAGATTCAGTACAATCAACAAGAAAACAGTTAAATAATAATAAGATTCCTGTCTGTCATCTATCTTAAGTTATTATAGGAATTATTATTGGAAACAAACCTACCATGAGAAAATCAATTCAGTCATACCTCTACGCAACATGATAAGTAATTCTGATGAGCTGAAATTAACAGATTTTATCTCAAGGCTTGTGGTACTTTTTAATGAGCTAGCAGCAACAGGTCTTCAACATATTTTTTTTTAATTTTTCATGTCAGCTGGCAAGAGATACAAGAGAAACTGTTACTACAGGGTTAGCTCATTGGCAGTTTTATTTTAAAGATCAGTGTGTAATGTATGAGGAAACTACATGACGCACTGTGCTGTGGATGCACACACGCACGCACGCACACACAGGTGAAGTCAGCACATCAGGGGTATACTATACGGCTGCCCAGGGCCTGCCCTCTCTCTTGGCATGCTACCAGCTACCAGCTACCGATTGTCTGTACCACTCTCTTTTGCCAATACTCAAAACTAACCTCAACAGGTGGACATGTCCGCACTCATTTCCAGACATAACAATGGCGATAAGGATGACCCACGCAAGATCGAGGATGAAGAACCCAATTGTTAAACTGCCACCGTTCCTTGCTTTACCTGGTGAGCCACCTATCCCTTGGTTCCGTTGGTATTATGAGCCTTCTGTAAAGTTCATAACAGTCGCTGGCCTGAGGCATGCTAGCGATGCTAAGCTAAAGGGCGTGCTAATCCACTGTCTCAGCATCGAGGGACGGCATATCTTCTGAATGCTTGGACCCACAGACACCTACAGGCGATCCGGTCCACAGTCACGCAGGACCCAAAAAAGGTAAGGCCTACCCCGTCAGCAGCAAGACTGGCCTGCCTCTATGTCCTCTTCCGGATGACCCACCAGACGATACCCCAGTAACGCCGCCTTTCCCTGGCAGTGGGACAGAAGAGCAATGACAGAAGCGCCCCACGCAGCGTGAGCCTCCTCGAGCTGCTGCATCACTGCAGGAGTTGCAAGTCATAGCTGAACAGAACCAACCATATCCTCCATCAGATGACACTCCCGCAGTGGCACTCTCCCCTGACAACAGGGTTGCAGTGCAACAACAACATTTCATGAAGAAAGAACGACGAGCAGAGCGTCCCCCAGTCACGGTGCTCAAGTGGGTCTGGGTACGTCGACCCGGTCACTCGTACAAGCTGCAGTCCTTCTGGCCAACATCGATGCATATGAATGCTCAGCTAGGACCAGCCACCGTTCTTCTGACTGATGGGCCATGACTGCGCATAAGCCGTTGTAGAAGGATGACACTACCCACCACTCCAGATCAATGGACCACAACCAAGCAGGCCCACCCATACTGTGACTTGACCAACAAATGGTTTACAGCTCCAGCAGGGTGCCCGCCGGAACCACACGGGCCAGCGCAGCCCAAGCTCCACCTGGTACGAGTCCGATGGAGACCTATTCATCTTGAAGACTATGCTACTGACTTTAAATACATTGATAGTCAGCACATGGTCTGTTCAGTGGCAGAGTAACCCATATGACCATGTGGGCACACCAGCAGTCTACCCGGTTGCCTAGTTAGAAATGTTATGGTTGGAAATATGCCTTAGGTGGTTCTGTATGTTGGCCCGTTTGGCCCATACATGCATACTCAGTTTTACATTAGCCAATATGCTAACATGTACATTTTTATACTTGCTACCCTGGCTAAGGCTAATTCTTTCGGGCACGGTTCTAAGCTTTTCAAGGGGGGAGTAAATGTAGTGTATGGTAAACTGCACGATGCACTGTGCTGCGGACACACGCACGCACAGGTGATGTCAGCACATCAAGGGTATATTATATGGCTGCCCAGGGCCAGCCTTCTCTCTTGGTGCCCTACCTACTACCAGCTACCCATTGTCTGTACCTCTCTTTTGCCAGTACTCAATAATGCAAACCTCAACACGTGGACGTGCCCACACTCATTTCCAGACAAAACACAATGAAGATTGACCTTTTTAACACAAAGTAATAAATAACGTGAAAACTTTATATTTTGTACAAGATTTTTAAAATGACTAAATTAAAAACAAATACATATCCAACATGGAAAAAGACCCCATCATGTAGAGGGTAAATGTCACTATAGGTGGAACTTTGATTAATGAGGATGTCACAAAAACACCCAGCAGAGGCCACACATTATTGCCAGGTCGACTGGTTGATCGCTAGCGTGAAATTGCTGTCACAGATCAATGGCTGCTAATCTGAAGGAGGAACTGATATAAATCACCAGGTCTCTAATCAATGCAGAGTCATTTTCAGTGACACATTTCTTCTTTTGGACATTTGACAGTGTGAAATTTGATAATTACCCATTTCCAGTGGACACAATAATCAGGTGAGTAAAATCTTTTACCATTTTAGTTAGCCAATAAAAAGCATTACAAATGGGATTGATTAGAAAAACAAACTATAGTGAATAGGAGATACCACATTGCAAAGTTAAAATAATTCACTGAAGCCGATAACCAGAAGTAGCATGCCTGAAATATGAAGAGTCAAATAATTTATCTGAATGATATGTGAAAAGAAACCACAAATGAGCAGTCATATAGGACATACTGAGCAGCTGAAAATTGCTGCTCTAAATCATGGATATTGAAATTAGAGATGGTTCAGTAGATAAACTGCTGAAGCTCTCTGAGGAGTATAGTCTTTTCATTTTTTAAATTGAATTGCCTTCTTAAAAATGTTCTATTTAAAAATTTTGTAATCTTGTGCACCCAAGGTACAGTGGTGAAAAAAAGTGTTTGCCCCCTTGCTGATTTCTCATTTTTTGTATGTTTGTCACACTTAAGTGTTTCAGATCATCAAACTAATTTAAATATTAGGCAAAAATAACACAAAATGCAGCTTTTAAATGAAGGTGTTCATTATTTCATTATTAAGGGCAAAATAAAATCCAAACCTACATGGCCCTGTGTGAAAAAGTGATTGCCCCCTGCTGTTAAAACATCAATTAACTGTGGTTTATCACATTTTTGGAAAGCTGAGTTCAATTTCTCTATCCACACCCAGGCCTGATTACTGCCACACCTGTTCTCAATCAAGAAATCACTTAAATAGGACCTGCCTGGCAAAGTGAAGTAAACCAAAAGATCCTCAAAAGCTAGACATCATGCTACGATCCAAAGATATTCAGGAACAAATGAGAAACAAAGTACTGAGATCTATCAGTCTAGAAAAGGTTATAAAGCCATTTCTAAAGTGTTGGGACTCCAGCGAACAACAGTGAGAGTCATTATCCATAAATGGTAAAAACATGGAACAGTGGTGACCCTTCCAAAGAGTGGCCGGCCGACCAAAATTACCCCAAGAGTGCAGCGACGACTCATCCAAGAGGTCATAAAAGACCCCACAACAACATCCAAAGAACTGCAAACCTCGCTTGCCTCAGTTAAGGCCAGTGTTCATGACTCCACCATAAGAAAGAGACTGGGCAAAAATGGCTTGCATGGCAGAGTTCCAAGACGAAAACCACTGCTGAGCAAAAAGAACATAAAGGCTCGTCTCAGTTTTGCCAGAAAACATCTTGATGATCCCCAAGACTTTTGGGAAATACTTTATATACTGATGAGACAAAAGTTGAACTTTTTGGAAGGTGTGTGTCCCATTACACCCAGCGTAAAAGTAACACAGCATTTCGGAAAAGGAACATCATACCAACAGTAAAATATGGTGATGGTAGTGTGATGGTCTGGGGCTGTTTTTCTGCTTCAGGACCTGGAAGACTTGCTGGAACCATGAATTCTGCTGTCTACCAAAAATTCTGCTGTCTATCAAAAAATCCTGAAGGAGAATGTCTGGCCATCTGTTCATGATGTCAAGCTGAAGCGCACTTGGGTTCTGCAGCAGGACAACGATCCAAAACACACGAGCAAGTCCACCTCTGGATGGCTTAAGATAAACAAAACAAAGTCTTTGGAGTAGCCTAGTCAAAGTCCTGACCTGAATCCAATTGAGGTACTGTGGCATGACCTTAAAACGGTTCATGCTTGAAAACCCTCCAATGTGGCTGAATTACAACAATTCTGCAAAGATGAGTGGGCCAAACATTCCTCCACAGTGTTGTAAAAGACTCATTGCCAGTTATCACAAATGCTTGATTGCAGTTGCTGCTGCTAAGGGTGGCCCAATCAGTGATTAGATTTAGGGGCAATCATTTTTTCACACAGGGCCATGTAGGTTTGGATTTTTTTTTTTTAACTTATTAATAAACACCTTCATTTAAAAACTGCATTTTGTGTTTACTTGTGTTATCTTTGTCTAATATTTAAATTTGTTTGATGATCTGAAACATTTAAGTGTGACAAACATACAAAAAAAAAAAGAGAAATCAGGAAGGGGGCAAACACTTTTTCACACCACTGTATTACAGTACGGCAATTTAGTAAGTGGCTCATTTGCATGCTGTTACTCATTATTAGAATACTGTCACAGATTGACCAACATATTTAGAATTATGAGTTGGGGAATAGAGTAGAAGATGTTGTTAATAGTTCCCTAAAATTTACACAGTGTACATCTGTATGCTTAATGGCTTAAACCCAAGGACATAATGAGGCGTCCCTAAAGCGTGTGCAGTGATTCCTTCATATTGACAGGAAAGAATGTATTAGATGGAACAATGTGGATATATATTCCCAAACCATTCTAAAATTACTACGTCAATGTACTGAATCATAACAGAAAGAAATCTGAGGACCTAAATATAAAATAATAATTTGTAGAATAGATTATTATAGAAGGAGGCTCTTTTAGTTTAGTAGAAACATGAAGCAGTCAGCCCAAATCTGGTTATCCAAATTTAAATGGGTTAACAATAAAGTTTTTTTTTTTCTTTTCCTAAGAGGCATAAAACTTTTAGCAGCCAAGAATGGTAAACAAATCACTCAAGAACATCTGATGCCAGTAACTAGAATTGACAACATTATGGTGTGTGTGCACCAAGACTGAATTTATCCAGGTTTCTGTTTTAAGTCAAGAACAAAACTATCTGCCAAATAAATCCTGCTTTAAATTTTAAATATCCAAACATCTAAATAAAATGATAAATATACATTACTTGATAGCAATTGAAATGGTCCAAAATAGAATTTAGGTTATTGTGTCAATCAATTTTGTAGCTTTGACATTAAAATAGCATGAAATTATTCTTGTAATTTGTGTAAAGTGGACCATATCAAAGTGTAAGAAAAGTATGTGTCTAAAGTTACATCCATTTTTTATTATTATTTAATATCTGTTGTAATAAAGAAAAAACAGAATGTATTGTGTTTGGGGATACTGTAACGACTGGCTTTGGTACCCTCTCTTTAAGGCTCAGTTCAGCTGTCAGAAATTTGGGGGTGATTTTTGACAGCCATTTAAAATTTGATAAACAGATTGACAATGTAGTCAAGATGAGCTTTTATCAATTACGTCTGTTATCCAAAGCCAAACCTTTCCTGAGCCGTCATGATCTTGAGATAATCATCCATGCTTTAATCACTTCTCGACTTGATTATGGCAATGCACTTTATGTTGGCATCTCTCAGTCTTCTCTCGGCTGCCTTCGACTTGTGCAAAATGCAGCGGCCCGTCTTTTGACCAACACACCTAGGCGAGAGCACATTACTCCAATCCTTTTTTTCACTTCATTGGCTTCCAGTCCATTTTAGAATTAATTTTAAACTTTTGCTTTTTGTTTTTAAAGCTCTTAATGGCCTTGCTCCGGTTTATCTGTCTGAGATTTTGACTGTCCATGACCAAGGCAGGGCTTTGAGGTCATCCAATCAGCTTTTGCTGGATGTACCCTGGTCAAGGTATAAACACTGGGGTGACCGAGCCTCTTCTTTTGTCGCCCCAGGCTCTGGAATAATCCCCCCCCTAACCTACGTGCTGTCTCTGACCTGGCCCTTTTTAAATCAGAACTTAAAACATATTTGTTTAGGATGGCTTTTAATACACAGTAGTGGTGAAATTTGTCTTGGCATTTGTTTTTATTTTATTCTTATTTTTAGGTATTTATTCTTATTTCTTTGTTTATGTTTTTTTGTTTTTAATGCTGTGTGTGTTTTTAATGTTGTTTAATTTTCTGTAAAGCACTTTGGTCACCTACAGGTTGTTTTAAAGGTCTATATAAATAAAGTACATTACATTAAATTTTATTCTCACTAATGCTTAATAGCTATTGCTATCCTGCACACTGATATGTTGTACAAGAAAATGCAATCTACAGAGAGGACTTCTTTGTATGTTGGACTTGAGGGCTGACCGGTCACTATTTTAACTCATTTTTCCTGCAACTCATTTTCATTCCAGCCACTTTATACAGTATATTGCCATTTGGTCAGCATCACACACATTACAAACATATGCAGAGGGTGGCCGTAGGCGAAGGATCTGTGATGTATTGTGTTTGAAGTAGGCTACACTCCACTGCAACATTCCATCCCACCACGTCATTATTTGAACTTGAACATACTGAGCAGCAATATAGGACTTGTTGGTTTTTAAAGGAGACACAAAGCAATCTTAAGGAGGTCGAGGATGTTGCAGAGTTTTACCATAAGTCAGCAATCTGTTTGCTTTTCTTTCATTTTTTGCAAGTAGTGGGTTCCATTTTTCACTTTCACTTTCATAGACTAGTTAAATTTAGTTTAAATTTAGAGACACAATACTTATCTAAGGGGAGGAAAAGACTATATGTTTGTTTCAGACAGGTCCCTTTACAGCTGTAGCTTAGCTTGCTGTTACAGTATGTGATCCCACTGAAATGTGTGCAGCCAAAGGAGCCTGTTTTTGACCAAATTACAAAATACTGTAATTCTATACAAAAGAGTCATGCAAGAATTTGAAACCAACCATGGTTGGGCATAAGAAAATCATGTCCTGTGTAGCGTTGACCTTGGGTTCCAATCTATAAAATCATTCTTTGCTGAAGAAAAATTGTTTCAACTCAAAAGTCTGGTCATGAACTGCTTCTATCACCCAAGAACCAGAGCTGTAACACTACCCATCAGCCATAAAGTGGAAGTTAATCCCTTGTCCAGGAAGGAATGCCCAAATCAATAGATTTATGGTTGATATAATCCAGACTTGGGAGTCAAGATTCTCCAGCAAACAACCAGACAGTTTCACAGTGCCATCTGGTGGACGAATCAGGAATATCTATTTTTTTGTCTTTGTAGTGGAATTTATGCATTATGGGCAAATATATTAATTCATATTCTTTCTCTCAAGACAGTATCCACTACTGAAGACATGGTTGAACTCTTGGGATGGACAATTGTGATTTCAAATAGTCTTATTGATATGATTTAATGTGTTGCTTTATTTTCAGGAAGAAATTAATTTTTGCATGCTTACTATCATAAATCTCATGTGCAATGAAGACACCTTGTGTGTGTGTTCCTTTTATCAAGTAGGATATGTTAGTCACTAAAGTTGAAAGAATGTATGCTTTATTCAGCAACATATGTGTCTTGGAGGGAGTCTCACTTTTCATATCAAATGTCTCTCCCCCTCTTCCTCTTTCTGCTGGGACACCCACAGAACCCTGAACTTTGAACTGACCAATGGGCTCCCAAACCTATCTTCATTTCCTTTTTAGTGAGTTTATGACTTCTGCCAAACAAAGAAGCTCAAACGTAAGTGGTTCAGCCCAGTTGTCGTGAAGTGTAGTACCACCTGCCACACCCGAGAAAAACTTGCTTTTTGTTCTCTTTGTTTCAGTTTCTGGGGCGTTGGTCAAGCTGTAAGGAGCCTGTTCTGCTCTTCCATTTTTTTTCTATCTTCCAATTAAGGCCCAGAGCCTGTCATGCTCTGTGATTTTTAAAAAAAAAAAATTTTTTTTGCTTTAAAGTTCACTTTTTCCTTATTTTAATCTTTTTCTTTAAATGTATGTGTAAGAAGATTTTTTTAAGCTTAAACCAATTCATTCCAGCCACAATACATCGGAAGAAACAGATCTGTGGCATGTTTTTGTCCCAATTTGACTTTCTGATCGGACCTTGTACAATAAACAAATTCCTTCTTCAGTGCATAAGAAGACCGCAGCCAGCCTACTGAAGAACCAGCCTCTTTGTGATCTCGGGAGTAGGCCATAACATTGGTAAAGAGCCTGTTTGCCAGTCTTCCAACAGAACCCATGCTGTTCCAGTTGAAACAGAATCCAATGGACTGCCTGCTACCCACTGGGACACAATGATTCTGCTTGGCTGACAGTCTGTTGTTTAATTTAAACTTAATTCTTAAGAACATTCCTGGTATAAGTTCTTTAAACTTAATTTCATGCAAACCCCCATCAGAATTTCAAAATGCATTTTGTCCTTTCATTAATTTACGTTCTTTTTTCAGATTAACACCAATTTTCCATTTTTACAAATAGTTAAATCATCATTTTCTTCATAAAATTGCACCGACTTTTCTTAACCAATGCTATTTTATGGCTTTCCAATTTCCAGTATACTGACAAGTTAAACTAGAGCTGAGGACCTTCAGAAAGTTGCCGACAAGAACGACGTGAAGGCGTTCTACGATGGCCTGAAGGCGGTCTACAGTCCGACATCACAGGGCAGTATGCCAATGTATTCTTCGGACGGTCAGACGCTCATAAGGGAGCTGGCTCTCATCCTGGAGCATTGGGTAGAACACTTTAATGGTGTCCTGAATTGCCAATCTGTGATCTCTGATGAAGCCATCGCACAGCTTCTTCAGAGACCTATCATGGAGGAGCTGAATGTCCCACCGATGGTTACTGAGATTAAAGGTGCCATCAAACAGACATCTAGTGGTAAGGCAGCTGGTGGAGATGGTATCCCGCTGGAGATCTATAAGTGTTGCGGTAACATCATCATCGCCCATCTCGCCCAGTTATTTGCCACCATATGGGAGCAGGAGGCGGTTCCACAAGACTTCAAGGATGCAATGATTGTTCACTTGTATAAGCATAAGGGAAACCGCCACTGCTGTGATAACCACAGTGGAATATCGCTCCTCGCCATCGCTGGTAAGATTCTAGCACATGTGATCATAAACCGCCTCAATCACTATGTTGTCAACAACATCATTCCCGAGAGTCAGTGCGGCTTTCGAGCAGGAAGAGGCACCATTGACATGATGTTTGCAACCAGGCAAATACAAGAGAAGTGCCGAGAACACAACTGTGGTTTGTTCATAGTGTTCATAGACCTGACTCAGGCCTTCGATTCTGTTGGGAGAGAGGGCCTGTGGAAGCTGCTTGCCAGGGTCGGGTGCTCTCCTAAGATTGTCAATGTCATCTGCTCATTCCACGATGGCATGGTCGGGCAGGTGGTTGAGAGTGGTTTAATCTCTGATCCATTCCCTATCATCAATGGCACTAAGCAAGGGTGTGTTATGGCCCCACTGCTCTTTAGTATCATCTTCGCTGCAACGCTCCTTGATGCCTTCAAGGACTGCGACAGGGGTGTAAGGATCCGGTTTCGCACTGATGGCAATGTATTCAACTTGCAACATTTAAAGGCTATAACAAAGACGTCATGCATGATGCTGCGAGAGGTTCTCTATGCCGACGACTGCACACTCATTGCTCACACTCTTGAAGATGCACAGTTCATCAATGACCATTTTGCTAGAGCAACAAATCGTTATGGACTCACTATAAGTATCAAGAAGACAGAGGTTTTACATCAACCTCGTCCTGGCACGCTCCCAATAAATCGTGCTATTACCATCGGTGGCGAACCCCTCAAGGCAGTTGACAAGTTCTGCTACCTGGGGGGCCCCATCTCGCAGAATGCTAAGATTGATGATGAAGTTACCCACCGCATCAGCAAGGCTAGCGCATCCTATGGACGCCTACAGCATTGTCTATGGTCGAAGCGTGGCATTCGTCTAAGCACCAAGATCAAGGTCTATTGCACCGTTGTTCTGTCTACACTTCTCTATGGGTGCAAGTCGTGGACAACCTATCGCCCTCATGTGAAGAAACTTGAACAGTTTCACATGCGGTGTTTAAGGAAGCTGTGTGGAATCACGTGGCGAGACAAAGTTGCCAATACAGAAGTCCTCCGCCGGTGCAATACCACCAGCATCGAGTCATTCATCATATGTTCCCAGTTGTGCTGGACCGGCCACATTGTTCGGATGACAGATCAGTGCATTCCTAAAATCTTGTTATTTGGCCAGTTGAACGAAGGGAGGAGGTCACGGAGCGGTCAGTGGAAGCAGTATAAAGACGTGCTCAAAGCCTCACTCAAGTCGTGTGGGATTGATCCTATGATATGGGAAATGCAGGCCAAGAGCCATCCCCTTTGGCAAAAGATCTGCCATGAAGGTGTTGACCTCTTCGAGAGAGAGAGAACTGCCCTTTTGGATGCCCGCCATAAAGCATGTCACGGTGCCGCCCAGCAACAGAGACATCTACAGCAGTCAGTGTCATCCACTCAGCCAGTTATGTACATCTGTCCTGATTGCGATATGCCATGTGCTTCACGCATCAGCCTCATCAGTCATCGCCGTCACAAGCACCCCCTTACAATTTAATACAGCCAGAAGGCGGGAGATCCGTCATTGGCGACAGCTCAATCCATCATCATACTGACAAGTTAAACTAGGGTTCTTTGGTTCCACAAATGTTTGATAACATGTGATACTCAGTAACTCAGTCTATGATGCCCATGATACATGTTGAATTTTCTGTTTTAAAGTTATCCAAATATAGGGCCTTTTCCACTAGCACGCTTTAGCGCGACACGGGACGGCTCAGCATGCTTTGTACGCTTTTCCACAAGCCCCAACACGGTTTAACAGCCGCAATTCTCAGCCCCGCTGAAGGGCAGGGTACAGCAGTGCTGAGCTGGGCCGTGTTGTGACGTTAACAGACTGGTCGCCGCTGATTGGTCAGGTCGTAACCGGTGCTGATTGGTCAGGTTGTAACCGCCCCTCTCCTCCTCCTCATCTACCAAATCTTCACGACCTTCTCAATAAAGTTTTTGAAAAAAAAAAAAAAAAAAAGAATCTTCACGACCGCCTTTACTCAGCACGCAACCACTGTTGGCGGTTCCTTTTCAGTGTATTGCTGTGCTATTTTCATTTATTCTCTATCAAAAATGGCTTCGCGTGATAAGGGTGTTCCATGGACCAGTAAGGAGCTGCAGTGTCTGCTGACTGCATTGTCAGACGAACGTATTCAGCGCGAGTTAGACGGAGACGCCAGGAATGAAAAAATATACCGGGAGGTCTCGACATCAGAGTCCTTTAACGGTGAGTTTTAATTTTTTTTTATTGTGCGTTTTTTCGCAAATATATTCGGTAAGACGCTCAGTTTATTTATGCAATAAAGAAGCTGTTCATTTGTGGATGGATCGCTGCTTTATTGCAGCACAATGCGGACTAAAGCTTTTATTGTAATTATTCATGTGAACAATACGCTGAAATAAGCTTATGTATTCTTGTTAAAAACTATTGTCTTTTCTGTATATATTTCGTGCTGTATTTTATTGTGTGCATTTTCCTTATAGAATCATCCCACGCGTCCGCCGCGACAGCCCGCACGGATTATTCAACCGAGCCTTCCTGACCCACAGCTGGCAGAGACGGATTAATTCTACCGAGCCTCAGCACTCAGTGGTCGGCGTGTATAAAATGTCGATTAACCTTCATGTTGTGTTGCAAAGTTTTTTTTTATTTTAATATTTTGTATATAATAAAATGGAATTGTTTTGGAAAGTGTGGTTTGTCTGTTATAACACTGAATTATAAAACAGTATAATTACATAGAAATTCCATTGCCTAGTCTGATCAAAATGATGCTGAGGGTCAACCATTGTAAAGGTAATGTAATTTTTAACTAGACCAAAAAAGAAATCTTTTTGTAAGCTTTCTGTTCTTTTTATTGAAATATCATAAAAAATTAGCACCAAGTCAAAGGTACAAGTATATGTAAATTGAATGTTCTATCGGCATTCCAAATTCAGAGATTTACAATACTTTAGAAGGAGTGTAGCATCATCTAAACGGAAAATAATAATACTGTTGTTCCAAACGTTGACCTGAAGGTGAAAAACATGAATTTTTTTAATTCAGTACATCCAAAATGCCTTAGGATGTGGTGTTGGACAGTGTGCCACCGTCTCAGTATTTAATACGAATAAAAACAAGTTTCAGCTCATTATTTCTAGGTCATTTGGCAGTTAATTCAAAACAAAAGTGACTTGTGTTGTTGCAGCTTAATTATGAGATAAAATTAATTGTGAGATAAAACCACAGAGCGAGCAAGGCAATAATCCTTGGATCCTCCATTTTTTGTCTCGTGTAAATAAGGACTCAGTCCGGTGCATAACATCACGGGAGTGTGGCCCCGCCTCGCTGAGAATCTGCTGCTGCCCCGCAACACTGTGCTAATGGAGACAAAAGCATTCCGAGCCGTACTGAAGTGAATCGAGCCATACCGAGGTGTGCTGGGCTAGTGGAAAACAGGCTTTAGTTAACCTATTCTGAAAGACATATGGGAGCTACTGTTTGATTTCATGTCCATCTTCTTGATTACACAGGGTTACAAAAATAATTTTTTTGTAAGTTGTCTGTGTTTTTTCAACTGATTTAAGACAATTTTGCACCGCTGAATCCAAAAATGACATCTGCTTCTCTCGATCAGGTGGAAAGTAAAAACCTGTACTTCTTAGTACTTACTTAATACTGTGCGTGCACTTATCTTTATATAAAGGTAAGTATATGTAAATTGAATGTTACGTCATCATTGTTCAAAATTCAGAGGATTTCAAGACTTAAAAAATAATTTTGCATCATATACAGCGAAAATACCCATACATGTAAACACAAACGTATAAAACAACATGTGGCCATAATTCAAAAAGTTGACCTGATTGAGCAAAACCAATGTGACTTTTGGATTCAGAACATCAAAATTGTCCTAAATCAGCTAAAAAAAACTTAGACAATAAATTTGGTGTTGACCAGCGTTATCAGCAGACAAGAACTCACAAGGGTTTTTTTTTTTTTTTTAGACTGATTCATAATTGGTACAAATATAAAGAATTGTTAATACAATTGTCCATTATCTAGACTGGTGCCCTACAAGGATATGAGTGTAATGAAAGGAAATCTTCATTCCTACTCACATTCATATTTACTTTAATACTTGTACCAACAATAAAACACCTATAAACCCATTAATCTAAATCCACTGCACCTGTTTTTGGTACTAGCAAGTGAACCAGTTCACAGACATTTACTAAGTGATTCCATGGCTCAAATATATAGGTATATAGAAAGTTTTACAAGACACAAAAATGTGAAAATACAAAATCAATGCTATTCAACATTCAGTAAGCCCTTTTTACTGTCAAGTGGCAACTGGACTGAACACAATGAAGGCACATTAAGCAAAGCTGATCAGGCAGAGCATGGCACTGTGATAAAAAGCAAAGTATTTGAATTGCCAAATATTCTATCAAAGCCCAGCAGAATGGCACACTGATGTAATGAAGTACTCTATTGGGCATCTCTTCTTTTTGAAAGCCCTCTTCAGCTAAATAAATGTCTGCTCTCACCTGCCCTAATAAAGCTATATGCCAACCTAACAAACGACACTCAAATTCACCTCAAATTCACTTAATTCACCGTTATTTTATTATTAACCTCTTGCACTCCGGTGAACCGCGGGCAGACACGTCTCTGCGTCCTAGAGTGCACGAGGGCGCCCTAGTATGCACGCACTGAAGAAAAAAAAACCCGCATTTCCGTTCTTCCACTACAGACACAGCCGCGAACAAAGAGCCAAAGGAGTGCTTTGATTGGTTTAGATGTGATTGACCTCTCATTTGACTAATAAGAGCCTTGAATTGAGTTTCTGAAGCCTTGAAGAACCAATGACTGAAAAGCTAGCAAGAAGGACCCGCCTACCAACGGCTGCGAATACAGCCAGCCAATTGAAGCACATAAGTTCGAAAGCTGTTTTATGTAAGGCTGGGTGACAGAATCAGAATCAGAATCAGATTTATTGCCATTGTTCATGTAGTACACAAACTAGGAATTTGTCTCGGTGCGATGCTGCAACATTAAACATGAAAAAATAAAAGATAGAAATAAAACTATACATGCAATAAAATGTAGAATATGAATGATTAATACTAGTCAAAGCAATTTTAAATATATTAGCGAGTAGCAGATATTGTGGAGTACCACATAGTGCAGTCGGTAATGCAAAAAGAAAACAGTGAATTGACATGAGTCTGGTTGAGCTGCTGTACATAGTGCACGAGAGTCTAATAAGTCACTTAGTGTTCAGCAGTCTGATGGCAGAGGGGAAGAAGCTGTTCATGTGACGGGAGGTTTTAGTCTGAATGGACCGAAGTCTTCTACCTGAGGGGAGGGGGGCAAACAGTACGTGACCAGGGTGTGAAGGATCGGCTATGATCCGGTCTGCACGCCTCTGGGTCCTGGAGATGTACAGGTCCTGGAGGGATGGGAGCTTGCAGCCGATCACCTTTTCAGCAGTGCGCACGACGCGCTGCAGCCTTAGTCTGTCCCTGGCAGTGGCTCCTGCGTACCACACGGTTATGGAGGTGGTGAGGATGGACACACAGGCGTTCGCCAGTCTTTTTTTCTTACTACTGTTCTTATTTGTTTTGAAAAATCGTTTGCCAAAACCGCAATCATGGAAGCGCAAAACCGCAATAATTGAATTATGGTTTGACCGGGTCACGTGACCAGAACCATGAGTCCGTAACAAGTGGACCAGCATCATGTTCGTCTGACAATGAGGAAGAGAAGTTCGCCAGCGACACTGCTGTTGTGGACAGGTAAGTGTTATAAGCTAAATTATTCTTTATCCCTGAAAATTGTAATCCAAATGACTTTTGACCGATCGGTAAATTACAACTGTGCGTTATCGCAACATGACGGCTCTGGTCCGGTCCGGACGGCGCACGGACCATGTCCAGTCCGTGCGCCGCGTGCGGACCCCCCCTGCGAACGCCGCCCCCCCGCTACTCTTCTGTAGCGGATTGCAGATATTATTGCAGATATTTTAGTACAACTGTGAGTAGTAGACCGCGGCACCCGTCATGTGTCGATGGACGATGTCCGTCCTCTGTAGCGGTGGGGGGGGAGTTGTTTTCTTCTACATTACAGATATTTTAGTATAATTTTTATTGCACTGTAGGTTATTTTTTCTTGTAAAAAAAAAAAGCCACACATTTTTTACGTGGCATGCTTCTTTGTGTGTGTGGGCTTGTTTGTTCATTCATTCATTCATGAATGAATAAATAACCCCCCCCCCACACACACACACATACACACAGCCCTTCACCTTTCATTAGAGCCCAAGATGAAGCTTCTATATTGAATCATTCAAAAGTTACAGACGTTTTGCCAAACTGTGCCATTTGGCACAATTTGGCACAGTTCAAAAACGCCTGGGAACAACCAAAGAATAAAGCTGTGTAATATATTCATTTTTTGTGGTATTGCTACAAAATTTTGACCTGTGCTGGATAACACTTGGTTCTACATTTCTGTTGCATTTTCCAGCCCGGATCTGACAGCTGTGTGTTATTTGCAAGCATTTGTATCCAAAAAAACACCCAGGCGAACTTTATTTTCTTCAAGTTCAGTATGTTTAGATGACTGTTACTCAGTGGCAGGAGCGCTTAGAGAGATTATGACTGTTTTGCAAAATTCAAAGTGTTTTCTTTTAAATGAGATCAACCCCATGAAGATGCTGCAAAGGGTTGAAGAAGAGCTTTTGATTTACTTTGGGTACGTTATTTTTTGGCGTTTTTAGGGAAATTGACCAGAGTGCAAGGGGTTAACCTTTATTTATACAGATAGTCCCATTGAGACACAAGCTCTCATTTTCAAGAAAGACCTGCCAATAACTATGAATGAAACATATGGTCAAAGGTTGGTAGATGATCCCAGATTTCTATTGCATTCAAACTAGCAAGTCAACCTTGAAGTTGGTCAGAAATCCCAGCTGTAGCAACTTAGACCAGCTAATGTTAGGTTAGCAGCCAATTTTACCTCGCTATTACGGCCAAAATATAGCAAAATAGGCCAAAATGACATGAGATATATTATTGACTGTCGATTAATGAACAACTTACAGAAAGAAAAAACAACCCTCTAAAAACTGCAGTCGGGCTGTTAGCAAGTTCACTATCTAAGCTAGCTGCACTGTAGCTACATGAGCTCTGAGACTCAGAGGGAAATTTCCCCTTATCCTTTGAGAAGTCATGCCAGACAAACCACAAGGCAGGCCTGCATCAGGTGTGTTAAGCAATGACTTGATAACCTAATGAAAAAGAACAGCAAATCTAAATGAGCTGTTTCAGTAGGGTTGCTGTGGTAGACTGCAAGTCTAAAATAGAACATTACTGGCACATGCCTCTAGGGGGAACTACCTGTATTGTTCAGCACTACTATGAAGGGGACACATTAGAATAAGAGTGTAAAAACCCCGCGCAGAATCCATGTTCAGTCTATTATGTGTGTTGCAGAATAAACGGCAGAGTTAGCCAAAGAAATAACTCAAGTGTGATCATTGCTACACGGTAGGATATCACACAATTGGCGACGAGGATTAAAAGAAAAAAATCAGCGGCGAGAAACAGAGAACATTGCAAGTGTGGCGAACTCAAGTGACTCCAGTAGTTCGAGTGCAAGTTCAGAGGAGGAAAAACGAGGTTTCCCCACCACGACGAGCAATGGCGGCTGTAATCGGAACGGTAACCCCTTTTGATAACTCTCAGTCATGGGAAGAATATAGTGAAATGTTGGACTTTTTCTTCCAAGCTAATGACATTGAGGAGCCAGACAAAAGGAAGGCTGTACTGTTGAGTGGAGTTGGTGCAACTACTTACAGCTTGTTGAGAAATTTAGTAAGCCCTGCATTACCGAAAGATAAAACGTACGACCAGCTTACTGCTGAGCTTCAGAAGCACTTCAGCCCCAAACCGAGTGAAATCGTGCAACGATTCAAATTTAATTCACGCATAAGGAGGAACACTGAGTCCATAGCAGAGTATGTGGCAGAATTGAGGAAATTAACACTGCACTGTGATTACAAAGACTCATTGGAAGAAATGTTAAGAGACAGACTTGTGTGTGGAGTGAATGATGACCGAATGCAACGGCGACTTTTATTTGAAACAAAACTCACTTTTGTGAAGGCTTTGGAATTATGCCAAGCGATGGAAACAGCATCTAAAGATGTGAGAGAGATGCAAGGGAAGCTAACAGAGGACACAGCAACGCATGTTCGTGTGCCTAAGACCCAAGTAGGTGTCCACAAAGTGTCAACTGATAAAAATCATCACAAATTCCCCAGTTGTTATCGCTGCAAAGGCCAGCACAATGCCGCCGAGTGCAAATTTGCCACTGAGCTGTGTCATAATTGTGGCAAGCGAGGGCACATTAAGAAAGCATGTAGAATAAAGGTGGACAGCGCACAGGTGCTGAAAGCGACAGTTAATGGGCAAAAGTATGAAAACAAGGGCCCAGGAAAGGAACAGCAAGCGAATCAACTGAGAGGGGAGGGAGAAAGTGATACAGAAGACATGGGTTTTCACACAATTTACAACACGTCAGAGGAGCTGACCAAGGTAGCGCCCATCACGCGTACCATGAATGTTAATGGAATGAAAGTAACATTTGAAGTTGATACAGGCTGTGGAGTAACCATATTAAGTAAACAGCAATATACACAACTGTGGAAGAAAACAGACACAGCAGAATTAAATCCCTGTTCATTAAAATTAAAAACATACACAGGAGAGAAGCTAGACGTGCTAGGCATGGCACAAGTGAAGGTGCAACACAAAAACAAAGAAAAGGACTTACCTGTAGTAGTAGTTGGGAGCGAAGGACCAAATCTACTAGGGCGAAGTTGGCTACAAGAACTGGCCATGATTGATCAGTTGGTGAATAAAGTGGAATCTCAGCCCAAATTGCAGCTGGAGGAGATTCTCGAAAGACACGCTGAGGTGTTCAAAGAAGGCTTAGGACAGCTAAAAGGTGTCACTGCAAAGATTAATGTGGACAAGGAGGCCCAACCACGATTCTGCAAACCCCGACCGGTACCCTATGCAGTCAAGCCACTGGTTGAAAGCGAGCTACAGAGGCTGCTGGATGACAAGATCATTGAGCCAGTGCAGGTTGCAGAATGGGCGGCGCCCATAGTCCCAGTGAGAAAGCCGGATGGCTCCATTAGAATATGTGGAGATTACAAACTCACTGTCAATCGAGCATCACGGGTGGATCAGTATCCAATTCCTAAAGTGGAGGACCTCTTCGCACAGCTGAATGGCGGCCGACACTTCACGAAATTAGACATGAGTCACGCCTACCAACAAGTAGTCTTGGAAGAAGAATCAAGAAAGTATGTAACCATCAATACACACAAAGGCTTATATACCTACACACGCTTACCATTTGGAGTAGCTTCCAGTCCTGCTATATTCCAGAGAACTATGGAGGGCATCCTAGGTGGAATTCCGAATGTTGCCATTTATTTGGATGACATCCTTTGTACAGGACCAAATGAACAAGAACATCTGAAAACGCTGGAGGAAGTGCTTCAACGGTTGGAGAAAAGCGGTCTGAGGTTGAAAAGAAGCAAGTGTGAGTTCATGGGAAAAGAGGTGGTGTTCCTAGGCCACAAGATCAACGCCAGTGGTCTACACCCTCTAACAGACAAAGTGGAAGCCATTGCGGAGGCACCTGAGCCACAAAATGTTACTGAGTTAAAAGCCTACCTGGGCTTGTTGAACTATTACCATAGGTTCCTCCCAAAGCTCTCCACGCTGCTGGCACCACTACATACCTTACTTAAGAAGGAAGAAAAATGGTCATGGGGGGTCAAGCAGCAGAAGGCGTTTGAAGAGTCCAAAGCGCTACTTCAATCCTGTAGTGTGTTAGTGCACTATGATTCAAACAAACCACTCATCCTGGCGTGTGACGCATCACCCTACGGTGTGGGTGCTGTACTCTCTCATCGTATGGAGGATGGCTCAGAGAGACCCATAGGGTTCGTCTCAAGAACTCTTAGTGCAGCTGAGAAAAACTACTCCCAGCTAGACAAGGAGGGCCTTGCAGTAGTATTTGGTGTAAAAAAATTCCACAAATACCTGTACGGGAGACAGTTCGCTATAGTGACTGACCACAAGCCACTAATTTCACTGTTCAGTGAAATGAGAGCCATACCCCAGATGACATCTCAGAGAATTCAGAGATGGGCCGTTACATTAGCAGCGTATGAGTACACCATCGTTTACAAAGCCGGACGGGACCATACGAATGCTGACGCGATGAGTAGGCTACCCTTGGATGGAGGAAGAGACAGCACGCCTGAGGAGGAGGAGAGAGTGCTATTGTTTGAAGATATTGGCGTGCCCCTGGTGAACGCACAACAAATAAAGAAGTGGACAGACAAAGACCCTGTTCTAGCAAGAGTGCGAGAATACATCTTGCGAGGATGGCCGAAGATGAACAGTCCTGAGTTCATTCCCTATGCCAGACGACAGGATGAGCTCAGCACCCAGGAAGGTTGTATCCTGTGGGGAGGACGCGTGGTTGTTCCACCACCTGGTAGGAATGCCTTACTGCAACAACTACACCAAGCACACCCTGGCATCACTCGCATGAAAGCGTTGGCGAGGAGCTACATGTGGTGGCCCAACATGGATGCAGAGGTGGAGGCGCTTGTGAAGTCATGTGCGGCATGCCAGGAGAACAGGAACAGTCCTCCAGCAGCCCCACTACATCCCTGGGAAGTTCCAGATAAACCATGGAGAAGAATTCACATTGACTACGCAGGTCCATGGATGGGAAGAATGTTCCTGATCATAGTTGACGCATACTCAAAGTGGATCGATGCATATTCTGTGAGTAGCTCTACTTCTACTGTTACCATTGAATGTCTTAGAAAGAGTTTCAGCCAACATGGGCTACCTGAAATCATAGTATCAGATAACGGTACATGTTTTACGAGTGAACAGTTCCAAGAGTTTTCTGAAAAGAATGGCATACGTCACATCACGACTGCGCCATACCATCCTTCTTCTAACGGCTTAGCCGAGAGGGCCGTGCAGACATTCAAGTCACTCATGAAAAAGATGACAGGAGACTCTATTGAAACCCGAATGTCGAGAGCTCTGTTCAGCTATCGAATAACACCCCAATCTACAACTGGCAAGTCACCAGCTGAGCTGTTGTGTGGAAGGAAGTTGAGGTCAACATTTGACTTAATACATCCAGACTTCAGAAACAAAGTGCATGATAAACAAGAGAAACAAAAAGGTTATCATGACATGCATGCTAGAGAGAGAATACTGAGAGAAGGAGACGTGGTCTACACCCGCAACTTTGGCTCAGGACCAGCCTGGGTACCAGGAGAAATAACAGAAAAGACAGGCCCTGTGTCATTCAAGGTGACATTAGGTCATGGACAAGTGGTGAGGCGACACATCGACCAAGTTCGTGGTAGGAGCTCCATTCCCCTGCCGATGGCACCAGAGGTGTTGTCTGACACCCATCCTGAGGAGAGCATCAACGAACCACCACTTCAGGTGAAACCTGAGGTAACCGTCTCTGCAGATTCTACGGGCAGCACTGCAGCAGCCGAAACAGTGGAGCAGTCTGAGTCTTCACCTGCAGTTGGCTCACCCGCCGTGAGAAGATCTCAGCGAGCTCGGAGAGCTCCAGACTACTTGAAGGACTATACTTAGTCAGTAGTGAGTTCCCCAGCCACAGGACAAGAATGCGTCCTGGAACCTCACTGGGATGCGGTAGTCAAACCAAATCCCCAGTTAGACTGTTATGTGTGTTATACATGTGAAAAAAAAAAAAAAAAAAAAGAAAGAAATTATGTGTATGACACATGTGTTTAAGAAATTAAAAAGTAACTGTGATAGTTCAGGGTTAAATTGGAGTTCCAGGATGTCTAGTAATTGGCTAGTGTAATTAAGAGTAGTTTAATCTAGAGGGGAGGGATGTGGTAGACTGCAAGTCTAAAATAGAACATTACTGGCACATGCCTCTAGGGGGAACTACCTGTATTGTTCAGCACTACTATGAAGGGGACACATTAGAATAAGAGTGTAAAAACCCCGCGCAGAATCCATGTTCAGTCTATTATGTGTGTTGCAGAATAAACGGCAGAGTTAGCCAAAGAAATAACTCAAGTGTGATCATTGCTACACGGTAGGATATCACAGTTGCCAATTGTCCCAGTTTAGCCGGGACGTCCCGTTTATTGGACTAAATATGTTTAACCTGAGCGGGATGTGCATTGTCCTGTATATTTAAGCCCGCCTTAATGAATGGGCTAGGCTGGGTCGAAGCCCAGGGGCGTCTGAAGATCAGGGCCTATCATGAGCCAATGAAAAAGATCACATTGTTGTTAATTGGTCAAATTCTATGTCCATCACTTGATATTCATATGTGGCTGCTGATTGGTCTAATTTACAAGTGCCCCACATGGGTACCACGTAGCAATAGCCTATCAGAGGAATTGTTTTGACATGTGACTATGCAAGTGCCCGTGAGAGTAAGAAGTAATTAGCTCGGTTAAAATGTCCAGAACAAAGTTTGAAAGTGGCGCTCATAAAATTATTGAGAGGAAAAGAACTTCGGGAAAATAAATTGTTCAAAAAATCCCAAAGCGTAAAGGATTTTTTCTAAGCTGGAGCATCAAGTGGAGGAGGCTGCTAATTAAGCACGAAGGAGGAAGGGGGGCCATTAAAGCCCTCACCTCACCTGGAGGAGAAGGAAGAAGAAAGGCCATGATTGCTTATATCAGACAGCTGTACGTAGGACAGTGGACTCCAAACTTGGTAAAAAGTAGACTGGATCAAGTGTCATGACTGATACAGTATAATAATTCAGCCCACATGTGAGATGCAGCAACAAAGGGACAATCAAACAATAGTACACATTTGAGGTTCTTTATTAAAAAGCAAAAAAATCCTCGCACAGCTACAGAAACAGTCACTCACCAGAGGAAGGAGCCTGTGGAGAGAAGACGAGAGCTGTGAGAGGAGGAATGGAGTGAGGGAAAATGGGCAAGCCAAATTACCACTTACGTGGGCTCCGAGAGAGCACCGGCAGGACTCCAGCGGGGAATAGACGAACCAGCAGGGTGTGGGGAATGGAGCTGGTAGTGCTTGACCGGGTTTAGGTTAGCTGTTGGTGAGTGGAGATGTGGCAGGAGAGTGTGCGCAGTCCCAGCAACACACCCGCACGATGGCAGCATCCTGAACAAGGAAAGAAAGCACACAGGTTAATAATTTCTTCACCAATGTGAACACGACTTGCTGTCTTTATGGCAGTATACCCAGATGAGCCAGCGTTGAATCACTGAAGGATGTCTCCTTAAGAACGCTGGCTGATGAGAGGGCGCAGGTGTGTCCTCTCACTCAGGTGTGCTGATGAGCTGAGGAGAGATGAACGGGAAGGAGGGGACGTGCTCTCGCTGCCCATGACAATCAAGCATACATCCATAGGGTATGAATGATATTGGGAAGCTGGACTTAAAAGGCATAATGAAGGATTTTTCTTTAAAGAAGGCCAGAAGAAAGCACTTCTAAAAAGGTAAGACGTGCAGTGTAGTTTCCAGCCACCTGTGCAGGTTTTCCATTGCTGCTGTTGTGCTTGTTTGAAACAGCAATACTTAGCTGATATAATTTTATGCCGAAGGCAGTATCTGTCATGTCCGCTACGTAACTGCGCAGGCGAACAAATGAATCTGTGTGAGCCCAAAATACAAGTGAAGTAGAAGTGTTTATTGACGGAGAACATGCATACACAAAATGTCCAAAAACAGTTCAAACTTGTGCAATGAAGGAGAGGATCAGCTACAACTCAGGTGGCAAGCCCCACACGCTCCAGGTGGGACTGAAGTGGAATAGGAGGGCAAAATAGAGGAGGGAGACTTACAAGTAGGGTCGGAGCAGCTGGCTCAGGAAAACAACACCAAACAATGTCTATGTAAAGAGGAACCAGCAGAGGAACTGGATCATCAATGAAGACAATGCCACCACACTGCCTGCTACACACAGTCACCCATAAATACTCACAATCCTAATGAGTGACGAGTGGAGGCAGGTGTGGTGGCAGCTGAAACCAGGAGTGGTAATTGAATGCCAGTAGGTGTGCAAGGATGAATGTGTGTGTGTGTGTGTGTGAATGCTGAATGACAAGTGGAGTGAGTGAGGATGAATGTGTGTAAATATACATGTGTGCATGTATGTGTGTGTGTAAGTCAATAAGAAGGAATACAAGTGCAAGTGCATGCATGTGTACGTGTGGAAACAAGAAATAATGGCAAACGGCCGGTAAGAAGGTGGATGAGTAAGAATGTGTATGTGTGTGCCTGTGAGTACGTGTGTGTGGATCCCCAGGTAATGGCAATCAGCAGATATAAATAAATCACCCTTTATTGTCATTCAACTGTACAACCAATCATGTACAGTAGAACGAAATTGTGCTTTACCTATCTACTGTGTCAATCACACACACCCCAAGTGTAGAATCAGAGGGGCGCTGCCATGCAAGGCGCCGCCACAAATTTCCCTCCTCCATTCCATTATTGCTGAGCACCAAGCTGGACAGCAGGAAGTTCCACTTTTATATGGTCTTCGGCATGACCCGGCTGGGATTTGAACCCCTGCCTCCCGGGTGTGGGGCGGATGCTCTACTAACTGAGCCACCACTCCGGATCATCATCATCATCATCATCATAGCAGTCTGTCGTGGGCAACAATGACTGTTTCATTTAGGTCTGATCAGATTCCTCCACACAGCTCTGTCCTTAGCCTTCCACTGCCAGGAACTCCTGTCTATGTCCAACTTCTTCAAGCTTCTTTTTATAGTGTCTTTAAATCTGAGCCTTGGTCTACCCTGATTGCGTTTGCCCTCGCATAACTGTGAGTAGAGTAACTGCCGAGGGAGATGCTGGTGGTCCATCCTCTCAACATGTCCGAGCCATCTCAGGTTCATCTGTATTAGCATGTCCTCCATTGATGGTAGACCAGCTCGTTTCAACACTTCTATGTTGGTTATCTTGTCTTTCCATGAGATGTTCATTATGGCTCGAAGGTGTCTCATCATGTACGTGTGGAGTTTCTTCACCTGCACTCTGTAGACAGTCCAAGTTTTGGCACTGTACAATAGAGTAACCAGTACTGTCGCTCTGTACACTTTGCATTTCACATGGATAGACACATGTCGATTGTTCCACAGTCTCTCCCTCAAGTTTCCAAACACAGCACTCGCTCTTCTCATTCTGAGAGATAGTTCATCCTCCACCCTAGCATTCTCTGAAACAGTACTCCCTAGGTACTTGAAAGTCTTGCACTTGACTAGTGGCTCTGTACCAATGCTGATCTCTTCTGGTAGTGATGTTGATAATTGGAACTTTGGTGGTTGATAAAGGCACTCTGTCTTCTTGATGTTGATTTGGAGGCTGAATTGGCTAGCTGCTCTTGCAAATTTCTCCACTAAAGATTACATATCTTCCACGCTGTGTGCAACTAGAGCACTGTCGTCAGCAAAGAGCATTTCTCTTACTATCTTTATTGATGTCCTACTCTTGGCTTTAAACTGTGCCACATTGAACAAGTCTGCTTCTTTCCTTGTTTGAATGTATACTCCTTCTGAAGTGTCTTTGAAGGCCACCTCAAGCATGGCTGCCAGATATAGTGAGAAGAGTGTAGGTGCAAGCACACACCCTTGTTTCACCCCATTGCTTACTGAAAAGTCTTTAGATACTGAACCACTCATTGCCACGTTTGCTTGCATACCTGTATGGAGTGCCTCGATCAGGCTGACAAACTTCTCTGTACAACCATATTTCTTTAGTACCTGCCAAAGTCCTTGTCGGGAAACAGTATCGAAGGCTTTACTGAAGTCTATGAAGACTACATAAAGCGGCATGTTCTCTTCGATACACTTTTCTTGAACCTGTTTCAAGCAGAAAATCATGTCCATTGTGCTTCTTCCACTTCTAAAGCCACACTGGGTTTCCGGTAGTACATTCTGCGAGATGTGTTCACTGAGTCTGTTAAGTAGTACACGTGAGAGAATCTTACCAACAGTGGCTAGCAGTGATATACCTCGGTAATTTCCACAATCCTTCCTGTCACCTTTCTTGAACAAAGGCACAATACTTGCATCTTTCCAGTCTTGAGGTACTTTCTGGGCATCCCATATCTCTTGAATGAGCTTGTGCAGGAAGTTGGTCAGCTGAACACCACCAAATTTCCACAATTCTGCTGGAATTCCATCCTTTCCTGGAGCTTTACCATCCTGTGTTGTCCTGATAGCTGCCATAAGTTCATCAAAATCTGGTGGTTCATCCAGACTTGATACAGCTGGTTGCTGCACTAGAGCTTCTTTAGCCTCTTCAGTGAGATCTCCGGGGTTGTTTAGTAGTTGGTCAAAGTGGTCTGCAAATCTGTCCAGGATCTTGTCTTTCTCCTGCAAAACCGTTTCACCATCCATAGCCTTTAGTTGGATCAATCCTCTTGGTTTAGGGCCGTAGATTTCTCTCAAACCTGTGAAGAATGTTTTCATGTCCTTCCTGTCTGCTGCAGTTTGAAGCTTCTCTGCTTTTTCATCCCACCAGTCGAACTTCATCTCTCTGGTGTACTTCTGTAGCTCACTCTGAGCCTTTGAGTATTTCTTCTTCTTCAACCTTGTGTTACACTTTAAGTTTTCCTGCCTAGCTGTATTTCTCGCTACTAGTACTTTCTTCAGGTGTTCATCATGCTCATCAAACCAATCTTGATGTTACTCTCAGGGTAGCCTAATACATCACTCACAGTCTGATATACCGTATCCTTCAGTGTTGCCCATTTCTTTTCTATGTCATTCTCTGAATTGTTGCTGTCCCAGTCTTTCAAGCTTTCATCCATTTCCTGTGTAAGTTCTCCCTGCTTCTTTTGGCCTTTCAGTGCACTAGTGTTTAGCTTCCATGGTGGCTTCGCACCCGTCCTGCAGTGCTGTTTTCGTCTGCAAATCCTTAATCTAGATCTCAGCATAGCATGATCAGTGCCACAGTCCGCGCATCTCATCTCATGGGTGCATCCATGTCTTCTTGTGTGTGTCCTTGTGCTTAAATAGAGTGTTGGTGATCACAAGGTTGTACTCTGAATATAGTGCAAGTAGAAGTTCTCCATTAGCATTGCACTTGCCTACTCCATGACTGCCTAGCACTCCTTTCCATTTCTCGGTGTCCGAACCAACTCTGGCATTAAAATCTCCAATGAGTATCAGCCTGTCATCAGTCGGTACACTCCTGATAGTCTCACGTCAATCACTGTAGAACTCTTCCTTCACCTCCTCTGTGTTGGTCATTGTTGGGGCATATACACTGATGAGTGTGGCATACATCTTCCGCTGTAGTGGGAGTCTCATAGTCATTATCCTGTCGTTGATTGGCACCGGTTCCTCATCAAGCATTGCTGCTATCTCCTTTCTAACTGCAAAGCCCACTCCTGCTTCACTCCTTTCTTGAGTTGATCTCCCACTCCAAAAGAAGATGTACCCATGGTCTTCCAAGCTGTCATATCCAGGCAATCTTGTTTCACTAAGTGCAGCTATGTCTACATTGTACCTGTTCATTTCCAGGGCCACAAGCGCAGCCTGTCTTTCTGGGCGCTGTGATGTTGTTCTGTCCAACAGAGTGTGTACATTCCATTCTGCAACACACAAGGTTGCTGTTTCCCTCTTCTTTTGTCTTCCTGCTCCTAGCTTACTTTTCGCTGCCTGTCGGAGTGTGAACAGATCAGCATGGACCTTGTAAGCCCGGGAGGCATCTGAGCCAGTATGAGTTGCTTTCTGATTGACCATTTCATGAAACTGCTTGCAAAGTATTTGAGTACTGCTAGCTTTTGCTGGACTAGCAGCACATTCTTGGCAGATAAAGGTATTATCAGTGGCAAGGACAAGCCAAGACAAACTGACTCCAGTATCTGTTGCAGTGACTGACCAGATGATAGGTTTGTTTATCTCTGCTCTTTGTGTAGTGCATGTCACAATGCACCGACTGGCACAGTCCACCACAGACCTTGCGACAGATGTGTTTATCTGCAAGGATGTCCAGTCTCACCCTGTGTAACTGGGAGTGGTCCACCACAGACCTGTAACAGATATTGTTTTTAGTTCTGCCAGGTGTCATATAATGTGATATTTATATGTGGTGTGTCTTTAAGACTGTGGTGACATCACAGGTCAGAGTTGACCTTCACCGAGTGAATATTGTATGAAAATGGCGATGTGTTGATGTTGCCGCCTGTTAATGTTTCCCGCTCCTAGTTTTAAAAGAGAACTTTGTTGAAACCACTATTCGTGTGGACCTCAGTTCTTTACATGGTGTCAGAAGTGCTTGACGGATGCTCTGCTTCAGTAAGATGGCCAAGTTTAATCCCCCGGAAAGTTTTCCTTTTCATCGTCCAAATGAATGGGCGGGCTGGAAAGAGCGCTTTCTGCGTTTCCGGACGGCTACAAAACTGAATAAAGAGGATGGCGAAGTTCAGGTCAGTTCACTGATTTACGCCATGGGCCCCGAAGCTGAAAACATCTTCAAATCATTCTCATTTACTGAGGAAACGGATCAAAAGAAGTTTGACGTTGTGTTAGGAAAATACGACGAGGACTTCTGTCCTAAACGGAACGTGATCCATGAGCGCGCTTGTTTTCACCAGAGGAGGCAGCGGCCTGGTGAGAAAGTGGAAATGTTTATCAGAGCCCTTTATGAGATGTCAGAACACTGTGACTTTGGTGTAAAGAGAGATGAACATATCCGTGACCGAATTGTTATGGGCATCCTCGATAAAGAGCTGTCACGTAAACTGCAGATGATGGCTGATCTAACGCTTGCCCAAACTATTCAAACAGTTCGCCAGTCCGAGGAGGTTGTCCTCCAGGTTCACCAGCAGGGGGAAGCACACGCTACGGTGCAGGAGATCCAGGGAAAAGCAGCAGGCAGAGGAAGATCTCCATTTAAACCAAAGAAGAAAAAAAGTGGAGAGCAAAAAGACTCATGGTGTGGAAGATGTGGAAAATTAAAACACAGAGATCCTGAAAAGTGCCCAGCCATGAAGTCAACATGCAACAAGTGTAAAAAGGTGGGTCACTGGGAAAAGAAATGTCCTAGTAAATCAGTCAGAGAAGTCACTGAAGAGACAGTTTCCCAGACACCATTTTTTTTGGGCGCAGTCACAAAAACAAATAGAAATGATGACCCATGGACCATACAGCTTACAATTGGAACAACACCAGTCAACTTTAAAATTGATACGGGTGCAGATGCAAACATTATGGGAGAAAAGACATTTAACAAACTAGTTCCTAAGAAGGAATTAGAGCCATCTAATGTCACACTGTGCAGCCCGGGTGGTCAATTGGACTGTATAGGAAAATTTCAAGCCTTCACAGAATACAAAGAAAAACCATATACTTTTCCTGTGTATGTCATCAGTGGCAATAATGCAAACAATTTGCTGGGCAGAGACACAGCAATGTCGATGGGGCTTGTGAAGCGTGTCGAAGAAGTTCACAAAGCATTTGGTGAGCATGGAACACTTAAAACAGAACCAGTTAAAATCCTGTTAAAAGAGAATGCTCAGCCATACACAGTGCACACTGCCCGTCGTGTCCCTTTGCCACTTTTGCAGAAGGTTAAAGAGGAATTGCAGCGTATGAAGGAGAATAATGTGATTGAAGCTGTGATTGATCCTACAGATTGGTGCGTGCCAATGGTGCCAGTCCCAAGGAAAAATGGAAAAGTGTGGATCTGTGTCGATTTAAAGAGGTTAAATGAAGCTGTACGAAGAGAGAGAGGTATGTTCTTCCTACTGCAGAGGAAATCACTGCAAAACTTAGTGGAGCAACCACATTCACATCATTGGATGCTGCCTCCGGGTTTTGGCAGATTCCTCTCCATCCAGAAAGCAGTAAATTAACAACCTTTATCACACCTTTTGGGAGATACGCATTCAAACGTCTTCCATTTGGGATCACAAGCGCTCCTGAAATTTTTCAGCGCAAAATGACAGAAACCCTCAACGGCCTGGAAGGCGTGGCTATCTACATGGATGACATACTGGTGTACGGCGACACTCCTGAACAGCACGACCAGCGTCTCAGCAAGGTACTGGAAAGGATCGAGTCAGCCGGACTTAAACTGAACAGAGAAAAATGTAAGTTTAGACAAAACAAGCTTCACTTCTTGGGCCAAGAAATCGACAAATCAGGTGTGAGACCCGACCCTGATAAAGTCAAGGCAATCCACGAGCTCCCTCCACCACAGAATGTGCACAACCTCAAGCGTGTCCTGGGCATGTATAACTACCTAGGGAAATATATCCCAAATCTGTCGACAGTGGGCCAGCCACTATATGAACTGTTGAAATCCAAGTCAGTGTGGATGTGGGACCATTCTCAGCAGGAGGCATTTCAACGCATCAAAGACATTCTGTCTACTTCTCCAGTTCTGAAATTCTATGATGTGAATCGACCTACTGCCGTATCAGCCGATGCCAGCAGCTATGGTATAGGTGGAGTACTACTGCAACTGCACGATGGAAACTGGAAACCTGTGGCATACTGCTCACGTCGTCTGTCAGAGGCCGAGACTAGATATGCACAGATAGAGAAGGAGTGTTTGGCGAGTGTCTGGGCATGTGAGAGATTTGAGAAGTACCTCTGTGGTCTGGAAGATTTTAAGTTGGTCACAGATCACAAACCCTTGGTGCCACTCATGAACAAAAAGGACCTGGACAATGTGCCAATACGGTGCCAAAGGCTACTTATGAGACTTATGAGGTTCAAACCGACAGCCGAATATGCTCCGGGAAAGACCTTGGTAGTGACATAACGTTCGGCTCAGGAGACGCACACACACAGGTTCAGAGTAGTTCAAACTGTTTATTAACAGCAGGGGTGTATGGGTGTGTGTCAGTGGAATGTTAATGTATTGGTGGTGGCGTCTGCTTCGGGCACAGAGGCAGGAGACCGTTCAGCCGGCAACCCTATGGGAGAGAACAGACACAGGGTGACAGGCACACACCAATACAGGAGGAGAATAGGCGAGGGAGAGAAGCTTACTTGAGTTTGACAGATGGCAAGCACTACAAGGACGGAACCCCGGGAGACAGTCACCTGCAGGACTCGGTGCAGCAGCGAGGAAGGACGAGGGATGGAGTTGTCCGCCGCCGAGGAATCCACCTGTGCACAGGGGAGCAGACTGGGAGAGGTAAGGAAAGGAATCTTCTTACCACTAGCTTGACGCTGAAGAGAGGGTTGACGCTTCGCATTGAAGGCGATGAAGTCTAACGGCTTCAGGCCGAAGCTCAGGGCGAGGCGGCTTTTATCCCTCGCCGCTGACGAGTAGCAGGTGTGTGAGCAGGTGGCGCCGCTGATGAATGGCGCGGCGTGACAGTACTCCCCCCTCTAGCAGCGCCTCCTGGCGATGGCTTATCCGGGTAAGTCCGCGATGAGCGATGGGTCCAACACAAACGACGGGGGCACCCACTGTCGATGCTCGGGCCCATAGCCCTCCCAGTCCACCAAGTATTGCAACCCACGACCCCGGCGCCGGGAGTCCAGGATGGAGGAGGCGGACCAGGCCGGATGGCCACCAATCATCCGGGGCGCGGGTTGCGCTGCAGGAGGAGGGCAAAGGGGGTCAGAGACTGCCAGTTTCACCTTCGACACGTGGAAAGTAGGATGAATGCGGAGGGAGGGGGGAATAGCCACGCGCACAGCCACCGGGTTGATGATCCGGGTGATGGGATAGGGACCCATGAAGCGCTGTGCCAGCTTTCTCCTCTCGCCTTTTAGAGTGACGTCCTGGGTGGAAATGTAAACAAGCTGCCCAACTCTGTACGCCGGGGCAGGTCTTCTACGCCGGTCCGCCACAGTCCTGTTGCGCTCCGCTGTGCGTAATAGCGCATGGCGCGCGGCAGCCCAGGTGGAGCGGAACTGCCTGAGATGGGCCCTAACTGACGGGACAGTTACTTCACTCTCCTGCTCCGGAAACAGAGGGGGGTCGTAACCCAGGGACGCTTTGAAGGGGGACATCCCTGTAGCAGAAGAGCGAGCGGTGTTGTGGGCATATTCAACCCAGGCAAGATGGTTGCTCCAGGACGTGGGTTTGGATCTGGACACACAGCGGAGCGCAGCCTCCAGCTCCTGGTTGGTCCTCTCACACTGCCCGTTGGATTGGGGGTGATGGCCGAAGGAGAGGCTCACCTTGGCTCCGATGGCGTTGCAGAAAGACCTCCAAACCTCAGATGAAAACTGGGGGCCCCGGTCTGAGACCACGTCCACCGGAATCCCGTGCAGCCTGACCACGTGTTGGATGAGGAGGTCCGCCGTCTCCAGGGCAGTAGGGAGGCCTCGCAGGGGGACGAAGTGCACGGCCTTGGAGAAGCGGTCCACGATGGTCAGGATGGTGTCATAGGAGTTGGAGACAGGGAGTCCGGTGATGAAATCCAGCGCGATGTGCGACCAGGGCCTGCCAGGGACGGGCAGGGGCTGGAGCAGACCCGCTGGAGGGGCATTTCCCGACTTGCAGGTGCCACAGATTGGGCAAGCCCGGGCGTAGCGGGCTGCATCCCTCCGCAGGCCTGGCCACCAAAAGGACCGTTGGAGGAGATCTATCATCCGGGAGGTGCCAGGGTGACAGGTGAGCTTGGAGGTGTGGAGCCAGTGGATGACCTCTCCTCGGACCGCGGATGGCACGAACAGCCTCCCCTCCGGTCCGCCGCCAGGGTCAGGTTCCACCTCCTGTGCCTTCCGGATCTTGCTCTCGATGTCCCACGAGATGGCTCCCACGACGCACGACCTGGGCAGGATGGAGTGGGGCGCCTCCTCCGACTCCACGGGGGCAAACTGCCTGGAGAGGGCGTCAGGCAGGACGTTCCTAGAGCCAGGCCTGAAGGTGATGGAAAATTGGAACCTGGCGAAGAACAGGGACCAGCGCGCCTGGCGGGCGTTCAGGCGCTTGGCAGATCGTAAGTATTCCAAGTTCTTGTGGTCAGTGAGGACCACAAACGGCAGGTTCGCCCCCTCTAACCAGTGACGCCACTCCTGCAGGGCGAGCTTGATGGCCAAGAGCTCTCTGTCCCCCACATCGTAGTTTCTCTCCGCCGGGGACAAGCGCCGGGAGAAGAAGGCGCACGGTCGTTTGGCGCCATCGTCCGGTGACCGCTGGGACAACACTGCTCCCACTCCCGTGTCCGAAGCGTCTACCTCTACGATGCACTGCAGTGCGGGGTCGACCTGGCGAAGGACCCGGGAGGAGGAGAATTCCGCCTTCAGCGCCTCAAAGGCGGCAGCGACCTCTTCGGTCCACCGGAACGGGACCTTCGGGGACGTGAGGCGGGTCAGTGGTCCAACGATGGCACTGAAGTTGGGGACAAAGCGGCGGTAGAAATTGGCGAAGCCAACAAATTGCTGCACCTGTTTCCGGGATGCAGGTGTGGGCCATTCCACCACCGCCTTTACCTTCTCTGGGTCAGGGAGCACCTTATCGTGGGCGATGATGAACCCCAGGAAGGACGTACTCCTGGCGTAAAATTCACACTTTTCTGCCTTAACGTACAGACGATTCTCCAGCAGCCTTTGGAGGACCCGCCTCACGTGGACCTGGTGCTCATCCCTGGACTTGGAGAAGATGAGAATATCGTCCAGGTAGACGAACACGAAAAGGCCAATGAAGTCCCGGAGGACGTCATTAATGAGGCGCTGGAAGACTGCAGGAGCGTTGGTCAACCCGAACGGCATCACCAGGTATTCAAAGTGGCCGTTCGGGGTACGGAAGGCCGTTTTCCACTCATCTCCCTCTCGGATCCGGACGAGGTGGTAAGCGCTGCGTAGGTCCAGCTTGGTGAACCAGGTCGCCCCCTGGAGGGAGTGGAAAGCAGTGTCCATGAGAGGCAGGGTGTAACGGTCCTTCTCCGTGATATTATTGAGGGCCCGGTAGTCGATACAAGGGCGGAGAGACCCATCCTTCTTTCCCACGAAGAAGAACCCTGCCCCCACGGGTGACGATGATGGGCGGATAATCCCAGCACTTAATGACTCCTTCAGGTAGGCGTTCATCGTCTCCTTCTCCGGCGCAGACAGGCTGTAAAGGCGACCAGAAGGTAAGGGAGCCCCCTGGCGGAGGTTGATGGCGCAGTCATAGGGCCGATGAGGGGGGAGAGACATAGCTTTCGCTTTGCTGAACACCATACCCAGGTCGTGAAATTCTGGGGGCACCAGAGACAGGTCCGGGGGTGCAGCGTCCGTCGCAGGGGGAGGAGCGGACGGAGAGCAGGCAGCGGACTGAAGGCAGGTGCCCATACAGAACGTACTCCATGCCGATATCCCAGCTGATTTCCAATCCAGGACCGGGTTGTGAAGGCGAAGCCAGGGATACCCCAGGATGACGGGCGACACAGAGTTGGGAAGGACGTAGAAGGTCATCTCCTCCCGGTGATTTCCCGAGATGATGACCGGAACAGGGATGGTTTGGTGTGATACTCTCCCAAGGGAGGCACGGGAGAGATTAACAAGGGAGATGGGATTCTTCAGTGCCTGACAGCGAATGCCCAAACGGGTTGCCAGGCTTTGTGAAATAAAGCTGCCTTCTGCACCCGAATCCACCAGTGCGTGGGTGAGATGCCCAGTGGGATTGTGGCAAAAACGGATGGGCAGCTTCAATTGGGTAAGGGGACTTAACCGATTGACGTCCGCGAGGCCCCCTACAGTGACTCGCGGACCCCGCCGTTTGGCTTATGTGGACAAAGCTCCACCGTGTGTTGATTATCTCCGCAATACATGCAGAGATTCAACTCACGGCGGCGTTGTCTCTCTGCCGGGGAGAGCTTTGTCCAGCCCGTCACCATCGGCTCCGACTCCTCGGGGTGCGATGGCGGCGGCGTCGCCAGGGGGCGAGCTTGGGGCAGGCGCGATGAGGCTCCCCGAGGGCGAGAAGAAGACAACTTCCGCCCAGAGGAGCGCTCACGCAGCCTGTTATCCAAGCTGATGGCGAGAGAAGTTAGCTCAGCTAGCGTCCCAGGGATATCCCGACCAGCCAGTTCATCCCTCAGATCGTCATTCAGGCTGTGGAGGAACAGGCCACAGAGAGAGCGTTCGTCCCAGCCCAGTTCCTCCGCCGCTACCCGGTAGTCAACCGCATAGTCCGCTGCCGACCGGCTTCCTTGCTGGAGAGCGAGAAGCCGATCGACTTGGACCGTCTCGGTTCGGGAATGATCAAAGACCTCCAGGAAGCGTGCCACGAACTGGTCATAGGTGAGGGTGGCGTAACTGGGCTTCGCCATAATGGCGTAGGTTCAAGTTAACGCGCGCCCCTCCAGGAGATTCCCTATGTAGCCAATTCGGCTGTGATCCGAGGGGAAGTCTCCGGGCACACGGTGGAACACGGACTCACACTGCATAATGAACCCCCGCGCTCCGCCGAGCTTTCCGCTAAAGCGGGCGGGGGTTGGAATCGGCGTGAGCCGAACCGGTGCCGCAGGAGCCGGCTGGACGGCCGCTGGGACAGCAGAAGCTGCGCCACCCTGGTGAGCCGGGGGGAACGGCTGTTGGGGGTCCAGGCGGTCCAATCGGTTAGTGATGTTAATAAGTTGATTTAAAATCACCTGCTGCTGATAAGCAATTTGATCCACCCGAACCTCGAGAGTGGTAAGCCGGTGCGCGAGCCCGCCGTCTGCCGAGCCACTCTGCTGAAGCCGTACTGACATAACGTTCGGCTCAGGAGACGCACACACACAGGTTCAGAGTAGTTCAAACTGTTTATTAACAGCAGGGGTGTATGGGTGTGTGTCAGTGGAATGTTAATGTATTGGTGGTGGCGTCTGCTTCGGGCACAGAGGCAGGAGACCGTTCAGCCGGCAACCCTATGGGAGAGAACAGACACAGGGTGACAGGCACACACCAATACAGGAGGAGAACAGGCGAGGGAGAGAAGCTTACTTGAGTTTGACAGATGGCAAGCACTACAAGGACGGAACCCCGGGAGACAGTCACCTGCAGGACTCGGTGCAGCAGCGAGGAAGGACGAGGGACGGAGTTGTCCGCCGCCGAGGAATCCACCTGTGCACAGGGGAGCAGACTGGGAGAGGTAAGGAAAGGAATCTTCTTACCACTAGCTTGACGCTGAAGAGAGGGTTGACGCTTCGCATTGAAGGCGATGAAGTCTAACGGCTTCAGGCCGAAGCTCAGGGCGAGGCGGCTTTTATCCCTCGCCGCTGACGAGTAGCAGGTGCGTGAGCAGGTGGCGCCGCTGATGAATGGCGCGGCGTGACAGGTAGTAGCTGATACACTCTCAAGAAGTCCACTACAGTGCGTAGAAAACGAGACTGATACACACTCTGATGTTGCGTGCTACATAGCAGCAGTTATTGATAACTTGCCAGCTACTACACATAAAATAGACACTATAAAGACCGCTACAGCAGCTGACTGTAACCTACAGTTGGTGTTGCAGTACATCAAGTCAGGATGGCCAGAATACATAGGCAATGTCCCAGCAGCTATCAGAGACTATTTTCCCATTAAAAATGAACTGTCTGAATGCGATGGAATTATCACCAGAGAAAGCCGCATGTTGATTCCGGATGTGCTCAGAGCAGACATCTTGGATCGAATACATGATGGACATCAAGGTCTGACAAAATGCAGAGAGCGGGCCTGCACATCTGTGTGGTGGCCTGGCATCTCATCTGAAATCAAACGCAAAGTCCAGTCCTGTCAGGTGTGTCGTGAGATGAGACCAGCTCAGCGAAAAGAGCCTCTCTTGTCAACCCCTCTACCTGATCGACCCTGGAGAGAGACTTGCTGTTGACCTGTGTGAGCATAACAAGCACACTTACTTTGTTGTGTCAGACTATTTCTCTCGGTTCCTCGAGATACTTCATCTGCCAGTAACCACTGCTTCTCAGATGATCTTAAAGCTGAAGGCAGTGTTTGCGAGGTTTGGTTGTCCAGATGTGGTTGTATCTGACAATGGGCCTCAATTCTCATGCCAAGAATTTAAAAAGTTTGCAAGGGAGTTTGACTTTTTGCACATCACCTCAAGTCCACACAACCCCCAAGGAAACGGACATGCAGAGAGGGGAGTTCAAACAGCAAAAAGAATCTTAAAGCAGCAAGATCTTTTGCTCGCCCTCATGTGCTTTCGATCAACGCCCTGCACCACCACAGGCGTGAGTCCTGCAGAGCTACTTATGGGTCGAAAGATCAAAACAACTCTTCCTACACTGGAAGTGAATCTTCAGCCCCGATGGCCTGATCTGGAAGTCGTCAGGAATAAGGATGCAATGGAGAAACATTAACAAGCATTCTACTTCAATCAGCGCCATGGAGCTAAACCCCTACCTTCGTTGAAGCCAGGAGATTCAGTCCTCACAAAGCTGGACAATCAGAAATCCTGGAAAACACCCGCTGTTGTCACAGGAGAAAGCAGCACACCTCGCTCCGTTTTTATTGAAACACCCCACGGAGCAACTTTGCGACGCAACCGCCGTCACTTGCAACATGATCCTGAATCAGCCAGAGAGATACCCTCTTCAGCTCCAAATGACCTGCAGCCAGAGATTGTCGATCAGCAGCCTGAAACTGCAGCTGCTGCTGACACTATTTTACCAGAATCCAGTGTCAAACCGCCAGACCCAAAGCAAGGACTGTTGTTTACCCGGTCTGGTAGAATGATTAAACCTGTGCAAAGACTAGATTTGTAGAGAAAAAAAAAAAATGAATGAAAAAAGAGAGAAATTCACGTGTTCACTGTGATAAGTGTGGTTATATTTGGTTCAATAATTAAGCCATGGGCTGTGGGGAAGGGTGAAATGGAAATGAAAAATGTTTGAACTGAAAATTGTTTTGTTCTGAAAAAAAAAAAAAACTAAAAAAGGGGGAGATGTCATATAATATGATATTTATATGTGGTGTGTCTTTAAGACTGTGGTGACGTCACAGGCCAGAGTTGACCTTCACCGAGTGAATATTGTATGAAAATGGCGATGTGTTGATGTTGCCGCCTGTTAATGTTTCCCGCTCCTAGTTTTAAAAGAGAACTTTGCTGAAACCACTATTCGTGTGGACCTCAGTTCTTTACACCAGGATGCCCTGTTTCACCCTCCACGCCCTCGGAAGGGGGGGCGGGGGCGGTTGAGTCGCCGACGGCCCGACCCATGAGACAGGTAGTACCGGTTTTCATGGTTATCCGGTAGCAAGCAAGCCAATGCCTGACCTGACACACACACACACACACACACTCTCTCTCTCTCTCTCGCTCTCTCTCTCTCTCACACACACACACACACACACACACACACACACACACACACACACACACACACACACACCAAAAAAAAGGGGATGTAAGTCTCAGTTAAAAGCTGCCAATTTCTGACCAAAAAAGTGGAATTTTATGGGTAAAAAGCTGCAACTTTAGCAAAAAGACAAAAAAAAGGTGTAAATTTCCGTTTACAACCTAAAAACGCTGCAAACCTAAGACTTGAGTAAAATGCTGCAAGTTTAAGCTTTTTTTTTAAACTGCAAATTCAAGAGTAAGAAAAGTTCTAAATTCATGAGGAAAAAGCTGCAAAATTATGAATAATAAAAAGCTGTAAATTTTCAAGTAAGAAGCTGCACATTTCTGAGTAAAATGGCTCTAACTCTGCAGGAAAATCCTGCAAATGTATGAGAAAAATCCTCACATTTACAAAAGAATGTTTCTAATTTACATGAAAAAGGATGTGATAAATTGGTGTGTGTTGGCCATTTTTTTAAGACAGCCGTGAGGAGGAACTCAACGGTGGTGTTCGGAGGTGTTAAATTCTCCAAATCTGCATTGATCAGCAGGAAAAAGAAGAAGAAGAGGAATAGGTGATCCCCAGCAGCAGAAATAATCCAATTAACCCAGGAAGAGCAAACACATGACACCCCATGACACCCAACAGATCACCCCCCCCCATGGCATCAGTGGGAACAGCTGGGCCAAACTTCACACCTCTGTCGATTTACATCAACAATTCAAACAGACAATTCAAACAGAGCTGCTGCTGAGATGGAAACCAAAGGGTTAAAGGGTGACGTGGCTTTAGCAGCAGCACTGACCTGCTTGACAGGAACTAACAATTCCTCAGACCTGTTAACACAATTTTAACAACAAAAGGACATGCAAAAGAACAAAGATTTCCTTTGATTTAACAGGATAACAGCGTGAATTTTCTGGTCTGTGAATGAACAGAGCAGCCTTGAGTGTTTCAGGGAGTCACTTATTGAATTATAATGGTTAATCTAAGTCACAATTTCAGGAAACATAAACTTCAGGGGAAACTTAAACCCATGACACATCGTTTTAAATTTTGATGATTTTTTTCTTTTTTCCCCCCCGCTTCTCTTCCAGTCCTCATGGCCACTGTCTGATTGCTTTGAGTTTTTAAAACATCATTTTAAGAATAATGTTAACTGACTTAAAGTACATTTCTAACCACACTATATCATACAATATGCCATTTGACATACTGTACAATTTCATTTGATCGCATTTAGATCTTAATTCAAACAAGCAGAGTATTTGCAATCAACTTAATTAAGACTTGAACAAAAACAATCAATCTGAATACAACTGGGAGCGTTTAAGAATAAAAAATCTTTGGATTCCTTAATGAAGTTCTGCCTGCAGATCACCTGCACTCAAACATTCCAATTACCACTCGTGAGACGGACCAGATTCCATATAAAATGCTAAAAATTTTGTTTTGGCTTCGTCTTTAAGGGGTTCCTGTTCCAGTTAAAAGTCTCAAGTGTTGGAGAGTCAACGTTTGTATAAAACGGCCAAGTCAGTATACCACAAAAGGCTCAAAGTCGCTAAGATAATTCAGAGGTTAAACCGGCTGTTAATGTAATTTAAGCCCTTCATGGCGTCGACAATGTGGAACCGGCATTTCACTTTGAAACGGATGGCTCGAGTTATTGCAAACGAGCAAGTTTAAAACACACACTAAAGTTAAGAGTATTGCAAGAAGGAAAATAGTTTAATATAAAACACAGCTGTCTTACCTTGAAATGTCCTTTACAAATGAAGAGATTCAAATTGAAGTACGGAGGAAAAACGTAAAAACTGTCCAAAATATCCAGTAGATTCTCCAGAGGTGTTACAATATATATGTACATATTGTGAAGGAATGAAAGGATGAGACATGAGAAGCCCAAATTGTGCACCGGGAGTGCGCCAGAGGAAAAGTGGAAAAACACAGATCGTACTGCTTATGCAAAGGGCTGCAAACTAACAACCAAAAGCCCCATAAATCAATTAAATCATTTGTACTTTAATATTTAATGACAAATGTCATTCTTGTCGTAACGAGTGTTGCACACAATGCCCAAATAGTACATTAAATTACATCTAATGGGACCAAGTAACATCAAGTCAACTAAACGGACACTTTTACAAATATGTGAGACCCATTGTAATGTATTCCTTGTAATTTAACTTAATTATTTTGGGGTTTTTGTGTCCCATTTGGTCCCGTTCATGTTGTAGTCCCCAATGGGACTTTAACCATATTTCATTGTCCTCCATTCTGCCCACATTCACCCAGTATGTCACGTGCCACACCAGAGACAATAAAACATTGGACTTATTTTATGCAAATACTAAGGAGGCATACACCTCATCGCCCCTCTTCCCCCCCTTGGGAGATTGGATCACAACTTGGTTCACCTCCTGCCTGTGGACAAACCCCTAGTACACAGACAACCTCCAGTTATGCACACGGTGAAGATATGGTCTGAGGAGGCAATGGACACTCTAAAGGACTATTTTGAAACCACTGCCTGGGAGCAGCTCTGCGATCCACATGGTGACGATATCGATGGCCTCACTCACACCATCACGGACTATATCAACTTCTGTGTGGACAACACCGTACCCACCAAGATCATATGGTGTTGCTCAAACAACAAACCCTGGATCAACCCTGAGATAAAGTCCCTGCTGAGAAAAAAGAAGAGGATCTTCAGGTCGGGAAACAGGGAGGAGCTAAAGTCCATACAGAGGGAGCTAGGGAGAAAGATCAGAGAGGGTAAGGACAGCTACAGGAAGAAGATGGAGGACAAGGTGCAACAGAGCGACATTGGCAGGGTCTGGAGAAGCCTCAAAACTATCTCTGGGCTCCAGAATACCTCCTCCCAGGCCATGGGAGGCAGCAAGTGGGTGAACAACCTGAACCTGTTTTTAACAGGTTTGACCAACCCCCCTTCCCTCTGCCTGCACACCAACCACTGCTGCCTCTACAGTCATCTAATCCTGCTGCCCACCCCTCCACCAACACCCCCCCACTCCCAGCACACAGCCCCCCTGCCCCAACCTGACCCTCACTAAGACCCAGGTGAGGGTGGCGCTGGGGAAGATCAAGGTGAGGAAGACATCGGGTCCGGAATGCATCAGCATTCAGTCTTTGGTACAGGTACCACACAAGATGTTTTCCACAACTGTGGTACCCTCCCCAACTTCCCACCCCAGAGACCTGAACAGCTACAGACCAATCAGCAGATAGGTGCCTGGAAAAGAGAGATGAGAGGAGGGCCCTTGACTGCAGACTGGCAGAGGCTCCAACCAACCAGCCGGAACCAATAACAATAAATCAGGAAGTGCAGCCACGAGACATGGGCAGAGCTGAACATCAGCTCCGCACATGACAAAGCACCCACCCCCCAAGGGGTGGAATCTAGACACCCACCATGCCACCAAAACATAACAAAAACAACCTGCCCCCCCGCCCCCCCCCCGAACCCCACACAACTAACCAGGGTGGGAGGTGGGGGAAACAGGTCAGGAGGGAACAAATTAACGAACAACACCACAATACGACATAAAGAAAAGACAATTTCCAACCCCAAACAGAAGGTAAACCCTCCCCAAACCCCAAGAGTCCCAAGGTTCAGGGGGCTGGCCACTGTCCCAGGGCCCACAAACGGCCATATGAACCAGGCCAGGTGGCCTGCCAAAGTCCAACCCCAGCCAGACCACCAGGCAACGTGAGTTGGGTGGCTTGCCAGGGAAAATTGACCACCTAACCCAACAGTACAGTTTATTGGGTAGCCGACTGGAGTTCCTCAGCCACCAGACCAGGTGAGACAGGCCGGGAGGTGATCCACCCATAGGAAGACCCAGTCCTTCAGGCGGCCGGCCCGTATAGTTGAGCCACCAAGACCGGAGGGGTGAGCGAGGAGGCAGTCTATCCACCGGGAGGCTTAAGGGTGGGTGGCCGGACAAGGGAAGGGGAACCCCAACAGCAACCGGTGGAAGGACCAGGTGGAGCCCAGTAGGACAAAAAGGAGTACCCAGCAGGCCTTCGGGAGGAAAAAGGAGACCCAGGTGTCCTCAAACAGGCCAGCTGCACCCTCGGTGGTCCCGGCTTGGGACAGAAGCTCGGCAGCACCCGAGGTGGACCCGGGCTGGGTCATGGCTGCACCGTCGGTGGCCCCTTCCTGGGGCCTCATTGCTCCCACAGTGAGCCCCGACTGGGCCTGCATAGCACCCACGGTGGACCCCAACTGAGCCATGGTTGGACCCATGGAGAAGCCCGGCAGGGCCCTTGCTGCATCTGTGGTGGAGCCCGGCTGGGCCACTGTTGACCCCAATACTGCCTTAATTGTGGGCCAGCCAACTCATATGAGCACCCAAGCCAGGAAGTGGTCGACCACGGGCACCCTGGGCTGGAGCTGTGTACCCACAGCAAGCTCCTCAGCAGGGGCGGCAGGATCCATGGCGACCTCCATAGGAGCAGCAGCAGCAATGATGACCTCCGGCGGAGAGCCTGGATCCACGGACTCGTCCGGCGCTGATGGACTCTCTCTGGCAGCCCTGGAAGAGGACTTGGACAGAGAGCAAAGGGGTCAGGGTCGCCGGCAGCGGTGGAGCCCGGCAAGGCAAGCTCAGGTGCAGCGTGCGGCTGCAGCTGGTTCTCTTCACCTAGAGCTAGGCAAAAATGCTCTATTATAGAAAGGAGAAAGACAAAAGAGAGCACTTGCCTTAGCTTGAGCTCCACCGCCGTCCAGGACTCCGACAATCCGGGCGATGTCTCTACGGGCTTGGCCTCCTGGAGGTGTAGCCCGGGCGCTGACTCTGCTGCGGTGGCCTCCACAGCAGGCATGATGGTCTCTGCCATTGTCATAGTCTCAGTCGTCGTGACCCACACTTGCGATTCCTCCGGCGTGGCGGCTGGGGTCTGGCTCACCATTGCAGCGGGGGAACAATCCTCCTGGACCTCTGGCTCTTCCTGGTTCCGATGATATGGCTCCAGTGCTGGCATGCACTCGGAGGAGACAGGAGAGAACATGGAGAGGGCAGGAGAGCAGTTCACGGCTGCAGCAGGTGGAGAGGTCTCTGGGGACTGCACACCCAGATCCCCTTTACCAGGAATCAGGCAAGAAATTTCATCAATCTTAGAAACCAATGGAGAACAAACTTGCCTGTTTCCCTGGTTAAACATGCTTCCTGCTGCAGCTGGTGAGGCGACAATGCTCGCAATGGCTGTGATGGGGCTTGACTCCTCCATAAATTGTGGAGAAGCCTTCCAGAATGGCACTGGAGAGGGAAGGGTGGCCGCCGAGTTCTCCTCTTCCAAACGGCGATCTATCTCCGCTAGCATAGCCAGTCTGTGTCTCTCTCAACCATTCATAGATGAAGCGGGGCCGTCGAGTCTCTGTTCCTCCATCATAAGGCGGTCAATATCATCTAAGATGGCTTGGTTACATTCCTCCAGACCTCCCCGGGGTTAAGCAGACTCGAGCTCTGGAGACGAGGATGGGGCTGGAGCAGAAGAGCTGAGGGAGGAGGATGGCTTTGCCCGGCGCGAGCGCCTCTTCCGTGTCGGGGGCCGCTCCAACGGTGGTGACTCCCTACCGGACTCCTCGCAGCGCGAGAATGAAATGGAGGATGTCTGCTGACTCTGGAACAAATAGAAGGTCCGGACATTCCTGCAGTACCTCCGCAGTGGTATCCCGAGCTGCAGGAACTGCCTTGGAGGAATAATGCCCCTGAATCCCAGAGAAGACGTCCTCCAGACGGGCCAGTCCACGCTGCTCTGCATTGCTCCAATAATCCGCCATAACTCCAGCAGCAGGTAGGGAAAAAACACACACACGAAAAAATGAAAATAACACACTACTTCACTACTCGGGCTCTTTGTTATGGTGGTGGCATTCTGTCATGTCCGCTGCGTAACTGTGCAGGCGAACAAATGAATCTGTGTGAGCCCAAAATGCAAGTGAAGTAGAAGTGTTTATTGACGGAGAACACGCATACACAAAATGTCCAAAAACAGTTCAAACTTGTGCAATGAAGGAGAGGATCAGCTACAACTCAGGTGGCAAGCCCCACACACTCCAGGTGGGACTGAAGCGGAATAGGAGGGCAAAATAGAGGAGGGAGACTTATGAGTAGGGTTGGAGCAGCTGGCTCAGGAAAACAACACCAAACAAAGTCCATGTAAAGAGGAACCAGCAGAGGAGCTTGATCATCAATGAAGACAATGCCACCACACCGCCTGCTACACACAGTCACCCATAAATACTCCAAATCCTAATGAGTGACGAGTGGAGGCAGGTGTGGTGGCAGCTGAAACCAGGAGTGGTAATTGAATATCAGTAGGTGTGCCAGGATGAATGTGTGTGTGTGTGTGTGTGTGTGTGTGTGTGTGTGTGTGTGTGTGTGTGTGTGTGTGAATGCTGAATGACTAGCGGAGTGAGTGAGGATGAATGTGTGTAAGTATACATGTGTGCGTGTGTGTGTGTGTGTGTGTGTGTGTGTGTGTGTGTAAGTAAATAAGAAGGAATATAAGTGTAAGTGCATGCATGTGCATGTGTGGAAACAAGACATAATGGCAAACAACCAGTAAGAAGGTGGATGAGTAAGAATGTGTGTGTCTGTGTGTGTGTGTGTGTGTGTGTGTGTGTGGATCCCCAGGTGATGGCAATCAGCAGATAGGTGCCTGGAAGAGAGAGATGAGAGGAGGGCCCTTTAGTGCAGACTGGCAGAGGCTCCAACTAGCCAGCCGGAACCAATAACAATAAATCAGGAAGTACAGCCACGAGACATGGGCAGAACTGAACATCAGCTCCGCACATGACAGTATCTGTCACACTGTAAAAAGCGAAATCTCAGTAAGATAAAAATATCCTAAATCAAGGCTTTAGGCTGTGTGTCCACCAAATGTGTTTTTTGGCACCCGACCGCCCTGAGCATTTTTTTTCAGCATTTGTGCGCGGAGCTCTGGAGAAAAAAAAAGCCTGTGCCCTGTATCCCAGCAACAGCTTGTCAATCTCAGCTCAGTACTTCTGCTTTTCCTATGGTCAGACTTTCCTACTAATTTTTTAATAGAAGTCTCTAAATAACAATGGACAGAAAACGTTTTCTAGCAGCTCTGGATGTAAAATATGATGACACGGAAAGCAGGTGTCTGAGTACAGACTAGTACCAGCGTCCTATGTCCCACCCACGCAGCAGTTCTGATTGGGTGCTAAGGTCTGACATTGACGAGCTCAGCTGCAGTCTCTGAAAAGTTGAACTTTTTTCAGCTCTGAACACCCTGAGCGTTGCAACAAAAAATGGCCACTGCCGAGAGCATTACAGCGCAGAGGGTGCTCAGCGCTGTAAACACTGGATTACATAGAGGATGAGTGAAAAAAAATCGCCCAGAGTGGAAAAAATGTGTTTGGTGGACTTGCAGCCTTATCCTAGTTTTTCTCTCACAAGATAATTTTGACAATTTCTTTTTGTTGTGCAGTTTTCTGTAAGATTTTACTTGCTTTGCGAAACTTTTTACTTGTTTTAAGCAATTTAATCTTACTTTGTTGGCAGATATTTCTTTTTCTAATTTAATTCGAATTATCTATTGCCAGTATTTTTTTGTTTAAGTAAAATTATCTGCCAACAGAGCAAGAAAATTTGACTTATCAAATTGTGTAAAACAAGTTAAAACTATATGAAAACATGTAAAATATTCTTACACAAACTGCACAGCAAGAATAAATATCCTATCAGACAAAAAACAAGCATAAACACCCTTTTATCTATTAAAATTTATTTCATTTTATTTTTGACTTTTTGCAGTTTAGCTGTGTTTTCTAGATCACAGTTGCATTATATCTCAAACAAAAATGTGGCTCAGGAGGTTGAGCAGGTCGCCCAGTAACCAGAGGGTTGGTGGTTTGAATCCCACTCCCCCCACCTTGCTGTTGTGTCCTTGGATAAAACACTTTACCCACTTTGCCTCCAATGTGTTCATGGTTTGTGACACTGATGTATAAATGTTTGGTGGTGGCCGGAGAGGCCATTGGCATGGATTGGCAGCCATATTCCATCAGTCTGCCCCAGGACAGCTGTGGCTACAGAAGTAGCTTACTACGATAATTGTCTGTGGAGTGAATGAAAAATGGACTCACTGTAAAGTGTCTTTGGGTTCAGGAAAAGTACTATATAAATGCTATCCATTATTAAAAACATAGCTATTACACATTTTAAAGTGAGATTCTGTATTCTGTAAAATCTGAAATTTCTACGTATACAGTGGTATTTTTTTCCCTTGTATTATTAAACATGACATTGAATATCAGTTTTTTTAAGGTATTATCAAGGTAAAAAATCACAGTATTATGACAACACTAATGTCCACAACATCGTGGCACCAAGCAATAGTTAAAACCCTCTGTCCCTTATTTGGCTGTGAGAAAGTTAACAATGTTTCAGGCAGATTTGTAGTCATAAATTTTTATGGGAGAAAACTCCTGTGCAGGAGTTCTTAGGCTGTTTGACTTTGCAGACCATATCATGCCACAAAAATCCTACATAATGCACAAAAACAAAGCAGAAGAACCCAAAAAGCGTCATAGTGGCTCTTCAAGGCCACACTGATACAACTTGATGCAAAACAGCATCTCTTATTCCTTAAAGGAGATGTTACAGATGTTGACTAAAGGTGCTGGACACAGAATATATGGACTTTGATAATGATGTAAGTATTCTTTTGGTAAGGGCATATACGTGTTTCTGACACAAGACTGAGTATAAATGGTCATAACAGTTCACCGAAGGATGTGTAATTGACCTTTTCATGGTTTATTAATGCTGATACGTTCTGCTCTGTGCAGGCCACAGCTCATTTAGTCGGCATGTAAAATATGGAGAGAGGAAAGCAGAGAAAATAAAAAGAATATTATTCCTTATGACAACTGGAGTATGAGCTTTTATTATTGGGCAACAATTCATTTAATTCAGTGAAATGAAGCTAGCAAGTGTACACCCTTTCTTCAGTTTATCATTGCATCTTTAAAAACCAGTGTGTAAAATGCCTTGCAGCAGTTCATATTTTTCAGCACAGTACAAGATTAAGGAACACTGTAATTACAAGTTGCACATGGGCTTTGATTGGGCCTGTGTTGACCCCAGGTGCTTATATCAATTAAAACAAAAGCTTTAAAATGTTACGAGTTCCTCAGCATATTTTGCAACAGATGGGTACAAATTGGGCACACTGGCACATTCTGTGTTTTTTAATGACAGCCTTGCACCTTGAAGATATTTTCACCTGCATATGTAGCGCATTTAAAATTGTGGTTTACAAAATTGTTAGTGGCTACATTTAGGTTTTTTTTTCCCATGTAAAGGTGACCCATCCATGCAGCATGCATAAACCTATTGTTCATGTTGTTGCATCATCTATGTGTTAATTGTCCAGGTTTACCTTCAACTTGGATCCTGTTGGGGCTTGAGACACCAGTTTGGGGCAAAATAATTTAGGGCCTTTATCTAATTAAGGCTTTATTTTAAAACATTTTTTTTTTTTTTACCATATGCTTCTACTGTATAGGTTTCAATGGCAGAAGAATACAAGGAAAAGGAAAATCTGAAGAATTACAAAAGAATACAAATACCAGAGAGAAGAAAAAAATAAAAAAATAAATGACAAAAACTGGAGTATCAGCTAACACCAGGCTTTCAGTTTGCTTTGTTTGTTTGAGTTTTTCATATAATATGATTAACATTTCAGTTGTAAGCAGTCAAAGGTACCTAATGGGATCTTGGATTTAGCAGGCACAACCATCCATCCATTCATCCATCCATCCATCCATCCTTCCATCCATCCAAGCAGAAAAGCCCAGACTTACCTCTCCCCGGCCACCTGCTCCAGCTCTTCAGAGGATACCAAGGCATTCCTAGGCCAGCTGGGAGACATAGTCTCTCCAGCGTGTACTGGGTCTTCCCCGGGGTCTCGTCCCAGTGGGATGTGCCCGAAACACCTCAAATGGGAGGAGGCATCCAGGAGGTATCCTGATCGGATGCCCAAACCACCTCAGCTGACTCCTGTTGATGTGGAGGAGCAGCGACTCTACACTGAGCTTCTCCCAGATGACTGAGCTCCTCACCCATATCTCTAAGGGTGAGTCCAGCAATCCTATTAGTCGTTCAGTTGAACGTGAGAAATATACCCAGAAATAAATTCCCGTTCCAGTGAAATCGGTCTAAATGATCTTCACACAGTAATGTTGTAAAAAATATATTGAAGAACAATTCACATAGTTCAACTCGAAAAATATGCACAAAAACGAAATCTAACTCGAGAAAAAATTTAACATTTACAATTTTTTCAACGCGAAGATGATCGCCACGTGATCCGTCTGGACCAATCACTGATCAGCTTTCCTCTCCAAGCAATGAGTAAACATGGCGTCCCCTGCTGCGGAAACCAGCAAGGCAGATAGTGACGGGCAAATAAAATGCTTTTTCCACCTCGATTCCGTGAAAAATGAGAAAGCTGCTCCCATGACAGCAGTGAGGTGGATTAAGGTTGCTGAATGTTGTAAATTGTGGCGAAATTTGGACGGACAGATTGTAGTGCCTGGAAGGTCCTAAATTCGGACCAAATTATATTTTACATATTGTGTATTTTCCTTGTACATGTACATAGATTTGCATTTTTATTCCGCGGGCCAAAGTGACATGGCTAGAATTTTTTTTTTTTTCAACTAGCTTATCATGAATTGTTCAATGGAGGTAGTTTGTTTTTAGTTGATCTCTAATGAACTACATGAATCATTGCAAGCACATGTACATGTAATTTGAAATCATTTTGGGAGATCACTTTGCTGTAGGGAGACAACACGGAGACAGTTATTGATTTAATAGTGTCTGCCCCTTAAATACAAAAAGCATGGAAAGCTTGATGGTGATGATGAAGATAAACAGTGAGGAAATATTTAAAAATGAACATTCATATTATTTATTCGGTTGCTTTGGTGTCTGGGTAAAAAATAAAAATTGTGATGTCCTACCGTGTAGCAATGATCACACTTGAGTTATTTCTTTGGCTAACTCTTGCCATTTATTCTGCAACACACACGACAATGACTGAACATGGATTCTGCGCGGGGTTTTTACACTCTTATTCTAATGTGTCCCCTTAGTAGTAGTGCTGAACAATACAGGTAGTTCCCCCTAGAGGCCTGTGCCAGTAATGTTTTAATTTAGACTTGCAGTCTACCACATCCCTCCCCTCTAGATTAAACTACTCTTAATTACACTAGCCAATTATACTAGACATCCTGGAACTCCCATTTAACCCTAAACTATCACAGTTACTTTTTAACTTCTTAAACACATGTGCCATACACATAATTTCTTTCTCTTTTTTTTTTTTTTTTTCACATGTATAACACACATAACAGTCTAACTGGGGAATTGGTTTGACTACCGCATCCCAGTGAGGTTCCAGGACGCATTCTTGTCCTGTGGCTGGGGAACTCACTACTGACTAAGTATAGTCCTTCAAGTAGTCTGGAGCTTTCAATTCAATTCAATTCAATTCAACTTTATTTATATAGCGCCATTTCACAACAACAGTCATCTCATAGCACTATCAACTGTAGGGAGGACCCCCACAGTTGCAGAAAGACCCCAGCAATCAGGCGATCCCCTGTGAGCAAGCACTTGGCGACGGTGGAGAGGAAAAACTCCCTTTTAATAGGAAGAAACCTCCAGCAGAACCAGGCTCAGGGAGGGGCAGTCATCTGCTGCGACTGGCTGGGGGGTGAGGGGATAGAGAAGAAGAAAAGAACAGACATGTAGAGAGCAAACAGCACGATGGGGACTCAATCTATGGGAGAGAACAAACAAATGTTAATGACCAGCAAAAAAAAAATATTTCATAGAGAGTGAGGAAAGGAGTGAGGCCCAGTGCATTACTGGAGGTCCCCCGGCTGACTAAACCTATTAGCAGCATAACTAAGGGAGGGTTCAGAAAACACATGATCCCTCCCTAATTGTAGGCTATATCAAAAAGGTAGGTTTTAGCCCTATTCTTAAAAACAGAGATCGAGTCTGACTCCCGAATCCAGATTGGCAGCTGATTCCACAGGAGAGGAGCTTGATAACTGAAGGCTCTGCCTCCCATTGTACTTTTGGAGATTCTAGGTATTACAAGTAAACCTGCATTTTGGGAGCGTAGTGCTCTGTTAGGATGATACGGTAGTATCAGATCTTTTAAATAAAAAGGAGCCTGATTGTTTAGAGCTTTGTAAGTAAGAAGAAGGATTTTAAACTTAATTCTAAACTCTATGGGAAGCCAATGAAGGGAGGCCAGAACCAGAGAGATATGATCTCTCTTTCTAGTACCTGTTAAAACTCTTGCTGCAGCATTTTGGATCAGCTGAAGACTTTTTAAAGATGTTTTAGGACAACCTGATAATAAAGAATTACAATAATCTAATCTCGAGCTAACAAAAGCGTGGATCAGCTTCTCAGCATCACTCTGAGACAAGATGCTCCTAATCTTGGCAATATTACGCAAATGATAGAAGGCAGTCTTAGAAACAAATCTAATATGTGAATTGAAGGACAAATCCTGATCAAAAATAACTCCAAGGTTCTTCACAGAGCTATTAAGAGAAAGAGTAACTGCATCCAAACTGAAAGTTTGATTTGGAAAGGAATTTCTAAGGTTTTTTGGACCAACAAGAATGACTTCAGTCTTATCTGAATTTAATAGCAGGAAATTACAAGTCATCCAAACTTTGATTTCCTTAAGACAGGCTTCTAACTTGGCTAATTGATTAGTATCATCTGGCTTCATTGACAGGTATAATTGTGTGTCATCTGCATAACAGTGAAAATGTATACAGTGCTTTCTAATAATGTTGCCTAACGGAAGCATATATAAACTAAAAAGAGTAGGGCCAAGCACAGATCCCTGTGGAACTCCATGACTAAGCTTTGAGCTGAGAGAAAACTCATCATTTACATGAACAAACTGGAACCTATCAGATAAATAAGATCTAAACCACTGCAACGAAGTTCCATTAAGTCCAACATAGTGTTCTAATCTATCAAGTAGAATATTATGATCAATAGTATCAAAAGCTGCACTAAGATCTAAAAGGACAAGTACAGAAACTAGTCCATTATCAGATGCAATGAGGAGGTCGTTAGTGACCTTCGCTAAGGCTGTTTCAGTGCTATGATGGATTCTAAACCCAGATTGAAACTCCTCAAATAAACCATTTCCCTGCAGGTGGTCAAATAATTGCATAGCAACAACTCTTTCTAAGATTTTTGAAATGAAAGGGAGATTAGAGATTGGTCTATAGTTAGCTAAAGCTCCTGGATCTAGCGTTGGCTTTTTGAGTAAGGGTTTAATTACAGCCGTTTTAAAAGCCTGCGGTACATGGCCTAAAGTTAATGAAGAATTGATTATATGAAGAATAAAGCTACCAATAAGTGGGAAGACTTCTTTAAATAACCTGGTAGGAATACCTTACTTTCCTAGCTCGCTGAGATCTTCTCACGGCGGGTGAGCCAGCTGCAGGTGAAGACTCAGACTGCTCCACTGTTTCGGCTGCTGCAGTGCTGCCCGTAGAATCTGCAGAGACGGGTACCTCAGGTATCACCTGAAGTGGTGGTTCGTTGATGCTCTCCTCAGAATGGTTGTCAGACAACACCTCTGGTGCCATCAGCAGGGGAATGGAGCTCCTACCACGAACTTGGTCGATGTGTCGCCTCACCACTTGTCCATGGCCTAATGTTACCTTGAATGACACAGGGCCTGTCTTTTCTGTTATTTCTCCTAGTACCCAGGCTGGTCCTGAGCCAAAGTTGCGGGTGTAGACCAAGTCTCCTTCTCTCAGTATTCTCTCTCTAGCATGCATGTCATGATAACCTTTTTGTTTTTCTTGTTTGTCATGCACTTTGTTTCTGAAGTCTGGATGTATTAAGTCAAATGTTGACCTCAACTTCCTTCCACACAACAGCTCAGCTGGTGACTTACCAGTTGTAGATTGGGGTGTTATTCGATAGCTGAACAGAGCTCGCGACATTCGGATTTCAATAGAGTCTCCTGCCATCTTTTTCATGAGTGACTTGAACGTCTGCACGGCCCTCTCGGCTAAGCCATTAGAAGAAGGATGGTATGGCACAGTCGTGATGTGACGTATGCCATTCTTTTCAGAAAACTCTTGGAACTGTTCACTCGTAAAACATGTACCGTTATCTGATACTATGATTTCAGGTATGCCATGTCGGCTGAAACTCTTTCTAAGACATTCAATGGTCAGAAATCAGAATCAGAATCAGAAAAAGATTTATTGCCAAGTACATTAACAGATCACTGATAACATACGAGAGAATTTGACTTGACACAGAAAATGAACCTGCATTTCCAGTGACACGGCTGCATCGGGAACGCGCCTGCCAATAGGATGGTACAGATAAGAAATCATACAATAGGAAGGAGCAAAAAAATCATTGAATTCAGAATATTGACCATAAGTAATCAATATTATGATTACAAAGACAAAAAAAGCCCACGATGCACATTCAAGACCAGAGACAGTAGAAGTAGAGCTACTCACAGAATATGCATCGATCCACTTTGAGTATGCGTCAACTATGATCAGGAACATTCTTCCCATCCATGGACCTGCGTAGTCAATGTGAATTCTTCTCCATGGTTTATCTGGAACTTCCCAGGGATGTAGTGGGGCTGCTGGAGGACTGTTCCTGTTCTCCTGGCATGCCGCACATGACTTCACAAGCGCCTCCACTTCTGCATCCATGTTGGGCCACCACATGTAACTCCTCGCCAACGCTTTCATGCGAGTGATGCCAGGGTGTGCTTGGTGTAGTTGTTGCAGTAAGGCATTCCGACCAGGTGGTGGAACAACCACGCGTCCTCCCCACAGGATACAACCTTCCTGGGTGCTGAGCTCATCCTGTCGTCGGGCATAGGGAATGAACTCAGGACTGTTCATCTTCGGCCATCCTCGCAAGATGTATTCTCGCACTCTCGCTAGAACAGGGTCTTTGTCTGTCCACTTCTTTATTTGTTGTGCGTTCACCATGGGCACGCCGATATCTTCAAACAATAGCACTCTCTCCTCCTCCTCAGGCGTGCTGTCTCTTCCTCCATCCAAGGGTAGCCTACTCATCGCGTCAGCAATCGTATGGTCCCGTCCGGCTTTGTAAACGATGGTGTACTCATACGCTGCTAATGTAACGGCCCATCTCTGAATTCTCTGAGATGTTATCTGGGGTATGGCTCTCATTTCACTGAACAGTGAAATTAGTGGCTTGTGGTCAGTCACTATAGCGAACTGTCTCCCGTACAGGTATTTGTGGAACTTTTTTACACCAAATACTACTGCAAGGCCCTCCTTGTCTAGCTGGGAGTAGTTTTTCTCAGCTGCACTAAGAGTTCTTGAGACGAACCCTATGGGTCTCTCTGAGCCATCCTCCATACGATGAGAGAGTACAGCTCCCACACCGTAGGGTGATGCGTCACACGCCAGGATGAGTGGTTTGTTTGAATCATAGTGCACTAACACACTACAGTACTGAAGTAGCGCTTTGGACTCTTCAAATGCCTTCTGCTGCTTGACCCCCCATGACCATTTTTCTTCCTTCTTAAGTAAGGTATGTAGTGGTGCCAGCAGCGTGGAGAGCTTTGGGAGGAACCTATGGTAATAGTTCAACAAGCCCAGGTAGGCTTTTAACTCAGTAACATTTTGTGGCTCAGGCGCCTCCGCAATGGCTTCCACTTTGTCTGTCAGAGGGTGTAGACCACTGGCGTTGATCTTGTGGCCTAGGAACACCACCTCTTTTCCCATGAACTCACACTTGCTTCTTTTCAACCTCAGACCGCTTTTCTCCAACCGTTGAAGCACTTCCTCCAGCGTTTTCAGATGTTCTTGTTCATTTGGTCCTGTACAAAGGATGTCATCCAAATAAATGGCAACATTCGGAATTCCACCTAGGATGCCCTCCATAGTTCTCTGGAATATAGCAGGACTGGAAGCTACTCCAAATGGTAAGCGTGTGTAGGTATATAAGCCTTTGTGTGTATTGATGGTTACATACTTTCTTGATTCTTCTTCCAGGACTACCTGTTGGTAAGCGTGACTCATGTCTAATTTCGTGAAGTGTCGACCGCCATTCAGCTGTGCGAAGAGGTCCTCCACTTTAGGAATTGGATACTGATCCACCCGTGATGCTCGATTGACAGTGAGTTTGTAATCTCCACATATTCTAATGGAGCCATCCGGCTTTCGCACTGGGACTATGGGCGCCGCCCATTCTGCAACCTGCACTGGCTCAATGATCTTGTCATCCAGCAGCCTCTGTAGCTCGCTTTCGACCAGTGGCTTGACTGCATAGGGCACCGGTCGGGGTTTGCAGAATCGTGGTTGGGCCTCCTTGTCCACATTAATCTTTGCAGTGACACCTTTTAGCTGTCCTAAGCCTTCTTTGAACACCTCAGCGTGTCTTTCGAGGATCTCCTCCAGCTGCAATTTGGGCTGAGACTCCACCTTATTCACCAACTGATCAATCATGGCCAGTTCTTGTAGCCAACTTCGCCCTAGTAGATTTGGTCCTTCGCTCCCAACTACTACTACAGGTAAGTCCTTTTCTTTGTTTTTGTGTTGCACCTTCACTTGTGCCATGCCTAGCACGTCTAGCTTCTCTCCTGTGTATGTTTTTAATTTTAATGAACAAGGATTTAATTCTGCTGTGTCTGTTTTCTTCCACAGTTGTGTATATTGCTGTTTACTTAATATGGTTACTCCACAGCCTGTATCAACTTCAAATGTTACTTTCATTCCATTAACATTCATGGTACGCGTGATGGGCGCTACCTTGGTCAGCTCATCTGACATGTTGTAAATTGTGTGAAAACCCATGTCTTCTGTATCACTTTCTCCCTCCCCTCTAAGTTGATTCGCTCGCTGTTCCTTTCCTGGGCCCTTGTTTTCATTCTTTTGCCCTTTAACTGTTGCCTTCTGCACCTGTGCATTGCCCACCTTTGTTCTACATGCTTTCTTAATGTGCCCTCGCTTGCCACAATTATGACACAGCTCAGTGGCAAATTTGCACTCGGCGGCATTGTGCTGGCCTTTGCAGCGATAACAACTGGGGAATTTGCGCTGAGTTTTGTCAGTCGACACTTTGTAGACACCTACTTGGGTCTTAGGCACATGAACATGCGTTGCTGTGTCCTCTGTTAGCTTCCCTTGCATTTCTCTCACATCTTTAGATGCTGTTTCCATCGCTTGGCATAATTCCAAAGCCTTTGCAAAAGTGAGTTTTGTTTCAGATAAAAGTCGCCATTGCATTCGGTCATCATTCACTCCACACACAAGTCTGTCTCTTAACATTTCTTCCAATGAGTCTTTGTAATCACAGTGCAGTGCTAATTTCCTCAATTCCGCCACATACTCTGCTATGGACTCAGTGTTCCTCCTTATGCGTGAATTAAATTTGAATCGTTGCACGATTTCACTCGGTTTGGGGCTGAAGTGCTTCTGAAGCTCAGCAGTAAGCTGGTCGTACGTTTTATCTTTCGGTAATGCAGGGCTTATTAAATTTCTCAACAAGCTGTAAGTAGTTGCACCAACTCCACTCAACAGTACAGCCTTCCGTTTGTCTGGCTCCTCAATATCATTAGCTTCGAAGAAAAAGTCCAACATTTCACTATATTCTTCCCATGACTGAGTCGAGTTATCAAAAGGGGTTACCGTTCCGATTACAGCCGCCATTGCTCGTCGTGGTGGGGAAACCTCGTTTTCCTCCTCTGAACTTGCACTCGAACTACTGGAGTCACTTGAGTTCGCCACACTTGCAATGTTCTCTGTTTCTCGCCGCTAATTTTTTTTTTTTAATCCTCGTCGCCAATTGTGTGATATCCTACCGTGTAGCAATGATCACACTTGAGTTATTTCTTTGGCTAACTCTTGCCATTTATTCTGCAACACACACGACAATGACTGAACATGGATTCTGCGCGGGGTTTTTACACTCTTATTCTAATGTGTCCCCTTAGTAGTAGTGTTGAACAATACAGGTAGTTCCCCCTAGAGGCCTGTGCCAGTAATGTTTTAATTTAGACTTGCAGTCTACCACAAAAATCAAGAAATTTTAATGCCATTACATGTAACATGTTGATATTGAAGGGGAAAGGAATGTTTTCATAAACCAAGTCAACTGGAAAGCACGAATTCAGCGATAGCTACCAGTCCCTATATTCCTTTAGGGAGCGGCAACCAGTCTATGTTGAGTCCTTAGGACACGGAGCCAGTCTATCTATGCTAATGCCACACACAGAGTTGACTCGGGTCGGCGATTCGTATGCGGCAGACCGACCCAATTAGGTGGAAAAAGCATTTTATTTGCCCGTCACTATCTGCCTTGCTGGTTTCCGCAGCAGGGGACGCCATGTTTACTCGTTGCTTGGAGAGGAAAGCTGATCAGTGATTGGTCCAGACGGATCACGTGGCGATCATCTTCGCGTTGAAAAAATTGTAAATGTTAAATTTTTTCTCGAGTTAGATTTCGTTTATGTGCATATTTTTCGAGTTGAACTATGTGAATTGTTCTTCAATATATTTTTTACAACATTACTGTGTGAAAATCATTTAGACCGGTTTTACTGGAACGGAACTGAAAGATAGATTTTTCATCCGAGTGACTATATGGAGTAAGCTCATTTCAGCCGCTTGTCTCCATGATCTTGTTATCATTATTCAAAGCTCATGACTGTATGTGAGGGTAGGAATGTACACTACCGTTCAAAAGTTTGGGGTCACCCAGACAACTTTTTTTTATGAATTCTGTGTTTTCCATGAAAAGTCACACTTTTATTTACCACCATGAGTTGTAAAATGAATAGAAAATATAGTCAAGACATTGACAAGGTTAGAAATAATGATTTGTATTTGAAATAATAATTTTTTCCTTCAAACTTGGCTTTCGTCAAAGAATCCTCCATTTGCAGCAATTACAGCATTGCAGACCTTTGGCATTCTAGCTGTTAATTTGTTGAGGTAATCTGGAGAATTCTGACGCAATGAGCAAACATATTGTACCATTAGAACACTGGAGTGATAGTTGCTGGAAATGGGCCTCTATACACCTATGTAGATATTGCACCAAAAACCAGACATTTGCAGCTATAATAGTCATTTACCACATTAGCAATGTATAGAGTGTATTTCTGATTAGTTTAAAGTTATCTTCATTGAAAAAAACAGTGCTTTTCTTTCAAAAATAAGGAAATTTCTAAGTGACCCCAAACTTTTGAACGGTAGTGTAGATTGACCAGTAAATCGACAGTTTTGCCTTAGAGCTCACCTCCTTCTTCACCACAACACATCAGTACAACGTCTGCATCACTGCAGATGCTGCTTCAATCTGTCTGTCAATCTCCCGCTCCATTCACCCCTCATTCATGAATAAGACCCCAATATACTTAAACTCTTCCACTTGGGGCAGGAACTTGTCCCTGACCCAGAGAGGACCCCATAGATCGCCACCTTGCCGTGGTGGGGGGTTTGCGAGCCCTAGTGATCCCAGGAGCTATGTTGTCTGGAGCATTTTGCCTCTGGTAGGTTCTCCCAAGACAAACTGCTCCTGGGTGAAGGGCCAGACTAACAGTGATCTAACAGACTCTCATGGTGGATGTACAACTAAGGTTCAGTGTACTCCGCCCGGTATGGGGTTACTGGGGCCCCACCCTGGAGCCAGGCCCAGGGGAGGGGCTCGATGGTGAGCATCTGGTGGCCGGGTTTCTGCCCATGGGACCTGGCTGGGCTCAGCCCTAAGGAGCTACATACAGGTAGGTCCGCTCTCCAGTGGGCTCACCACCTGTAGGAGGGATCATGGCAGTCTGGTGCTATGTGGACCGGGTGGTGGTCGAAGGCAGAGGCCTTGGCGGTCTGATCCCCGGCTTTCTAAACTGACTCTTGTTAATGTTCTTGTCTGCCTTAAATGATTTTTCAAACATTTTTCAGTGTCTGTGATCTAACTTGCAAGTGAGTTTGTGTAATTTCTACAAATGTAGATCAAATTGCATGTCCAATTTCGAGTAATCCGGCTGTGGTAAGTTTACAATCATGTGAAAAAATTTGGACACCCCTTTAAATAAATGGCATTCACTTATATAGAACTTTTATTCTCATCTCTAGATGACCAAAGTGCTTTACAGATCCTGCTATCCACCCATTCACACGCTGATGGTGGCATAGCTGCCAAATACAGCGCTGTCCAGACCCACCAAGAGCAACTGGGGATCAAGTGTCTTGCTCAGGGACACAACGGCAGGATATCTGGGGAGAGCGGGATTCAAACCACCAACCATACGGTTACTGGACGACCTGCTCTACCTCCTGAGTCACTGCCGCTCCTATTAATATGGGCGGCAGTGGCTCAGGAGAAATGTTCAGTTCTTTATTAAGAAATGTTCACATATCTATGTCTAACCTTGTTTTTGTTTATAGTTGCATTTTTTAAAATTTATTTTAGCCTTTTTAAGTGGGAAAGAATGTGGGGGTGTCCTTAAAAAGATGGGGGGGGGGGGTCCTAACTTATTCCTCACTGTTTTTTTAGAATAACATTTTACAGAAGATTTGAAAAAAGTCTTTAATTCATTTTTAATTGTTTAGTTGTATTACGCAAATCTCCCAGTATGTTTTAACGTTGATATTAAATATCCATATGCCCAAATATGTTAAAAAAAACACACAGGGTGTCTTTATTTTTTCACATGACTGGAGATACCTAATATGCATGAGGCACATTAGGAGGTAAACTATGGTTAAATTAAGTTATAAATACTCCATGTAATGCAATGTATGTATGTGCATGAGCCATATGGCATGCTGAAAGTCCACATTAGCAACAACAGATTTTGTTAATTTCTTATGACGGGTGTGTTAATTAGTGCTCAGAACTGGTGATATCATATGGACTGCAAAGCAGGTTTTCTGCAATATTCATCCTCTCAGTTCTCATTATGAATAGAAACGCATGACAGAGGGTTATGATGATACTCACGATAAGGTAGAGGAGATGCTCTACTAGTGTTACATGCTGTAATGATCATATACTATATAGACTGAAGGTGTGTTGCACATAAGAGCGTCCTCACATATCATTAGCTGCTGTGCCATGATGAAGAAGCAGGAATCAGATCATGCAATCCCCTCTTGAGACACTGTTAATTAATAAGAGCTTTGCTAAAGAGGCTGTCCTCCACTTAGGCACTCTGTGCTTTCTTGCAGGAAATCGATTTGTGTCTCTCCTGCTGCCAATGTGTCTGGCGGACATCTTTTACAGTACAACCCTCACGCCATGAGCAGTCTGTGTGTCTGCCACTGAACCGTTGAGGGCCAGATGACACCTTTAGAGCCACAGATCACATTTCATTTATGGTCTCTGCTTCCTGCTGGGCATGCAAAGATATTGTTAGGGCTGCAAGTTAGAACTTTTGGCAGTCTAACAAGTTTTAAGACTTTTTAAAAAAAATTCTTTCACTTACATGATAGACTATCTTTTCCCAGAACCCAGCACTGTTCTCAATAATAGCTTGCATTGTATTTGAAAACTAAACACCATATCTTCATGTTTGTGAAACTTAAAAAAAGCAAAGATGTTTTTTTTTTTCAATATTTTATTTATTTTATTTTGATTTTTCTTTGGGGGAAGGGGGGTATCACTGACCTAGGCTGGACCTGAAATAGATGTTTTTAATAAGTAATTTATTTTTCCAGCCTCTAAAATAAACCCTTAGGTTCATTCAAAGTGTTGACACAAGACTAAAATTGTGACTTTTTAACATCAGCTTGGTTGAATAAATGAGAAATTGTAAAAGTTAGAATATCAGAAACCCTGTTATGTAAACTAGAGCGGTGTTTTTCAACCGGGGGGCATGAGAGATCATTTGAGGTGCCAAAAATGGTCTAATTTTACTTAATTGGTACAAAAATTGCAAATAATTTTTCCATTGTTGTGCATCAGCTCCTGTAGTGTCTCTTTTATGTCTATGGGTGGCGGTATGAATGCAATCTTTGTGATACAGTGGATCATAAATTATTGTTAAAGAAACTACAAAATTATGGTATTGGGGGTAGCACTGTCCTGGTTATGTAGTTACTTAAAGAACAGATATCAGTATGTATGTGTTGGTAGCAAAAACTCGCAGTTACTGAAGGTTACTTGTGGAGTCCCACAGGGTTCAGTTTTGGGGCCATTGTTATTCAATATGTATATAAATGATATACAGTGGTACCTCTACTTACGAACGTCTCTACATACGGAATTTTCAGGTTACGAGACACCTCAACGGGAAAATATTGCCTCTAGTTACGAACAAAATTTCAGGATACGAAAGGCAAAAAAGTACGCGCTCCTCGCAGCTTCCGTAGTTTACCGAATGTAAACATACCTGTAGCTGCTCTGCCATTGGCTATCGCCTAGCAGCTTCCTGGTATCCCATTGGCCACAAAGTTTTTTTTTTTTTCCAAAACTTTATTAAGAACAAGGTGAAAGTTTTACGTGTGTGTACAGTACAGAATTAACATTTATTCGCTATGGGCCCCAAGAAAGTGACGGAGATAAGTGGAAAAGGAGAAAAGAAGAGAGTTTTTTTGTCCATACAAACAAAAGAAAGGAGATAATCGAAAGGTATGAAAAGGGGATGCGTTTGGTTGATCTCGCCAAAGAATATGGCTGTAATACATCAACGATCAGCACGGTATTAAAACAAAACGAAGCACTTACAAGCCGACAAAAGCAAACGTCCTTGGATCAGAACATGAACCAAAGAAGGCAAAAGGTGACGACGTCGACGACGATAGCAGTTAAAGGGTAAATGAACATAATTTTTATTATTCTTTCTCTTTTATTATTCTCTTTTATTATTCTTTCTCTCATTTTAAACTCTCATTTTATGTTTATTGTGCAGTAATCTAATTGTAACATGTATTTGTTACATGTTTTGATGCGTTTTTACGATTTATAAAAAATTTATGCCCGAATTTTGGGGGCTTGGAACGGATTACGGCATTTACATGTAAAACGCGCCTCTACTTACGAATTTTTCACGTTACGAGAATTCTTCCGGAACGAATTAAATTCGTAAGTAGAGGTACCACTGTATGTAAAGTTTCAGAAAAAAATGGATTTAACCCTTTGAGTGTGAGAATTTGCGTGCCCCTAGTGGCAAAGCATGGCGCTGCGCCTGTCATCTCAGTCTGACATCGCAGGCTGCATTGGGGATTTGTACTGATTTGTACTGATCTGCTAGTTTCAGAGCGTGGCAGACATGCGTTGGAGGACTCAATGAATGACACATAATACACCAAAGAAGAAGAACTCATTTCCTTTTCCTGTATTCCCTTCCTTTAGCTCAGAAAGCTAAAATGGTCGCGATCGGTCATCGTCACTGTCACTTAGACGGCTTTGTACACGGAAAATAGCTGCGGGATACAAGTGAAATTTATGTGGGATAATCATAAGACTTTGTAGATGTGGGAGAGAGCGTAAAATGACAACCACAATGGGTGAAAACGCAGCGACCACGGCAGCGAGCGAGTCCTGTTAGCCGCTGGTAAGTGACTTATTTCTGTGTTGTTGTTTTTTTAATATTGTACTGATTTCTTGTTCATATACTTTGAAGATAAGATGATGAGGTACCTCTGTACAAAAAAACGGTGTCAAAAGACTGAACCATTCTTTGTGTAAATAGGTCCAAAGTCCAGTATTGACTGAGTTATGGAATTTAAAGAGGTGCTGTGACATTATGCAAATTAGATGCATAAATTTATTCCTGTCTGAAACTTTGGATCATATTTTACATCTTTATAATTGACAGTAAGCCATAATCTCTTACCACTTTCAAGTTATAGCCTTGGAAATCTGAACTATTTTATTGACAAAAAATATTTACCACTCTTGACCACTGGGAGTTATGCCGGAATTCGGCGACAGACACACTCAAACTGTTAATATTGTTTGCAGATGACGCTAATTTATTATGCAGTGGAAGCAATTTGGAACAACTTTTGGATACACTTGGAAAGGAATTAGAAAAGCTTAGACTGTGGTTTGAGTCAAACAAATTAACGCTCAATTTAAGTAAGACAAAATTTATCATTTTTAACAACCATCACAGCAACTCAGTATCTAAACTCAGTGTAAATGGTGTAGAGATTGAAAGGGTATCCAAAATTAAATTCCTTGGAGTAATAATTGATAATAAATTGTGTTGGAAGTCACATATTAATTATATTAAAGGTAAAATAGCCAAATCAATTGCAATACTACATAGAGTGAAATATTTGCTGAATCAACCCACACTATATACTTTGTATCATTCATTAATACTCCCATACATGACATATTGTACTGAAGTATGGGGAAATACATATAAAACAAACATATATCCAATCTTTATGCTTCAGAAGAGAGCTATTAGAATAATAAACAAAGCTGCTTACAGGGAACCAACAAATCCACTTTTTCTTAAATTAAAAGCTCTCAGGTTGAAAGTTCTGGTTGATGTTAAAACTGCAGTAATAATGTTTAAAGTGAAGAATCTGTCACTGCCTGCAAAGGTTGTTCCAAATAAGGGAGAAACAATATCATTTCAGAGGAACATGTATATTTCAAAAACCTCCAGTGAGAACTACCACCAAGCAACACTGTGTTTCAGTGCAAGGAGTCAGATTGTGGAACGCTTTTGGACCTGAATTAAAATCATGTACAACACTTGGACAATTTAAACAAAAACTAAAGGAAGAAATACTCCAAACATATATACAAGATGACATGTAAAATCACATAAGGATTACCATATCCAGTCTGTGTTGTGCTGTTGTGTGTTGTCGGCTTGATGTATCTGGAAATGAAATCATTCAGGTTATGTCTAGCATTAAGCTCAGTTCTATTCGCTGTCAGTCACAGTTTAGAAGGTATTGGTACAGTTGTCTTTTTAAGTCTTTTTAAAGTCTGTACTGTATTTGTACTTCATTTATTAATTGTTTTTTTTATTGTTTCTAACTTTTTAATTGTCTTGTTTTTATTAACTGTTTTAATTGTCTTGTTCTATTTTAATGGACCATGAGTCTGGAATAAAAGTTTGATTGATTGATTGATTGATTGATTGTTGCTTAGTTTTGTTTTGTCAGGTTTTGTCTTAGCTTTGTTTTGATTTGTAATCACTTTTATTTTTATTTTTTTTGAATTCTTAGATGGAACAGGGGTGGGCAATATAAGCTGCAGCTTCAGCCATCACCCATTTCGATTTATGTTTTTTTTGTTTTTTTTTTTTTTGTTACTTATTTGTACCCGTAGGTAGACTTGGTTTGCAGTCTGGTGACAAGCCACCGGCTGCTGGTCGCTGCGTGCGCGAGCACCCTAAACCTACATGTTTTTGGTGTATTATATTATATGTATTATAATGTTGAATTGTATAATCCGAGGAGTTACTGTTTAATTTGACCTTGTTGGATTTTTTTCCCCTTGTTATATTATTCTGTTCCTTTCTTTTAATCTTTTAATCTAATCTATCCGAAATAAAGATTCATTCATTTTTCTTCTTCTTCTTGACGAAAAACTCACCCCACAGAGAGGCTGGGACACCCCCACAACAGTTTCATCTGCTCTGCACACTCCGTGGAAATCCCCCAAAAACTGCCATGCATGAGCCCACACCATCTGGTGGGGCACAGCAGCTGGGAAAATATCACCACCAGTAAGTCTTGTCAAACTATTTTATTCTCTTGGTAATGGTGGAATATCAATGCTAATTTGTATATAATCATGCTGCATTTTACACTGACTATAAACAAATTACAACATGAGCGCAGCAGGACTGTGTGGTGTATGGATGTAGGTACGCTCACGCAGGTGACATCACCACGTTACGAGCTAAGTCTTCGCGCCATCGTTGTATTATTATTCAGTTGAATGGTAAATAAAGTTGAGTTAGTTCATGGCCATTGTCTGCCTGATTTTCCTGACATAACACTGGTGACGAAGATAATGGACACTCAGCCGGCACCTCTACAGCCTTTCCTCACCCTGCCAGGTGAGCCAGTGGTCTCATGGCCCTGCTGGCATGAATCTTTTGAGAACTTTATAGCGGCTATCAACTTAGCTGCTTAGATGCTAGAGAGGTGAGGCTAAGGGACATGCTAATTGATAACCTCGGCAGTGAGGGGCAACGTATTTTTCGAACTCTGGGCTCTGCAGATACATACGAGGATTGTGTAGCCTTGCTATAGGGACATTTTGCTGATAGACGTAACGTCACGTCCCGAAGAATTGCCTTCAGCCAACGCCACCAATGTGTGGACAAGACTGTTCAACAGTATGTCATCGACCCTCGCTATGTGGCTAGCATGTGAAACTTTGGCCATCTGGAGGAAGAGTTGGTACGAGATAAGTTGGCAGAGCAGACCACAAACTCGAGGCTGTGGGAGCAGCTCCTGCTGGCGCCAGACAGCCTGCAGCTAGATGAAGCTGTGGAAATGGCGTCCCAAATGGAAACGGCTGCCCAGTTAGCATCGCGGCTGGTAACACTTAGCCCACAAGCCCCACACCTGGCCTCGCAAGCACAGACTGGTGCCACCGCTTCCTGACCCACCGACTCTATGCCTCCTCGTTACAACCGTAAGAGGAGCGGTAGGAGAAGACGGGGCACAAAGAAATATCAGCCCTGTAGTAACAGTGGTTCTCCCTCATACCAGGCTCACATGCCCACCTGCCCAGCCACAGGGCGGAGGCGCAGCCGCTGCAATAAATTCAACCATCTTGCAAGAGTATGCCACTCGACTGCCACAGATTTGTCGCCTTGCCCACCCCGTCCACCTGACCCGACAACCATTCACTCAGTGGGCACCAACAAATGGCAAATTCAAGGTGCTAGCCAAGATAGCCGTTGAACGCACACGCAAACTGGCAGGCTCTGCACGTGCTTCTCTTAAATCTCCTTTTAAACCTCTTCAACTTGTATCTTTTAGACCTACTTTAGTCACAAAACAGACTCAACTACCACCGGAACGCTGGATAGTTGGTGCTGTTTTAAATGTCTGTCTACTTTTATTATCAATGCGGCGGCACCTCACAACTGAGAACCACAATGGTACAGTCACTAATCAACATTTGCAGTATTCCACATGTCTGGACAATGGCCATGCCTGGCCGTTCTTGTGAAATGGGTACAAGTAAGCCCTGGAAGTACAGCTTCTGGGTCTGTCTAACTAGCAGCTATGATATTATTAGCGGGAGATGTGGAGGTGAACCCAGGCACACAGCCTTTGGACAATGGAAACCTGGTTGGGACCGTGCGGATAGCCCAACAACCGCTGCTAAATTAGTCAACCTGGCCACCACAGCTAGCTGAACAACTGCAACTAAACTGGAAAACCTTGATACTGCAGCCAAAATGACAATTTCAGCTATTTTGTCCAACCTAGCCCCTGCAGCCAGCAGAGCAGCTAAAGTGGCTAACTCGGCAGCCACAGCTAAACTGTTTACAATGGAATCCAGAGCACATGGTCCCTTCAAACACCAGTACAGCAACAGTGACTGTTTCAGCAGATCCACACTGGCAGCACAGCGTCCGGCGATCGGAGGTCGGCACCGACCCGGACACCTGGGATGTTTTTGCTCCAGCGGCTTACCTGGTGGGATGGGCCTGCCAGGCGAAGTCGGGATGATGAATCGTGGCCTAACAGCGAGGTGACGGCACTAGCCCGGTCCCCCTGGGTGCCAGTACAGAGGCAGCCTTTCCAGTGGGGGATGCCCATCAAGTGGAGCTGCGTCAACTGCTTGGAGCCCGATGGCTGGATGTCGGTTTTGGCCTTTTTCTCCCGGATGCCGATGAAGTGGTGGCTGTTTTGGCAATGGATGTTTGCTGGGCTGAGCCGTGTTGACAATTCATGGCCCAATGGCTGGCTGTTGACATTGTCCCGGCCTCTCTGGACACCGATACAGCAGTGGCCCATCCAGAGGATGCTGACATTGGTCAGATCTCCAAAGACACTGGTGATATCAACGCAGGAAAGGTTTCCCCAGATGCCGGTGCGCCGCCGGCCCATCCAAAGGGGAATGGCGTCAGTGGAGTCGCCCAGGATGCCGGTGACATCGACACAAGAAAAATTATTGCAACAAGATTCAAACTGCATAAGCCTGGTAAGACTGTTACAAAATGGGATGGGTATGGGATAAAAAATGTGACTGAAAAACAACAATCTACTAAAATGTTTCAAACTGTATATCATGCCAAGGTGCTGTGGGATCCAACTATGAAGCCTAAAGGCTTTTTTGGAGGTCATCTCAATATTAGGAGCATTGTCTCTAAAATAGAACATATTGTGGAGAGAGGAATTACCAGGCTGAGCGTTCAGAGGAGATGAACTTTATTCACTCTCTCACATCATCCAGAATCAGAAGACATTAACCTCATGTAGCAGGGACTCTCTTTTATATCACAACATTCACACGTCCCTGCTACCCGAGGACCCGCTTTACAATTCATTCCCGCATGTCAATTCCTTTTGTCCCCCAGCCCTTTAATCCCCATGCTCAGGTTCAGGTTCAGGTTCAGGTTACTTTATTTGTACCCGTAGGTAGATTTGTTTTGCAGTCTGGTGACATCCATATTTACAAGCCACAAATTACATTCAACATAGACACAAACACAGGCACACATAAAATTGACTATAAACATGATAAAAATACTCAAGGCTCCATCAATCAGGGTATAAAAAGACAAAGAGATGAGAGAAAAACCAGAGGTAAGAGAGAAGAGTCATATTAAAAGTTAAAAACTAGTCAAAGAGGTTAAAAACTCAAAGGTCTAAAACTCAATAAAATATTTAGAACCCAAGTAACATCCTACAAAAATAAGTAAATATAAAATGGAGTTAATAAACAGGTACCTAAATTATGTGCAATATATTGTTACAGCTTGTTCAACTCTTTGACAGCAGCAGGAACAAAGCTGTTTTTGTAGCGCTGGGTTTTACTTTTTGGGACAGCAAACCTCCGTCTTGAGGGAAGAAGCTGAAAGTTGCAGTGCAAAGGGTGGGAGTCATCATTTAAAATGGAGGTAGCCATCCTCTGTACTTGTCTGGTGTACAGGGATGTCAGGCTCAGCTGTGACTCACCAAGCAAACGACTGGACCATCTAACTACCTGATCCAAGGATTTCCTCTGTTTCAGTTTTATCTGACCAAACCATGACACTAAAGAAAAGGATAAAACAGATTCAATAAAAGCCCGATAAAACATTGTCATTATGGTTAGGTCAATTTGGAAGGGTGCAAGTTTTCTCAAGCAATGCAAATGTTGCTGACCCTTTTTGCACACCCTTTCAAAGTTCTCTTCAAAGTTTAAATTACTATCAATAATCGTCCCAAGATATTTGTAGGATTGTACACATTTGGTGGTCTTGTGGAGCGTGTAAATAAAGAGGCAGATTTATTTCAGGCGATTTATTACACACTCACACTTGTCAAGCACAGAACAGACTGAACACTTCAGCAGAAACTCCTCTCTTAAGTTTCATGGCATTTTCATCACACACAACATGACATTTGCATCACACTGCATTCAACCCCCTCATCCTTGACTCCTTCCTGCTATCTCACCAGGAATCCCCTGCTCTTTGTTCTCCCAAGCTTATCCACTGTCTCCTGTCTGACATGCTAGACAATCTGGCTCTCCCAAGGTGCTACAGTCTGGCCTTTTAGTACGGTGACTTTGTGCCTGGGAGTTTTCCTCCTAAAGTCAATAATCATGTCTTTAGTTTTTGTCGTATTCAGCTGCAGGTAGGAATCCTCACACCAGTGAGCAAAATCATCAACTACTGGGCCGTGGCCACTCTCACCATCCTGGAGGAGACTGACAATAACTGAATCATCAGCATACTTTATGATGTGTCTGTTGTCATGTCTGCTCTGACACATGTTTGTGTACAGGATGAAGAATAGTGGTGACAACACACACCCCTGAGGAAAGCCAGTAGAAGAGCACTTTAGGTCAGACAATGTACCATTGACCCTTACTCTCTGCGTCCTGTCGGTTAAGAAATCCAGAATCCAACCCACCAGATTATTGCTCAAATCAAATTGTTGCAGGAGCCTTTCAACTAAGATATGAGGTTGGATTGTATTAAAGGCAGAAGAAAAGTCCACAAATAAAAGCCTGGCGTGTGTCCTATTAAAATCCAGATGTTTAAAAAGCATGTTAAACAGAGTGACAGTGGCATCCTCCACTCCTCTGTGAGGCCTATGGGCAAACTGCAGAGGATCCAATGCATGCTCAGTCTGCTTCAGGACCTCACATCTGACCAGTTTTTCAAAAATTTTCATTAAAATTGAAGTCAAAGCAACTGGTCTAAAGTCGTTTACCGTTTTAGGACAGCTGGATTTTGGAATGGGAACAACCACGGCTTCTTTCCAGATCTTAGGCACATGTTGTGTTTGTAAGGACTTATTGAAAATGTAATGAAATATAGGACTCAGTTCATGTGCACAGGACTTTACCAAGCGCCCACATATATTATCAGGGCCCTGACTTTTGTTCACTTTTACAGCGCAGAACTCCCTTTTAACATCCTGCACCTCAATATTAAAGTGCTGATTGTCTTTGAGTTTCTGTTTCAAATCTTGGGTTTCAGTGCTAAAATCAAAGGAGTCAAAACGACCATAAAAACAATTAAGAGCATTTGCCAGCTCTGTTTCTGAATTAAAACCATCTAAAAACACACGATTACTGCGCTCTGTGCTCTGAAGGCCTGCAATAGTTTTCATACTGGCCCAGGCTTAACCAAGTTTCTTTGTTGCCAGCTTGCTTTCCAATTCTGATTTATAATTCTGTTTTGCTCTTAAAATTTCGGATTTCAGCTCTTTTGTGGCAACCTGTAGCTCAGAAACAGACCCCTGTTTAAAGGCAAGTGCTTTCCTCTGTAAGCAGGATTTAACTGATTTTGTAACCCATGGCTTGCTATTGGGATATATTTTGACACGTTTACGTGGAACGATCTTATTTTTACAGAAAGCCATGTATGAGCATGTGACGTCCACCAAAGAGTCCAAATTTTCCCCGCAGGCCAGTGTGAACATCTCCCAGTCTGTACAGTCAAAGCATTCCTGGAGGCTGTGCACTGAATCCTCTGTCCACACATCTATGTGTCTCTGGTCTCTACCTTGCCTCTTCTGAGAGCAGTGTTATATGTGGGCAGCAAATGTACATAGTTGTGATCTGAGGATCCTACAGGAGGAAGGGGGAGTGATTTATAGGCCCTCTCTATGGATCCATAGCACAGGTCCAATGTCTTTTTTCGCCTGGTTGGGCAGGAGACATACTGATAAAAGTTTTTAAGTGTCTTCTTTAAAGAAACATGGTTAAAATCCCCAAGAATGAAGTTTGGCGCCTCTGGAGAAATTGATTGCAGCTGCTGGATCACATCAAAGATTGTGCTGCAGGCGGAGTCAGCGTCTGCCCTCGGGTGAATGTACACAGTTGTGATGAAAAGCTGGGGGAACTCGCGAGGCAAATAAAAGGGGCGTAGTGACACAGACAGCAGCTCCACATCGGCTCTTCCGTCAGTGGAAATTACTGCATCTCCATGTCTTTCAGTCTGAGATGAATACCACAGCACGGGTCCCCCATACCGCCCCCCCAGAGTCTCAGACTGAGTGTTAACCCTCACGTCCTCTCGGCTTCAGCCTCCGCCCATAGCTGCTGCAACGAGGGGTCTTCGGCTCCGCGGCACTGCTGTGCCGGTGGGGGTTTCCTGGGGGTGTGTCCGTCTGTGGGTGGACAATGGGGGGGGGGGCATTCAGCATGCTCGTGCGACTGCTCTGATGAATCATTTACCTGGGGAGTTCTCAGGGGGGGTCTTCCGTGCCGAGAAGCTCGGGCCAACACCACCTGCTTGTCTGCCACCACAAAGGCGGGATTAAGCCTGTCTATACAGACTCTCTCCCGGCGACCCCCCAAGTCTAACACAAAGTGTTTGTCCCCGGGTTCCAGCACTCTAAACGGGCCATCACAGGGTGGGCGCAATGAGGGCCGGTGGGCATCGTGCCTGACAAACATGAACGCCGCGTCCTTCAAGGTTTTTGGCACAAAAGCACAGGGGAAACAGTGGTGGGCCGGGCCAGGTAGCGTCCCTGCGTCTGCGCTATGCCGTAAACATGGGGACGGATGGGTGTTCGGTGCGGGGTTATCTGGTAAAAATTCCCCGGGGAGCCACAGCGGCTGAGAAAAAACCAGCTCTGCTGGGGAAGCCGCCGAATCCTCTTTCGGTGTGGAACACAACCCTAATAGAACCCACGGCAACCGGTTCATCCACTTTGCATCCGTAAGCGAAGCCCTGAGCGCTGCTTTCAGTGACCTATGGAAACGCTTGCATAACCCATTGGCCTGTGGGTTGTACGCATCGTGCAATGAATTGAGACGCCCAGGCTCCGGGCCATCATGGACCAGAGGTAGAAAACAAACTGAGGGCCCCGATCGGACATGATGTCCGAAGGGGTGCCAAAACGTGCCACCCATGTTGTCAAAAAAGTGCGTGCCACGTCTGCGGATGCAATGGAAGTGAGCGGGACTGCTTCTGGCCATTGTGTGGTGCGGTCCACCACTGTCAGGAGGTGCGTGAACCCCTGCGATGGCGGGAGGGGGCCCACGAGGTCCATGTGAACGTGGTCGAACCTCGTAGCCGGGATATGGAACAGCTCCAAGGGGGCCTTTGTGTGCCTGTGCACTTTGGCTCTTTGGCACGCTATGCAGGCTGCAGCCCACTCTTTCACCTGTTTACGCAGGCTCAGCCAGATGAACTTCGCTCCCACCATTTTGACTGACACGCGCACTCCTGGGTGCGCCAGGGAGTGAACCAACTCAAAAAAGCGGCAGCGCCAAGCACGTGGGACCACCGGGCGCGGGCGTCCTGTGAAGACGTCACAGAATTGCCCCCCCCCCCATCTTGCAGTACCCCGCTCTCCAGCCTTAACCCTGTTGGTCTAGACTGGAGCGCGCACATGTCCACATCGCCAATCTGCTCCACGGCCATGGCCATGTAATCTATCCCTACGTAGACTGGGGCCACTAATGCGCGCGAGAGGCAGTCCGCCACCACGTTGAGTTTACCGGCCACATGACGAATGTTGGTTGTAAACTCCGAGATCGCGGCCAGCTGTCTCTGCTGTCGGCCAAACCATGGTTCCGAAACCTTGGCCATTGCGTATGTTAGAGGCTTGTGGTCCACGAACGCAGTGAAGGTGCGCCCTTCCAGCCAGAACTGGAAGTGATGTATGGCCAGGTGGAGAGCCAGTAACTCTTTGTCGAACGTGCTGTATTTATGCTCACTGTCGCGCAAAGACCTGCTAAAAAAGACGAGCGGCTGCCAAGAACCGGTGACGCATTGCTCCACGAAGCCCCTATGGCCACGTCCCAGGTGTCGGTAGTGAGCGCTATCCGAGCCGCTGGGTCCAGGTGCGCCTGTAGTGCGGCGTTTGCCAGGGCTGTTTTAACCTCAGAGAACGCCTGCTCCCGTTCAGGAGTCCAGTCGACTCTGTCCGCGGGTTTCCGTTTCTTGAGCGCGGCATACAACGGCTGCATGAGCTGGGCTGCATGGGGGAGCAAATGGTTATAAAAGTTAACCATCCCCAAAAGCTCCTGCAGCGCCCTGACTGTCTGAGGCCGAGGAAAATTCGCCACTGCGCGCATCTTGTCCGGCAAGGGTATCGCTCCCTCCAGTGAGATGCAGTGTCCCAAAAAAATCGATCCCTGTCACGCCGAACTGGCATTTTGCCGGGTTGATTATTAACCCTTGCTCCTCTAACCTCCGGAAAACAGTCCTGAGGTGGGTTACGTGTTCGCCCTTGGACGCACTGGCCACCAGGATGTCATCCAGGTAGACGAACACAAACGGCAGATACCGCAACACCGCATCCATCATGTGTTGGAATGTCTGTGCCACGCCTTTTAACCCGAAAGGCATTCGTAAAAACTCAAATAGACCAAAAGGGGTTATTACTGCCATTTTAGGTATGTCCTCCGCGGGCACCGGGACCTTTTGGTAACCACGGACCATGTCTATCTTAAAAAAAATACTTGCCCCGGCGAGGTGAACGGAAAAATCCTGAATATGGGGGATTGGGTAGTGGTCGTGCGCTGTGGCGTTGTTTAATCTGTAGAAATCTCTGCAAGGTCGCCACGATCCCGTGGCCTAAGGGACCATATGTAGTGGGGATGCCCATGGGCTGTTTGATCGTCTGATGATGCCCAGCCTTTCACAGTTTGCAAACTCCTCGCGCACTATGGCCAGTTTAGCTGTGTCCAGGCGCCGAGGTCGTGCGAAAACAGGTGGCCCGGTGGGGGTAATAAAGTGCACCACCCTGTGTTTAGCGATGGCTGCCGAAAATGCCGGGACCGTGAGTGCTGGGGACTGGGTGAACAGTGTGTGGAACTTACCACCTGGAGCTGTGACGTTGGCTAGCGTTGTTGGCAATCCGTTGTTGGCATGCCGCTATGACGAATGTCCACTGGTATGTACGGCCGTGCAGGGATACAGTCAGTGTCCTCTCACCAAAAGTCTTAATGTCTGAAGCGTTTGCGGCCGTCAGCTCTGGGCCGCTAGTTCCCACTAGCCGGTCGGTGTAGGACGGCAGGATGAGGCTCTTTTGGGAGCCGGAGTCCACGAGGAACCGTCTCCCCGAGTGTGAGTCTGTCACGTAGAGCAGCTTGCTTTCTTCACCGGCGGTCGCAGCCGCTACCGACTGCCGGTCCTGGCGTTTCCCGAACGCTTGAATTGGCAAGGTGGCATGCATCAGGAGGAGCAGAGCGTGTCTCTCTGGCGCTTCCTGGCCCCCACTGCCGTTACCATCGCTGGCTCCTCGCGTCCGCTGGCCGTTTCGCTGGGTTCCGACGCCGCTGCGTTCACTGTGAGGGCTCTGGTGGTGAAGGTGATCCGATCTGCCTCTTGGGCTAGCACACGGTAGTCACGCGCAGCCAGCAGCGGCAAGTTGACAAGGACCGCTCTGGCCACCATTGGGAGGTTCTGGAGGAAAAGGTGGGCAAATAGAAAATGCCCGTCGTCCGTGCCCATCAACGCCAACATCTTCTCCATCAGTTCGACCGCCGACCCGTCTCCTAACTCGGAGCGCGTCAGGAGCCTCTCTGCTCTCTCGCAGTCCAAGAGCATGTAGCGCCAGGTCAGCGTGGTTTTGAGAGCCCCATATTTGTCGCGGGCTGGGGGCTGTTGGAACAGGCTTGTTACTTGCTGAGTCGTGCGAGCGTCCAGCGCTGCGACCACGTAGTAATATCTGGTGTCATCTGCCATTATTCCCCGGAGCGCGAACTGGCCTCGGTGCGGAGGAACCAAGACTCCGGGTTGTGCAGCCAAAAGTCTGGTAGTTTGACCGAAACGGCGCACACATTGCTGGGGCTTCCCGTCGGGGTCATCTCCGAGGTGTTCGCCTCGTGTTCCATTATTCATCAAGGGTCACCAGTGTGGAGAGAGGAAGTACCTGCCCGAGCGTTCAGAGCAGATGAACTTTATTCACTCTCTCACATCATCCAGAATCAGAAAACATTAACCTCATTTAGAAGGGACTCTGTTTTACATCACTACACTCACACGTCTCTGCTACCTGAGGTCCTGCATTGCAATTCATTCCCGCATGACAATTCCTTTTGTCCCCCAGCTCTTTAATCCCCATGCTCTTCCGTCATTGGAAATTACTGCATCTCCATGTCTTTCAGTCTGAGATGAATACCACAGCATGGGTCCCCCATAATATACAACAACTACTGACAAATTCAAATCTTGACTACCTCTGCCTCTCAGAGACCTGGTTAACCCCAACACCTCCAGCTGTTTTCAGTGTACCAGGGTACAATACTGCTATGGTGAATAACATGAGATGGGAGCCTCTCTCAACTGAACACCGAACTCCTTTTATTATTATGAACAACACAATATATACTGCAGCCGTAGCCCGCCTGATGTCATTAACCCCAACCCCTCGGCCAGGCTACGGCAAGCCCCGAGAATCAAATCTTACATATAACACCCCCTCCCATAAAGTCAAAGAACCTCCCCCCTTCCACAACAGAAAAACTAAACACAATGTCGTCTCCCCATTTGTCTTTCATATACGGTATATATACTGTATATATATATATATATATATACAGTATATATACAGTATATATATACTGTATATATATATATATAAAACACTAAATATGACTACAAGAACGCCCCAGCGTGTTGGAGCGGATTATTCTGCCGCTTAGTGCCAACATGCATCAGTTATTGCTGTCTTTAATACATAAACCTCCAGGTACCTGGGCCTCTGACGAACCCTAGCCGGGTGTCCCCTAGGCAGGGACTCTGCACCAGGCACTGTCGGCCGTGTCTGTGAGTTCTCACCACCACAGTCCAACCAGTCCCACCTCATGTCAGGCTGTCTCGTTGTAGTTCCAGTCCTCTGTTCCGGTGGTGACTTTCTGAGTCTGCTGGAGTGCCACCGCGACCCATCTGCAAGCTTGTCCTGGCCCGTTGCCTTGTGATCTGCAGGGGCCCCATCCAGAGTGGCTGCAGTTTATGTGTGCGGTTAGGGTGTCTAATCCAAACTCGGTCCGACACCTTCAGTCCGTGGGCTCTCACTCTGTGCTTCCTGTCAAATCATTGCTTCATCTTACGCTGTTGTGCAGCGACCCGGTCCCGTGTAGAGTTCATATTCCTTGGAGAGTGAGTCGTGGGTGGCCTAAGTCAATCCAAAGGTAGAAGCAGATCACGTTCCAGCATGAGAGCCACCGAGGAGCATCCTGTTGTAGCATGGGCTGTTGCCCTGTAGTGAAGCAGTATACTCTGGAGGGCGTCCAAAAATGCAAAGCCATCCACCGAATGGGCTCTCAGACCGTTTTTTTTTTTTTTTTTGATTTTGTATACTTTATTGATCCCCAGAGGGTTTTTCAGGGTTTTACTGAAATGTTCGATGCCCCCATTGGCCTGGGGATGGTAGAACATGGTTTTAATGTGTTCTACGCCCCTACAGCTCAAGAACTCTTCAAACACCCCAGAGGTGAACTGCGGGCCATTGTCAGTCGTGGTCACGTTTGGGACCCCCACCTGGCGAACAGTGATGAGAGGAAACCCATAACCACATCTGTCATAACTGAGTTAGTGGGTAACACCACTGGCTATTTGAGAACAAGTCGTAGGCCACGAGCAGGAACTGACTGTTAAGGGGTGCTGCATGCAGTTTGTCACAAATGTCCAACTGTATGTGTTTCCAAAGGCCTTCCAGGTATGACAGCGGCCGCAGGGGTGGAGGGGGTGGTCCACCGGTCTTCCCGCTCTCCAAACATGGAACACGATTTTCACCATAGCTTCAATGTCCTTGTCAATACCCGGCCACCAAACAGAATCCCTGCAGCGCTGCTTTACCCTGACCATGCCTAGGTGGCCTTCGTGGAGCACTGCTAGTACAGGCAGCTTCAGAGATACTGGGATTAGAGTGCAGTGTCCCCTCGCCACATACATGTTCTCCCAACAGCTCAGTTCATCTTTAAACCGGTGGAAGGGTGCCAGCCTGTCCTGCACCTTTGCGGGCCAACCCTCTCTAACCACCGAGCACAGTTGTGACAGCACGGGGTCTCGTTCCGACTCCGCCCGAAGTTCCTGGGGGGATACTATATCCCGGAGGGCCCCATGCAGCGTATTAACCAGATCCGTCTCTGTTGGATCACCGTCATCCCAGAGGGCCCCATGCAACGTATTAACCAGATCCGTCAATGTTGGATCGCCGTCATCGTTGTCGTCTGATAGTAAGGAGGTGGCTGTGGCATGGGACAGGAGATCTGCCACTACGTTATCCTTGCCAGGAGTGAACTGGGTGGTAAAATTGTAGGCCCTCAGCCGTTCCATCCACCTGTGGATCCACAAAGGTCTGTGTCCTGAACCTGACATCTCCAGTAATGTCGTCAGCGTTCGGTGGTCTGTCCGTAGAGTGAAATGGGACCCATAGAGGTAAATATGCCACCGTTCACATGCCCAGATGCAGGCGAGTGCCTCTCTCTCACCCACAGCATACTTTTGTTCAGCTGCTGAGAGAGACCTCGATGCGAATGCCACTGGGCGTTCCATGCCGTCCTACACCTGGGACATAACCGCCACACCGCAGAGCCAGACGCATCACAGGTCACAATGGTAGGCTGTTTTGGATCAAAATGGGCCAGCACCGGAGGGGAAGTGAGTTGGCACTTCAGCTTAGTAACCGCCGCTGAACGGGCTGGGTCCATTGCCACGGCACATCCTGTTTCAACAACACCCGGAGGGGTGCAATCGTTTCCGAGTAGTGGGGAATAAAACGGACATAAAAGTTCACCATACCCAGAAATGAGGACATCTGTGCAGGTGTGGATGGTTCTGGGAGGAGCAAGACCGCCTCCACGTTCAAATGTAAGCCCCCCCCCCCCCCCGGTCAACCAGAACCCCACAAACTCAATGGAGTTCGATGCAAAAATACACTTTTCTCTGTTCAGGGTGACTCCATGTTCCTGTAGCACCATCAGCACCCGTCTCAACCTGTCATCGTGTTCCTCACGTGACGTGCCATGTACCACAATGTCATCAAGATATACCACCACACCCTTGAGGCCGGCCAGGATTGTGGACATTATTTTCTGGAAAAAGCTGGGTGCTGAACTCAGACCAAACGGCATGCGGGTGCACCTGAACACACCCATATAGGTCACGAACGCTGTCAGGTTCCTGCTGGCTGGGTGGAGGGGCACCTGCAGGTAACCCTGGCGAAGGTCCAGCTTCGTGAACACTTCTGAACCGCTGAATGTTGCAGGAAGTTCCTCCATCGTTGGAAGCGGGTACTTGTCCGGGACGATCACCTTATTTACCATCCTGAGATCGATACATGGGCGGATGCCACCCGATTTTTTTCTTGGCCACCACGATATTTGATATCCAGGGTGATGCATCCACTCTCTTAATGATGCCTGCTTTCAGCAGTTTGGTCAACTCCACCATAACATCATCCTGCAGGGTGAGGGGAAGCCACTGTAGCGGTTGAATTTTCGGCATCACACTTGGGTCCACGAGCGGGCGGTGGTGGAACGCGCCGATGCATTCCAGGCCTCTGAACAGCGCCGGCCAGCGGACATGCCATTTGGGGTATACTGTCAGTACCGTTGAGCCCTCTGGGTCCTTGATGGAAAATCCCAATTCACCCAGCAGATCTATCTATCCCTAGCAAGTCCGCCCCCTGGCGCGAGATTTGAAAAGTGAATGTAGGGACCGTCTTCGACCCACATTTCACTGAAAAGTTGACCATGCCCACTATTTCGATCTTGGCGTGGCCATATCCAAACATTCTCACTGTCCCAGCATTGATGGTTTTATTTGGGAAGGTGCACTCTTCTGCTAGGCTGCGTAGCTCCATAAAAAAGAAGTGAGTGGACTCACCCATTCGCTGTTGGCGGTCAAAAAACTCATACCTCCGCGCCGTAATGGTGGAATGATCTCTGAAAACACAGCCCATCAATTCCAAACTCTCTTTCCGTGAGCCGTTGCCACACAGCCCAAAGAACATCTGCTGGCCCTCCCCACCAAGGTGGTGGACCATTAAGCTCCTCCGTCTCTCCTCATTGGCGTCACCCAGGCCAGCTACAGCCACATACATGTTGAACATCTCCCTCCAGCGGGCTCACGGCACAGCTGGCGTGCCCGGAGACCGCAAAAACGGAGGTGGTTGTTTGATACACGCCCCCATTTTAATCCTTGTCTCTAAATGTTATGTCTGAATAACATGAGACGGGAGCCTCTCTCAACTGAACACCGATCTCCTTTTATTATCATCAACACCACAATATATACTACAGCCGTACCCCGCCTGACTTCATTAACCCCAACCCCTCGGCCAGGCTACGGCAAGCCCAGAGAGTCAAATCCCACATATAACAAATACCTCTAGACAAGACAGAAAAGATGGCAGGGGAGAAGGGGTCATGATTTATGTAAAGGATGGTTATCAGGGTACACAACTTGACATTGTTGAAAATATGCTTGAACGTGTTGGAGTTAAGATAAGATAAGATAAGATAAGATAAGCCTTTATTAGTCCCACAATGGGGAAATTCCAGGATTGCATCAGCACAGGGATAGCAACATTCAGAGCAACAATCAGAAGGCAAGAAAAAGCAAGAGCAGCTAGTATACATATGTACATATTAATATAAATATATATATATAGAGAGACACACAGTGCGGAGCATTGTGGTTGGTGGATGTGCAGCAGAAAGTCTAAGCTCTCTCTCCGCGGATGCGGCGGGCCAGCTGGATGTCTTTGGGCATGATGGTGACCCTCTTGGCGTGGATGGCGCACAGATTGGTGTCCTCGAGGAGACCCACCAGGTAGGCCTCGCTGGCCTCCTGCAGAGCCATGACGGCAGAGCTCTGGAAGCGCAGGTCGGTCTTGAAGGCCTGAGCGATCTCCCTCACCAGGCGCTGGAAGGGCAGCTTACGGATGAGCAGTTCCGTGGATTTCTGGTAGTGACGGATCTCTCTCAGAGCCACGGTACTGGGCCTGTAACGGTGAGGCTTCTTCACTCCGCCGGTGGCCGGAGCGCTTTTCCGAGCAGCCTTGGTGGCCAGCTGCTTCCTGGGGGCTTTTTCCTCCAGTAGATTTACGGGCGGTCTTGCTTCGTTCTTGCCATCGCTCTTTATTATTCTGTCTTATATTTCTTGCACGCCGCCTAAACTCCAGCCCGGCACCCGCGTCGTTTTCACTTCAGTTCCCCGGTATGTCGAGTTTCTCCATTAGCACCGGGTGGCGGTTGAGTGCTAGCTAGCTCTTCCCTACTGTATCGTCTCCTGCTGTAAACAGAGGCTCCGTCCGCCGACTCGGGAGACCTTTGGGGCGATCTGTGTGTCCGTGATATATATATAGAGTGAAAGGTGTGCCGGATCAGAAAGTTATCACCGGATCAGAAAGAAGAAGGAAGATAAAAAGATTCAGAATTGAGCCGCTGTTGCAAAAGGCAGCCGACTCGTGTGGCACCGGAAGTAAAAAAAAAAAAAAGTTGTACTATCACCAGAAATGTCTTTTGCTTTGATTGTGATCTATCGACCTTCATCCTCTAAGGCACATTCTTTAATTGTCTATCAAATGTACTGAAACAGTTTGGCAGCAAAGAGTTAATCCTCATGCGTGAGTTCAATTTAAATTGGCTTTGTAAAACATACAGACAGAAATTAAAGAACATCACAAATAAGTTTTATGGATGAGATGATCAGTAACCCAACTAGAATAACTCATTCATCTCAAACTCTCCTTGATTTGATTTTTACAAACAAACCTGACCACATAAAAAAATACAATCTAATTATTGGCATGTCTGACCACAATCTCATTTTAGTAGTGCGTAAATTGTCAAAATCATGATACAAAAAGCCTACTGATGGTGGAAAATATATCTTGTACATACCAAAGAAAAACATAGAATCGGTTGAAAATGAGTTATAGCACATAAAGTGGAATGAAATAAATTGTGATACAAATTGTGAACAGACATGCAAATATATGATATCAACAATCAAAGAAATTATCTCAAAATATAAAATAACAACACTATCTAAGTGCCATGAACTGGGTTTGATGGTCTCAAACCCATTTCTATGACGCTGTGGATTTTTGGGCTCTTCGTATTTCTGTTGCCGTCTATTTTCCATCAGGCACGTTCAGGGAGTCTCTTGAGTCCACCGGCTCCCTGACAGCTCAGCCCCGCCTCTTCCTCCTGTCAATGGTACCAGCTGTGTCTAATTTTCTCTGTTCTGTCTGCTCACACACACACACACACACACACACACACACACACTTGTCTACATTCTCTCACTCTCGCTCATTACTCACACCGGCAATCTCTTTCCTCATTAGGCCTGGCTCTATTTTAGCCCTTTGTCTGTGGGAAGAGAATGTCGGATCATTGTGTGTCAAACACTGTCCTGTTTCCTCTCATTGCTTGTACTCTGCCACACATGTTAGATGCCCTGTCTGTTCCCGGTACCGCATTACTCTGTGTAGCGTGGATTTTTCCCTCCTGTTTGGTTTTCGTTTCTCCTGGACTAAAACTTGGACTTACTCAGACTGCTCCAGAATTGTGAGTACAAACTTTTCGCCCCTGCCATCTAGCTGTCCTGGCGGTTCTTGTTCCGGGCTCCTAACCCGTTCCTTCCCTGCAGTCCTGTCTGCCTTGGAACATTTCTCAGTGTTTTACTCACCAGTCCTGTAGAGCGTCCTGGAGGGCGTCCTTGTATTTTTTGTGCAGGTTCACTTGTTATGTTGTGCTATTTAATCTTCTTATCATTACAATGCACGCAATCTCCTGCATGTGGGTTTTAATTCCTTCCTCCGTGCGCTGCGTAAAAGTGCACGGGGAATCATAACACTAAGCACAAAAGAAAACAGGATCTACCTTGGCTAAATGAAAAATTTTGGAATCTCATGAAAAAAGGGATTTAGCTCTTAAAAAATGGCTAAAAACTGATTTCACTACAGAGACTGATTTTTAAAGGGCCTCAGAAATTAATTCACCATGCAACTCCATAAAGCAAAAGCACATTTATTCTTAGACATAATCAAAAATGCAAAAGGGCTCTGGAAGTTCTGGAAATGTATTGATAAACTCACAGGAAAAAAAATCCTAAAAAAGTGAAGTCATACAACTCAATTTAAATGGAAAACTTCACTCAGATAGCTTAGTTATAGCCAGCAGTTTTAATGAGTATTTTATCAAATCGGTACAAAAAGGGGTCTGAATTTTACCCAAACATACTAGCACCAAATTAAAATACTGTAAATCATGAAACTGATCTAAACCTTCAACCCACAACTGAGGTAAAGCTTAACAAAATTTTATCATCTCTATCAAGTTCCAGAGCTAAGGATATTCATGGACTAGGCACTGTATTCTTGAAAAACATAAAGATACTTTAATAATTCCAATTACAGAACTAATAAATCAATCAATACATGAAAACATCTTTCCTGATGCATTGAAACCTGCCAATGTAACCCCATTGTACAAAACTAGTGTCATGATTCGCCCCTGCGTGGCAGAGAGGAAGAACCCAGTCACTGAACTGCAGTTTGTGGTATTTATTAAAGAAACACAAAATTCACATAGATCACAAAAACTTACAAATAACGGCGAAACAGAAGAAGGCCGTTAGAATGGGGTATGGGTTCTAATGGAAAAGGATTCAATGATGAGGCTCCAACAAGGAGTGGATAGACAGCCAGACTATAAATAGGGCAAGCAAATCAATCATTACAGATGACATCAGGTGTGGATCACATGAGCGGGCAGGAGGAGAGAGTGATTACACAATACAGCTCAGCTGTGAGCCATGAGAGGGGAGCAAACGGGACTGACAGCTTGACAGGAGCACTGCCCACTACCAGAGCAAAACCCGTAAGTGCCCCTGACAGCCCCGAAGAGAGAGAGAGAGAGTGCTGGCAAAAGGGTGCTGGCAACAATACAAATATAAGGCGAAAATACAATAAGAGCAAATGATAAACTGAAGGATAAATAAAGATAATACCAATTATATAACTAACAAAACTGTGATACACGTAAACAGGGGAATGAGGAGAACTAAGAAATAATACAAACCAACCAAGGATAAAATAACAGGAGCTAGAACTCAAAAATGCAACAACTATACAAATATGGAAAAGGCAATGAGACTGAGCACGGCGGAATACCCCATACTCAGATCGTGACAGCTGGAGATAAACAGGAAATTAGTTATTATAGGCCGATAAGTATACTTCCTGTTCTGTCAAAAGCCATTGAAAAAGTGGTAGTAGACCAACTGGTAGAGCATCTAAAATCTACCCAGCTGCTGCATCCCATGCAGTTTGTTCCATAACGCACGGCTCAGGAGACGCACACACACAGGCTCAGAGTAGTTCAAATAGTTTATTAACAACAGGAGTGTATGAATGTGTGTCTGCGGGATGTAAATGTATTGGTGGCGGCGTCTGCTTCGGGCACAGAGGCAGGAGACCGTACAGCCGGACAACCCTATGGGAAAAGCACAAGGAGAAGGGTGACGGGCACACACCAACACAGGAGATATATGATCGAGAGAGGAGCTTACTTGGATAGGACAGATGACTGGCACAGCAAGGGACGAGGTCCGGTAGACAGCCACCTGGAGAGCCCGGTGCAGCAGCAAGGAACAGGCGATAGAGAGGCGTTATCCGCCGCCGGGAAATCCACCTGTGCACAGGGGAGCAGACTTGGAAGGAAAAGGAGGTAAGGTCTTCTTACCAGAATGATAGCTGAGGATGATAGGAATTCACAGCGATGAGTAGGGAAGTCTGACGGCTTCAGGCCGAAGCTCAGGGCGAGGCGGTTTATATCCCTCGCCGCTGATGATGTGCAGGTGTGCGTGCAGGTGGCGCCGCTGATGAGCGGCGTGGCGTGACAGTACTCCCCCCTCTAGCAGCGCCTCCTGGCGATGGCTTCTCTGGGTGCGCTTGGTGGAAATCAGCGATGAGCGACGGGTCCAACACAAACGACGAGGGTACCCACTGTCGATGTTCAGGCCCATAGCCCTCCCAGTCCACCAAGTACTGCAACCCACGACCCCGGCGCCGGGAGTCCAGGATGGAGGCGACGGACCAGGCTGGATGGCCACCAATCATCCGGGGCGCGGGTTGCGCAGCAGGAGGAGGGCAAAGGGGATCGGAGACTGCCAGCTTCACCTTGGACACGTGGAAGGTGGGATGGATGCGGAGGGAGGGGGGAATAGCTACACGCACAGCCACCGGGTTGACGATCCTGGTGATGGGGTAAGGACCCATAAAGCGCTGTGCCAGCTTCCTCCTCTCGCCCTTTAATGTCACGTCCTGGGTCGACACGTAGACTTGCTGACCAACTCTGTATGCCGGGGCAGGTCTTCTGTGCCGGTCCGCCACGGCTCTGTTGCGCTCCGCCGTGCGTAAAAGCGCATTGCGCGCTGACGCCCAGATGGAGCGGAACTGCCTGAGATGCGCCCGTACTGAGGGGATAGTTACCTCACTCTCCTGCGCTGGGAACAGCGGGGGGTTGTAACCCAGGGACGCCTTAAAGGGGGACATCCCTGTAGCAGAAGAGCGAGCGGTGTTATGGGCGTATTCAACCCAGGCGAGGTGGTTACTCCAGGACGTAGGTTTGGACGCCGTTACACAGCGGAGCGCAGCCTCCAGCTCCTGGTTGGTCCGCTCACACTGTCCGTTGGATTGGGGGTGATGGCCGGAGGAGAGGCTCACCTTGGCTCCTAAGGCGTTGCAGAACGACCTCCAAACCTCTGAAGAAAATTGGGGCCCCTGGTCCGAGACCATGTCCACCGGAATCCCATGCAGCCTGACCACGTGTTGGATGAGGAGGTCCGCCGTCTCCAGGGCAGTTGGGAGACCTCGTAGGGGGACGAAGTGTACCGCCTTGGAGAAGCGGTCCACGATGGTCAGGATGGTGTCGTAGGTGTTCGAGACTGGGAGTCCGGTGACGAAATCCAGGGCGATATGCGACCAGGGCCTGCCAGGAATGGGCAGAGGCTGGAGCAAACCCGCTGGAGGGGCATTACCCGATTTGTTGGTGGCACAAACTGGACAGGCCTGGGCGTAGCGGGCAGCGTCCCTCTGCAGGCCCGGCCACCAAAAGGACCGCTGGAGGAGGTCAATCATCCGGGAGGAGCCAGGGTGACAGGTGAGCTTGGATGTGTGCAACCAGTGGATGACCTCCCCTCGAACCGTGGATGGCACGAACAGCCTCCCCTCCGGTCCGCCGCCAGGGTCAGGTTCCACTTCCTGCACCTTCCGGATCTTGCTCTCGATGTCCCAGGTGACGGCTCCCACGACGCACGACCTGGGTAGGATGGTGTGGACCGTGTCCTCCGACTCCTCAGGGGCGAATTGCCTAGAGAGGGCATCGGGCAGGCCGTTCTTGGAGCCAGGCCTGAAGGTGATGGTAAATTGAAACCTGGCGAAGAACAAGGACCAGCGCGCCTGGCAGGCGTTCAGGCGCCTGGCAGATCTAAGGTACTCCAAGTTCTTGTGGTCCGTCAGGACCACGAACGGCAGGTCCGCCCCCTCTAGCCAGTGACGCCACTCCTGTAGCACGAGCTTGATGACGAGGAGCTCTCTGTCACCCACGTCGTAATTCCTCTCCGCCGGGGACAAGCGCCGGGAGAAGAAGGCGCAGGGCCGTTTGATACCGTCGTCTGGCGACCGCTGGGACAGCACCGCCCCCACTCCTGTGTCCGAAGCGTCCACTTCCATGATGCACTGCAGCGCAGGGTTGACTTGGCTAAGGACCCGGGAGGAGGAGAACTCCGCCTTCAGCACCTGAAAAGCAGCTGCGGCCTCTTCGGTCCACCGGAACGGGACCTTAGGGGACGTGAGGCGGGTCAGCGGACCGACGATGGTGCCAAAATTTGGGACGAAGCGGCGGTAGAAGTTCGCAAACCCAATGAACTGTTGCACCTGGTTCCTTGATGCAGGTGTAGGCCATTCCACCACCGCCTTCACCTTCTCTGGGTCCGGAAGCACCTGGTCGTGTGAGATGATGAACCCAAGGAAGGATGTTGTCTTTGCGTAAAATTCACACTTCTCGGCCTTCACGTATAACCGGCTCTCCAGCAGTCTTTGGAGGACCCGCCTCACGTGGACCTGGTGCTCGTCCCTGGGCTTGGAGAAGATGAGTATGTCATCCAGGTAGACGAACACAAAAAGGCCGATGAAATCCCGGAGGACGTCGTTGATGAGGCGCTGAAAGACGGCTGGAGCGTTGGTCAACCCGAACGGCATCACCAGGTACTCGAAGTGGCCGTTCGGGGTACGGAAGGCTGTTTTCCACTCGTCTCCCTCCCGGATCCGGACGAGGTGGTATGCGCTGCGTAGATCCAGCTCGGTGAACCAAGTCGCCCCCTGGAGGGAGTGGAAAGTGGTGTCCATGAGGGGCAGGGTGTAACGATCCTTCTCCGTTATGTCATTAAGGGCACGGTAGTCAATGCAAGGATGGAGGGACCCGTCCTTCTTACCAACGAAGAAGAATCCTGCCCCCACAGGTGATGACGATGGGCGGATAATCCCAGCACTCAGCGACTCCTTGAGGTATGAGTTCATTGTCTCCTTCTCCGGCGCCGATAGACTGTAGAGTCGTCCAGAAGGTAAGGGTGCCCCCTGGCGGAGATTGATTGCGCAGTCATAGGGCCGATGAGGAGGGAGAGACATCGCCTTGGATTTGCTGAATACCATACCCAGGTCGTGAAATTCCAGTGGCACCAGGGACAGGTCCGGGGGTGCAGCGTCCGTAGGAGGGGGAGAAGCGGACGGAGAGCAGGCAGCGGACTGAAGACAGGTGCTCATGCAGAACGTACTCCATGCCGACACCCCGGCGGACTTCCAATCCAAAACGGGGTTGTGGAGGCGTAGCCAGGGATACCCCAGGATGACGGGCGACACAGAGTTGGGCAGGACGTAAAAGGTTATCTCCTCCCGGTGGTTTCCAGAGATAATAACCGGGACGGGGATGGTCTGGTGTGTAACTCTCCCAAGGGAGACACGAGAGAGGTTGACCAGGGAGATGGGGGTCTTTAGTGCCTGACAGCGGATGCCCAATCCGGTTGCCAGGCTTTGAGAAATAAAGCTGCCTTCCGCGCCCGAATCCACCAGTGCGTGGGTGAGATGCCCAGTGGAGTTATGACAGAAACGGATGGGCAGCTTCAATTGTGTGAGAGAACTTAACCGATTGACGTCCGCGAGGCCCCCTACAGTGACTCGCGGACACCGCCGACTGGCTTTCCGTGGGCAAAGCTTCACCGTGTGTTGGTCATCTCCGCAATACATGCAGAGATCCAACTCACGGCGGTGTTGTCTCTCCGCAGGTGAAAGCTTTGTCCAGCCCGTCACCATCGGCTCCGACTCCTCAGGGCACGATGGTGGCGGCGCCGCCAGAGGGCGAGCTTGGAACAGGCGCGGCGAGACTCCACGAGGGCGAGAAGAAGACGACTTCCGTCCCGAGGAGCGCTCGCGCAGCCTGGTGTCCAAACTGATCGCTAGGGATGTTAGCTCCGCTAGCGTCTCAGGGATATCCCGCCCAGCCAGTTCATCCCTCAGATCATCATTGAGACTGCGGAGGAAAAGGCCACAGAGGGAGCGTTCCTCCCAGCCTAATTCCTCCGCCGCTACCCGGAAGTCGACCGCGTAGTCCGCTGCCAACCGGCTTCCCTGCTGGAGGGTGAGAAGCCGATCGACCTGGACCGTCTCGGTAAGAGAATGGTCAAAGACCTCCAGGAAGCGTCTCACGAATTGGTCATATGTGAGGGTGGCATAACTGGGCCTCGCCATTACGGCGTAGGTCCAGGTTAATGCTCGCCCCTCCAGGAGATTCCCGATATAACCAATTCGGCTGTGATCTGAGGGAAAGTCCCCGGGCACCCGGTGGAAAACGGACTCACACTGCATTATAAACCCCCGCGCTCCGCCGAGCTTACCGCTAAAGCGGGCGGGGGTTGGAATGGGCGTGAGCCGAACCGGTGCACCCGGAGCCTGCTGGACGGCCACTGGAGCAGCAGGAGCCGCGCCACCCTGACGAGCCGGGGGGAACGGCTGTTGGGGGTCCAAGCTGCCCAATCAGTTAGTTATGTTTATCAACTGATTAAAAATCACCTGTTGCTGATAAGCTATCTGATCCACTCGAGCCTCGAGAGTGGAAAACCGGTGTGCGAGCCCGCCGTCTGCCGAGCCGCTCTGCTGAAGCCGTACTGACATAACGCACGGCTCAGGAGACGCACACACACAGGCTCAGAGAAGTTCAAATAGTTTATTAACAACAGGAGTGTATGAATGTGTGTCTGCGGGATGTAAATGTATTGGTGGCGGCGTCTGCTTCGGGCACAGAGGCAGGAGACCGTACAGCCGGACAACCCTATGGGAAAAGCACAAGGAGAAGGGTGACGGGCACACACCAACACAGGAGATATATGATCGAGAGAGGAGCTTACTTGGATAGGACAGATGACTGGCACAGCAAGGGACGAGGTCCGGTAGACAGCCACCTGGAGAGCCCGGTGCAGCAGCGAGGAACAGGCGATGGAGAGGCGTTATCCGCCGCCGGGAAATCCACCTGTGCACAGGGGAGCAGACTTGGAAGGAAAAGGAGGTAAGGTCTTCTTACCAGAATGATAGCTGAGGATGATAGGAATTCACAGCGATGAGTAGGGAAGTCTGACGGCTTCAGGCCGAAGCTCAGGGCGAGGCGGCTTATATCCCTCGCCGCTGATGATGTGCAGGTGTGCGTGCAGGTGGCGCCGCTGATGAGCGGCGCGGCGTGACAGTTTGGTTTCAAGCCAAACCACTCAACGGAGACTGCATGTTGTTACTTTACTGAAGTGATTAAAGAAAATCTGGATGAAGGGGGGATGGTAGGAGCCATCTTTTTCGATTTATGTAAAGCCTTTGACACAGTCAGTCACTCAGTCCTTCTTTCTAAACTATCAGGATATAAACTATCCATGACTACCCTTAGCTGGTTAAAATCATATCTATTTGGTTGCTCCCAGTGTGTGCGCATAAACAATACTGTATCCCAATCAAAGGCATGCACCATGGCAGTACCACAAGGTTCAGTTTTAGGCCTACTGCTGTTTACTTTGTATATTAATTATTTACCATCAGTATTTGAAAATGACATAAAAATTCAGATGTATGCAGATGACAGTCATTTACACACATGGGAAGGGTGCCAAACAAGTGGCTGACAAGTTAATGATAGCAATGGAGAAAGTGTCAGAATGGCTTAATCAATCATGCCTCACTCTGAACATAGGGATAACTGCTACCATGTATTTTATCAACAAACAAAATCATACGCACTATCCAAGTATAACTGTAAATGGAGCAAATATAGAAAATGTAACAGATTTTAAGTATTTGGGTGTCACTTTAGATTCCACGCTCAGCTTTAAAAAGCACATAAAACGGATGAGCCGCACTCTGAAATATAACCTTGCAAACTTTCAATGCATCAGAAACTCACTTACTCGAAAAGGATCAAAAACTTGAATGCCATGATTTTGAAACATTTCTCCTATTGCATCTCATGCTGGTCACAAGCCAATAGTACTACTCTGAAACCCTTGGAATCTCTGTATAAACAGTCCATCAAAATTCTGCATAAGAAGACATTACAGTATCACCATTGTGTTATACTTGCCAAACACAAGATGTTAAGCTTTGAAAATATGATCATGTATGCAAATATACAGTTGTTTTTTAAAATTATCCATGGTTCTGAACCCCCACCTCTTAAGACTTTTATGTACTCAACTTCTGAACAAAATACCAGAATAACAAAATCAGAATCAGAATCAGAATCAGAATCAGCTTTATTGGCCAAGTATGCACAACACATACAAGGAATTTGACTTTGGCTAAAAACTTGCTCTCGTTGTTCAGGTGAAGGATTTAAATAAGGATTCAATGACAACCAGAGTATGTACAGTAAATTACAGTCTGTCCACGTTTCTATAAAAGGATGCAAATATATACAGGAATATATGCAGTTATTTACTCGGACTAACCACACTTTGCAGAAATATATGAAAAAATATACAATCACACAGTATTTCAATGTGGACTCAGATTCAGTGATATAATGTGAATGAAGTAAAAAGCAGTGTGAGAGTTATGTGCAATGTAATAATGGATGAAAAGTCATGAGTACAGCAACAGGTAGGACTAGGTGAATGTTAGGAGTTCATCAGAGTGATGGCTTGAGGAAAGAAACTGTTCCTGTGACGGGTGGTTTTGACCTTCAGTGATCTGTAACGACGACCAGAAGATAGAAGTTCAAACAGTTTGTGGCCGGGGTGTGATGGGTCAGCACAGATGTTTCCCGCCCGTTTCCTGGTTATGGACCGATATAAGTTCTCAATGGAGGGTAGGTCGGTACCAATGATCCTCTCCACAGACTTAATGATCCGCTGCAGTCTGGTCTTGTCCTGTTTAGTGGCAGATCCAAACCAGACAGTGATGGAAAAGCAGAGGACAGATTGGATGATGGCGGTGTAGAAGACAACCAGCAGCTCCTGAGGCAAATCAAACTTCTTGAGCTGACGCAGAAAAAACAACCTCTGCTGGGCCTTTTTCTGGACAGTGTCTATATGGGAGGACCACTTCAGGTTCCGGGAGATTGTGGTACCCAGAAACTTGAAGGAGTCCACAGTGGACACTGTGCTGTTGAGGAATGGTGAGTGGGGGGAATGAAGGGGGGTGTCGCCTGAAATCCACAGTCATCTCCACCGTTTTGGCTGGGTTAAGTTCAAGATGGTTCTGGCTGCACCAGAGGATCAGCTGCTCCACCTCCCGCCTGTATGCAGACTCATCATCATCCCGGATCAAACCGATGACTGTGGTGTCGTCCGCAAACTTCAGGAGCTTCACCGAAGGGTCCTCTGAGGTGCAGTCGTTGGAGTAGAGGGAGAAGAGCAGTGGGGAAAGGACACATCCTTGGGGGGCGCCAGTACTAATTTTTCGGGAGCTGGATGTAAATCTCCCTAGCTTCACCTGTTGCCACCTGTCAGTCAGAAAGCTGGAGATCCACTGGCAGGTGGAGGGGGGCACCTTGAGCTGGAGGAGTTTCTGATGAAGAATGCCTGGGATGATGGTGTTGAACGCTGAGCTGAAGTCGACAAACAGGATCCTGGCGTACGTCCCTGGGGAGTCGAGGTGTTGCAGGATGTAATGTAGTCCCATATTCACTGCATCATCCACTGACCTGTTTGACCGGTAGGCAAACTGCAGTGGGTCCATCAGGGGGCCTGTGATGACCTTCAGGTGGTTCAGCACCAATCTCTCCAAGGATTTCATGACCACAGAGGTCAGGGCAACAGGTCTGTAGTCGTTTAATCCTGTAATAGAGGGTTTCTTGGGAACTGGAATGATGATGGAGCGTTTGAAGCAGGAAGGCACTTCACGCAGCTCCAGTGATCTGTTAAAGATCCGGGTGAAGATGGGGGCCAACTCGTTGGAGCAGACTCTCAGGCAGGACGGAGACACACCATCAGGTCCTGCAGCCTTCTTGATCTTTTGTCTCTGAAAGACCCGGCGCACCTCCTCTTCACAGATCATTAGTGCTGGTGGGAGGTCAGAGTGGAGGAGGGATGGAGTTCCTGGGGCTGCAGATAAAAACTTCCTTTATGTGGCATTATTGCATCTCCCTATGTAAAACTGCTTTTGGACATTCAGCTTTCTCATACAAAGCTGTAACGGGATGGAACAAGCTCCCCACTGCATTGAAGACCAGAAAAAATTACACTTTTCCACAGAGAATAAAAAATGAATTTTAAGTAATCAAGCCTGCCAGCATTGACTCTCTCCCTTAAATGGGATTTGAAAATGTACTCTTAAATTGTTTTTATGTGTGCTGTTCTCTTATCTCTTTACTTTTAAACTTACTCCCTGCTTGTTTCAGGGACAACAGATTCTGAAATCTGACCTGAATTGCTTTCTATATGTGCTGTTTTTCTTTTGATATATTCTTGCCTGCCTCAGGAACTACAGATGGAAATTAGTGAGAACACTATAATCTGGTACAGAACATCTTTCATCATCATCATCTGTCGTCTGTGGATGGAGCAAAAGAAGCCACAGCAACATGCTGGGCCCAAAGTTGACACCTCCTACTCTTCAAGCCCCACGTCCCCTTTGGTTGTGTCGGGATAACTGAGTCTTTGTCTGCCACGGCTAGTGTGACCACTGACTGGAGTCCACAAGACCAGGTAGGAAACAGGCTGGCCCACTGCGCGTAGGCAGTGTCTGGCAAACTGTAGACGTCTCACTTTTGTTGTCGTTATGAGGGGTAATTTTCCATACACAACTCTGTTAGGAATATGGTCCTTCCAACTTATGTTCAGTGCTCTCCACAATCCACCATCACCATCATAGCAGTCTGTCGGAGGCGACAATGACTGTTTCATTTAGGTCTGATCAGATTCCTCCACGCAGCTCTGTCCATCGCCCTCCGCTGCCAGGAACTCCTGGCCTCGTTAACCCGGGCGATGTCCGAGCCAGTATGAGTTGCTTTCTGACTGACTATTAGTTGTGTATAATATCCATCTATGCGTGCCTCTAGTTCTTTTGTGAACTTCTTTACCCTGTGTTTAATGGGTTTTTTTGTACATGTTCCCTGACAAATAAATCAATAAACTAAACTAAACTAAGTGGTGCATATTGCTGGACAGCATCAGTTTGCCACTGCTGCTGGATACAGTGGCCTTGAGGTCCCTGCTGAATGAGTCCACGGGCAGGAAACTGTTTCCCCAGAAGATCATCAAGGCTATGCAGAGGACTTGTTTAGCTATGGGCATGTCAAGATTGGTATGGTGGGAACGGCCACCCTCTCAGTACGCTGCGGCCCTAAAGTTCTCCCAGCGTTTACATTCCAAGTGACCCACCAAGGGGCCAATCTACTGGGTATCGACCTAATCAGTGAACTGAGCTTCTCCATCACTAACCCAATGGGCTCTGTCATGTTGACAGTCACCTCAACCTGGCAGCACTACTGGCTGGTGCTCTTTATGGGTGTGGGCTGCCTCACCACCTTTAACCACCAACCGCTCCTCAACCCGATGGTGTCCCTAACCATACGACCACTTTGCCGGTTACCACTCACGCTGCAGGACGAGGTCACAGCAGAACTGCAGAAACTCTTAGATGCCGGTATCATCGAGCAGATCAATGCATCCCCCTGGATCTCCAACTTGGTGGTGAGAAAGAAAAAGTCAGGAGGCCGACGACCCTGCATTGACCTCAGGATGGTGAATAAGGCAGTGATCCCCGACAAATACCCCCTGCCCACAATGGAGGAGCTGACTGCGGCATTCCACGGCTCAAAGGACTTTTCCAAATTGGACCTCCGCCAGGGATACCTGCAAGTCCTCTTACACCCGGACAGCTGCAATCTCACGGCCTTCATCACCCACATGGGAGTGTTCCATTACACCCGCATGTCCTTTGGCCTCAGCTCCGCCACCAGCTGCTTTCAGAAAATCCTGGCCACCATATTCGCCAGCCTCCCAGGTGTAGTGATGTATTTGGATGATATCATGGTGCACGGCACGACATCAACCTCCCACAATGCCCACCTCTCCAAGCTGATGGAAATGTTCACCAGACATAGCCTCACACTGAATGGGGAGAAGTTCATCTTTGAAGCACCAGCCATCAAGTTCATGGGGTGCCACTTGACCGCCGAGGGCCTGAGCCCCTTACACTCAGACGTCAAGGTGGAGCTGCACCTGCCTGGACCATCATGCCCCGCTCAGATCTCGTCCATTTTGGGAATGTCAAACTTCTACAGCCGCTTTATTCCCCACTACTCAGAGACAATAGAGCTGCTGCGCACCCTCCTGAAACAGGATGCACCCTGGTCATGGCCCCTGCATGTTCCGCCACCATCCACCGGCAAAAAACACAGCTCGCCTCTCCACCTGTGCTTGCCCACTTCGACCTACAGAGCCCTATGTTTGCGACCCGTGACGCCTCCAACACTGCAGTGGGGGCCATGCTGTCTCAACTCCAGGGTGGGACTGAATGCCCAATAACGTTCCCTTCAAGGTCACTCACATCAGCAGAACAGAAGTATTCTGTGGGTGAGAGGGAGGTGCTGGCGTCTGTCTGAGTATGCAAATGCTAGCATATGTACCTACACAGGTGACATTTCAAACTCCGGATGGACCACAGGGCCCTCATGGCGCTGCTGGAGACATCAGGGTTTAGACACAAACCGCTGCACATCTACAGGTGGACAGAAAGGCTACAGGCATTTAACTTCACCACCCAGTTCATGCCGGGCTGAGAGAATGCAGTATCAGACATATTGTCCCCGGCCATGGCTAGCCCCACGCTGAACGCTGACCAGGACCCCTTAGAGCCGGATTTGATCCTCATGCTGCATGGACTACTTCAGACCGCTGTCTCCCTGCAAGAGCTCCAAACCACATCCGAACAAGATCCCACACTGACCCAACTCCGCACTTTCATCCAGGAGGGCTGGCCGTCCAGTGTGCCGGGAGAGCTAGTACCCTTCTACAGTCAGGGATGACCTATCATATTGGAACGACATCTGTGTGGCAAGGGGGCTTTGTACGATGATCCCAGAGGCGCTTAAGGGCCGCATCCTGGCCATGGTACACGAGGGCCAGCTGGGCATTGTCAGGGTCAAACAACACTGTAGAAGCTCCGTCTAGTGGCCAGGCATCAACAGGGATGTGGAGATCATGGTGAAGGACTGCATAGCCTGCCTCGCCAGTGGCAAGATCGGTTTACTACCCCCACCGCCCCTGTAACATCTGCGGCGAGTTACACAGCATCCATCTACACCAATGCTTCCTACTGGTGCCCTGGAACCTTCACGTGAAATGGCCCGAGGTGCTACCCACTGGCTCAGTCACTACCAAAGTAGTCACTGATTTCCTCTTCTCCACGTTTGACCGCTGGGTGTGCTTGATGCAATTAAATAGACAACGGACCACAGTTCATCTCAGCAGACTTCGCTGCTTTTGTGGAAGGAAAAGGGATCAAGCACATCAGGACTGCTTTCTACCACCCTCAGGTGAATGGGAAGGGGAGGGGTGAGTCCTTAAGAATGGACTCAAAGAACACCTGGCAGATAGACTCCCATTCCCTGCCGCACTCCAGAGTACCCTGTTACACTACAGAGGACGCCACATGCCATGACAGGCAGCTCCCTGGCTCTCCTTATGCTGGGGTGTGAGATACAGTATGTCACCCTCTGGATCAACTGCACCCCCCACCAGACAACACTCCTGTGGAAACGCTCTCACCTAAAGAAAGAGTAGCCGAGCAACAGCGCCACATGAAGCAGAGGCTCGATAGGAAGCGCTGGACGAAGCGCCCCTTGCTTGCGGTGCTCAACTGGGTCCGGATCCATCGTCCCAACCGCTCATACAAACCGTAGTCGTTCTGGACAACGCCTATGCAGATCACAGCTCAGCTGGGACTGGCCACTTTCCGTATGAGTGATGGGTCGCACTGGCATGCAACCTGCCTCAGGAACGTGACGCCAGCCTCCACTCCGGATCAGGAGAGTGCGACTGATTCGACTGGGTTGGGCTGGGACTTCAACGATGCAGGACCTGCAACTCCCATGGGGTGCTCACCAGAGCCTGCGGTGGCAGCGCAGCCAGGCACCGCTTGACTCGGGTCCAACAAAGGCCCCTTTACCTCAAGGACTTTGTGACAGACTTTTGAAATGTGTGTTTATTAGTTAAAACATGACCTGTTAAGTGGCAGAATAATCCACATGGTCATGCGAGTATACCAGCAGTCCACCTTGTTGCTCAGTTAGGTGTTATGGTTGGAAGTGCCTTGGTAGTTCCTCGCATCAGTTGGTCGGACCTAATCAGGTATATGTGTTCCATCTTATGTTATTAGTTGTAGCTACATACCTGTCTTACCAACTACCCATGCTAAGCATTGAACAGGCAAATGTTGTTCTTTTGGTTTTTCAAGGGGGGATAAATGTACCGTATGGACTTAGGTACGCTCATGCAGGTGACGTCACCATGTTACCAGCTAAGTCTTGGCGCGGTATGGGGCCACCGTTGTATTATTATTCAGTTGAATGGTAAATAAAGTTTAGTTCAGTTCATGGCCATTGTCCACCCGTTTTTCCAGCCATAATAGACTGTTCATGACTGAGTTTCCTGACAGTTGTACAATTCCATAAAGTTTGGATGAATAAATAGAAAACTGAATAAATATTGAGAAGGTTTCTTGAATTATCTTGCAAAAAATTTTTTTTACAAAGAGTAATTTATTGAAATGTACTAGCAATATTTCTATCACTAATCTAAAGTGGCCCTAGGTGTGAATGTGTGTGTGAATGGTTAAGGGATAGCGTCGTACCGTGGCTGCTTCATCCATCCAGGTGGATGCCCTCAACTTCCCCTCTGGGGATCAATAAAGTATACAAAATCAAATCAAAATCAAAATCAAACATGCAATATTCTCATTTACCTTCCTGTTATTTCCATAAAACGTGGAACAATGATGAGGCGAGTGGTGATCTACACAGAACTTCATTATTGGCTCACAGTATACATACAGACGCTCCTGCTAGGCTGAGAGGTGGTCAAAGGGATCCACCCCTCTACCACACAGCCCTCACTCCGGGTGACGTCACCACCCGTGTTACACCATAATATATCCTAAGAACAACACTACATCCCCCCTTCCTGACATGATTCTTGACCCAGGAGACAGACAACAGACACAAGTAGGACAGTTAACAATAATTTATTAACTCAATGAGTGGTGTGGGTGTGTGAATGTGAGAGTGAGTGTGATGCTGGGGCAGTGCTGGAGCTGAGCGAGTCCCGCTGCGACCTGGCAACCCTAGGAACACACAAAGCACAGGTGTTAATACTGTTCGCAGCTGAGAGGTGTAATGATGACTGCTGCTTACTTGCAGGTATCGCCAGGAGACTCTTGCTGGCTCCGGGAGCGAGTGCTGGGAGGTGAGCGGGGGACTTAGCGTCGTGGCGAGGTGGAGAGGTTCCGAGGAGGAGGAGGCGAAGCCCCACTGCTTTGGGGAATTTGTCCGCCATCAGGGAGGTCCATCTGTGCACAGGGGGGAATACTTTCGCAAGGTAAGGATGAACGTGGCTTATGTGATGAGGATTGATGCGCTGGAGCTCTGGTACGAGGTCGAGAGCATGGAGCGTTGCACAGTGGTGATGACAGATGACTCCGTGCTGAGCTGTCAGTGGATCTGGCTTTTATGGCCTGCTGAGGATTGGAAGCAGGTGTGTGCGCAGCCGGGGCTGATGACGGCCCGGCGGCCGCCATGACAGTACTCCCCCCTCTAGAGGTGCCTCCAGGCACCTGTCCCATCCTACCTGGATGCGGCCGATGGAAGTCGCGGATGAGCTGTTTGTCGAGGATCAATGCCGGGCGAATCTAGGAACGGTGTTCAGGACCGAATCCCTCCCAGTCCACCAGGTACTGAAGACCCCAGCCCCGCCTGTGGACATCCAAGATGGTGGTAACCCCCCAAGCTGGGTGGTCGTCGATCAACCTCGGAGGGGGAGACATCGCGGGGGGCGGGCACAGAGGGTCAGAGATGTAAGGCTTCACCTGGGAGACATGAAAAGTGAGACAGATGCGCATGGAAGGGGGGAGAGCTAGGCGCACAGCCACAGGGTTAACAATACAAGAGATGACAAAGGGACCGATAAAGCGCTTCGTTAATTTGCGCTTCTCGGCCGGTACATTAATATTCTTTGTAGAAAGCCAGACCCGTTGACCCGCCTTATAATCCGGGGCCAGTTTCCTGTGACGGTTGGCTACCTGGATGTTACGTTCAGTGGTTCGGAGAAGGACTCTGCGGGTGATGGTCCAAATTCGGCAACAACGCCTGGCGTGAGCCTGAACCGAGGGAACAGCCACCTCCTTCTCCTCCTCCGGGAACAACGGTGGATCATATCCCAATGATGACTTGAAGGGGGACATCCCCGTTGCCGAAGACACCGTGGAGTTATGTGCGTACTCAATCCAAGGCAGGAACATACTCCAGGAAGAGGAGCATGAAGATATGACGCAGCGGAGCGCAGCCTCCAGCTCCTGATTGGCTTGCTCACACTGGCCGTTGCTCTGTGGGTGGTATCCTGAGGAGAGGCTCGCTGTGGCCCCCAGCACTGAGCAAAATGCCTTCCAGACCTGGGAGACGAACTGGGGGCCCCTATCCAACACAATATCTGACGGGATGCCATGAAGGCGGACCACATGCTGCACCAGGAGATCAGCCGTCTCTTGAGCCGAAGGCAACCTGCGGAGGGGCACAAAATGGGCTGCCTTGGAAAAGCGGTCCACTATAGTCAGGATCGAGGTGAAGTGGTCAGAAGAAGGCAGGCCCGTCACGAAGTCCAAAGTCACATGAGACCAGGGGCGGGAAGGGACCAGCAGGGGATGGAGAAGACCCGCTGGGGGGTAAAGATGAAGATTTCCCGGTGGCACACTGAGCGCAGGCCCGGACGTAGCTGGTGACATCCTTCCTCAAGCCTGGCCACCAAAAGGCTCTCTGGAGTAAGGCAATGTACGGGCGATCCCAGGATGGCACGCCAGCTTGGAGGCATGGGCCCACTGGATAACCTCACTCCTGGCAGAGGTGGGAACTAACAATCGGCCCTCCCCCCCCCTCCCCCCCCCCCCCCCGGGTCGGGCTCACCTTCCTGAGCCCTCCTGACTCTATTCCGGATCTCCCACACGAGGGCGCCCACAACACAGGATGAAGGCAGGATGGTTTCCTCCTGATCCTCAGACGTCTCCACCTCGAACTGCCTAGAGAGGGCGTCCGGCTTCACGTTCTTACTCCCAGGTAGATAGGTGATTGTGAAATCGAAACGTCCAAAAAAAAGGGAGCAGGAGTTCAGCCGTTTAGCCGTCCGGAGATATTCTAAGGTCTTATGGTCCGTCCAGACGACAAACGGCTGAGCAGCCCCCTCCAGCCAGTGTCTCCACTCCTCTAGGGCGAGCTTGACCGCCAACAACTCCCTGTCGCCAATGCTGTAGTTCCTCTTGGCAGGTTGCAGGCGGCGAGAGAAAAAGGCACATGGGCGAATCACTCCATCCGCAGGAGAGTGCTGTGACAGGACCGCCCCGACTCCAGAATCCGAGGCGTCCACTTCCACTAAGCACTGAAGGTCCGGGTCCACCTGGGTCAAGACGCGGGACGAGGCGAACTCCTCCTTCAATTTTCCAAACGCCGCAGCAGCCTCCTTGCTCCAACAGAAGGGGATCTTGGGGGACGTGAGGCTGGTCAGGGGTCGGGCAATAATCCCAAAATTGGGCACAAAACGACGGTAGAAGTTGGCAAAACCCCCAACCCCCTGCAACTGCTTCCTGGAAGTGGGGGTGGGCCAGTCCACTACCGCCTTAACCTTGGCCGGATCAGGGAGCACCTGATTATGTGCTATCACAAATCCCAAGAATGACGTTGACCTAGTATGAAATTCACACTTCTCAGCCTTGAAAAATAACTGATTCTCCAGGAGACGTTGAAGGACCCGTCTGATGTGCACCTGGTGCTCTTCCAACGTCCGCGAGAAGATAAGGATGTCATCCAGGTATACAAACACGAAGGAATTCAGGAAATCTCGGAGGACGTCGTTAATTAAGCGCTGGAAGACGGCCGGCGCGTTGGTTAACCCAAACGGCATAACTAGGTATTCGAAGTGGCCGCTTGGGGTCCGGAAGCCCGTCTTCCATTCGTTGCCCTCCTTGATTCGCACCAGATGATAGGCGTTTCGAAGGTCCAGTTTTGTAAACCAGGACGCCCCCCGGACAGAGTCAAAGGCCAAGTTCATCAGGGGCAGCGTGTACTTGTCCTTGATGGTTATATCGTTGAGCCCCCGGAAATCGATGCAGGGACGAAGAGAGCCATCCTTCTTCCCCACGAAGAAGAATCCGGCCCCCACCGCAGAGGAAGATGGCCGAATAATTCCGGAGCTGAGGGACTCCTTTATATAAGTGTCCATGGCTTCACGCTCAGGGGCTGAGAGACTGTATAGGCGGCTTGCCGGAAGCGGGGCCCCAGCCTGGAGATTGATCGCGCAGTCATATGGGCGGTGGGGGGGAAGGGACAGCACCTGTGACTTGCTGAACACTGCTCCCAGATCGTGGTAGATCTCTGGTACCCTGGACGGATCCGGGGGCGGTGACTGGAGGCAGGCGCTGAGGCAGAAGGAGCTCCAAGCGGTGATATTCCCCGCCTGCCAGTCAAAAGTGGGATTATGTAGCCATAGCCATGGGTACCCCAGGATAACAGGAGAGGTGGAGGTGGGCAGCACCAAAAACCGAATGTCCTCCCGATGATTCCCAGAAACAATCACTGACACGGGGGCCGTCTGGTGGGAGGCAGCGGTTAGCAGGGCCTTTGACAGTGTGATGAGATTGACAGGAGGGCGAAGGGGTTGACAGCTGAAGCCCAGGCGGGTTGCCAGGTCTCCTGAAATGAAGATTTGCTCAGCTCCAGAGTCAATGAGGGCATGTGTGGTATGTTCTCTGTGATTATAAATAAGTCTGATGGGAACAAGGCAACTGGTAAGGGGTTTTGACTGATCTACGTCCGTGAGTCCCCCTACTGTGACCCACGGACCTCCCCTTTTACCCGATTAGTACACTCAGCTACCTCGTGCGACTCACTGCCGCAGTAGAAACACAGCCCTAAATCCCTCCGGCGCTGTCTCTCAGCCGCCGAAACTCCTGATCGCTCAATAATCATCTCCTCCTGCCTCAGTAGTTCCTCTGACGGGGGCAGAGCCAACAAGGGAGAATGAGAGGAGCGGGGGCGTGGCTTGCCTGAGCAGCCATCAGCCCTTCGCTCGGCTGCCTGCTCCTTCAGTCTGTTGTCTAAACTAATGGTGAGTGAGATTAATTCACTTAAACAATCAGGCTTATCCCGAGTCGCTAGCTCGTCTCGTAACTCTGAGCTGAGGCTATGGATAAAAATGCTACAGAGTGAAGGATCCCCCACCCCACCTCTGCAGCTAACACCCAGAAGTTCACAGCGTAATCGCCGGCAGATCTACTGCCCTGCCGAAGGTTTAACAAGCGGTCAGTTGACACCGCATCCCTATCGGTGTGATCAAAAACCTCAGCAAAATTGGCTACAAATTGTTGGTAGGTTAAGGCGGCGTAGCTGGGCTTAGCCATAACCGCATACGCCCAAGCTAGCGCTCTACCATCGAGTAGGTTGGAAATATACCCGATCTTGCTGTGGTCAGAGGGAAAATCTCCCAGGACACGGTGAAAGACCGTCTCGCACTGGAGCAGAAAACCCCGTGCCTCCCTGAGTTTTAAGATAAGATAAGATAAGATAAGATAAGATAAGCCTTTATTAGTCCCACAATGGGGAAATTCCAGGATTGCAACAGCACAGGGATAGCAACACTCAGAGCAACAATCAGAAGGCAAGAGAAAAAAACAAGAGCAGCAAGTATACATATGTACATATATATGTACACACACACACACACACACACACACACACACACACACACACACACACACATATATATATATATATATATATATATATATATATATATATATATACAGTATATATATACAGTATATATGTATATATGTGTACATATACACTACCGTTCAAAAGTTTGGGGTCACTTAGAAATGTCCTTATTTTTGAAATAAAAGCACTTTTTTTCAAAGAAGATAACTTTAAACTAATCAGAAATACACTCTATACATTGCTAATGTGGTAAATGACTATTCTAGCTGCAAATGTCTGGTTTTTGGTGCAATATCTACATAGGTGTATAGAGGCCCATTTCCAGCAACTATCACTCCAGTGTTCTAATGGTACAATGTGTTTGCTCATTGCGTCAGAAGGCTAATGGATGATTAGAAAACCCTTGTGCAATCATGTTAGGTCTGCAATGCTGTAATTGCTGCAAATGGAGGATTCTTTGACGAAAGCAAAGTTTGAAGGAAAAAATTATTATTTCAAATACAACTCATTATTTCTAACCTTGTCAATGTCTTGACTATATTTTCTATTCATTTTACAACTCATGGTGGTAAATAAGTGTGACTTTTCATGGAAAACAAAATAATTGTCTGGGTGACCCCAAACTTTTGAACGGTAGTGTATATATATATATATATATGTATATATATATATATGTATACACACACAGTGCGGAGCATTGTAGCTACATGGGATAGATATATAAATATATATCTTTTTCGTTTTCCGCTGAAGCGAGTGGGAGTAGGCACGGGGGTGAGGCGAGGTAAGGGAGGTTGGTGTACCTGGCTAGCAGGAGGATTAGCGGGGGCAGGAGGTGCCCCGACGACCGGGTTAATTAATTAAGTATAACTGTCTGTTGGTGAGCAATTAGGTCTACTCGAGCGCTAAGGGTGTTAAGACGGCGCGTCAGTGCGCTGTCTGCTGGGTCGTCTTGACGGAGTCGTACTGACATGATTCTTGACCCAGGAGACAGACAACAGACACAAGTAGGACAGTTAACAATAATTTATTAACTCAATGAGTGGTGTGAGTGTGTGAATGTGAGAGTGAGTGTAGTGCTGGGGCAGTGCTGGAGCTGAGCGAGTCCTGCTGCGACCTGGCAACCCTAGGAACACACAAAGCACAGGTGTTAATACTGTTCGCAGCTGAGAGGTGTAATGATGACTGCTGCTTACTTGCAGGTATCGCCAGGAGACTCTTGCTGGCTCTGGGAGCGAGTGCTGGGAGGTGAGTGGGGGACTTAGCATCGTGGCGAGGTGGAGAGGTTCCGAGGAGGAGGAGGCGAAGCTCCGCTGCTTTGGGGAATTGGTCCGCCGCCAGGGAGGTCCACCTGTGCACAGGGGAGAATACTTTCGCAAGGTAAGGATGAACGTGGCTTACGTGACGAGGCTTGATGCGCTGGAGCTCTGGTACAAGGTCGAGAGCATGGAGCATTGCGCAGTGGTGATGACAAATGACTCCGTGCTGAGCTGTCAGTGGATCTGGCTTTTATGGCCTGCTGAGGATTGGAAGCAGGTGTGTGCGCAGCCGGGGCTGATGACGGCCCGGCGGCCACCATGACACTTCCCCTTCCAAAAGGTCCAAAACATACATACAATCAAGACCCACCCTAATTAGGATGCGCCCGAATCACACTCTACAACTAACAGAAAATCCATAAAGCTCTATATAACATTCATACCAAAACAACTAAAGCTAGGGGAGGACAGGTGAACTACCGTCCCACCCCCACACGGCCAGACGGATTATTCTGCCATCTTTGTTAAATGCAGTCTCTTAAACACAAAAGTGCTGTGCTCCTAAAATAAATAATTCAAAGCAACCCCCTTTCTGAACACATATACAAAAGATTATTTGTTATTACTATAACATCAAACATCACTCATATTAACAGCATGCATAACTTGTCAACTTGGGCAATTTATATACCAACAACAACATATATTAAACACATTGGGTCCCGACCACAGCGTCTTCTTCTCTTGGCACCAGGAGACGATCCACGTCGGTGCCGAGACACAACACTACACTTCCAGCTTGTTATCTTCACAGCTGCTCTGACTGCTGACCCTCGGGTTCACCCCCATGGACCTCAGAGAGACAGAGGATAGAAGAAACACTAAAAATATGTTTATTATTACAGATGGGATTGAACATTTTTAAAGTCAACATTATCAAATAAATTATTACAGATGTCGTGTTCCTCCTCAGCTTAACAAACTGCTTGGTTTTCTCTAAAAATAACCTCAAGTTAGTTTTATTTCACGCATCACATCAGCGTTACTTTAAAAATAACGTAAACTAACCAAATCTCTACAGTACTGTAAAAGTTTTTTCAAAAGCAAGTGAACTAACCATGTCACTGTGGTGTTTTCATATATTACTGACATTAGTATTAAGAATTAAAATTGACTCAATTTCAGAGACAACTTAAAATGTTAATAATGTAAAAAGCAGCTGCCAGAGGTGTAGCACATCGTAAAAGATAATGTCATATAACATAAGCCTTAAGAATCAAATGTTGCCGTTGTAGGAGTTGTTAGTGTTTTACATTCAAACTGCTGCATGATTTACACAAAGCACAAAACTTACTTTTAAACCATTTTTGTCATTCGCTTGAATCACTCCTCTTTAGATGGCGTTTGCAGATCTGCTGTGATTGGCGCATTGTGATTTGAGTAAACGCAGGACTTGTAGTTTTTACCAGTGAACTGAAAACTACAGGAAGAAAACACTTCCAATCCACCTTATTCCTAGTCCCCATGATGCCTTGTGTGAATTATGGGCACAACTTCCAGTACTTGTTTAGAACGTGGAGTTGTCACTGAAACGGGACACTTTTCCTTGTTAAAAAACAATGACTTTGGCATCAAAAATGCGGGAACATGGCCTTTTGCACCTCAAAAACAGTAATATAATCAGACCACTTCCCACGACTATCGAGGGATGGGAAGACCTTAAAAAGTGGCCTTGCAGACAGTAGCTCCGTTAGTTAGCTCCACCGCTAAGATGCTAATGCTGTAAACAAATAAAAGCTCTGAGATATATCAATGTCTCCACTGCCATAAAGTTGGCTTTATTTTGTTAAAATATGTTGGGCATAATCACATTTACCTCAGAGCAGATGGAGAATCTAGTCAGAGCCACAAAGAACCACAACACCATACTTGGGTGTTTTAATGTCGGGGTAAAACAGACAGCTGCAGCTGTTTGTTTTACCATTAAAATGCTCATGCTGCTGTCATGCCATGAATGCTTCTTATTTAACTTAACACATACAGACCTTTTCTGACAATTGTTCAAAATTTTATTGATCTATATTTTGTGATAATCTAAAAAATAATGCATACTGAAGCTGCAAATATCAAGTCCATATCATTCCAATGCAGTGCAACAAATGCCAAAAAAAAGAAAAACTATTTGATATCTTTCTTAAATAGTTATGCCTTAGGAAGCAAACTGTTACTATTTTTTTATTTATTATTTTACTTCATGCAGCCTTGCATCTGGTGACATAAACATCAGATCTGTGACATTCATACAAGTGAAAACATACCTGGTGCTGCTGTGTCTGTACCACCGATCACACCAACAGTCCTTTTTAGTTTTCGGTGCATGATCTACTCATTGCTATTGAAGCCACAGATTTAGTTGTACTTATTTGTGAGGAGCCTCACACCATGAATGGCAGCAAGTACCAGAACTACGCAAAAACATTCAAAAATACAAAAACTACATGTGCTGAAATCAGCTGCCACTTGACTGCAAAACACATATGTGGACTATATATTAAAATGAATTTGAAACACTTTAAAAATGCTATTTTAAATGCCCCACTACTCCACTCTTGCTGACTGATTTAACACTACTTCAGCTGAAACCAGATGTTGCACCCATAACCGTTTCTACAGCAGCGCCTTCAGAAATAAGATGGATATCTTCAAAACTAAAAAGCAAAATGAGTCTGAAAACAATTGATGTGAGGAATAAATGGTGTAGTTGCTGAATATGTGTTTAGTTTTTAGTAACAAAAGCTATTTTAAAAGTTCAGCATGAGACTGACTGTTGACAGGAAGTGGTCTGTGGGCTTGTTAAAAAGTTGCACTGCCATTTTGCTGGCTTGGTCAGTGCTTCAGTGAGTCTGACTGCATGTTTTTGTTTGTGTTCACATAAACAACAAAGCCTTTTCTCGAAATTCTGGCAAATTTAAAGTTGGAAAAATATGGCGATACATTGATAAAAGCCTTTAGTCCCATTTGATTTTGACTGGGCGAGCTGAAAAGCTAGTAACAGACAGACACAAACACATTCGCACACAGACGCATCGACATACATACTGTATGTCTGTGATGCTTTGCATCAAAGCATAATTAGTTAAATTATGGCTTTCATATAGCTTTCCCACTTATTTTATGATAAAGTCAAGAAACCTAATGCACAATATACTGAAGTGTCAAATTACAAATGCAAAATCTAGTGTTGCATTAAAATATGGAGCATTTTTAATGGTGCATTTACTAAATGTTACACTAATGAATATATGTGCATTCATGCTACACTTGATGAAACCTTAATGATCCTCCTGGGCATGGTGATAATTTCTACTTCCTTCAATTTTCTTATTCCACTACATCTCCTTTGTGAATAAATGATGTTGGTTCTTAAGCTTTATTTTTAATAGCATCATGGTCTACAGCACAGCTTTGAGGGTTGTGAGAAAACAACAGCATCCGAAAAGATTTGATCTTGGACATTCAAATATCAGAAATCCTCTGGGGCAGTGTGAATGTAGGAGATGGCCATCTCAGAGGAGCTTCTGTGGAATGAAGTAATCTAAATGCATTTCTGCTCTGAAAAAATACTCTTTGAGCATGGCCTTCATTTGCTTTATAGAAATGTTGCAGATGCCAGAATGATCAATAACCCCATTAACACTACAAAAGCAAAACATACTCTCCATCTACTTCTAGGGGGCTCGTCTAAAGGGTGTACTCTGGGAGTTTAAATGGATAAATGCCCCCACTTTAATGTGAGCATTTGACTGTGTGCCATCACACATGGCCTTTCTGTGGGAAAGTAGAAACAGCTCACGGAAATCTTCCAGTCACATGTTGTACAGATAATATAGTAGTTTGGCAGAAAGTTCAGAATCATCCACAGAACTGCAGTTTCCTAAAAGGCTCACTAGTTCACATTAATATGTATATAAATCCGTCATTTTAATATACTAGTAAATGTATATCCCCGCCCCCCACCGCCATACTCAGTGGGTATGGATAGAGCATCCGCCCCATAGAGTATCCGAGTGTCTGATTGTGTGACGCACTTGCTGAAAAAGACTTGGGAAATACAGGAAGTGTTCTGCTTGATAGGTAATGCTGAGGATCATTACATGCAGGAGACTGATAGTATTTCTTAGAAAATGGAGCCACCAAAAAGGTGAAGAACATATGCTGATATGAAGCATTTTGACTTGATATCTCCAAATAAGGAAAACTAGAAGAAGAAGCTATCTCTGTTGTCATTCAGTAGAACAAAATTACATTTCTCCTATCTATAATGTTAATCACATTTAGAATCAAAGGGGTAGGTGCCATGCAAGGCACCCCCACAAACAACTTCTCCTTTCCCCATGCTATTACACTGAGCACCAAGCTAGAAGGCAGGAAGTACCATTTTTATATAGTCTTTAGTATGACACAGCAGGGACTTGAACCCTCACGGTTGGGGGGCAGATGCTCTATCCACTAGGCCACCACTAACATATAGTGCCTGAAATCACTCACATGGAGGATGGTTTTATATTATATACAGTGTAAATGATAAATGCCATTCACTGATATAGCGCTTTTTCTCATTTCTAGATGACCAAAGCACTTTACAGATCCTGCTAGTCACCCATTCACACACGCACATTTACGGCAGGAGAGCTGCCATACACAAGCCCTGGCCTGACTCATCAGGAGCAGCTGGGGGTTCATTGTCTTGCTCAAGGACACTTTGACATGCAGACTGCAGGCAGAGCGGGAATCAAACCCCTGACCCTCCAATCAGTAGTCAGCCACACTACACCTGCACCACGTGTGTTTGTGTGTGTTCACAAGACATGAATTCTTGTCATGTCAACTTCAATTATATGTCCCATAACACAAGCACATTGATATACCATGACTGATATATTGTGATGTATTGATGCTTTATTGATATCCCATGCTCAAGATAAATTAATTTCTTCTGGCATGGAAAATCTCATATGGGGATTCTGACATAATACTTACATTGTAGAGACTGGGTGTAGAGACTGGGTTAATCATCTCAGACTGGATGCAGAGGGTAAACAGAGAAGGACAATGGCTATGGAGATTATGGTGAGGTAGCAGGAAGAAGGAGTTGGGGGGAGAAGGGATGAATGTATTGTGATGTGAGATGTCATGTAGATGTGAGATGGGCGGTTGGTATAAAAGGAGAACCCATGGTGTATTGAGACATGCTTTTCTGTGTATGACTGTTGTGAGAGTGAATAAAATGGTCTGGTGCATAAATCAGTCTCGTTATTTACACTCTCCACACTGGTGGCCCCTTGACGAATTATGGAACACGAGGCAAGAACCCCGGAGTCGGTCCGGACGGGAAGCCCCAGCGACGCGGGAAGCATCCCAGAGACGGCCCAGACGGGAACCCCCAGCAACGCATGCGCTGTTTCGGTCAAACTACCGGACTTTTGGCTGCACGACCCATGGTCTTGGTTCCACCACACCGAGGCTCAGTTCGCCCTCCGGGGAATAATGGCAGACGACACCAAATATTACTATGTGGTCGCAGCGCTGGACGCTTGCACGTCTCAGCAAGTAGCAAGCCTGCTCCAACAGCCTCCAGCCCACGACAAATACGGGACTCTGAAGGCCGCGCTGACCTGGCACTACACGCTCTCGGACTGTGAGAGAGCAGAGAGGCTCCTGAGGCGCTCCGAGTTAGGAGATGGTTCGGCGGTCGAACTGATGGCGAAGATGTTGGCGTTAATGGGCACGGACGATGGGCATTTTCTGTTTGCCCACCTTTTCCTCCGTAACCTCCCAACAGAGGCGAGAGCGGTTCTTGCCAATTCACCGTTGCTGGCCGTGACTACCGTGCGCTAGCCCAGGAGGCAGATCGGATCATCCTCACCACCAGAGCCCTCATAGTGAACGCAATGGCGTCGGAACCCAGCGAGATGACCAGCGGAGGCGAGGAGCCGCTGACAGTAGCGGCAGCGGAGGCCAGGAAGCGCCAGAGAGACACGCTCTGCTTCTACCACCGCCGCTTTGGAGAGAACGCATGCAGATGTGCTCCACCGTGCCAATTCAAGCGCTCGGGAAACGCCAAGGCCGGCAGTCGGTAGCAGCTGCGACTGCCGGTGAAGAGAACAAGCTGGTCTACGTGACGGACTCGCGCTCGGGGAGACGGTTCCTCGTAGACACCGAAGCCCAGAAGAGGGCATCCTGCCGTCCTACGCCGACCAGCTAGCAGGACCTAGCGGCCCCGGGCTGGTAGCAATAAACGGCTTGGGCATTAAGACTTTTGGTGAGAGAACACTTACTTTATCCCTACACGGCCGTATGTACGTGTGGACTTTTGTCATAGCGGCACTGAGTTTCCCAATCTTGGGAGCTGATTTTCTGTGTGCACATGGGTTACTAGTCGATGTTGCTAACAGGCGCCTGGTTAATGCACTGTCTTTTGATTCTCTTCCCTGTACAGCTCGAGGGGCCGGGCCAATAACGCAAGCCAACATCACAGCTCCAGGTGGTAAGTTCCACACACTGCTCACCCAGTTCCCAGTACTCACGGTCCCGACGTTTTCGGCAGCCATTGCTAAACACGGGGTGGAACACTTTATCACCACCACTGGGCTGCCCGTTTTCGCACGACCTCGGCGCTTGGACGCAGCTAAACTGGCCATAGCGCGTGAGGAGTTTGCCAACCTGGAAAGGTTGGGCATCATCAGGCAATCGAACAGCCCATGGGCATCCCCACTACACATGGTCCCTAAGGCCGAGGGATCGTGGCAACCGTGCGGAGATTTCCGCAGATTGAATAACGCCACAGCGCACAACCACTACCCGATTCCCCATATTCAGGATTTTTCCGTTCACCTCGCCGGGGCACGCATTTTTTCTAAAATAGACCTGGTCCGCGGTTACCACCAGGTCCCAGTGCGTGCGGAGGACATACCCAAAACAGCGGTAATAATTCCGTTTGACTTGTCTGAGTTTTTACGCATGCCCTTCAGATTAAAAAGAGTGGCACAGACATTCCAACACATGATGGATGCGGTGTTGCGCGATCTCCCGTTTGTGTTTGTCTACCTGGATGATATCCTGGTGGCCAGTGCGTCCGAGGACGAAAACGTAACCCACCTCAGGACGGTTTTCCGGTGGTTGGAGGAGCACGGGTTAATAATCAACCCGGTGAAATGCTAGTTCAGCGTGACGGGGATAGTTTTTTTGGGGCACTGCATCTCACTGGAGGGAGCGATACCCTTGCCCGACAAAGTGCACGCCGTGGCGAATTTTCCCCGACCTCAGACGGTCAGGGCGCTGCAAGAATTTTTGGGGATGGTTAACTTTTATAACCAGTTCATCCCCCGCGCAGCTCAACTCATGCAGTCATTGTACGCCACGCTCAAGGAACGGAAACCTGCGGACAGAGTCGAATGGACTCCGAAGCGAGAGCAGGCATTCTCTGAGGTTAAAACAGCCCTGGCAAACGCCGCACTGTTGGCGCACCCGGACCCGGCGGCCCGGATAGCGCTCACTACCGACGCCTCGGACGTGGCCATAGGGGCCGTCGTGGAGCAACGTGTCCCCGGTTCCTGGCAGCCGCTCGCTTTTTTCAGCAGGGCTTTGCGCGACAGTGAGCGTAAATACAGCGCGTTCGACAGAGAGTTGCTGGCTCTCCACCTGGCCATACGCCACTTCCAGTTCTGGCTGGAAGGGCGCAGCTTCACCGCGTTCGTGGACCACAAGCCGCTAACGTTTGTGATGGCCAAGGTTTCGGAACCGTGGTCGGGCCGGCAGCAGAGACAGCTGGCCGCGATCTCGGAGTTTACGACCGATATTCAGCATGTGTCGGGTAAACTGAATGTGGTAGCGGACTGCCTCTCGCGCGCAGTAGTGGCCCCGGTCTACGTGGGGATAGATTATACAGACATGGCCGCAGAGCAGATTGGCGATACGGACGTGTGCGTGCTCCAGTCTGGACCAACAGGGTTAAGGCTGGAGAGCAGAGTACTGCAAGACGGCAAGCCCCCCTAATCTGCGACGTCTCCACGGGACGCCCGCGCCCGGTGGTCCCAGTCGCTTGGTGCCACCGCGTGTTTGAGTCAGTTCACGCTCTGGCACACCCAGGAGTGTGCACGTCAGTGAAAATGGTGGGAGCAAAGTTCGTGTGGCCAGGCCTGCGCAAACAAGTGAAAGAGTGGGCTGCAGCCTGCGTAGCGTGCCAACGAGCCAAAGTACACAGACACACGAAGGCTCCTTTGGAGCCGTTTCGTATACCGGCCAAGAGGTTCGACCATGTTCACGTGGACCTTGTGGGCCCCCTCCCACCATCGCAGGGGTGCATGCACCTTCTGACAGTGGTGGACCGCACCACACGCTGTCCAGAAGCAGTCCCGCTGGCGGCAACCACGTCCGCGGACGTGGTGCGTGCTTTTTTGACGACATGGGTGGAACGTTTTGGAATCGCATCGGACATCACGTCTGATAGGGGCCCTCAGTTTATTTCCGACCTCTGGTCCACGATGGCCCGTAGCCTGGGTGTTGCAATTCATCGCTCAACCGCGCACAACCCACAGGCCAATGGGTTATGCGAGCGTTTTCATAGGTCACTGAAAGCAGCACTCAGGGCTTCGCTGACGGATGCAAATTGGGTAGACAGGATGCCGTGGGTTTTATTGGGGTTGCGTTCCGCACCAAAAGAGGATTTGGAGGCTTCCCCGGCGGAGCTTGTTTTTTCTCAGCCACTGCGGCTGCCCGGGGAATTTTTGCCAGATAATCCCGCGCCGGATGACTGCCCGTCTCAGCGTTTGCAGCATAGTGCAGACATAGGCACACTGCCGGGCCTGGCCCACCACTGTTTTCCACGCGCTTTTGTGCCAAAAACTTTGAAGAACGCGGCGTCCGTGTTTGTCAGGCACAATGCCCACCGCCCTCCATTGCGCCCACCCTACGATGGCCCGTTCAGAGTGTTGGAAACAGGGGACAAACATTTTTTGTTAGACTTGGGGGGTTGTCGGGAGAAAATATGCATAGACAGACTTAAGCCCGCCTTTGTGGTGGTGGACGAGCAAGTGCTATTGGCTTGGGCCCCTCGGCGCGGAAGACCCCCACTGAGAACTCCCCAGGTAAACGATTCATCAGAGCAGCCACACGGACAAGTCAAAGGTTTCACCCCCCTCGCCATGGCCCACCTGCAGACAGACACACCCCCAGGAGCTCCCCGCCGGCACAGCAGCGCCACGGAGGCGGTAAACCCCCGTTACAGCAGATATGGGAGGAGACTGAAGCCAAAAGGACGTGAGGACTGAAACTCGGTCCGAGATTCTGGGGGGGACGGTGTAGAGACTGGGTTAATCATTTCAGATTGGATGCAGAGGGTAAACAGAGAAGGACAATAGCTATGAGATTATGGTGAAGTAGCAGGAAGAAGGAGTTGGGGGGAGAAGGGATGAATGTATTGTGGTGTGAGATGTCATGTAGATGTGAGATGGGCGGTTGGTATAAAAAGAGAACCCATGGTGTATTGAGACATGCTTTTCTGTGTATGACTGTTGTGAGAGTGAATAAAATCGTCTGCTGCATAGATCAGTCTCATTATTTACACTCTCCACAATGTATTATTATTATTATTATTTTCAAACAATGATGCAATTGCATCATTATGTTTACAGATTCACTGGTATGTAGCCCACATGTAATATCACAGTAGGACTGCTGTACATCAAATGACCAGCAGATGTCAATACTCCCAAATGAGCTGTTAAATGGGGCTTTGCGTAATCAGCCTTTTGGTGAAACAATTGGCCAGAAAGATTCGACACATTCATGGGGCTTCATCGCACCATCACTACCAAACGGGATCCAAGTCCGCCCAGAAAGAAGTTCTGGAAGGGGAAATTGTTGAGAGATATGCACTGTTACATGTCGACAGGCTTGGGAGGGAGGAGGCAGACTTCTGACTCCACACAGGGGAGAAGTGGTCCTGGAGACAGCGTGGAGAACGTCTGACATGCTCCTGATGAGTGAGAGGAGCTGCTCCTATTTAGGGAATGGAACTGTTTGCCAGCAGGTGGTAAGTACAGCTGTGGAGAGTTCATTAATGGGGAGAGAGAGAAAACAGTGTGCAGCTAGAACCACAACACCTTTAAGTCATACATCAAATCAGACAAGAAAAAGGAGATATTGGTGTAATAAGACTTGCATCATTCATTAATGAAAATAACAAAGACCTTTTAAAAACTGCAGCTATGATTATATATGATTTTTTTTTCAATACTACACTTTTGCTAGTTGCTGTTTGATAAATGTAATATTCTAATATTATTCATCCAAATCATGCTAAATACTGGTCCTGATGCATGGTTTTTTTTTCCTTTTTATCTTTCAGCTGCTCCCTTTCTGGGTCACCACAGCGCAACACTGAGTAACAAGGATTTTTACGCTGGATGCCCTTCCTGACACAATCCTGCCCATTTATCCGGGCTTGGGACTGGCACAGGGAGTACACTTTTTTTTTTTGTAGTGTAAAGCACTTTGAGTTGCTATATAAATAAATGAAGTTTGAGCACCCCCTGTGGCTGGGTAACCAACTTTTCTTCCTCCATTCTGTTTTTGCTGAACACCAAGCTAGAACACAGGAAGTACTATTCTATAGGGTCTTTGGTATGACCCAGCCAGGACTTGAACCCACAACCTCCCAGTTGTAGGGTGGATACTCTACCTCTAGGCCACCCCTTCAGACATACTGGGCCTGCTGCATGTGATGCCCATTATTTGCTGTTAGATATTAATATTATGTATATAGCTGAGTGTACCAATATGGCGGTTCCCTGGGTGTAGGGGGAGGTGATGCCCCGTCTTTCCGGTGGTGGTGTCACGGGGAGTATAAGAGGCCATGGCGGAAGAGGCTCTGCCTCTTTGCTGTGGACCCTTGACCTGTATGGAGTGACTCCTGTTCAGTTCCTGTTCTTATATAATAAAATACATAAACTGTCACCTCACCTCCTCCTCCTTTTAGGGACATAACATTTGGCGACGAGGATTCACAGGTATGGAGCGAGCTGCTACCGCTTTTCAGCCATTTGTGGAGGCTCCGGCAGAGCCGCCCATGCCCTGGGCCAGGTGGTATGCAGCCTTTAAGAACTATTTGATTGCTCTTGACCTCGGTGAGCTCGAAAAGCTGCGTGCAAAAGCTATCTTGGTCAATAAATTTGGAATGGAGGGCCAGAGAATTCTGAGTAAGCTAGGAGGTGGTGACACGTTTGATGATGTGGAGCAGCTAATGGTGGGTTGTTTTTGCGCCCCGGAAAACACCGTTGTAAAGAGAATCCAGTTTCAACAGTGACACCAGCAGCCAGAGGAGTCAGTGCAACATTTTGTTGCCGACCTGCGCCAGCTGGCTGGAGAGTGCCCATTTGGCATTTTGGAGGAAGAAATGGTCCGTGACCAACTGGTGGAACATGTCCTCAGTTCCTCTGCAAGGGCGCGTCTCCTGACTTTTACCGGGGAATTGACACTGATTACCGCCGTGGAGTTAGTGCAGCAGTACGAAGCAGCGGATAAACTGGCAAAAAATCTCAGTGACGATGAGAAGCTGCGGAGGAACGAGAAGCAGTGGAAATCACTGGCCGCTGACCTGGATAGCGAAGACGGCGTGAATGATGAAAAATATGCCGCCGCTGTCAAAGTGAGGTCCGCCCTGGGGACGCCAAGGTGCTATGGCTGTGGGTCCACTAGGCACCGTTACAAGGCAAGACAGTCCAGCAAAGGGGAAACACTGTGGAAAGTGCGGTCTGTTCCATCACTTCGCCAGGGCTTGTAAAAATTTTGAACAAGGGGACCGCAAACTGGGAGGGAGCCCCTCCACAGAAGAACCTCCAGTGATTCATACAGTTTCACCAAGCACAAACAGTCAAATTTACTGCATTGTGGAATTGGATGGAATTGTGATACCCCTGTTACTGGACACGGGATCATCAATTTCTCTGCTAAACTGGCCCACGGTGAAGGAATTTTTCCCACATTATCAAGTGAGTGAACTGTAGGCGAACTGCTACGGCTATGGTGGTAACCTATTTGACATTGCGGGCTCACTACATCTGTTGGCGAGGTACAAACCGCTGAAGGGTCAAACATTATGGGATGTGACATGTTCCATGGGCTGGGTTTCACACAATAGCCAGTGGCGTGGGTGAGGAGTGGTCCTGCTGCGGCTGTGGGACCTGCCTTTTCCCTCAGTGGAAGATAATGAAGTGTGGGACAGTGATTGGCCCAGGTTAAGTCAATACGGGCCGGACCAGCACTATGGAGTGCCATCGTGGGGAGGTTCCGGTGCCAGAGTTCATGGTACCCTGGACGGAGGACCCAAATGGCATGGACGGACACCTGCGGTGGTGAGTGGAGCCAGCGAGCAGGCAGCTTGTAATTCTGAAGTTCAGCTGAGTACTACTGTAGAACTGGACGCTGCCGTGGCTGATTCAGCGAAGAAAATGAAAGAGAGCAGGGCGAGACCAAGTGGCACGATTTCCAGATGTGCCTACCAGCAGGAGCTGAGGTGGATCTTGGACCAGATTGGCGGGATTCTCCGACACAGAAAGGGCGCCCGGTCCTGGTGTCGTGGACCAAGACGGCCAGTGAGAACTCCCCTAACAATTGGCGATGAGGTCCATCCTAGGGTTAAGTCTCGGCTTGGAGGAGTCCGCAGAACATGGGACCACCGTGATGACCAGGGGCAGTTGCGGGTGGTAAAGGCCCGCGAGGACAGTTATTTGCAACTGTCTGATGGATCCAGGAGGCACCCGAATGAGCTGCGGTGAGTGGAGGAGAAGAAATGCCAGTACAGCCCATCTCCAGAGTGGAAATGGTGGAGACGCTCTGGAAGAGAGCTGCCTGATGGACATTCCGGGCAGGGGGCCTCCAGGGGATCCTTAGTAGGACTTTAAAGGGGGGTTAACGGTATGTTATGTTAAGATTAATGCTATTTTAGTTTTTGAAACCGCATTGCCTTTGTGTGATTCTCCTGTATGTGCGTGTGTGGTGAAAAGAAGAGCACAGCTGTGTGAATGGTTAAAACAAAGATTGTGTGAAATGTAAATTTTACCCAGTACTGTGATTGTTTGAAGTGCCCATGCTGTGGGGTGGGGTGTGCTGGGGTGGGGGTTTTGGGACTGCCATTAGGTTATTGTACATATTGTTTGTGGTTGTTTAATGCTTGAAGTGCTTTTGAAATGTAAGTAATTACTTCGGGATTAATTTTTCTATGTGGCCTTTTATGTTTAAAGACTGTAATGTACGGAGTGACTCCTGTTCAGTTCCTGTCCTTATATAATAAAATACACAAACTGTTGCCTCGCCTCCTCCCCCTTTTACAGACATACAGTAACATAAGCACTTCCTGTTTTACTGGAATATAAATTAATTTCTTATTTCTAAATTGTGGAATTACAATGATGGTAACACAAGGTCAGCAGCAGGTGACAAGCAGGATCAAATGTTTGTATAATGAGGGATAATAGCTCAAACAGGCTTTCTGAACCTGACTGAATGAAAATGTCACTGATATTTACAGAGGGGCAGTTCACAAAAATTGACATTTTTAAAGTTCGGCTACAACTACCCAATTAGAGGCTTTCCTCTATTCAACAAGAGGCTCATTAAAATATGAATGTCAAATGAATCAGTTGTCAAAGCTTTGTCCACCATGCAGCACCCAGCGATAATTTCTTATCACCGAAGCCTTTTAGACATTGATATCTCTTTTGGTAGAAAGAGATGTCACTAAAAACAGCTCAAATAGGACACAGAGTCACAGATATGACCCATAAGGGAACAGACATTTTCTAAATAATAGGTTGGCTAGCATTCTGATTTACATTTAAATGAAATGCCTTTATCTGCCGATCTACCTAATGAGCACATTCTTGTTTGACAGCTGTGCATCCCCCCCCCCCACTTCATGGATGGAGTGAACTGGCAACATAATGTTGAACTGTGTGTATATGAGTTAAAATAATCTAAGATTCAAGAAAAATTCCAACCTTCTACATTATTGAAAATTAAATAGAGGTCATAAGTAATAGTTACGGAGTTGAATCATTTATGTGTTCTGGATGTTGCACTGTCAATTTAAAAAAATCCTTTTTAAACATCTAAGTGCATCAGCTGTGGAAAGATAGGTATTTTAATGCAGCAGAAAAGTCATGTGCATAAGATTATAAACATTACAGTAATACATGTAAATATGTCATTGAATAAAAAGATAAAATTGGTTAATTTATATTTTTAAAAACTGGTAAAAACTGTATGGCGCTGTTCTTTTTGGAGATGAGATTTTGTTTGTGTGTTCTGCATGAGGGTTTGTCATTTTTACGCAATGTTTGGACCCAAATGCAGGACAGAGCACACAACGACAGCGAAAGAGCCAAGAGAGTCACTCTTTATTTACAAACTTACTGTAGCCCTTTGAAAAATATAGTTCATTGATTCATAAATAGGAGTTGATAAATAAAAAATAGAGCATGTTCATTAACCAAATAAATAGCAGTTAAAAATGGTTAAAAGTATTCATGGTTTGCTATTTCATTTAGTGCAGTAAGTTTGGAATTTCATAATTGGAGTCATGTGTCTTATTATTTACATGATGAAGAAATGGGAATGTATGTGTTGTATATTAAAATGGCACATTATTGTGAAGTGCGGTGTGGTGACTGTTAAGTAGTAATATAGCGGCCAGGGCACCCTGGGAATAGTAAGGGGTGATGGACCGCCTTTCCGGTGGTGGCGTCACTGGGGGTATAAAGAGCATGACAGGAAGAGGCTAGTCCTTTTTCGTCGTTGACCCCTTGTACTGTACGGAGCGTCAGTGGTTCTTGTTGTTATAATCAAGTACGTTCGACTGCACGCTGAGCCTCCTCCTCATTATACCGAGTTATGAACGTAACATTTGGCGACAAGAAGAAAAGAGGTATGGAATGAGCTGGCACAACTTTTTGGCCGTTTTTGGAGGTCCTGAGCGAGCCACCGGTACCCTGGACTAGATGGTACGTGGCGTTTCAGACTTATCTGATAGCCCTTGACCTCGGTAAGCTCGAGAAATTGCGTTCAAGAGCTATTTTGGTTCATAGTCTCAGTAGAGGGTCAGAGGATCCTTAACACGGTAGGAGAGGCTGAAAATTATGAAGACGTGGTGGAGTTAATGGAGCGCTATTTTCGCACCCCTGAGAACGTCATAGTCCAGCGTATAAAGTTTCGGCAGGGCCACCAGGGGACGGGAGAATCAGTGCAGCGTTTTGTCGCGGACCTACGTCAGCTGGCCGGGGAATGCCACTTTGGAGTTCTGGAAGATGAAATGGTCCGTGACCAATTGGCGGAGCATATTGGTCACGGACCAATGTGGAGAGTGTGGAGAGTGTGGGAAATGAGGAGGCAAGTTCACGAGCAGACAAAGTTGATTAGCACTCTCACATCAGTCATACGCAGAAAAAACATGGTACAGCCAAGCACAGTCTCTCCTTATATTCTAACAGATCATCTCACCTCTGCATGACATTTCACATCACACTGCATGACATCTAGCAACACAATACATTCCCCTTGAACCCCCGTCTCCCTCTTCTTGCCAACTCCCCATGACACCCCTGACTATTGTTCTCTTATGTTTAACCACTGCATCCTGACTGAGACGCTGTCTGACTCTCCTAGTCTTTACAATATGCATTTTGTGTCTGCTACACCCCCCCCCCCCCGACAGAGTTTCAGTCCACACGTCTTTTGGGCTTCAGTCTCCTCCCGTATCTGCTGTAACGGGGGTCGCTGTGCCGGCGGGGGGCTGCTGGACGTGCATCTGACTGTGGTTGGGCCATGGCGGGGGTGGGGGGTGGGATCCGCTTTGCCCGTGTGGCTGTACTGATGAATCGTTTGCCCGGGGAGTTCTCAGTGGGGGTCTTCCACGCCGAGGGGCCCGAGCCAGCAGCACTTGCTCGTCCGCCACTACAAAGGCGGGCTTAAGTCTGTCTATGCATATATTGGTCCGCATATACTATAACTGGAGGGTTTCCACGCAATACGGGCAGACCGAACACCAGACAGTGAGAAGGCGGGGGAGTGATGATGTATGTTAATAACAACTGGTGCAGACCGGGACATATTACGGTTAAACAACAACACTGCAACAAAGACATGGAGTTGCTAGCTGTTAGCATGCGGCCTACCTATCTCCCGAGGGAATACTCACACGTGATCTGCATTGTTATTTATGCAAATCCGATGGCGAACGCTGGGACGGCGCGTGACGTCATCCACTCAGTAACTGGCAGGCTGCTGACAGAGCACCCAGATGCTCTTCTCCTCATCTCAGGCGACTTCAACCATGTTTCACTGTCTCCCATTCTACCCACGTTCACCCAGTATGTCACATGCCACACTAGAGACAATAAAACACTGGACTCATTCTACGCAAACACTAAGGAGGCATACACCTCATCACCACTCCCCCCACTCGGGAGATCAGATCACAACTTGGTTCATCTCCGGCCGGTGTACAAACCCCTAGTGCACAGACAACCTCCGGTCATGCGCACAGTGAAGTTATGGTCTGAGGAGGCAATGGACGCTCTAAAGGACTATTTTGAAACCACTGCCTGGGAGCAGCTCTGCGATCCACATGGTGAGGACATCGATGGCCTCACTCACACCATCACTCACTACATCAGCTTCTGTGTGGACAACACCGTACCCAACAAGACCATACGGTGTTGCTCGAACAACAAACCCTGGATCAACCCTGAGATAAAAACACTTCTGAGAGAGAAGAAGAGGATCTTCAGGTCGGGGATCAGGGAGATGCTGAAGTCCGTACAGAGGGAGCTGAGGAGGAAGATCAGAGAAGGTGAGGACAGCTTCAGGAAGAAGATGGAGGACAAGCTGCAACAGAGCGACATCGGTGGGGGAGAAACCTGTAGCATCATCGTCCTCCTCAAAACCGAGACAGAAGATCACTTCTCTCCAGTTTACAGGAATTTCATTTTATTCATTACACAGGAATATCACCTTTCTGCCTTCTCAGGAATATCACTGGCTTTTATGTCGACTCATGCAGGCTTCTTCCAGGCCTGACCAAAGATGCTTGCTTTCCCAGGACCCCAATGTAAACAGTTGCCGCTTGCAGAGATTGTAAGGATCAGAGTTTGCTTTTAAAGGCTCAAAGGAACATAAAACCCAGGAGACCAGACCTCTCAACATGAACACTGCATTTGATAACGTACCTTTTCACAGGAAACCAATGTTTTTAAAAGAGTCATAAACCACTTAATCTGACGGTTTTATAGCCTATGCTGTCCAGGTACCTTCGCCAGATACTAAAGGAAATCATCTACAGCTCAACAGTACCTCCTAGCGGATACCTACAGAATGTGTTTTCAGTACGTAGGATGACTTAATTTGTTCTAAATATTAAGTTTCTTTCAGCTTATCCTCTGGATCCTAAGGACACTGAAAATCATCCCTCTTATCACCAACCATGGTTTGCTGCATATTCTGCTGTTCTAATCTTGATCTAAATGTGAATGCATGTATTATAATTATGTATAAGAAATGTTATATTCATGAGTGTTATTGGAGTTATGGTATAAATGCATGATCACCATATAAGATAAGATAAGATAAGATAAGATAAGCCTTTATTAGTCCCACAACGGGGAAATTCCAGGATTGCAACAGCACAGGGATAGCAACACTCAGAGCAACAATCAGAAGGCAAGAAAAAAAAAAACAAAAAAAAAAACAAGCAAGCAAGAGCAGCTAATATACATATGTACATATTACTATAAAATATATATATACACACACACACACACACAGACACACAGTGCAGAGCATTGTAGCTAGATGGAATAAATATGTAAATATATAAACACCCACAGTACGGAGCATTGCAGCTAGGTGGAATAAATATGCAAGTATATAAACACACACAGTGCGGAGCAATGTAGCTAGATGGAATAATATGTAGATATATAAAAACACAGTGCGGAGCATTGTAGCTAGATGGAATAAATATATAGATATATAAATATAAACACACCCAGTGCTGAGCATTGTAGCTAGATGGAATAAATATATAGATATATAAATATAAACACACCCAGTGCAGAGCATTGTAGCTAGATGGAATAAATATGTAAATATATAAACACACAGATGACTGAAGATGACTGAAGATATATTAGCCAAGTCATTTAATTTAGTTAGATTTTATATTGAGCATTTATCTCATAAGAACTGACTGTTGATTTTCCCTCTGAAATTTCATGGGATGGTGTCTTCATTTGATTGGCTGCTCTCAAACAAAGAAGTGTTCTCACATTGGATAGCAGCCATTTCAAACTGCTTCTGAAAAAGCCGATTGGTCAGTCTTGCGACTACATCATCAGTTTTACGACCCGGCGAGGTAACTTTAAAAGAGAGGAGTTAGATAGCAGATAAATATGCAAAAAGGGCAACTAGGATGAGTCAAGTTAGTTGGAATGTGAAACATAGCAAAGCAGAGGTCAAGAGCATTATCAAAAGGCAAATTAAAAAGAAGTGGCAGGAAGAGTGGGACAAAGGAAGTAAAGGACGAAGCCTGTATGGCATACAAAAGAAAGTAGGGGGAGCTAGAGAAGGACAAAGGAGCAGAAAGGAGGAGGACATCATATCCAGGTTAAGATTAGGTCACACAGGGCTGAATAGTACATTAGTTATCATGGAAAAACACCCAAATGGAAAATGTGATTATTGTGGAAATGATGAAACAGTTGAACATGTATTTAAGCACTGTCCAAAGTATGAAGTTGCACGGTTAGCATTGGTGGACAGTCTATACAGGAACAAAACCCAGCTCAGTATAAAAGACATTTTGCAGAGAAGTTCAGGGGATGCGGTCTATAAGGCAGTTTTTAGGTTTATTAGGGCAACAGGACTAATTTCAAGGATATAGGAGAGTAATGCCATTCTGAATCACACTCCATTCCAGAAGTTGGCGGTAATGCACCTACAAGCTGTTTGCCAACCGCCATAAAACATCATAAGAAGAAGAAGAAGAATGAGTTTAGTTAAGAGAAAAGAAAAGTGAGAGATCAGAAGTGAAGAGTTAGAAAAAGGAACAGATCAGACAAAGAACAGGCAGGAAGATTAGCTAGTAATAGAATTAAGAATTAGAAACACAGAAAGAAGAAAGAAAGAGATTTTGAGAAAGATTAGGAACTAAATTAAGATTAAAGAAGCAGAATAGCAATCTAGATCTCAGAAGAAGATTTTATTCCACCGTTTCAAGGCCCTGTGAAGTTTTATTTTATTCTCTGTGTGTTTGTCAAATCTTTTCTTATATTCTGGAAAGTGAGGAGAAACCATTTTTTCTTTAGAGCTCGTCCCTTTTAGAGAATCAAATTCTCAAACTTTTCCTTCACCTCAGAAGCCATTCTTATCCTAGTAAATGTTTTTCTAACATTTTTTTTAATGACTTTTCACGCCATTAAAGTGGACCTTTAATTTGCCTAGTTTAAAGTGAATAGAGACTGAGAAGATTTTTCCTTCAGTTTTTTTTTGGTCTATCCCGCTACAATAGACCTCAAAATTTGGATTCTTTTCCCAAGGACTTTTCACGCCGCCCTGAGACAAACCACCCACGGCTGCAAATGTCTCTTTGAAGGGCCCCCCAGCTGAGTTATCACCCCACGGCTGTGAGTGAGGACAGCAGCCGCTTCCTCCCGACGTCCTAACTTCAAAACCCAGCGGTACCGACCCGCGGAACTTGGACCAACGGCCGTGTGTGAGTGAAACTTTTATTTCTCCTATTTCCTGGGTTAAAACGTGATGTCCTAACAATTAAATTACAATTGAATATGGCCCGTATTTCAGGGCTCAATTAGTCTCTCAGCCGCAGGATGGAATTGTAAACTGAACGAAAACTTTCAGTCATTTTTAAGTAACTGCCCTTAAATTTTGTAGATTAATTCAGGAGTCATTTTTAGATAATTAGCTTATGAACTTTCCCCATAAAATTGCGATGCTTTGTTAAAACATTCCAGCCTCATTTACCGTTGAAACATAAGTCTAGTTTCTCCTTGGTTCTGCAGAGGTGTAAAGCTGGATTTTATGTTCAGGAACCCAATATCAGTTGATGTGATATATTACGCTGTTATCATCTGAATCTGTTTATTCATCATTTGAACGCTATGCCATGTAACCTGAATGATTTTAATAAAGAGTGAATGAGAGCAGTTGAAAGCGTTTTCCTTTCGCATATACAGGTTTCCTAATCACGGCAGGACAAAAACTCACTGAAACTTTGAGACTGATTCATTAAGTAATTTAAGGTACAAAATTAATTAAAATTAAAGTTAATTTTATTGTCCGTTAGGACTGGTGCCCCTTTTACGAGTGCTTTTATTTAATTTAGCGGGTGTAGAAGTGATGGTTCAACTCCGCCCCCTTTCACACCCACTATTAAATAAAATAAATAATTCCTGTACCTTATGACAAATAATTTTATAGGCACTTCATCCTACATCTTAATGGTGCCCCGTTTGTGAGGCCTCTGTAATTGGGAAACGTATATGCAAAAGGAAAATTCATTGAAATCATAATTTTTTTCCTGCAAATATTGATCCACTTTATTCAGGAGCCTGTGTGTTGTTGGGGAGAGGCTGTGTCTCCTCCTGCCTGTGTGTGTCTGCTGTGTTGTTTACCTAAACTCCCGCTGAGGAGGCTGATTGATAGCAAAAGGGGGGTGAGCAATTCGCCCACTAAAGTCAACAGTTTTTGATGCATGCAAAACGAAGTTTGAAGCATTATATGCTGGATTAAGAAACATAAAGGCCTAGAGCAGGGGTGTCCAACCATGTGCCATGGAGAGCCAAGACCCTGCAGGTTTTCTCTTCTACCCAGTCTCTTCAGCAGGTGTTTTCACTTATCAGCAATCAGTGGGAAGAAGTTCACAGAAATCTGCTGTTGAAGACACTGGTTGGAGGTAAAACCTGCAGGGTCTTGGCTCTCCATGGCACATGGTTGGACACCCCTGGCCTAGAGCGACAGAAACGCGAAGAAAACCGTCCTGTCTCTCGCCAGTTTAACCTTTCGGCGATTATCCCGAAAGGAGTAATTAAACTGGCCAGTTCTGTAATTTAATTACCCAAGCGTGGTGACGTCAGATTAAGCTGGACGCGGTTTGATCTGGTCACTGAATAAACCGCTGGGGAAAATAGCGCTAAACGATACCCGGAATTAAAGGGGTTACATTATTTGTGAAAGTTGGAGATTAAACTCTCATTTTGAAAAGCAAGGCGTGGCGTTGTCGCTGAGACTCGCGCCCGCATCACGTGTCACGTGAACGCGCACAGTCGCGCGTGTGACCGAAAGGCGTGCACGAAAAACTGCGCATGAGCAGAGTAAGTGTGCAGACGCCATTTTGAAGGCGCTAAGAGGGAGTCTCTCTAGCCGCCATTTTGAGTGAGACCGGTAGACCCGCCCAGAGCGACGTCACCAGTGTCTCCTCCCCCTGGGAGGGCAGAGACAACTGCCTCCATCGTGTGGTCAACTATAGTAGTTGCATTTCTTGCATGAATGCACACTCGGATTAAAGCAGAGCAAATCTATTAAGCTGATTTATAATCAAACAGAGCTTCCAAATTGACTTTAAATCAATCCGAATTATCCGGAACAACCTAAATTTAAACCCAATTCAAAGTTTTATCCCAAGAACAAAAAGGAAAAGGAAACTTTTGGGTTTGAAATTTGTTCTCATTGGTGGAAGAGCTTTTGACTGCATACATACACACTGAAAGAACATAGAAGCATAGACTTTGTATTTACTCACATATGTTAACCACATATTTTAATCTTTTTAGTTAAAAGCATATATTCACACATCTTATGCTAAAAGTCTGCAAACTTTTTAAGCTATATATATGTGTTTTGTTTTAAAGATCACTTTGTGCAATTTCTTTCACAGGAAGCCATTCAACTTAGGGACTCAAATAAATGACAATGTTCATTTAAACTCAAGTTAATGTTACTCCTGTGCATGTTGGTAAAGGATTTAGTGATTTACTAAATATTTAACCAAAATTCTCCAAAATTAGGAAACCACATTCAGCAATTAACACTTGAAAGCTTTAGCTTATTTACAGTCAGTGTTGCTTTTGATTCATATTTCCTCCCCAGGAGAAGGAAGACATTTAACCAACTCACTATTTCTCACCAGGAGTTGAAATAAGTCAAAAGGTGAAAACTTTGACTAGTCTGTAAAACATTTTAATTTTTTCTCCTCTTTTTAAATAATCATTAACTTTAATCCTAAGGAAGCCTTAGTGACAATACACAAAGACAGTTCATTTGTTTCCTAACTTGTAAATATTAAAACATTGAAAGGCTTTAAATGAAGGTAAGCTTTAACAAATAGAGCAAAGCCAGTTCTAACTTTAAAACAAAGTGAAGACTTATACTGTAACCTTAAAGCCTTAAAGCATTTAACCTTTTCTATTTTTGTTGCTTTCTTTTTCTTTTGTAAATAAAATCATTACTTTCAAGTGAGATTCAACAAAAAATTCACAACCTAGTTGAGGACTATTCCAAAACTACACTTTGATAACTGAACTGTAAGAAGTCAATCAACACAAATTTTTTTTTTTTGCTTTTGTCTTGTGAAATACAAATCAAAATACAGTGTCAACAAATAAACTAACACCTATTCCACATTTCTAAAGAATTCCAAAATATTTGCTTTCCTTCTTACAAGCCTGGAAGTTGAAACAAACTCCAAAAAGAAGCTTGTAATTACCCTCACTGTAAAACGACACTCAAGGTTAAATCTTGACGCACAACTTTAGCTATAATCAACGAAATGATTTCAAGCTAAGCGTTACACAAACGGTCAAACATGTCAAATCCACTTGACGAATTAAATGACCTTCAAGTAATATTGGAAGAGTTGGCTTCCGACCTTATACCCGGTTTCTCCAAACAAGTTCGGGATACTCCACCAAAAGATTTGAAGCAAATCACGGAAAAACTTTCGGATGAATGCGAAGCTAACCCACCGAAAGCAAAGGAAATCCCCGGTGTGTTAGGAAAGTTTGCACTAGCATTAGTTGCAAGGCTAAAACGAGCTGAAACCCAAGTACTCTACGCTGAAAAGGAACTGGTGAAACAACAAACAACCATCCTTTCTCTTCAGGAAGAGAACAAATCCCTTGTGAAAAAGCCGGAACAAGCTCGCATAGAGAAAGAAGACACCCAAGCTACGCTCGATCAGACGTTGCTAGATCTGGAACAAGCAGAGGAAGAAAAGCAACGACTAGAAGACAACAATACCTCACTTCAGCAAGAAAACGAGGAATTGAGAACCGCCCTGCTTTACAAAGAGAATCAACTCAAGGAAGTTGAAGGTCAATTGGACGAAACAAGCTCCGATTATGGGAAATGCAAACTGCTCCTACGAGAAGCACAACAAGGTCTTCAGGACGCCCAAGAAGAGCTGGAAGACCACTGCAAACAAAGGGATCTGAGATCAGAATCCATGAACAGGCCGGTTCCCTTGACAAAGGGGGGCATCCCCCCATGGGATGGGGACTCCCCCGGCTCACACTCACCTGACCCGTTCAGACCTGAACGGCAACGTGAAAGACGTGTGCAAATTCCATCCGATGGAGATCTCAATAAGATCGCTCGCCACGTCACGAAATTTGACCCCTCAACCAGTGGGTCACCTGATACCAGGGCTTATTTGCAAGACATCGACTACTACTTGCATAAATACCCTGATGCTACGGTTGACGACCGCATTTATTTGATCAAGTTGACATCCAACAGGTCGGTATCAAAATTTATAGATCGGCAACCATTTGACATCAAGATGAACCACCGGAAACTCTATGAAGCCATCGAAAGAGAGTTTTCCGACGACTGCTTACAGTCAGGGCTAGCGACAGCCCTAGCTGTGAAACAGGGTCGCTTAGAGCCCCCACAGGCATACTACCAGCGACTCCTACGCGCATATTTCGGATCTCAAAACACGCCTGAGATGGAAGAAGACCACAATTTCAAGACTCTGTTCATTCAGAATCTCCATCCCACGATTGGACACCACCTTGGAGTCATGGCTAACCCAAAGACAAACTCGATAAACCAACTAAGAGAGTTCGCACATTATGCATTCCAGAAACAGCGACAAAGCAATCAGAAGCATACCGAGTCTACCGCGGTGTTAGCTGTCAACACCGCATCAGACACCCTGGACCTAGAGGGCGCCTCAAGGCCAGCCCCTGTTCCAGCATCTCAGTCACAAATAAAACGACGACAGTCCTCTAGTCA